>OY770263.1:148276860-148921527 GCA_963669355.1 Chorisops tibialis
GAAAATGCCGCGTTATCTAAAAGACTTAAAATTAACGGAGCTGAAGGAAGAGCTCAGTAGACGCGAGTTATCTACGACAGGGAGCAAGTCTGAACTTGTCAGCCGTATGATCGAGACACTTGAGGCTGAGGGTAAGGATGCAGATAGTTTTGAGTTCCAAATCAAAGAAGCTCGTGAAGAGGAGTGTTCTGGTACATCGGATGCTCTGACACAGTTAATACAACAAATGATGAACAAATTAGATCAACAATCAGTGGACATTAAACAACAATCAGCTGTGACAACGGACATTAATCAGAAATTAGACCAGACCTCAAAGGACCTCAACCAAAAATTGGAGCTGTAAAATAATAAAATAGACACCATGTGTAAGGCAATAGAAGAAAACGTAGAGAAGAAACTTCGAATCCTCGAAGAAGAAGTCGACCGCCTAAAAAGAGACTTCGATAACGTGAAAGCGACTGGAGTCATCAAGACAGAAGATGTTACGCACAAGGGTCTCAAAGCTCCAATCTTCGATGGACAAACACCGTGGGCTATTTGTAAGACCCAATTTGAGGCTGCTTCAAGAAACAATCATTGGAATGATCTGGAACGAGGAACGGCTCTTATATTGGCGCTAAGAGGTCCACCAGCAGAGGTTCTTCAAACGATTCCGCAGGAGCAACAACAAGATTTTTCAACGTTAGTCCAGACATTGGATCTTCATTACGGCAGTGATCACATGCGAGAGATCTACAAAACACAGCTGTACAACTGAACCCAAAAGAATGGTGAAACACTTCAAGAGCTGGCACACGATATTAAACGACTCACACTGTTATCGCTTCCCAATGCGCAAACAGAGCAGCGCAACGATACAGCTGTTTTCGCATTTAACAATGCTGTACAGGACAGAGAGCTGCAATAGGCGTTAAAATTGGCAAGTAAGAAAACGGTTGGCGAAGCCTTAGTATATGGGCTGACGTTCGAAGCTGCCAAGCAAAGCTGGAGGAGTAACTATTGAGTCCGAGCAATAACAGAAGAGTGTGTGTGTCAGAAAGCAGAGCACACCAAGTGGAGCGAAGGACCTGGTGCCCCCCGATGCTGGAATTGTGGACAGGCAGGACACTTGAGACTCGACTGCCGTAAACCCAGAAGAGCGACCAACCATTGTTCTGGCTGCGCTGCTACACAACGCGAGGGTTGAGATCGTCAAGGTAGATCTTGGTTAAGAACTAGTCGTCAGAGTTCAAATCTTACACACGGTTTTGATAAAAGACGCCACAGTCGATCGAAAACCCCGAGTCGGCAAGACCGATTGCGACAAGAACAATACATCGGGAAAGATCATGGAAGCAAAGATAGGCATTCGAATAAGGACCGCGAACGAACGGGTAGAAGTCATAACGGTCAAGTACTTCATGCGAATGAACGTGACAAGGCCGAACATGATGAGAAAGGACGTGTTCGAGGAGATCGCGAAAGGAAGAATGCGGAACGTGAAAAGAAAAAGCAAGAACGGAAATTGCATGAAAAGGAAAGTAAACGTGCTGCCAAGGAGGAGAAGGAGCGCAAAAAGGACAAAGAGAAAGAACGCGAACGTGGGAAGGAAAAAGAAGCCGGAGAAACCATTCAGAGGATAACGACCGAACCGAAGGATGGATGGGATCAGCAAGAACTGGAAGATGCCCAACGTAAAGATCCAGATATTTCACCGATCATGGCATGGAAGGACGAAATGAAACGGCCTGAGTGGAAAGACATCTCACAATTCAGTGAAACCTTAAAGTGTTATTGGGCACAATAGAACTCCCTTCACCTAGACGGCGGATTATTAAAACGGAAATGGGAAAACGCTGATGGAAAATCATATCACATGCAAACCATCGTCCCGCATTCTAAGGTCGAGAAGGTTTTGAAGGAATATCATGAAGGTTCCTCCGGTGGGCATTTGGGTGTAAATAGAACCTTGGCAAAGATACGAGAAAGGTTCTATTGGATCCATCTCCGAGATGATATCGAAAATTGATGCCGTAAATGTACTACGTGTGCATCGAGTCAGGGCCCACAACGCAGATCAAAGGGAGAAATGCAACAATACAACGTGGGAGTCCCATTTGGAGAATTGCTGTAGATATTGCTGGACCATTTCCGGAATCAGAAAATGATAATCGCTACATTATAGTCTTTATTGATTATTTCAGCAAGTGGCCTGAAGTCTACGCAATTCCAAACCAAGAAGCAGTAACCGTCGCCGAACAAATTGTTACCAACTGGGTGAGCAGATTTGGAGCTCCATGTGAACTACACTCCGATCAAGGGCGCAATTTTGAGTCCCAAATATTCAAACACGTGTGCCAAATGCTTGGAATAAACAAAACCAGGACAACTCCATTACATCCACAGTCCGATGGAATGGTGGAACGCTTCAATAGGACATTGAACTCAAACCTATCCAAACTCGTCAGCGAGAGGCAACAGGACTGGGATCAGCACATCCCTCTATTTTTAATGACCTACAGAACATCAGTACATTCAACAACAGGAGAAACTCCCTCCCGAGTCATTTTCGGAAGAAATATTCGAGTCCCTGTGGAACTAATGTTTGGAGTGCCATCAGACCAACCAACCAATGCCAAAGATTACGTCTCGGATCTTCGATGTTGACTAAATACAATTTATAACCTGGTCAGAGATAAAATTGATTTGGCGACCGACCGCATGAAGACGAGGTATGATCAACGGGCGAATTCCTCAGGATTCCAAGAGGGCGATTTGGTTTGGTTATACAATCCCAAACGACAGAAGGGCAGATCGCCGAAACTACAGCGCAACTGAGAAGGCCCTTACCAGATCATCAACCGGTTAAATGATGTCGTCTATCGGATTCAACTACATCAAAAACCTCGTACTAAAATGAAAGTGGTACATCTCGACCGACTAACAAAGCACCATGGTGCCATTGAGGAAGTGAACGACTCTGTTCGGGACGAACAGGGACTAAGGAGAGGGTAATGTTATAGATCTGGCAACCACGTAACTTGATCTTTCTGGAATATGGAAGAATTTTGTAGAACAGTCCCCCAATATGTATATATGTATAGCCATCAAAGATCTAGAACCTTTCAGTATAGTTGAGACATATAACCGATGACATATACCAGGAAGGTTCGAGAATTGGGGGAAAATGGTATAAAAACACGAAGCTTTCAGACGGATGAGTCAGTCATTCAGCGACATCCATCGGTAGACGCGAACCGGTGCAATAACGCGATAGAACAATATCGGCGGTGGTGTCATATGGTGTGAATTAAGTTAAAGTGCGAATTAAGTTAAAGTGCGAATAAATAAATTATCACTTATTTTTAAACGAATTGTGTTTTACTTGAAATCCCGGCGAACCCCTAGCTCGCAACAGTATTATGAATAAAATAGACTGTCTTAATATTCTCAAGTGTAATTTGAAGAAAAGTGCAGAGCATTTGGGCTTAAGCGACAACTTTTACTTCCAACAAGACAACGACCCTAAGCACACTACTGCGGAGGTAGTAAGACTCTGGTTGCTGTATAATGCCCAAAATCAGCTTCGTACACCGCCCCAATATCCTGACCTTAATCCAATAGAGCATTTGTGGCATCACTTGGAACAAAAGATTCGAGCGCACATAATAGCGTCAAAGGTAATGCTCAAGAAAGTCCTGATTCAGGAGTGAAATTTAATAACCCCAGAGTTCACTAAGAAGCTGATAGATTCCATGCAAAAACGGTTGTGGGAAGTAACAATTGTTTTATTTTGAAAAGAAATATTTGTACGCAGACTTTTTATTGTTGCAATTCAGGATTTGTTTTCATTTTTAATTTTAATATTTTTATGGAGTACAATAATCATCATTTTTGTTTTGTTTTATGTTTATAATAAAGCCATGAAAAAAAGAAAATAAATTATTATGAAATAAATTACTTAAAACGATGTTTTTTATAGATATGTTGGATGTGTGGAGTGTGTACGTAGACTTTTTCTGCCTAGTGTATGTCGGATGTGTTGGGTATGTACGCAAACTTTTTCTGCCGAGTGTATATTTTCATCTAAAAACCAATATATCAAAAATTTATATTGTCTGCCCTCTGCTTGTTCTTTTCTCTTGATTGAAGAACTGAACAGGGATAATCACGTAGAATACGAATGAAGTTTGTGCACATCCCTTTTCTTTACGTCATTCGTAATTATATTTGATTTGACATTCGATAATCGTTCAACGAGATAGATTCGCAAAAATGTGCAAAAATTTTTGGATGAATTGATCGTTTAGAGGAACTGAATGTTGGAGGAACTGAACTTTGGTGGAATTGAACTTTTAGAGGAGCTGAACTTTACAGATCTGGTTGGTCGTCATGAGTATAGTTACTCCATGGGACACTAGAGTCGCTTTTTTTTCGTCAGCGATTCGTTTAGTGATTTTTAGTTAATAACTGGCCCTTTCAATTAATGCCTGGGCATAACTTTCTGCTAACTTCTGGGCGATGATACTCAAATCTTAATTATTTTTATAGCTCATTTATGTTGAGCTTTGCAATTTTTTTCAAAGAAAACTCACCGTATTAAAATAATAATTTGAACCTATACCGTAAAAATAGCGCCAATTGTGACAGTTCGACGAAAGCGCCGCCAGTGCATCCATGGCTAACTATTACTAGTACTAATGAAAAAAAAATGTTAAGGAACCTGAATGTCAGGAGGCCAAGGTCCGATTTGAGCTGTAGCGCCATTGTTGAAGTTGAACCCACTCAAGGGAATGATTGTCGTAGTGTTATGTATTTGCCGTGTTGATAAGAAAATCAACCAAATTAATTGATATGGTTTTTGTATTTTTCGTCTATAATTTTTCTTTTTAAACATGAGAAAAAATTTATTTAATGAAGTACCATAAACGCAGATTTTTAGCATTGTTAAGTATTGTATAATGATTAAATTCACTTTAAAGAATCATAATTTTTTTGCTTTCATTGTAGCGAAACTTGTTTCATATAATTTATATCGAGTCACTATTTTTTGCCCTTACTGTGGCTAAGACTTGTTTTCTAGTAATTTACCGCTAGAAAAATTCCCAGCAACTTATCATCTTTACTGATAATATTTTGTACTTCACTTCAATTTCGGAAGCCAAATAAATCGGAATGAAAATTAGAAATTGATGGCTTTCTTTTGCTCTTGCACGTAGATTAGAAAAACCTACTTTAAAACAAGCACAATTTCATACAAAAAAATTGTGCCTACGAATTGCAGCTTTTTATTAATTTTCTCGGGTGATGAATTTAAGTCACGCATTATTTTTCACAGCTTCTATTCCAGCTAAATATTCTAGCACTTTTTTATTCTTGTCATATTGTCAGCAAACCAGCAAATCGCACAAAAACAAATACATATATCATCGCCTTTGAGCCGTCGGATTTCAAAACACGACACAGCTAAACTAGAGATACTCGATACACACTAACACTTCTGTCCTAATAGAGTTTGGACAATGCCCTTATACCAACAGTTAAGACTGCGTTTAGAAGCACAAGAAGGCAACATAAGAAATACGAAATTCGGCCAAACTTGAGTTTGGCCGATTTCAAATTTACGGATACGAGCGAAAACTTGCGTTAAACTACAAGTTTTTGAATGGAATTCTCATTAAAACCGAAAATCAATATGACTTTCATAAATAACAATTCAATTTGATTGTGTTTACTTGATAAAAGAAAAAGAATTGAGAAAATTCAAATTTCGGACGAAATTTCCCGCGCAATCGGGGTACACCCCATGTCCAAACTCTATTAGGACAGAAGTGTTAGTGTGTATCGAGTATCTCTAAGCTAAACCAACCAACACTACAAAGTTATTTATGAGATTTTTTGTAAATGTTCTTAACAGTTAGTGCGCGTCGTTATTTGTGCGCAATTAAGAAAATTGCAAAACTTTTCAAAATTTTCGCGACTCAAAAGAAGGTATAGATAGGGCCAAACCCTGAACACGATGTGTTCTGCTTATCTTATAAAGGAATCCTAACTTATATTATTTGGGACGTGTTCCTTCCTACAAAGCCTCGTTTAATTTTTCCTTCTGTAGCATAATTGCACCTAAGAAATGAAATATAGATACTCGATACACACTAACACTTTTGTCCTAATAGAGTTTGGACAATGCACGTACAGCGATCGCGCGGGAAATTTCACCCGAAATTTGAATTTTCTCAATTCTTTTTCTTTTATGAAGTAAACACTATCAAATTGAATAGTTATTTATGAAAGTCATATTTATTTTCGGTTTTAATGAGAATTCTATTCAAAAACTTGTAGTTTAACGCAAGTTTTCGCTGGTCCGTACATTTGAAATCGGTCAAACTCAAGTTTGGCTGATTTTCGTATTTCTTATGTTGCCTTCTTGTGCTTCTCAACGCAGTCTTAACTGTTGGTATTAGAGCATTGTCCAAACTCAATTAGGACAGAAGTGTTAGTGTGTGTGTGTCGACTATAAATATGTATATAGCGGTCGAAAAAAGGGAATTCATTTTGACTTAAATAAAATATTAAAGATTTTCAAATTGATTCAATTTACTAAATTTGCAAGGTCTCAAGTGAAAATTCAGACTCCAGTGATGAAGAAATTGACTACTAAATATGACGAGGCGAGAAATAACAAGAACGCGCTCAATCTCTTCAATGAATGGGAGGGTGACGTAGATTTTCGTACGTATTTTCGTATAACATAACAGACTGCATATGTTTTGTTACAATTAATTGGATCACACACTCAGCATCCCACGGATTGGTAATTAAAATGTGCTGTTTAGAGTTTAATTTATGAAAATATTCGGTAATGTAATTTCAGGAATAATTCTGTGCGCCCTGAGAGCATGTTGCTATGTATTAACACTAAGGCTGGTTTTCGAAGTCCAAGCATGCAGAATCGTAGAGAAAGTGTCTCATTACCTTCCATTTTTGAGACCTTATTTTATATCATTACCCACCCACAGATGATGAAGAAACAAATGCCAACAAATCTAAGATTTTTGAAATTGCCAGCTTTCCCAATATCATTGCAGCTATTGATTACACGCACAAAAAAAAATTAATTTTCGCAATAAAAATAAATCATGCTCCTACATAAAGTATCTCTTTTTAGGAGGAAACACCGCAGGGATTTTTAAATATTAAAATGTTGTGCTCGGTTGAATATTTTAGAAACTGACAAAATCTTATTAGATTATGTAAAGAAACAAATTATTAAATTTTTCTTCATATGTATCACTTACGCACACAAAAATTATTAAATTTTTTCATATCGCTTACGCACATCATCTACCATTATACTATTATTATTATTACTCTTTGCAGGCCTTTTTTATGGTTCTGAAAAGGACCGTTTTTGAATCGTGTTGTTTAAATAAGCACGCTCTCCACGAATACGACAAGAGAATTGAATGTCTTTTGGCATAATTATCACTCGCTTTGCTTGAATAGCGCACGAATTTGTATTTTTGAAGAAACCGAAAAGGTACGTTTCACTCGCTTCTTGAAGGACCATAACAGCTGAGCTTTGGAAACGTAAATCGGTCTTGAAATCTTTTACGAACAAACCGTTGGAATGGCAATTTACCGATCAATCTTGACCTTGTACACTTTACACTTTAGTTGATACTGCTGGAAGAACTCGTCGCTTTAATGCTGCTGCTCTTTTCTTGTTTTCATTTATTTTCAGATATGCTTGTGTTACGCTACGCATTATATAATTCCTGTTGAAAAAATTCCGTTATATAATTCCTGTTGAAAAAAAAACATTATTCATTATCAAAAAACTTAAAATATTTTTTTAAATCATGTCCCTGTACTAGAAAAAATTCAAAATTTCACTCAATTTCATCGCTAAACTACACCTTGCACACAGTCACCCTAGTGAACCGACCAAAAAGATGGGAATAGGATTAAAAGCCTCAAGATTACTATGGTTTATACTGAATTGCATCTTGTTTTCGATTCTTTTATACAGGGTGTTTGGTACTCCGTGCATAACCTTGTAAGGTGTTATTCCTGGATATATTTTGAGCAAAAAATTGTTCTACGGAGATGGTCAATTTTCAATATCCACGGAGATACAGGGTGATCAAGAAAAGTCCTTCGGACATGTACCCTCACTCACTCAAAACGCTATATCTTGAAAACTAATAATCACAATTCAAAGTGTTATAGCTTGTTTTTTAGGGAATCAAATTACCTTTCATTTGCTGTAATAGTCCGCATTGTAACTGTATCTAATTCTGAGATATTTGCTTCAGAACACAAATTTTTGACACTTTGACCCTCAAAATTCTAGGATCAATGTAGTTTTTCTCTAAAAATCCCATTATAAAAATGTCATTTTAATGTTGTTTTCTTATGTGCCATATTATTGCTTACAAAAGATGCATACACTTGCATTGCATAAGTTTTATAGTTTAGAAGAAATTATCATTCCAATAATGTAGCACTTTTGTCAAAAAAGCAAGAATAGGTTGATCAACACTCTCCGCTTGAACTAAAAGAACTTAAGAATGGTTTTTATGGTTTATTTCAATTTTCCTTAATTACAATAAATGTTCAAAATGGCTCCCTTCATTTTGAATGCACGCTAAAGCTCGTTTTGCCAGTGTTCTCATTGTGTTCATACTCCTCAACTGCTGCCTTACTTCTGTTGCTGCCGCATCGATTCTGGTGTTTAGATCCTGCAACGTTACTACTTCCGTTGCGTAGACAAGGTCCTTCATCCGTCCCTATACAAAGAAATCCATAATAGTTAAATCAGGAGATCTTGCAGGCCAGTGTATCGGTCCATTTCTACCGATCCAGCGATTGCTATAATTGGAATTTAACCAATCTCTGATTTGTCGGCCGTAATGAGCTGGAGCACCATCGTGTTGGTAAAACATGGAAGCCAATCGTTGCAGTGGCACATCATCCAATAACTCTTGTAGATCATTTGTCAAAAACTGCAAGTAAATGGAACTATTTAGGGTAGGCGGAAGCCTAATAGGACCAATAAAATCGTTGCCAATCACACCTGCCCATAAATTGACACTGAATCTGTGCTGAAATGATGCCTCTCTTCTTCTATGTGGATTGCTCTCAGCCCATGTGTGTAAGTTGTGGAAGTTTGTGATACCGTCCCTGGTGAATTGGGACTGATCAGTCCAAAGAATGTTGTTCATAAAATTCTCGTCACTTAGTTGTCGTTCAAGGAGCCAATTGCAAAACTCCATCCTTTTGGGCAAATCAATGGGTACCAGCTCCTGCACTGGTGTGTGGTGGTAGGGATGCAACCGCTCTGCTTTGAGGACACTCCAAACTTTCCACGTAGAGACGTTTAACTGCAATGCCAAGCGTCGGACAGCGTCGTTGTGTTGAAACTCATTTTAATTTAATTCATTTCCTCGATAATTTAAATACTACTTAAAGGACATTCATCGATAATTTAAATAGTAATTAAAGGACACAAAGAATATTTCAGTTTAACAACATTTCAGGTAGTTTTTTTAGAACAAGGGTTGGTTTATGGCATATTTTATTTTTAAGCCATATGTATTTTCGCTTATTACCTGTAAAACGGGAAAACCTAAGTCATAAGTATGTATGCATCTTTTGTAGGCAATAATATGGCACATAAGAAAACAACATTAAAATGACATTTTTATAATGGGTTTTTTAGAGAAAAACTACATCGATCCTAGAATTTTGACGGTCAAACTGTCAAAAATTTGTGTTCTGAAGCAAATATCTCAGAATTGGATACAGTTACAATGCGGACTATTACAGCAAATGAAAGGTAATTTGATTCCCTAAAAAACAAGTTATAACACTTTGAATTGTGATTATTAGTTTTCAAGATATAGCGTTTTGAGTGAGTGAGGGTACAGGTCCGAAGGACTTTTCTTGATCACCCTGTATCTCCGTGGATATTGAAAATAGCCCATCTCCGTAGAACAATTTTTTGCTCAAAATATATCCAGGAATAACCCCTTACAAGGTTATGCACGGAGTACCAAACACCCTGTATATTAAAATTCTCTTTGCATTAAGAATGGTTCTTGTAAAAGCTATCTCACGTTTTTCTTTGCATTAAGAATGGTTGTTCTTGTAAAAGCTATCTCACGTTTTTCTTTGCAAAGTTGATGGCAGATCTGTCACAACCGACACCTGCGAATTCACCATCCCCATTTCACCATTCGTGTAGTGGTGAGTTTAATAATTTCTTTTGCAAATTTCATGATTTCATGATTTATCTGTTTACAGTTTGCTTCCGATAAAGAAATATTTGATATAAATTGTGGCATACTAATTATTACCCGAATTATACAAATTATACAGTTTTATTCCTTTTGCATTCTGATTCATATTTAGAAATATTGAGTACCATTCTGATTATCGCGAGAAACTTGTAAATACCCGTGAGAACTCTTCTAGCGGTGTACAAACCGAAGCTTATCTTTTTGCTAAGTGATTTTGTTGTTTTGATCTGGCCTTTATCGATATAAGATGTGACTGGCTTAGTATTATTTTTTTGCGCAATTATAGCTGAGTCATTGGCTGATATGCCATCTAACGTGAAGTTATACATTGTGACAATAAGCATGCATTCCCCTGCTGACGAATGTTACTTTCATGCATGTGAAATGCTTCTTTTTGCGAGTAGGCTCTTAAAAATCAATTTAATTTCGTCTATTGATTTATTGAAATATATCACTTTGAAATGTCTGTTAAAATCTGTTCCAGGGATGTGATGGGTTCGTCAAAACTGGAGTTGCTCTATGGAGAAGAAAGGACAAGACACCTGATAATAGAGTTCGGTCAAGGTGATAACCAGCTTTTCCGTTAAATTTAAAAAAGCGCCCACATATTTTCCAGTATGCGCTAAATAAGCAAATGTAATACACGGACACGTTGCACGCATACACATGAAAATAAAAAGCGCCCAATCTGAAAGATTGACCTAATTCATTCAGGTGCCTGATTCTTTCTTTTTCATAGAGTGTTAGTCAAAATTAGAGTACCTTCATGCAAGAGGTAGAGTATGGCAGAGTATGGCGTGGAGTTTTTCTCTCTCCCTAAGATAAATTATTGCTTCAAAATATTTGTTTGTGGCTTTTTAGTTAAGCATTACAAACTGCGCACAGGGCCTTCAACTCTGCCAAACAGCAGCCAATCCCCAAACCCATAACGAATGCAGCGAAAAGGAAGGCAGCGAAAAGGAAGGCAGTGAAACGTTCAGAGCGTACTACAAAAAATCGACACTTTTTTTAAATTTCGCTCCTAAAACAGGGCTTCTTCAGCTCTGCCAAACTATACAGCTGGCTACATACATTCTCACATATACTACCAAATTACAATTTTCGAAAGCTTATTAACTATGGAAAAACGCCTCCATGGAGTAACTATAGTCGTGAGTAGTGATTAGGTTTTTCCCAAGGAGGATATATGTATAATAAGGAGTGACTATGAGCATGCTTTGCTGTGTAAGAAAATGGGAATGAAAGTATTTCCCTCCCTTACTACCGCAATGCTCGAAATTTTTCGAAAAAAATCTTTTCGCTATCTTTGTCTGGCACACTTAAGAATATAGCAACTAACTCTTTCCCACGATAAATTGTTCGAAGATATATACCTATATATAAAATTTTCGAAAGAATAGTTTCACTATCCTTGTTTAGCATACTTTAACCCAAATCAACTATCTCTATCCCGCGTTAAATTGTCCGTTGCTAAAGTGCTTAGCTTAGAAACGAACCAAAAATTAATAAAAATTGAAAAATAAAGATCTCTGAAATAAAACAGCATACTCCATTGCACTGAAAATTATTTTATTGCCGACTGAATATTAGCAACCAAGAAAGAATATAAATTATGGTATTTTGTTGTAAAAGTTTGAAGCCATGTTAAGCTTGGACACAATTTTCGAAAATGGCACTCACTCCATTTTATATATGGCAGTCGATATTTTTGGAGATTGTGGAATACAGAAGATGTCGGAACTGAGCACAATTGTGGAAAGTAAATTTGACACAAGGGCGGAGTGTGGCAGTGTTAATGCAATAAAAGCATTCGCCGTATCTATCATCGCGGAATCATTCGCCGTATCATTGCGGTATCATTCGCCGTGGATCCGTATAATAGACGAATTCGTTTCGACTAAAGAAAGCGCCATATTTTGCCACGAGAGCTTTTCGACAGCGGGACGGCAATTTTTTTTTCAATTTTTTCCCATTTACATAGCACACTCGATCCCAGTTTTAAGTCTGTTTAGTCTAAGCGAAAATTCGTGAAAATGTCGAACGAAGAGACGTCAGCGGACCGCAATGTGGAAATATGGAAAATCAAGAAACTCATTAAGAGTTTAGAAATGGCCCGCGGGTGAGTACAGAAATGTGTTCCTTGTTTGCGAATTTGGAAATTAACTGAGAAATTTGTGAATTTGGATTGATGGATGGTTATTTTAGATTGAGGTTATGTGTTGTATTTCAATTGATTTACACTTCGTCTTGACACTTATTTTAATTATAATCTAGTTAAAATAGATTTATTTCGGAGGCGGGTCATTCTGTTAGAATTTAGATCATTTATCGCTTTGCTTTATTTGGTAATTAGAATTAACAAATTGTGATTGCGCTGTGCATGTCACTTCACTCCATTACTATACTCTAGACAAAAGCTGAGTGTTAATTAAAATTGTGAAAAGCCTTGCAAGGAAGAATAGAGAAGAAATCAATTATAGAGGAATTGATAATGTAGTATCCCGAAAATCCAAAACCGGTTTCTTTCTGCTCGCAATCTTTGAACATCGTAAACGTGGAAAGTTTAAGTTTCAAACCAGTAAAGCCAACTTTGTCAACGGCTAATTCCCTCCAACTCATCAAAATGTCCTATGTTTATGCTGCCTCCTTGTTGGAATATATCGTCCTTTCCTGGCAACAAAAAATACCATTCAAATACCGTGTTGTCCATATAAAAATGTAGCTACAAAAATATTTATATATTGTGGACATAAATTGATGATTTCATAAAAAGATAAGTCCACCTAGAAACAGAGACTTCTTTTTAATCGATTTGGAAATTTAAGCTCTCAGAGAAATCGGAAATGGTATTGACTTGCAACTCTGAGGAGGCACATTTTCAATAAAAATATGTGAATTAACCAAACTCAAGCTAGCCGAATTTATAAAAACAGTTTCGTTCAAACTATATCTTAGTGTAAATTTCACCATTTGGTGCAATGTTTGGGTTATGTCTAGGCTCAATAAACATTTTGGCAGAGGGATAAAATACTTGCCCTACTTCCATTGATTAGTTAGTCCCTTAGCGGTAATTGAATTTCTGATTAGCGTGCTTTGAGGACATATCTATCAGGGAGTTAAATAAGTTCTCGCTGTTTTTTTTGTGTTAAAATTAATGTTTTATTTAAAAAACAAAATTAGCAAAGAACATGTTTTTTTAAGTATTGTCCATCGCTAGCCACTTTACTACCATTTTTCTGCGAATACCTTCGAGAGATCGACTCATATTCTGAGGTTATCCACGAATCGGCCCGTCATATTCAGAAAAATGGAAGTACTGTTCAGCCAGACCACGAGTTATCGGAACAAGTGGTAAACGGAAGGAGCATTGTCCGGTGAATACAGTAGGTTTTGACCGGTTGCAACGTGTGGCCGAGCGTTGCTATGCTGGAAAATTACTTTGTTGTGTCTCTCCTCGTATTGCGTCCGTTTTTCCTTCAATGCTCAGCTCAAACGCACAAATTCTAGTCGATAACGATCTCCCGTGAAAATTTCGTTGCGCTTTTCATCGACAGTCCTGATACGATGCAAAAAAACTTTTCCTTTCAACGTCTCTCAGCTTCAATTCGTACGGCACGCATTTTTTTTTGGTTTTGAATCATTCCTAATGCTTTTAAACGTTTGCCAACTGTTGTGTGATCAACTCCTTCTGTAAGTTTATTTTGCGTCTGACATGGGTGTTTATCGAGATTTACTTGTAATTCTTCGTCTTCTTCTTCTTCCACTTCAAAATCATTATTTTTAAAGCATCTATACCAATCTGCATGTTGTTTCCGAAAGAGCATGGCCGCCGTAACTGGAATAAATATACGGTCATTTCGAGTCTAATAGTGGAGCTTCACTGGAATATTGCCCGATGCTAAGATAACACCAACTTTTGGGAAACGGCGAGAACTTATTCAAGTCCCAATTTGTTGTGGAAACCCTGAAAATGCATTGCTATTGAGAAATTTCGTTAGAAATTGAAGCTGCTCGAAGAGAGCGTCTGATTTGATGATATGTGCACTGCCATACATACTCAAAATGTGGTATGACATGAGAATTATGTTTGAATTTTCAGATAGTAGAGATATATGTAATGGACTCCCAACCAGATGTCGATTATTTTGAATAATAATCTGGTGTTTCAGAACCAATCAATCAATTTCCTGTTAAGACCCTAATAGGGACATAGGACAGAGACTGTTCTCTTCGACAAGACGCGATTCTAAGCATCGACCTTTTATTGTCGCCAAGACTTGTTTATTCCTCTGGCCTAATGCTCACTCAACGCTACATGGTCGTCCAGCCGACATCTGGTTTCCTCAAAGTGTGACCGATCCGCATATAAATTTCAATGTCTATTTAAGTTTGTCCAGTAGTTTTCCAATGTTTGTCGTTGGAGATAACATCTGGCCGGAATATTCCTAAAATGTGTCGGAGGCATTGGTTCACGAAAGCTTGCAGTTTCTTGGCAAACGGTCACTTTCCATGTAGTACTTCCATACAACAACACCGATTGACGCCTGCGAGTGAAGAACAAAGATGAGCGCAATACTTTGAACACCTCAATCCGAGCCCATCATGTGCAGCATCATATGTCCAATTTATAAAAAGGTGACAAACTCTTCTGCGAGAACTACCGAGGAATATTTTTGTTGTGTACGTCTTATAAGATCATGACGAAAAAGAGAATTAAGCCCTATGCTGTCAAAGTAATTGGTGAATACCAAGGCTGGATGATCAACCACGGACCAGATATTCTCAGTTAAACAGGTGCTGAGAGTATAATATTGACGTACACCAGATATTTGTTTACTTCAAACAGCATACGACAGTATCGACAAGCGCGTACTGTAAAAAATCATGTTCGAGTTTCGATTCCCACCGCTACTGGCTCGGCTTACAAGAATGGCAATGACCGAGCCTTTGTCCTAAGTGAGAGTAGAAAATGATCTGACTTCCAGCCTGAAACAAGGTGATGGCCAAGCATCAATGCTTTCCAACTTGACACTCGAATATGTTGTTCGGAAACTTCCCGTTGACACCAAGGGAACACTATGCTTCAAATCCACACAACTCGTAGCATATTCCGACGACATAGATATCCTTGCAAGATCTCTGGAGAGTACTAAGGAAGTATTTTGACTCGGTAGAAAGGAAAGTTAGACTACGAATTAACGAAAACAAAACAAAAGTTATGACATAAACTAGGAAAAAGACGCCAATCAGATAAAATATTACAGTAGGAGACTAAAACCTAGAAAACGTAAACAACTTTCTATACCTAGGGGCAAACTTACCAAAGGATGGAAGCGAACCCATCGAAATTAAATAAAACGAATTATTCGGTACTTACAATAATTAAAAACAAGAACGTGTACAGGAAGACTAAAAATTACGTAGCGCCTTTGACAAAAAATGTCATCAGAAGAATCCTCGGACCTATGAGCGAAGACTCTATGTGGAGAATATGATACAATAGAGAATTGTATGCCATTTTTGACAATCCAGAAGTGTCAACCCTCATCAAATTTAAGAAGCTGCAATGGGCTGGTCATGTGGAGCGGATGGATGACGGAAGAATTCCCAACGGCAAAGTCAATGGACAAAGACCGATTGGAAAATCACAGAAGCGCTGGGAGGATTCGATTGACGCAGACAGCAAATCACTGCTAAGATTGTCAAACTGGAGGACGTGGTCATTGAACCGAGATGAATGGATACGAAACATACAGGAGGACAAAGTCCGATTCGGGCTGTAGCGACATCGTAAGTAAGTAAGTAAGATAGATAGAAGAATTGGTTTGTTGTTAATAATTATTTTTAGTACAGCTCATTGAAACATTGAGCTGTACTAAAAATAATTATTTCATTAACAAAACTTAAAAGATAGTTGAGATATTAACTTAAGTGTTTTTCTTTGCAAAATCGCCCCTTTCTCGGATTCCACTGGTATCAAAAATTAATTTATTTTTGCTCTTTTGTCCTCAAAGCGATATACCTGAATGTCAAGTTTTAGCTTTCTGTCTGTTATTAGAATAATAAAGTAAAATTAAAATTGTTTTTAATCTATGATAATAATACAATTTAATTTTAAAATTTATAATTTAATTAATACCATATATTATAATATTTATTATGTTTTCAGGAATGGAACAAGTATGATATCGTTAATTATTCCACCAAAGGACCAAATTTCTCGAGTAAGCAAGATGTTAGCAGATGAATTTGGTACGGCGTCAAATATAAAATCACGTGTAAATAGGCTATCTGTTTTGGGTGCCATCACGTCTGTACAGCATCGATTAAAATTGTACACCAAAGGTACTATTTATTTAAAAAATTTACAATATAAAGTCTGGGAGCCACTGCGCCCTTTTGCATAATTATTTGTTCTAAGATCTAACGTACTGCTTCATGTATGATGAGAAAAAAGCCTTGTCTGCCAGTGATATTTCGATTAAGACAGCATATCGTGGGTGTAATTCTAACACCACATAACCCCCCACTTGTTCGATCCTGGGATAATGATCCATTCAATAGTGGAGGATGCGATGAATAAAATGCAAAACGCCTCGAAAGCCGCAAGAGATTCCGCTGCTTTCGAGGTATTCTGCAATCAATTCACCACACCCTTCTCCATGCGAAAGGCTCGTGACTCCAGGATCAAAAAAGTGAATTACGAGGTATTAGAATTACACCGACGATCTGTCAAATTGGATTAGAATTTTGAAGTTTTGTATCCGTTTTCATGTAGTACAATAGTACGTTTCAGCCGCGGACACTCCGATACGTATTAACATTTGCTAATATGAATTGTACGAAGGAAACTTTTTTTTCAACAAAAACAAGTGGCTTTTCCTTTCAAGACGATATCACTTATTTAACGAATCAACGTATTAACTCAATATTTGTATTTTTTAGTTAATGATTGTACTTTTTATTCGCAAAAAAAACAGCATATCCTGACTGAATCGGTTCATTATTACTGAAGTAATAATAGAAATTTATACGATTTAAAACTTTAATTTAAAATCGGTTTCTAAACAATCATGAATTTTGAGCTATGACGTTGTTGCATTAACAGAGGATTTTCATATCTGAATGAATGAAAATAGGCTTTGTCTAATTGACTTGAGCATTATGCGCGTCTGAATCTTACTATCATTTGAACAGCGTGAAACCCTGTACAAGCTTCCAAATGATATCACGATTCAGAAGAAATGTTATCATATTATCTCTGACTCGTAATATCATTTGGTAATATGCTAACTTGTCGGTCGTTTTTGCACTGAGATCCGGTAAAAAATTGGTAAAAAAAATTATTAGAACAAAGATAAATTTCTTAGGATACTTTCTTCTTTTAATTATAATACTATTCATAACAAAAATAGCGTGGGAGTCGATTCGGACTGTCGGTTTGGCAACACAAAATACGTGTTTTTTAAGATTAATGCCTTTTTTAATGTTTTATATGTAATATATATCATACTTAAAGTTTTTACGAAAATTATATATGTACATATATATCACTGGGCAATAACATAAATACAACCAAATATGAATTTTGTGTTTAGGTCGTGCAAAATTTATATTTAATGTGTCTACAATTATGTATACTCTGATTTGTGTAATTTTTTTCCAATAGTTATTACATCGAAATTGAAGTTTCTAAGACAAAAAATCCCTTTGTCCTTAAATGTAATTTTCCTTTAGAAAATTTTCTCTCCCGTCGATTTGACTGGAATAGTCTATAGTAGGCCATGACCATATCTGTCAAAATCAGCTGTGATACTTATCAAAAATACAAAGGTGTGGCATAAATGGGGGGTTTTACTGTATAACTAGAGTTACTCTATACAACAAGGAGCCTGGCAGAAATGTCACAATCGACACTTGCGAATTTACCATTCGTAAAGTGGTAAGCTTTCCTAAATTCGACATAGGGAAACTCAAAAACGAGAAAATAGTTGCGAAATATGCGTTAGCCTTGGAGAGGCACTTCGCGACAATGCTGAATACCACTGTCAGCATGCCAATAGAAGAAATGTGGCAAAAAATCAAAGATGGCATTACATCTGTCGCAGAGGAGGTGATAGGACAACAACCCCGGCGCAAAAGAAATGATTGGTTCGACAAAGAATGCCAAGATGCCTTAGAACGAAAAAATGAAGCTTACAAAATATTAACGGAACGGCCGACACGAGCCAAACAAGACAAGTACAAGGATCTTAGACGATTTGCAAACAAAATATGCAGACAAAAAAAACGGAAGTACAATAATGACGAAATTAAAAACATGGACGAACAATTTAAATTACACAACACAAGAGCCGCGTATTACCTTGTCAAAAGGATGAAAGAAGGTTACAAACCGAAAACGACCCTATGCAAGGATGCGGAAGGGAACATTATAAGTAACGCGGAAGATATAAAACTAAGATGGGCACAATATTTTGAACACCTTCTTAACCCGAGCCCATCACCTACACGAACAGCAGCAGCAGATACAATAGCAGGTATAACTGATGTAACAGCTGATGAAGGATCCGCTTTGAGTCCTCCCAAGGATAATGATGGCAAACAAGACTTATTATTCGGTACTTCCAATAATCAAAAACAAGAACGTGCACAGGAAAACAAAACTTAAGCTATACAAAACAATCATAAGACCTGTGCTATGCTATGGCAGCGAAACGTGGACATTAACTCAGGCGTCCGAAAAACGACTTAACGCCTTTGAAAGGAAGGTCCTCAGAAGAATCCTCGGACCTGTGAGGGAAGACTCGATCTGGAGAATACGATACAATAGAGAATTGTATGCCATCTTCGACAATCCAGAAGTGTCAACCCTCATAAAATTTAAAAAATTACAATGGGCTGGTCATGTGGAGCGGATGGATGACGGAAGAATTCCCAAACGCACACTAAAAGGGAAAGTCAACGGACAAAGACCGGTCGGAAAACCACGAAAGCGCTGGGAGGATTCGATTGACGCAGACAGCAAATCACTGCTAAGATTTTCAAACTGGAGGACGCGGTCACTGAACCGAGATGGATGGAGGCAAAGCATTCAGGAGGCCAAAGTCCGATTTGGGCTGTAGCGCCATCGTAAGTAAGTAAGTAAGTAAGAGTGGTAAGCTTAGTGGTTTTCTTTTGCCAATTTCATCCACCCTAAGATAAATTCTTCCTTCAAAATGTTTGCTTGTGAATTTTTAGTTAAGTATTAAAAACTTCGCACAGTTCTTGTTAAGAACGTACCAAAGAAAAGGTCGACAATTTTTTTTAAATTTAGCTCCTAATATCGGGCTTCACCTTTGCCAAACTATGGTAAAGCGCCTCTAGTGTCCCATGGAGTAGCTATATGTATAACTAGCGAAAACTATATTTGAAATTTTATTTTGGAATTTTCTGAAATATGAGTTTCTAATTTTTACAAGCATAATCATGGTAAAATCCATTTAGAGATTTATTATATTATTTCAAATATCGATACATTATTTTCTTTCATGAAACCCGAAAAATCTAACAATATTTTTAGCGACGATACTGTACTATACAAAATTTTCAGTGTTTATGTATTTCATTTTTGCTTCATTTCTCCCAACGATTTTCGATTTTGAAATTGAAGGAAACCTGAAGAAAAAATGAAAATATCGGAAAAGTGCGCATAGCAAAAATTTGTTATTCCTGAAGATCTACAAACTTCGCTCATTTTTTCATCCGATTGAAAATGGGGCGAATTCAGGTTAGATGGCATTTATCTCGGTAGTCGTACATCATAGCATAGAACATTTTTCGATCAGATTAGAGAGATGAGATTATAGTTTTGTAATTTTTTTTTGATTACTTTTGTTTCCGGTCAGCAGTAATGTCAAAAAAAAATCAATATTCAATTTGTCCGAAGCGGAGTCCGACTTTTTGCGACCACTCCCACCCTTTTCTGTTATGATACATTCGAGTTATCGTCGAGACATACATACATCATGGAGAAAACTTGTTTTTAGGACCTCAAAAGACGTAAGTCTATCAAAAAATGGATGTCGAAAATATCCACTATGGGGAGCTAAGAAATATATTGTTAACGTAATATTTAATAATCTAATACCAATGACACATAGCGCAGCTAAATTATTAATTAAGGCCTAAATAATAATTAAATGGCTGTGTGTCATACGCTAATTTAGCTAAATTACCAAAATAGTGATCATTTATCAACTGAATCATCTCATTTAGCTAAATCCTCTCATTTTCTCAGAAAAGTATTTTTCGTGCATGAAAGAAGAAGAAAAGTCATTTTCTGACAGCTCTGACTTATATAAAATCTTTGAAGCGTGATTTAAACGCCCAGCTATGAAAGAAACGATTCCAAAAAAAGACAAAAGATCGTTTTTCTTCTTTTGTGGCCTACCTTGCAAAACTTTATGGCCTGTTGGTTATGCTATTCAACTTTTTACAAATATGACAGATAAGTGAATGGTTCTTCTTAATTATCAAAGTGCTATGTGTCACCATTATACTAACGATGAAGACGAGCTAAATTATAATTATGACCGCTGTGTGTCAATGGTATTATAATATACACAACTAAAACTTAAATTTTATAATTTTGTAGTATTTACATTAGGGTGTAGCCTAGTAGGTAGCGTGTTGGTCTTGTAATGCGAAGGTCGTGAGTTCAAATCCCGGTCGGCGCATAATTGTAGCACACTACTTGCTTGAGTATACCTTGGTTTCCTCAATCTACGAAAATGAAAAATTCGTAGATAGTGGGTTGTGCGAAGGGCTAACAACCCTTCCGCAATAAATAATAAAAATGTTAAGGAACCTGAATGTCAGGAGGCCTAAGTCCAATTTGGGCTGTAGTGCCATTGTAGTAGTAGAAGTATTTACATTTCAGGGTAGTCTGAAACACCGACCGCGAAAATTTCCTGCAGTGTTTTTATACTCTAGATGAAATCTGAGAGAATATTGTGTTTGCCTTACCGTTTGTAACGCTAAGAAATAATGCTCGCACAGAGCAGCCAATGATACAGAAATATTTGTTGTCGCTCAAAAACCGCGATTCCGAATGACCGTTTGTCCATCTGTTTACAACATAACTCTGAAAGGCTATGAGCTATCGTGCTGAAATTTGTTGTATGTCATTTTTTAGCAAAAAAGAAACTTTAAGTTCGTGAACGGGCTATATCCCCCACTCCTTCTACCAAATGAAATTTCGAAATTTAAAGAATTTGATTTTTCTTTGAAACGATTTAAGCTATCCATTTGAAATTTGAGTCAAAATATAATGATGTATGTATATATCATTAACATCACAAAATATCCTTCTATTAATAAATGTATGGGAGGGGATACAAATGCGATTTCCATTAAAACTGGAAAAAGTAAAAACTTAAAATTTTGCCAGAATTGGTCCCTTGATATTTGCAATAAATGCTGAAAAAAATTATCAACTTCGCTTCAATCCTTCTATCCCCTCCCATACAAATATCCATATTATAAATTTAAGAAAAATATTTCTCCTATCGACTTTGAAATTCAAACAAACTATGGTGATAAGGTCATTGATAAGCAATTTCAAAATCACCTAAAACCCTCCAGTTCCTCTGTCACCTCCCATACAAATGCCCAAATTTCAGGAAAACTACGTCCAATTTCTTTGAAAATAATGGAAACTAAATACAAACTTTAAATTCAGCACGAAACATTTTGCATGATACGGGCTCCCCCCCCTCCTCCTCTCCTCTACTTCTACCACCTCTCTTCCCCCCCCTCCTACTCTCCTCTACTTCTACCACCTCTCCCCCCTCCTCCTCCTCTCCACTACTTCTACCACCTCCCATACAAAAGTCACTATTCACTATTCGGAAGAATTTTAGGTGATATATTTTCCGGTACATTAAACTCTCCCATTTCATCTAGAGTATCATATGATTGGGCTTTACGCCCAATCATAATTCTTTTATATTTTTTTAGTAAATTAGGTTATTCGCTTAGGTAGTGTGTAGTGTGGGTAGCGTGTTGGTCGGGAGTTCAAATCCTGGTCGACTTATAATTTCACCTCACTACTTGCGTGGGTATATCTCACCACAATTTGCGAATATGAAAATTCGTGGAAAGAGGGTTGTGCGAAGGGCTAACAACCCTTTCACAATAACGAATAAATGTTAAGGAATCTGATGGTTAGGTGGCCAAGGACCGATTTGCGGTGTAGTGCCATTGAAGAAGAAGATTTTTCGCTTCAATGAAAAATCAAGCACAACTTTTGGAAAATTATTAACATTTTAATTATAAATTTTGTTTGAATTTAGAATGAAAATCTGTCATCTTTTTACTGTCGTTTGTGCAATACCGATCGCGCTAATTTCGTGTCTTAATTAGATTTTGAGCTACTGGAAAAAATGTAGCACACATTTGTATAATTATTAATACTTTTAGTATAAACTTTACGAATGTTAATTTCTTTTTCTTGCTCTAGTTCAATACGAACTCGATAGTTGTAGCTAAAAAAACCCACAACTAAGTCATATGCTTTTTAAATGAAATAATGCAACTGTAAAGTTTTTCTGACTTTTTTTAATTTCAAACAAATTACTAGATGCAATTGCGCATATATGAAGTTTTCATATTTATTTATCCTATAATTGTAACCAGTGCGTGTTGTGCGGTTGCAAATTTCGAAAGTTGCAGATATCAAACGTCGCAACTGCCGAGCCTGTACTGTACTTTTAAAACATATTAAAAAAAAAGTTTACATCTTTAATTTGAAAAAAAATAAATAAATAAATAAATAATTAACAGTAAGTTGTCATATTTATTTTGTCTGTCCTGCCAGAACGACCTGCAATTAGAAGGTATGCTAAAAAATTATCCTTGCACTAATAATTGTTTTTCGTTAAATTTTTTATCGGTTTAAGCGTTTCTCAGTGTCAAAACGATTAACAAAAATCGCCATAGTTACCAACAAAACAAAATTTTATAAAAATATGAGCATTGCACAAATCACGAAGATTTTTATTCGGATTATTACTAAATCTTATGTATTTTTAGTGCCTCTAAATGGTTTAGTTATTTATTGCGGCACCATAGTCACTGAAGAGGGTAAGGAGAAAAAAGTTAATATAGATTTCGAACCATTTAAGCCAATTAATACGTCACTTTATCTGTGTGACAATAAATTTCATACGGAGGCGTTAACTGCTCTTTTAGCAGATGACAATAAATTTGGTTTTATCGTTATGGATGGTAATGGTGCTCTTTTTGGAACACTCCAGGTATTATACATGGCCAAAACTATATTTAATAGAACTAAAAAAATGACTTTGAATTACAGGGAAACACTAGAGAAGTTTTGCATAAATTTACTGTTGACCTTCCTAAAAAGCATGGTCGGGGTGGTCAATCGGCTTTGCGTTTTGCACGTTTACGTATGGAAAAACGACACAATTATGTGAGAAAAGTAGCAGAAGTTGCAACGCAATTATTCATCACAAATGATAAGCCGAATATAGCTGGTCTAATTTTGGCTGGTAGTGCTGATTTCAAAACTGAATTAAGTCAATCAGATATGTTTGATCCCGTAAGTAGATTTCATATAATTTGTAAAATGTAGTATGATAGACCGTCTTTCTTAATTGTAAAAATAATCGAAAACAGTTCAAGAACGATTCCTTATAATTTTCGTGACAGCCTGTATTTATTTTGCACATTTCTTACATGTCCTTTATTGCTGATTCCATGCAAAATATTCTGACAAATCCACTTAATAAAATCATCAATAATCAACAAAATGAACTAATTATATATCGTTAATGATAACAATCAAATCTACCTTCAATGACAAATTATTAATTCTTTCGTCCTATATGTACCAAAAACTTAATATTGTTACTCTTATTTCGTTGAAATGTTCGTTCATCTCAAGTATTGTGAGAGTATTATTAGTTTGCAAGTTCAAATCTTGTACACATAGTTTTTGTCGAAAAAATAAATTGAAATACTTTTTCCCACACAAAATGACATGTTCGCAAATTCACAATAAGCCGATTTTGTTGGAAAGTACAGGAGCTATTAATCTGTAATTTTGAGCAATTCTTATGGTAGCTGTAGCAAACCGTAAGAAAGTTATTAGAATTTCCCAACTCCTTCAAACATCTATATTTCGCATATAAATCCGAAATATATCTATTATGATTACAGCTGATTTCCCGAAAATCACAAAAATCTTCTCACTCATTCTAGGATATAAATTAAATTTTAAAGTTTTCATTATACAGTAAGTCACAGAAACAATTCGCTCACTTTAAAATTCTGCCAGAGTGAAATGCGAATCTAGTAAAAATGTGGTCTCATAGAAAGTCGAACCAGACAAATTGCAAACAAACCTTGAATACTCTACCTATCTGTATTTGCACCAGACCTACCAAAATTTTGTTATTTGCAATAATTTAAAATTTCAAGTTCTTCTCAAATTTTTCTTCTAGCGACTTCAAAGTAAAATCATCAAACTTGTCGATGTATCATACGGTGGAGAAAACGGTTTTAATCAAGCGATAGAATTGGCAGCAGAATCCTTACAAAACGTTAAATTCATTCAAGAAAAGAAATTGATTGGCAGATATTTCGATGAAATTTCTCAGGTTCGATATTTTCATCTCGTTTTCTACAAAACATATAATTATGTTATTTGTCATTAAAGGATACGGGGAAATATTGTTTCGGAGTTGAGGATACCTTGAGAGCTTTGGAGCTTGGATCTGTAGAGACATTAATTTGCTGGGAAAATCTAGATATTCAACGTTACGTCTTGAAAAATCATGCGAATTCCACATCTACTACAGTATTACATTTGACACCCGAACAGGAAAAAGACAAATCACATTTCACGGATAAGGAGGTACGTAATATAACATTTTCTGGATAAATTGAAAAATTATGATTTTTTTATATTTTAGAGCGGAGTAGAAATGGAACTAGTAGAGTCTCAACCATTACTCGAGTGGCTTGCGAATAACTACAAGAGCTTTGGGGCTACTCTCGAAATTATTACAGATAAATCGCAAGAAGGTAGTCAATTTGTCAGAGGATTTGGTGGAATAGGAGGTAATTGATGAAAACATATTTTAGACTCGTAAATATATATGCTAAATTCTCATATGTAATCAGTAATTTAACTACTAAGCCTCACTAATGATTACCGAAATTAATTTGTTTCCTTATGCTGCATTATCTGGCTACACCCACTGCGTCCCGTTTATATCATGATTGTTTGCGTGTAGGAATTTTGCGTTATAAGGTAGATTTTCAATCACTCCAAGCAGATGAGCCACTGGATGATGTTGATCTCGATGATTACTAAATATGCGCATAGTTTCCTCATAACCGTTAATTATTTATTTTATATGAAACAAAGAAAATATTTTAACTTGATTCATCGTATACCATTTTGTAACATCTTCGGCTGAGGTATCAATTTATATACATGTGTGTGTTTGCTTGTTTCGTGTTAAAATGTCATCACAATAGTATAATTATTAAATTACGGTATTACATATTTATATTAATTGCTTATTTTATCAACATTTTACAAATTTTTTAGTTGTAAATGGTTTTGCTATTTATTTTGACAATACTGTCATAGGTCAAAGCGATCCTTCAGAGTACAGAATACTAAAAAGTCTTGTACTTAATTTCCTTTTCGTAATGCTTAGAATTTAAAGCTAATAAAAACGGTAAGGGTTTGGGTAGATTTCAACAATCAAAAGTCTTTAGCAACGACGAACTGAAAATCAATCAATCAATTTCCTGTTACGGGGGTTGTCCCAGAAGTACCCGGCGTATAGATGGGGCGGTTGTTGTTTGAAAATAATGACTATGGTAGAAAGTACCAACCTTATAAAGCTTAAGTTTGAACTTTGACGACGCTACGTTCTTTAGTTTTTGTTTCTTCTACTTCTACAATGGCCCTACAGTCCATATCGGACCGTGCCCTCCTGACCGCCAGGTTTCTCAACATATTTTCATTATTTATTGTTTTTTTTTTTTTACAGAATGACCTGTGTTATAGGCAATTTCGGCCTTTATGTGCAATGCACAAACACAGTCATGGAGGGAAGGAATGGGATTGGGAAGGTTGGGGAAGGGGAGTGAGAACGACCGTAGCGAGTGGAGAAGCTGGTATATTTCTCAGTTGTACTGGCTGGAAGTGTTATCCTTTCGCACAACCCTCTATCTACGAATTTGTCATTTTCGTAGATTGAGGTGATCAAGGTTTATCCAAGCGAGCAGCGCGTAATTATGCGAACTCACTACCTTCGCATTGAAGAACAAAACGATACCCAATAGGCTACACCTAAGCCATAGTAGTATTTGCTTAGTAGCCATCAATAGTGAGCGCTCCCATTGAATTCGTAAACATAGTAAAAACGGGGTACCGTTATGTAATACAATGCTTACATTTGTCCAATCAATATCTGAGCGGAGTTAGATTCTACTCTGGTGGAGTTTGCTCCTTTGTTTGCAACGCTAATAAATTGGCTGTTGCAGTTTGCAGAAGGCTGTACGAGCTGCCAAGGCGAATATCGCAGTGGTCGACCAAATAAGGAGACTACGCCAAAAATGGTGAAAAAGTCCAGAAAATGGTACTGGATGACCGTCGACTAAAAGTGCATTTATGGTAGGCATTTCACCATGGATGAAACATTGGTCCACGACTTCACACCTGAGACAAAGGAACTGTCAAAAAAATGGACTGAAAGGGGAGAATCGGCTCTAAAGAAGGCGAAAATATTTCCATCTACAATTTTTGTTGATTATTTTTCGTTGAGGGTTATAATACAAAGCTTGTTTGGAGATGTTTGATTCAGGCTTCCTCACAATTACTGATTCACTGCCATCTTTGCTCGATGCCTTCCTTAGTTCAGTTTTGAGTTACTGTATACGAATCGGCCGTCTTCTGCTCTCGATTTTGGTCGCGTTTGGCCGTTAATCGTACCAGCCACACTGAAAAGATGATAAAAGCTTATGATTTTATCAAAAGGTACTTGAAACGTTATTCTCAGGAATCCAAGTTTATGCTTGGCATACAACTTCTGCAAGAATTTATCTGAGCCTCAATATCTCTTTCGGCTCTGTTCCATTTCCATTCTAACAATGCTTTCACAACAACAAAAATCTTGTACCTATTCCACATCTTGTTCGTTAAGAACAATAGGTGTGCTTGTGTATTTACGCACATTTATTTTCAGTCCTGCCACGTTGCGTTTGGAATGCGAAAAACGGACATTTAATGATACACAGTCTGCATTGAAGACCTTTCCATTCCCCACCTTCCAGTGCAGCTTTCATTTACTGTCACCAGAAATAGTGCTGGTGATAATATGTAGTTCGCACAGCAAATAGCTGGGACAGCTGTCCTTTATGTAAGAGTAAGTATGATCACCCAGCTAGGGTGTAGCCTAGTGGGCAGCGTGTTGGTCTTGTAATGCGAAGGTCGTGAGTTCAAATCCCGGCCGACGCAATATTTAATTCCACCACATTGCCTGCTTGGATATACCTTGGTCACCTCAATCTACGAAAATGAAAAATTCGTAGAAAGAGGGTTGTGCGAAGGGCTAACAAACCTTTCACAATAAGTAATGACAAATGTTAAGGAACCTGAATGTCAGGAGGCGAAGGTCCGAATTGGCCTGTAGCGCCATTGTAGAAGAAGAAGTATGATCACATCTGGAATAACCTAGCTTAACGTGTCGAAATACTTTTCGAAGTCCCCAAACATTAGATGAGAGCCCACTTCGGCGGACGACTGCTCCAATATCCGTAAGGTGTATAAATGACCGGTACAAAACGATCGTATGAAAATCATAGTTGGTGTGAACAATATCATTTTCATTTTTGCTGTGGAGTACGCAGTTTGTCCTTTGGAAATGTGTAGTTTGTTTTTCGTAAACATGGCATTTCACAAGCACTCAAAATGTTTTCCACGGCCTTTTAAATGACTATGGTAAGCGAAATGAAAAAAACTCATTTCAGCGTTTTTTTTAATTATGTGTGGAATGATTTTTTCGCGACGATTTCGCTGCTTCTGTCGAGTGAAAATTTGTTTGATTTCGGATGTAGAACCAAACGTTAACGTTTCCAAATTTTGGGAAAATTTTTTTTTTTTTTTAAAGCCGAACACAACTTAGGGGGTCACCCTTTAATGTAAACTACACAGTCATGTCGGTAAGGGAAAAAAAGGAGTAAGGAGTTGAGGTAAGTCGGGATTAAAAGGAGGGAAAAGCCTAAAATGCCGGTGGACGTTGAGTTTGAAACGTCGAAGGTCGTATGACAATGGGAATACATCTTTAGGCAATGCATTCCAGAGCCATCTTTTAAGTATTGCGTGTATATAATTCAGCGTAGACATCGTGTGTTAAGCTTCATAGCTAGTTCAAGGGGGTATACTTCAGAGTAGCGATTTCTATGTATTCTTGTAGTAGACAAATGTTCCTTTTTCTCAGAAACGCTGATACCTATTTAAGTGGGATTTTGCATACTCTTTATTTTCACAAAAGTGAAAAAACAACCATGGATTCAAAAAAAATATATATACATTAATTTATTTGTTTCAGAACAAAAATATTATTTTCTTATATAAGAAAAAAAATACTACCGGTTTGAATTTGAAAAAACCCGCGGTTCTGATTCTAGCCAAAGGTACCAACAACACGCAAAAAAAATTTGATTGTCATATCTCTTTTGAGAAAAAGGAACATAAAGTAAAAATACAGGGGGTATTTTAGCGCTCTAGTTGGTATACCATCTAACCCTGGTTATTTAATGTACTCAATTCGCTTAGCTGTTTGCAATACCTCCTTCGCAGTCACCATCGCTTTCGGTTTCGTGTGTGTTTTTCTGTGTTTCTGTAATTGTTAGCCAGATGAAGATCGGGAAGAAATTGATTAGTGTTGACATGTATCAATATAAATGTCCACGACACCTATAAACTATGATACAGTAGGCTCTCGATTTATGCATGCGGACATGTGGTCTTAGTCCCCAATTTGTTTCCTCACTTTATACTCTAAATAAAATGTGGGAGTAAATTGTATTTGCTGTAACATCTGAAAGAAAATGGAAGTTCGTGTATGTGTCATGTCCCATCCAAGTTTCACGAAATTGCGATTTTTTTTAAACTATAGAAGCGATTAAAAATTTGATCAAAGTATGGTGATATGAATACAATAGACGGGCTGAGAACTAGAGGATTACAAATGCAAATTTTTATTTTTAATTGATAGTGCTGAAATGGCATTTTTAAAAGTGCCTCCAAGTGTATACGGAGCACAAACAACTAATTAACTATACTACTGCTGCTATCTCCGATGAGAAAATAATAAACAAGAAGAAAAATCACTCAAACATTCAAAGTCAGAAGGGTACAAGTGCAAGGCGGGCTTTTTGTGAGCCAGAGTGCTAATAATTCGTTAATTGATTGCTTGAATCACGTTCGAAATTCTCTTCGTGAAACAGTATTATTTCGTTTCTCTTAAATGGTGTTCATATAAAATTTGAAGTTTTTAGTTTTTAATTTGATGGTTATTGATTGATTTATTGAAATTAGTCGAAATCCATACTTTTGTATGCAAGACGGGGGATTTCAAAACTTTTGATGCAACTGATGTTTCTTTTTCAATGCACATGAAACACCTCGTGCAAGTTAGGGCCGCCATCGGTGGATGGTAGTTCTGGTTAAAATTATTATGTTTTCTTTATGTTCATAAAATGGATGTATGCACGTGCAAAAACACTATATCTTTCACCGGAGCCCTAGAAAAATTTTCGACATTTTGAGTCCTTTACACCCCTCAACTTAAAAATTTTACCAAAATTAGAGGTCATATAGCTCTACAATCTGAAAAAATTTCAACTTGATATCTGCGGTTTAAAATTTCCCCCACAACTATTATGTCCAAATGTTTTATTTTTCTCGTATTCCGCATAGTAATAGTATTGTGTGGCTGAAAACCAAATCGTCTGTGGAACATTTATACAGAGAATCTTAAACGTGATTCAAGCAATCATTTAAAAAATGTATTAACATGTACCCATCCCTTCTGCCCCCCCTCACCATACACATCTGAACTTACATATATAAACGAATGGAATATTGATTCAAGTACTGAAGCTATTGATCGTAATCGCAGTTAACTGTTAAATAATGGGACTCCATTCACTTAGTCCTCCCTATTCCACCTAACCTGCATATTGACTTCCCATGCATCCTCAACTTGTCCCAAGATTAATAAAGTTGCGCCCGACTTAATTTTTAATTTGGTATCTTTTAATGGTACTCAGCTTAATTAAGAGGCCAATATTACGATTGTTTCGAAGTTCTAACTGTGTCTAAGAATCTATTTTTTTTTTCTTAAACGCTTTCAATCTCTCCTCATTATTGCTGTGTAATTAACACTGCTGCATCTGATAAATACCACAACTCTTGAAGTTGAAAATTAAAAAAAACATAACAGGGCTACGATTGCGCGTAAAGCGCAATCTTACGATACTCTAGATGAAATAGAATTTTTTGTGATCCCAAGAAATTTTGTATGGGGAGTGTTAGAAGGGATGATAGCATTGAACTAATTTTTTCGACATCATGCTAAAGTAGCTATGAAAATGTTTTATACAAAATGCTTACTCCAAAAACTAAATGGAAACTGAGAAAATTAGTGAGTTTGATTTAGTGAAAATGTGCAGTTTGTATGGGAGGTGGTAGAAAGGGTGGGGGGATTTTATGATTTTTTCAGAAATAACTAGGAATATTATAAAATTGGCATCCCTTAAATTTCAGACTAGTGCCATTCATACTTTTCAAAAAAATCGATTTTTTGTGAAGTTGTGAAACTGTCATATTGTATGGGAGGGGGTAGAAGTAGTGAAGCAAATCAAATATTTTTTTTCTCATCTTAGTAATAATATTAATTAAATATTTATTACAAAATATGAGCTCAACAAATGTTATATATTCTGAGAAAATCGGCTTAGAGCATTTCAGGAAAAAGTGTAGTTTGTATGGGAGGGGGTGGAAGGAAAGGGAGGAAGCAAATAATTTTTGTACTGTAGATTTAAATCATTAAAAAAGTAATATATACGAAAATTGAGACCAATAGCTTTTATACTTTTTGAGTAAATCCATTTATTGTCAAATTGCGAAATTGTGTCATTTTGTATGGGAGGGGGTAGAAGGGGTGAAGCTAATCATCTCATTTTTTTGACCTTACTAACAATTTTAAATAAATATTTGGTGCACGATTTCAGCCCGCTGAATTTTATAAGCACTGAGGAAATTGGCTTAGAGTAATTCATGATAAGTACAGTTTGTATGGGAGGTGGTAGAAGGAGGAAGAGGACACGCACAATTTTTATATGATAGATTGGTATTATCATAAAAGTAATATATTCTGAATTTCAGGCCAATAACTTTTATATTTTTTGAGCAAATCCGTTTATTGTCAAATTGCGTAATTGTGTCATTTTGTATGGGAGGGGGTAGAAGGGGTGGAGCGATTTGGCCCGTTCACGAACTTGACCTTACTTTTTTGTCAAAAACGACGTGTACAAAATTTTAACTTTCTAGCTCAACGCGTTCTCAAGCTAGAGAGCGCACGGACGGGCGGACGGACGGACATCCGGTTTTGAGATTTTTGAGTGATAATTTTAATTCTGTATCATTAATTTTTTTCTCCGAGCCTTATTTCTTGGCGTTACAAACCTTAGAGCAAACTTATAATACTCTCAGATTCCATCTAGAGTATAAACACTTTCGTATTTATAGCATTAAATCCAACTGATTTTGGACCTCAGATAATCAAATATTATTTACTTTCGTGTTGTAAACTTTCCATTTTCTTGTCAATCCGCTTCTATATCAAATTTATGGTTCTGGCGTAGCTTCTTTTAATTATTTTGTAAAAGAAAACTACATTAGTGCAAAAGTGAAAAATTTGCACTTTCGTGGCTTTGGCATAAGTGAAAATTTAGTCTAGATAAAATCTGAGAATATAGTGTTTGCCTTACCGTTTGTAACGCTGAGAAATAATGCTCGCACAGAGCCGCCAAGGGTAGAGAAATATTTTTTGTCGCTCAAAAATCTCGATTCCGACTGACCGTCTGTCTAGAACTTAGCTATCGAACGCTTTGAGCTATCGTGCTGAAAAAAGAAACTTAAAGTTCGTGAACGAACTATCTCCCCCCACTCCTTCTACGCCCTCCCATACAAATTTCATGAAATTTCAGCAATTTTTTTTGTCAAGTCGATCACAATACTTTATTATTAAAATAATAACTTAATATTAATTTGATCCCTTCACTCTTTCATCAAAAGACGAATGTTTGCCAGAATTAATTCTATTATAATTGCAATCAGTGTTGAGAAAATTATCAACCTCACACCTCACTCGCTTTCACGAAATTTTAAAATTTGAATTAAATTATTTTTCTTCGAAAATTTCAACAGTATCGACTTGAAGTTTTGTGAAAAGTATAACAATTGAAATAACATTGACAACGCAAAATTTTGATCCGTATACTCATTCCACCCCCTCCCAGACAAATGCATAAGTTTGATAAATTCATTATATCGATTTACATTTAAACTAGAAAAAGTACAGACTTAAAATTTTGCCAGAATTTGTCCCTTAGTAATTGATTGATTGCAGAAAATATTTCCTTCCACCGCCCATACAATCTATATTATAACTTCAAGAAAAGCATTACTCTTTGGAACATATGAGAGCTATCGACTTTGAAATTAAAACAAAGCATGGTGGTAAGGATGTTAATAAGCAAAGTCAAATCAAAATTATCTCAAACTCTCCTTTTCCTCTGCCACCTTCCATACGAATGCCCCAATTTCAAGAGAACTTTGTCCAATTTCTTTGAAAATAATGAAAAATACAAAATTTAAATTCAGCACGAAACATTATGATTATACGAATATTACAAACCTCCCCTCTTCTTCTACCAACTCCATTACAAAACTCACTATTCTGGAGAATTTGAAATGACATATTTTCCTGTGCTTTAACATCTTTCCCATTTCATCTAGAGTTTCATATGATTGAGCTTTACACTCAATCATAGTTCTGTTATGTTTTCTGGTTGGTTCTCTATCTGAGGAAATTAGATTAATACATAAATTAATCATTCATACAATACGAACCGTTGCAAAATATGCCAGGATGGATCAACTGATTTGCTGTAGTCCGGAAATATGCGCTGAATATACAATTAGCTTGTACCCCGTGCAAAGTAGAACTGATACTAGATACTAAAGAGTATACTTTGAGAAATAAAGTTTACAGCGTATACCTATTATCTGTTCCACTTACGACTGCAGCAATGTTTGCCATCACATATATACCCCGAATTTTTCTAGTTTGCGGTGTTGTTTTTTAGCATAAAGCGTGGTCTTTTCTGTAAATTTGTTTATTCTGGTTTCTAAAATTACATGCTAAAATTTAGCTAAAAAAAAAGCTGCAAAATAAAATGGTAATTTATGTCATTCGCTGTTGTTAAATTTCAAAGCGGTTCGATCTACGGAAAAATTCATTTATTTATTTTTCAGTATTTGGTGTTAAAGTAATCATGAAAAGTGAACAGCAACGCTAGCATTTCATTTTGAATTAGCTTCATATCTTTTACTTTTGCCGTTTTTTTACTAAATTTTTATTTTAGGTTAACAATGGTATCTGTTTCTAAAGATACATAAATTTTCTGCACGGTATAAATAGCGAATTGTCTTGTTGTAAACACTAATTTTCTTGTTATAATTTTAGTATTTTTTAGTATTTCTTTTAGTATAAGTAGATGAATAATAATGTTTTTTTATATTTTTTCGCAGGTATTTTGCGTTATAAGGTAGACTTCCAGAGCATGCAACTAGATGATATTGATAACGACTATTATGACCTAGATAACTATTAGAGAAATTGGTAATAATACCTCATTGAGAATCGCAGCAAATACCATATGATATAATGGATGTATGTTAAAATTAAAACAAACTACAATATATATGAAGGCAGATCTTATTTACTATACAATATATTGGATAAAAATATAGATGAAACTTTTTTAACTTTTTGGTGTATATTTGTGCCTGACATACGTCTATTAGCGTTTCAAACGAATAACTTAATAACTTTTATTTAAACTGTTTCGAAGGGAATATTCATACAAGAGGCATACCGAAAAAAAATATTTAAACTGTACAATATAATTTTAGTCTTATCTACACGGATGTCTTAAACAAAACAACAGAAAACGTCGATCTTGTTCAAATTAACTGCTTTTATTTATATTTTAATAAACAATTACTCCAAAAAGTATACATGAGCGAAAGACAATTTTATTCATTTGGTTCGTTTTAAAGTTAAATTCTAAAATACTCGATATTTATAATTAAAAATAGACCTACTCGTATTAAAAAACGCTGCGGCTTGGCTTACGATATTCTAACAATGAATATTGTCATTGACTTGGACTTTTTTTTAAGTTTTATGGCTAATAAGTCAAAAACTGCAATGAAAAAGTCGGTCCGTGTTCATCCAGCGGATCACTTTCCCCTGGTCGTTGTACTGAAACGAGAATGAATATTCGCATCGTGTCATTCTAAATCTCGCTGCGATCCGAAAAGGCAAGAGGCTCGCGAAAATACAAAACGCACTCTTATTTCCAATACTTGATTTATTTTTTAAGGCATCACCTTGAGCGTAACTAATAACTCCTACTATCTTGTGACCTGACTAGGATCTTGGATGCTTCTTATGTTATTATACCTGAAAATGAATTGAGATCGGACTGAAATGACGCATCATATTTCTTAAGAAATGTGGAAAAATTTCAAGCATTTTATGCATTTAAATATTCATCATATCAATTAAATCGCTGCTGGTATACAATAGAGTTCCTGTATACGAACGAGCTCGCGCTGAAAACATGATAGAAGCTTGCGATTTCACTAAAAATGACTTGAAAAGTAATTCTTGGCAGTTTAAATTTTTACTTGACCTAAAACTTCTGCGAAAACGAGTATACAAAAGATAGCAGAAAATAAGGTGAAACAGTCTTTCGTCATTTGTATCTTTATTACTAATATATATACACTTCCAGACATAGTGACTGCTGCTAATCGCTAATTATGAGAAAAAGAAATTAATAATTTTAAATAATGAAATTGTTTATTGCATTAAAATTTATACTTCTGTTAATACGATTTTTTAATCAATTTTAAAAAGCAATGCTAAGTTATTCAAATGACTAAATTTTAATTCTTATTGCGGACAAAAATATAAGTTGCATTCTAGGATATATGAGTACCAGTATAAAACTACAGTCGTTGTCGCTCATATTATACAACACAAGAGATAGTCACATTCGCGGTTCTCATGCAGAATTAGGTGTATCGGTCAACGGATAACTATTTGAAAGCACACAAGTTTCTTCCATTGATGAAAGAGGTAAAATACCTTCTTATACATATATACAATATTTATTGTAAATGGTGCGTTATTATCTACAAGCTCCAGACATACACCAACCAGGACACGGTGGGCATGGTGGAAACATAGGGCTTGAAGGACCAGGTGGGACGTAAGGAGGACAAGGAGGACAATCATATTTGTCAGTCGGCTTGCAGTTCAATGTGGACGGCCCGGTGGCATAGCAACAGTATTCAACGGGCTTCGGAACTTTAATAACTTGAGGAATCGGTTGGCACAGAATTGCCTGACATATTTCCTTTGGTTCGATTACTACTGTGGGCTTGCATTGGACCTCAGGTTCAACAATAGTCTGCTGGCTCCATGATACGCTTGGTTCCTTTATTACTTGAGTAACCCAAGTTATTTTAGGGACTCGTAAAATCATAGTCTCTGTGGTAACGTGAGGTATACATATTTCTCTCATTCCATTAATAAGCTTCGGATCTTGCCGTATTTTTTTTACATATATGACTTTCTTTTGAACTATCAACCTCGGGGGCTGCTGTACAGTAACACATCTTTGAGCTAATTCAGGGCCTGTTTGTAGCTGAGGCATCATCCCAGGATATGTAGCCGCCATTTTTCTAGAAATAATAAATAGTTTGAGTAAATTTTTGCGATAACAATCTAAATGGAAAATACAAACTTTAATTTATCCTTTTATTTTTTTATCGTTTCAGATTTTATATCAATTTGAATGAAATAGCATCCACTCTATGAATTTTCTCAGTAAAAATCAAAAAATTTACCCCCTAAGAAAATGTAATAAATTTAAATATTTAAAATTTTGGTCTCCCAAACTAACACCACTTGCTTTAAAATCCTAAATAAATCAAATTGGAAAAAATCGTACAAAAGAAAACTTTTGTTTTAAGTTTGCTTTGATTTGCAATAAAATGTTTAGGTTCGATATATTCAAAGTAACACCAAGGTGGTTAGAACTGATACGAGACGAGTTTTTGATTTTGAAGTTTTGGGAAAAAAATTTCTGTTTTACTATCAAAGTTAAGTTTTCACTTTAAGAGAAAATCTTTAATTATCAATTTTACTCAAATAAATAATTGTTAATATGTAAAATGCAATAATATCATTTTTGAAGGCATATATGTTTTTCTTGTAAAGGAAACCATTATCTTCAATATTTTTATGTAACAATTTTCATTTCGCACAATTTAATTTTATTATTGAAATAATAAAATATTGAGGAAAAATTTGTTACATTAAAATTTTTCGCTTTTTATGACTAAATTAGCCTAAAAATGCAAAAAAAATGTACGCCATACGTGCACGCTCGGCGCACAATAACTCCAAAACCTTTGAATGCAGAAAGTTCATTTTTGGGTAGATTGTAGAAGGGTGCTGATCTCATGCAGGCGCCAATTGTGCAGGGGGTATGGTGGGGGTGCGCTAGAACCGAAAACTACGAATTCGAATATCTCAAATATGGTTCTAGCTCTTTTTTAAGACTAAATTTACGGACTGAGCCAATTTGACTCATTTAAAATTTTATTGCTATACAGGGTGTTTGGTACTCCGAGGGCCACCTTGTAAGGGGTTATTCCTAGATATATTTTGAGAAAAAAATTGTTCTACGGAGATGGTCAATTTTCAATATCCGCGGAGATACAGGGTGATCAAGAAAAGTGTTTCGGACCTGTACCCTCACTCACTCAAAACGCTATATCTTAAAAACTAATAATTACAAATTAAAGTGTTATAGCTTGTTTTTTAGGAAATCGAATTACCTTTAATTTGGTATAATAGTCCACATTGTAACTGTACCCAATCTTGAGGTATTTGCTTCAGAACACAAATTTTTGATACTTTGACCCTCAAAATTCTGTGATCAATGTAATTTTTCTCAAAAAAACGCATTATAAAAATGTCATTTTAATGTTGTTGTTTTATGTGCCATATTATTGCCTACAAAAGATGCACACGTACTTATGACTTAGGTTTTCCCGTTTTCCAGGTAATAAGCGAAAATACATATGGCTTCAAAATGAAATATGCCATAAAGCAACCCTCGTTCAAAAAAAAAATGCCTGAAATGTTGTTAAACTGAAATATTCTTATTGTCCTTTAATTACTATTTAAATAATCGAGGAATTTCCTTCAATTTGTATTTAAATTTTCGAGGAAATGAATTAAATTAAAATGAGTTCCAACACAACTAGGTGCAACACTTTGCCTTTTTTAATAGAATACCTAACAAAATGAAAAGCTTATAAAAGCAAATCTTACTTCATAATTTTATCAGTTTTAGTTAAATTGTTAAAAGTACAAGGTATCACTAAAATTTAGAAAATAATTTCGAAATGCCTGAGTACTCGAATGAAGAATATGCAGACATCATTTTCGTTTATAGAGAGTGTCAGGCAAACACACGAGCGGCGCGATCTTTGTATCATCAGAGATTTCCTAATCGTCAGATACCTGACATCAGAGTATTCCAAGACGTTTACAGAAGGATTCGGGAGACAGGCAGCGTTAGGACAAGCAGAGTAAATGCAAATCCTGCGCCGATAATCGCTGTTCCAACCGATGAAGGAATACTACATGCATCCGAAATGATCCATCAATCAGTATCCGACGCTTGGCATTGCAGATAAACGTCTCTACGTGGAAAGTTTGGAGTGTCCTAAAAGCAGAGCGTTTGCATCCCTACCACCACACACCGGTGCAGGAGCTGTTACCCATTGATTTGCCCAAAAGGATGGAGTTTTGCAATTGGCTCCTTGAACGACAACTAAGTGACGAGAATTTTATGAACAACATTCTTTGGACGGATGAGTCCCAATTCACCAGGGACGGTATCACAAACCCACAACTTACACACATGGGCTGAGAGCAATCCACATACAAGAAGAGAGGCATCATTTCAGCACAGATTCAGTGTCAATTTATGGGCAGGTGTGATTGGTGACGATTTCATTGGTCCTATTAGGCTTCCGCCTACCCTAAATAGTTCCAATTACTTGCATTTTTTGACAAATGATCTACAGGAGTTATTGGATGATGTGCCACTTCAACGATTGGCTTCCATGTTTTACCAACACGATGGTGCTCCAGCTCATTGCTGCCGACAAATCAGAGATTGGTTAAATTCCAATTATAGCACTCGCTGGATCGATAGAAATGGACCGATACACTGGCTTGCAAGATCTCCTGATTTAACTATTATGGATTTCTTTGTATGGGGACGGATGAAGAACCTTGTCTACGCAACGGAAGTAGTAACGTTGCAGGATCTAAACACCAAAATCGATGCGGCAGCAACAGAAGTAAGGCAGCAGTTGAAGAGTATGAACACAAAGAGAACACTGGCAAAACGAGCTTTAGCGTGCATTCACAATGAAGGTGGCCATTTTGAACATTTAATGAACATGTAATTAAGGAAATTTGAAATAAACCATAAAAACCATTCTTAAGTTCTTTTAGTTCAAGCGGAGAGTGTTGATCAACATATTCTTGTTTTTTGATAAAAGTGCTGTACTATTGGAATGATAGTTTTTTCTAAACTATGAAACTTATGCAATGCAAGTGTATACATATTTTGTAGGCAATAATATGGCACATAAAAAACCAACATTAAAATGACATTTTTATCATGCGTTTTTTTGAGAAAAACTACATTGACCCCAGAATTTTGAGGGTCAAAGTGTCAAAAATATGTGTTGTGAAGCAAATACCTCAGGATTCGGTACAGTTGCAATTCGGACTATTACACCAAATGATAGGTAATCCGATTCCCTAAAAAACAAGCTATAACACTTTGAATTGCGATTATTAGTTTTCAAGATATAGCGTTTTGACTGAGTGAGGGTACAGGTCCGAAACACTTTTCTTGATCACCCTGTATCTCCGCGGATATTGAAAATTGACAATCTCCGTAGAACAATTTTTTTCTCAAAATATATCTAGGAATAACCCCTTACAAGGTGGCACACGGAGTACCAAACACCCTGTATATGTATGTATAAAACTGAAATATTATATTTTAATACATATATTGGTTTTTAGTTACGTAATGAAATATAGGTAAATTTATGTAAGTTACTCCCCTTTGCCGACCCCCTCATTTCGTATATTCGAATGTGGTATACCTATTTTTACGGTTATGAGCCAAATTGACTCATAAATTTTTTTAACAGTTAATTGCTTTAAGCACATGAAACTTATGTTGTGTTATCAGATTATTAACATTGACCCTAATGTAACTGAGCGTTAAGTTCTAGCCGGAATCATTGACACGATATTGTGCAAGTAGTGTAATATCAGAGGAAGCGATTCCGGCGCAATGAACTTCTCGTCCGGCCGGCAATGTTAGCACGCACAATTATAATAATTGATGACGGATCACTTTTGAAGAAAAAATGGCAAAATGTAAATCGAGTCAGTTGCTGTGTGGACTCCGACCACGACCATTAAATAAAAGATTAAAGCTAAAATATAATTCGTGTCTTAAAAGGAAATTGTGGTTTTTATTAATATTGCTATAGATCTGGCAACCACGCAATATTGATCTTACCCGAATATGCCAGAATTTTATAGAACAGTCCCTCAATATGTAAAAAGCCATAATCAAAGATCGAGAACCTTCCAGTATAGTCGAGACACACCCGACGAATACACCATGGAACGTTCGAGAATTGGGAAAATGGTATAAAAGTACGAAGCTTTCAAACGACAGCAGTCAGTTATTCAGCGACATTCATGAAAGACGCGAACCAGTAAAGTGCGATAGTAAAACACGCGACGGTGTTGTCATAAAAAGCGATAGAAAAACACGCAGCGGTATTGTCATAAAGTGCGACGTGATCGGGAAATTATATTAGAGTGCGAATAAATAAATTATCACTTATTTTTAAACGAATTGTGTTTTTACTTGAAATCCCGGCGAACCCCTAGCTCGCAACAATTGGTGTCAGAAGTAGGATTTCAAGGATAATTTCGGGTTAAAAATCGCGAGTGAAATTAAAATTCTCGAACGGATAATTTTGTGAAAGCGAAAAAGTGAAACTAAAATTCTCGAACGGACAGTGAGAATATTGTGAAATCGAATATTCTCGAGTGCTTTAGTGAGCAGTGACTTTAATTAGTGAAGTAAATTGAAGTGAATTCGAATCGCGGAAAAACTTGAAATAATCGGTAGTGAAAATGCCGCGTTATCTAAAGGACTTAAAATTAACGGAACTGAAGGAAGAGCTCAGTAGACGCGAGTTATCTACGACAGGGAGCAAGACTGAACTCGTCAGCCGTATGATCAAGACACTTGAGGCTGAGGGTGAGGATGCAGATATTTTTGAGTTCCAAATCAAAGAAGCTCGTGGAGAGGAGTGTTCTGGTACATCGGATGCTCTAACGCAGTTAATGCAACAAATGATGAACAAATTAGATCAACAATCTGCGAAATTAGAGCAACAGTCAGTGGACATTAAACAACAATCAGCTGTGACAACGGACATGAACCAGAAATTAGATCAACAATCTGCGGACATTAATCAGAAATTAGAGCAACAATCTGCGGACAATAATCAGAAATTAGATCAGACCTCAACCAAAAGTTGGAGCTGCAAAATAATTAAAGAGACACCATGGGTAAGGCATTAGAAGAAAACGTAGAGAAGGAACTTCGAATCTTCGAAGAAGAAGTCGAACGCCTAAAAAGGGACTTCGACAACGTGAAAGCGACTGGAGTCATCAAGACAGAACACGTTACGCACAAGGGTCTCAAAGCTCCAATTTTCGATGGACAAACACCGTGGGCTATTTATATGACCCAATTTGAGGCTGCCGCAAGAAACAATCATTGGAATGATCTGGAACGAGGAACGGCTCTTATATTGGCGCTAAGAGGTCCATCAGCAGAGGTTCTTCAAACGATTTCGCAGGAGCAACAACAAGATTTTTCAACGTTAGTCCAGACATTGGATCTTCATTACGGCAGTGACCACATGCGAGAGATCTACAAAACACAACTGTACAACCGAACCCAAGAGAATGGTGAAACACTTCAAGAGCTGGCACGCGATATTGAACGACTCACACTATTATCTCTTCCCAATGCCCAAACAGAGCAACGCAACGATACAGCTGTTTTCACATTTAACAATGCTGTCCTGGACAGAGAGCTGCAACAGGCGTTAAAATTGGCAGGTAAGAAAACGATTGACGAAGCCTTAGCATATGGGCTGACGTTCGAAGCTGCCAACCAAAGCTCGCGGAGTAACTATCGAGTCCGAGAAATAGTAGAAGAGTGTGTGTGTCAGAGAGCAGAGTACACCAAGCCGAGCGAAGGATCTGGTGCCCCCCGATGCTGGAATTGTGGACAGGCAGGACACTTAAGACGCGACTGCCGTAAGCCCAGAAAAGCGACCAACTATTGTTCCGGCTGCGCTGCTAAACAAAGGGGAGGAAGTGGCGAATCGTCACGAGAGCACGCTTCGCTCAATGACAGTCCGGAAACGCCAACTTCATGGGGCAGAAGTTGGCTGGTGGAATCGACGCCCTCGGAACCATCATCGCAGTTTCTCGACTACATCGTTGTGAAAACGACTTTTGCATGAATGGTCGAGTCGGCAAATTACACTGCATCATAACAGTCGACACAGGCGCAACACTGTCAGTGCTATGATCTGACCTCGTAGATCGTACTTGGCTTCACAACACCAAGAAGTACGCAATTCGCACTGCTACAGGAGAAACTACAACGGTCCATGGAGAAATAGCTCGTGACATACAGCTTGGGGATTTGACCTTCTCGCATGTATTCGTGGTAGCTGACATTACCGATGAGTGTATCCTTGGAATGGATTTTCTGAAACCACACGGTATCCAGCTAGACTTAGGACAACGAATAATGAAGTGGCGGAATATTGAAATCCCGATGGAAATAACATCCTCCAACACAATAAAGCTGCGAGTTATATTGTGTGAAGATGCGGATATATCAAAGTCGTCCGAGAATGTTATTTGGGCAGAGCTCGATGGTGATCCCGGGAACCACCGATTCTACCTCATAAAACCGGAAACGACACCTGCATTACGAAGTCTAATACTAGGAAAAACGCTCGTAAAAAGGAATGAGAAGATGATGGTACCAATAAGTGTCCTCAACGTTTCGGACAGCATTACCAGCGTAAAGAAAGGAGATGTAATTGGCAGCTGTGAACCAACATCGGCGGTGACGAGCATCGACAAGGCAGAACCACATAACGTACCCTCTAAAAATCAGCCAAGAAGGAAGGACAATGTAACATCAACACTTCTTCAGTCAAGCAACCTTAGAGGAGAACAACACAAGCAAGCAGTAGATCTAATCGAAAGATTCAGCGACGTCTTTTCCACCGGTGATGACGACTGTGGCAGAACAAACTTAGTGAAACATCGTATAGATACCGGAAGTGCTACACCGATACGTCAACCTCCAAGAAGAGTACCATTAGCGAAACAAGGAGAAGTCAATTCAATGGTCAAAACTATGGAGCAACAGGGAATCATCGAAGAATCAAAGAGCCCGTGGATATCGCCAGTGATGCTGGTAAAGAAGAAGGACGGCAGTACCCGTTTTTGTGTGGACTACAGGCAACTGAACGATGTTACGAAAAAGGATAGCTATCCACTATCTAGAATCGACGATATCATGGACACCCTGGTTGATGCTAAATGGTTCTCAACGTTGGATCTGAAAAGTGGTTACTGGCAAGTGGAGATAGATGAACAAGATAGAGAGAAAACAGCATTCTCTGTCGGCAGTGGACTGTGGCAGTTCATCGTAATGGCATTTGGCCTGTGCAATGCTCTAGATACGTTTGAAAGACTAATGGAATTTGTTTTGAGTTCGAAAAAGTGCACTTTGCTTAGTGCAGAAGTCAAGTACTTGGGTCACATCGTTTCAGCTGATGGCGTAAAGACGGATCCGGAAAAGATACTGGCGGTGAAAAATTGTCCTACTCCGAGTGATAAACACCAGTTACGCAGCTTCCTAGGTTTAGCGACATATTACCGTCGATTCGTAAAAGACTTTGCCAGCACGGCGAAATGCCTGCATCAGTTAACAGAAAAAGGAAAGCCATTTACATGGAGTCAACAGTGCCAGGAAGCATTTGAGAGAATAAAAGACCAACTCTGCGACTCCCCGGTTCTGGCGTATCCAAAACCAGGTCACGGTTTCATCATAGACACTGACGCCAGCAATGTCGGTATCGGAGCAGTACTATCACAAGAGATGGACGGGCAGGAGAGAGTGCTATCATACTACAGCCGAGTACTCTCAAAATCAGAAAGGAACTATTGCGTAACTCGCCGAGAGCTAGCCATTGTAGAAGCAACAAAACATTTTCACAAATATCTCTATGGTCAAAAGTTCCTTCTTCGAACAGATCACGCATCGCTTAAATGGCAACTTCAGTTTAAGAACCCCGAAGGCCAAGTAGCCAGATGGATAGAAAGACTCGAATCCTACGATTTTGAAATTGTTCACCGAAGAGGAAGAATCCACGGTAATGCCGATGCGCTTTCACGTCGTCCTTGCCCACCGAACTGCAAGCATTGTCACCGTGTAGAAGGAAAAGAAGCCGGAGAAACCATTCAGAGGATAACGACCGAACCAAAGGATGGATGGAATCAGCAAGAACTGGGAGATGCCCAACGTAAAGATCCAGATATTTCACCGATAATGGCATGGAAGGACAAAATGAAACGGCCTGAGTGGAAAGACATCTCACAATTCAGCGAAACCTTAAAGTGTTATTGGGCACAATGGAACTCCCTTCACCTAGACGGCGGATTATTAAAACGGAAATGGGAAAAACGCTGATGGAAAATCGTATCACATGCAAACCATCGTCCCGCATTCTAAAGTCGAGGAGGTTTTGAAGGAATATCATGGAGGTACCTCCGGAGGGCATTTGGGTGTAAATAGAACCTTGGCAAAGATACCAAAAAGGTTTTATTGGATCCATCTCCGAGATGATGTCGAAAATTGGTGCCGTAAATGTACTACGTGTGCATCGAGTCAGGGCCCACAACGAAGAAATGCAACAATACAACGTGGGAGTCCCATTCGAGAGAATTGCTGTGGACATTGCTGGACCATTTCCGGAATCAGAAAATGGTAATCGCTACAGTGGTCATTGATTATTTCAGCAAGTGGCCTGAAGCTTACGCAATTCCAAACCAAGAAGCAGTAACCGTCGCCGAACAAATTGTTACCAACTGGGTGAGCAGATTTGGAGCTCCACGTGAACTACACTCCGATCAAGAGCGCAATTTTGAGTTCCAAATATTCAAACACGTGTGCCAAATGCTGGGAATAAATAAAACCAGGACAGCTCCATTACATCCACAGTCCGATGGAATGGTGGAACGTTTCAATAGGACATTGAATTCAAACCTATCCAAACTCGTCAGCTAGAGGCAACGGGACTGGGATCAGCACATCCCTCTATTTTTAATGGCCTACAGAACATCGGTACATTAAACAACAGGAGAAACTCCCTCCCGAGTCATTTTCGGAAGAAATATTCGATTCCCTGCGGAACTAATGTTTGGAGTGTCACCAGACCAACCAACCAATGCCAAAGATTACGTCTCGGATCTTTGATGTCGACTAAATACAATTTATAACCTGGTCAGAGATAAAATTGACTTGGCGACCGACCGCATGAAGACGAGGTATGATCAACGGGCGAATTCATCAGGATTCCAAGAGAGCGATTTGGTTTGGTTATACAATCCCAAACGACAGAAGGGCAGATCGCCGAAACTACAGCGCAACTGGGAAGGCCCTTACCAGATCATCAACCGGTTAAATTATGTCGTCTATCAGATTCAACTACATCAAAAACCTCGTACTAAAATGAAAGTGGTACATCTCGACCGACTAATAAAGTACCATGGTACCATTGAGGAAGTGAACGGGACGAACAGAGACTAAAGAGAGGGTAATGCTATAGATTTGGCAACCACGCAATATTGATCTTACCCGAATATGCCAGAATTTTATAGAACAGTCTCTCAATATGTAAAAAGCCATAATCAAAGATCGAGAACTTCCAGTATAGTCGAGACACACCCGACGAATACACCATGGAAGGATCGAGAATTGGGAAAATGGTATAAAAGTACGAAGCTTTCAGACGACAGGTGTCAGTTATTCAGCGACATTCATGAAAGACGCGCACCAGTAAAGTACGATAGTAAAACACGCGACGGTGTTGTCATAAAAAGCGATAGAAAAACACGCAGCGGTGTTGTCATAAAGTGCGAAGTGATCGGGAAATTATATTAGAGTGCGAATAAATAAATTATCACTTATTTTTAAACGAATTGTGTTTTTACTTGAAATCCCGGCGAACCCCTAGCTCGCAACAATATTATACAAGTTCAGATATGTAAAACAAATATAACACTTATGGCTTACATAAAGAAAGTTCTTATCAGAATTCTAAACAAAGCTGATGCTTGAACATTCATGATCAATCTTGTCAATTTATTAGTTAGCTGGTGTCAAAAGGTGTCTTATTTACACAACTCTTTCATCATTCCGTTTTATACATCGTGTGAACAGAACGTTTTTGGTGAAATGATATAATTTTATAAAATCAATTTTTTGCAACAAAAATTTGGTCCACCAAGGTAATTTCAATATTTATTTGAAAAAGGTATTTCAATTGATATATATTTTGCATATAATTACGTAGGGCTGCTATTATGGGAAAAAATCAGAAAAATTTTCTGTTGCTAAAAATGAATGAATGAATCGGATGCAACTGACATGGAACTATATGATAACGAAAGTGAAATAGAGGAGGAAGTCAATAGCACTGAATTTTCGAGTAGTGAAGAAAAGGATCTTTGTTATATAGCTCCTAGCAAAAAAAGAGCAAGGATTATTTCTGATTCTGAAACCGAAAATGAATTAGATGCTATTGATACATCTTGCAATGAAGAAATTTCCAACAAAAAAGCTGCTGATGGGATTTATGGAAAACATTGAAAGAAGGTAGAGATGAAGGTAGATTACCAGGTTATACCGTATTCAAAGAGATCTCGGTTCCAACTGCCTATGCTAAACGGCATATTATGCTTGTTTGGGTAAGTAGTGCTTTGGGCGTTATAGCAATTTTGTATGCTAGAGGAGCATCAAAATCAAAATCAAATTCCTGTTAAGACCCCATACATAGGACAGAAACACCTCTCTTCCACAAGGCGCGATCGTGAGCATCGATTTAAGCTGTACATTTACAATTTGGTTAGAGTACAATTCTCAGATTTATAGAAAGATAAAATGAAAAGGTTTTCAACAAAACTTTTCATTTTATCTTTCTTAAATTTCGTAATTTTAGGTAATTCTCTTCGGTTTGGACGTATAGTGCTAGCCAAAGTAGTTTTCTTTGCAAGTGAAAGGCTTGTAAAAAAATTGTATGTTGTGATATTTCGACCACAATCTAAATATGGCTCTGCAAGCTTAGTTACTACAAATTCGCTCAGGGGAAAAACGGACACAGCTTGGCGAAGCAACTCGTTGCTGGGAGTCGTTACAAGCAACAACATAAAATACAGAAATTTCTTCAAAACGCATTTCGTTTCATTAATAAATAATAATAATATAATAACCACCTCGCCTTTGTTGAAACTGGCTGAGGGATGCGTGTCATCTGATTTTCAGGATCATCGGTAGGCAGAGTGGCAGCGGAAAAAAAAAGAAACGATACAAGCGGTAATCCCTGTTTCACTATGTAACGCGGAGGCGCTATCAATTGATGTTGAAATATATGAACTTGTATGAAGACGCAGCTTAAGTAAAAGTGCGTAGAAGTTCGAAAAATTTCAACTTATCCGTAACCATAACCTAAATTGACTGCCAAAAAATCGGGCTCAACTTTATTATTTTTGGGACAAGTTGAGTGCGTGGAAAGTCAATATGCAGGTTAGAGCGGTTAGGGAAGACTAAGTGAAAGCAGTTCTAGGACAGGGATGTTGCCAATTTAACACTTCATTGCGAATAGCTCCAGTACATATAATCAATATTTCATTCGTTTATTAATAGAAGTTTAGGTTTTTATGAGGGGAGGGGTGGAGGTGATAGTAAGGGCGGTTGCAGTTTAATACTTTTTAATTAATTGCTTGCATTATGTCCAATATTTTCTGTATAGAATGTCAGTATCACAGACAAAGTTGCATAGAATTTTCATAAAATTCGGTGTATTATATATTCCCGACATTTGGATGGAAGAGAGTAGTGGAGCTAAGGGAATCGTAAGTGTGATGCAGTTTTATTTCGTTTCTCTTATAAGGTGCCCGTACAAAATGTCAAGTTCGTAGCTGTTAATTTGTTGGTTGAGGACAGTGCAGACACACTATGTTGCCCATAGATCAAAAAAATTTTCGCATAAAAAATTCCTACCTCTCAAATGAACGATTTTAATTGGTTCGCTCCATTTTTATACCTTCCAAAAATGTAAACAGCTGATTACTAAGGCATATTTTACATGTAGATTCTTCGCATGTGTGCGTGAATATTGCACTCACATTGGTGAGTTCATTTCGAAATGTAGTCTCCACTTTGTAAACTGTTTTACGTATGTATAATTAAACTCTGATCTATTGTCTCGATCTGACTTCTCTCTTATTTAAATTTAGCTTAATTCAATTGTCAAAGGTTTGTTGCGAGAACTATCAGAACGTTCAGATTGTTAATTATTGTTTCGCCGCTAAAATGTCTTGCTAGATCCAAATTTTGTTGTTTTTTGTATGATTCAAAAATTGTTCTTTTTTTTAATTTTAAACGAACAGAAAATGGATGAATGGAAAGTTTCATCGTATTTGAGTACCGATCATCCTTAGTGTACCGTATTTTAAAATCTTCCAAAAAGTAATTGAGGCGATTAATGATTAATATATTGTAATTAGTAAGCTAGGGTGTAACCTAGTGGGTGGTATGTTGGTTTTGTAATGCGAAGGTCGTGAGTTCAAATCTCGGTCGACGCAATACATAATTCCAGCGCATTGCCTGCTTGGATACACCTTGGTAACCTCAATCTACGAAAATGAAAAATTCGTAGAAAGAGGGTTGTGCGAAGGGCTAACAACCCTTCCACAATAAGTAATGTAAAATGTTAAGGAACCTGAATGTCAGGAGGCCAAAGTCCGATTTGGGCTGTAGCGCCATTGTAGACTAGTAGATATTGTAATTAGTATAAATTTCGAGATTGCGTAGATGTTCAGGTGATTTTTTTTCACTTTAGTAACTATGTGATAAATTTGAGTACTTTTGTTATGCTTCAAGTTAGTTCCATTTTTTCTCACATAGGACCTGCATGAAAGGTTCATAATAAAAAAAATTTTCGAAATGGTTTATTCGTCATACCGATATTATGTTATGGTCGTGACGTTGAAGAAAAAAAAGAAAACCAATTATTACTACATTTATTAATCCTTCGTTATGACTTTCGTTACAACTATACACGATTGTTAGTATTAAATTCCCTTTTGTTATTTTGGGTGGATGTATAAATAAGTGTTGTATGCTGGACGCCAGAGGATGGGTTATTTCGATACCAAAATATCGAAATAACCTGGAAAGAGAAAGAATAAGGTTCGTCCATCTCGGTGGCAGTATCGGGCTGGTGCGATGTGCTAGCGTGTTGCCGGGTCTAGCTACGGGAGTCGTGGAGGGTTCGTTGCACCGATACTGACCATAAAAACCGTGGTCTGTAACAACAAAACGAGCCTTAGAGCTCGTCACGTCGACCTACCCGAGAACAGGTATGCAACAGAAAGTAGGACTTTCTCTGATCGCGGTGTCGACCCGATCAGATGCCTCGACGATAGCGACAGGTGTTAGATCGCTTACCCTGCCAACCCTGCCCTAGCTATACTGTCTCCAATAAAATCTGCCCCATGAAGAGAGGGGGAGGAAAAGTGAAAGTTAAGAGGGAGGCTCTTTAATTATAAGTTAGGTTAGTTATTCATCTTTAAAATTCATTTATTTCATGAAAAGGATAAAAAAAAATCAACAGATCGAAACGAAAATGCTAGAATTGAACTTATCTCGTATTAATAATCATAATTGGTTTTTTCTATCATACTATACTTACAACATTCAAAAAGTTTAAGTTATTTCAAATGGTTTATTCATTATTATTATTTGTCTTTTTGTGCCTTTCTTATTTAATTCTTTTTATTTTAGTTTCATAATATTTAACTTAAGTTGTTTATTAATATTTTTTTTGTGTTAGTTTGTATATTTATTTTACGATTTACTTAGTATTTGTATTCAATGAGATGATTTCTGATTTTAGTTATTCTGATTTAAACAAAAATCATTCCATTGTTTTGTTGTTAAAGACTACATTTCAAGTATATATTTCCAATTGATTTTCTTCACCTCTATCTCAGTTTGTGTAAATGCATAAATATATGTGTATATATTGGTGGTTTGTGTTGTAGTGTTAACTAAACACGACAGAACTATGTTTATCAATCTTAATTTAATTTTTGAAATTTTTGAATGAAATTTTAAGGTAGAAACTTGAAAATTTACGAAATGCATTTAAAAAAAATGAAATTACGTTAAAAGTTGTGGGATCGCACTTGCCCTTCTACCCCCACCACGACCAATTTCATTAAATCAACTAATAACCAACAAATTGAAAGCTACGAACTTGAAATTTTGTGCGAGCTCCTTACAAGAGAAAGGAAATAAAATTGCGTCACTAATTTTACGATTCCCCTACCTCCTCTACCCCCCCATACAAATGTTTGGTTTCGTGAATGTAAAATACACCGAATCCTATGAAAATTCTATGCAACTTCGTCTGTGAAACTGACATTCTATACAGAGAATTTTGGACGTGATTCAAGCAGTCAATTAAAAAACTATTAACATCCACCCACCCTTACTATCACCCCTCACCCCTCCCCTCATAAAAACTCAAACTTGCATAAATAAACGAACGAAATATTGATTATATGGACTGGAGCTTTTGAACGTTTCCGCAAAGTGTTAAATTGACAACTGCCCTGCCCAAGAACCCCCTTTCACTTAGTCTTCCCTAACCACTCTATCCTGCATATTTACTTTCCACACATCCGCAACTTGTCCCAAGAATAATAAAGTTTTGCCCGACTTGTTGGCAGTTTATTTAATTATATCCACGAGAAGCTGCGGACTATACATAAGACCGTATACAGTATCACAGTCTTAACGGCACACCGCATATTTTTTTAAAGGCCAAGTGATGACCGTTAGGAATGATTTTTCCAAACAAAACGAATGAGCTCCCAGCACGGGAAACTAAGTCTCATTTTATCGGAACGAATTTAGCAAATCGACAACGTGACCTCGAACTATCTTGCAGTTCTTAAGAAAACAATTCGTTGATCGGAAGTGAAAACTGTCGTCGTGGCGACGTTACACCAATTTCCGCATTACTTTGTTCGAGAGCCCGAGCATATAAGTCCTCTGCGTTGTTGGGAAATCGCGACGAAGTCTGCCAACAACACACACCCACTCGTTAAATTCGAGCCGTCCAGCGGTTGAACAATTTCGTATCGCGATTACTGCCCATAAAATTGACATATGTGAACTTGGCCCCCCCAATTTCGATTTTTTTAATTTTTATACTCTAGATGAAATCTGAGAGTATATTGTGTTTGCTTTACCGTTTGTAATGCTAAGAAATAATGCTCGCACAGAGCCACCAAGGGTACAGAAATATTTGTTGTCGCTCAAAAACTTCGATTCCGAGTTGCTGTCTGTCCGTCTGTCCGTCTGTCTACAGCATAACTCTCGAACGCTTCGAGCTATCATGCTGAAATTTGTTGTGTGTCATTTTTAGCAAAAAATAAACTCTAAGTTCGTGAACCGGCCACATCCTTCCACTCCTTCTACCCCCTCCCATACAAATTTCACGAAATTCCGAAATTTTCAGAAATTGATTTTTCTTTGAAACTATTTAAGCTATCGATTTGAAATTTGGGTCAAAGTATTATGATATAAATGTCATTAATATGACAGAATATTGATCCGATCCCGTTACTCCTTCTACACCCTCCCATACAAATGCATAATTTTTAAAAACGCAGTTTTTCGATTTTCATTGAAACTAGCGAAGTTATAAAAACAAATTTTTGCCAGAATTAATTTTATTATAATTCCAATCAGAATTCAAAAAATTATCAACTTCACCTTACTCCTTCTACCCCCTCCCATTCAAATTTCACGAAATTTTGAAATTTAAATTAAATTATTTTTCTTCGAAACTGTTAAAGCTATCAACTTGATATTTTGCACAAAGTATATAAAGAGAAATATCAATAACGAGAAAAAAATGTGTTTTGATCCGTACACTCCTTCTACCCCCTCCCATACAAATGCATCATTTTTGTTAAGTGCATTATATCGATTTCCATTAAAACTAGAAAAAGTATAAACTTAAAATTTTGCCAGAATTTGTTTTTTAATAATTGCAATAAATGATAAAAAAAAATTATCAGCTCCTCTCCACTCCTTCTACCTCCTCCCATACAAATATCTGTATTATAAATTCAAGAAAAGCATTTTTCCTTCGAATATATTAGAACTATCGAATTTGAAATTGAATCAAAGCGTGGTGATAAGGATGATGATAAGCAGTTTCAAAATCATCTTAAACGCTCCACTTCCTCTGCCACCGCCCATACAAATGCCTTAATTTCAGGAAAACTATGTCCAACTGAAAATAATGAAAGCTACAAACCTTAAATTCAGCACGAAATATTTTGCATACCACATTAGGTGTCATATCCAAAAATTACAAACCTTCCTCTTCTCCTTCTACCACCTCCCATACAAAAGTCACTATTAATTATTTAAAAGAATTGGAGGTGACGTATTTTCCGGTACATTGAACTCTTTCTCATTTCATCTAGAGTATCATATGATTGGGCTTTACGCCCAATCATAATTCTTTTATGTTCCTTGTTGCAATCTTTTGGTGGTCGTTTGGTGGTGATTGGTAGTCACTTTTTTTCGTTTGGTGGTAATCCGTATTCTTAGAAATCACGTTTACTTTATTTAGCGTGAACTTAGCCCCCCAAAACACATTTTCTTAAATATCTGTAGTTACATTTATCTTAGCGTAAAACAAATAATGCCATTCGTTTGGTGGTGTTTGTTAGTAACCTTTCAACATTTGGTAGTAATTCAGTTAGCTGTAATAAATGATTTTCTTAAAAAGCGTGAAGTTAACCCCCCATTATGTGTTTTTGTAAATAACTGGAGTTACGATATTCTTACAGCAAAACGAATTTCACTAGTCGTTTGGTGGTGATTGATTTAAACTTTAGTACCCATTCACATAGCAATAGTAGGCGAATTTCGATATGAGCTTTAAGCTTTCCGAGTTTGTGTGAAGTTGGCCCCCCAATGTAAAACTTCTAATTTTTTTATTGCATTCGCTTGGGGGTCATTTGGTAGTGCTTGCTAGCCCAATTTCATCGTTCGGTGGTGATCGGTATAGTTACAATATCGAATTTCCGTTAGAGCTTTATTCCGAAAAAGGCAACCCGAAATAGAATTATGAATGAAAATTTCCCCAATATTTTTGATTTTTGAATTTTTCTCATTGCATTCTCTTGAGAATCGTTTGGGGTTGGCTGGTAGTCTAATTTTATCTTTTGGTGGTGATTAGTATAGACACAGCATCGAATTCCCGCAAGAGCTTTATTTCGAAAAAAGTAACTCGAAATGGATTCATGAATGAAACTTACATCCAAATAAAAAATTTTTTAATTTTACTTTATTATTCTAATAATAAAGTATTGGGATCGACACAAGAAAAAAGAAATGTGCTACCCTGAAATTTTTTTTTCGCGTTTCATGACTAAATTAGTCTAAAACATAACAGAATTATGATTGGGCGTAAAGCCCAATCATATGATACTCAAGATGAAATACTCACTTACCTTTTGTTTGGGAGGTGGTAAAAGCAGAGGGGGAGTTTTGTAATTTTCGTATATAACACCGAACGTACTATACAAAATGTTTCATGCTGAATTTAAAGTTTATTGCTTTCATAATTTTCGAGGAAATTGAACAATTTTTGTCTGAATTTATGGTATTTGTATGGGAGGTGGCAGAGAAAGTGGGAGATTTTGGATGATTTTGAAACTGCTTATCAACATTCTAATCACATTGCTTTGATACAATTTTAATATCCATAGCTCTCATATGTTCGAAGGAGAAAAACTTTTCTTGAACTTATAATATAAAAATTTGTATGGGAGGTGATAGAAGGAGTGGGGTTAAGGCGATATTTTTTTTAGCTTTTATTACAATTATTAAGGGACAAATTCTGTCGTAATTTCAAGTTTCTATGAAAATCGGTTAAATACATTTACCAAAATTCTGCATTTGTATGGGAGAGGGTAGAAGGAATTAACGAATCAAAACCAAATTTTTTGATATCAATCATATTTAAAATAGTATACTTTTCTCAAATTTTAAAGTTGATAGCTTTGACGGTTTTGAAGAAAACTAATTTAATTGAAATTCCGAAATTTCGTAAAATTTGTATGGGAGTGAGGTAAAGTTGATAGTTTTTCCAAAATTAGTTGCAATTATAATAAAATTAATTATGACAAAAATTGGCTCATTTGGCTTTGCTAGTTGCAATGCAAACCGAATAAATGCACATTTGAAAATTGTGCATTTGTATGGGAGGTGGTAGAAGGAGTAAGGAGATCGGATCAATATTTCTTGAGATTAATGATATTTATATCATTATACTATGACCTAATTTTGAAGTCAATAGCTGAAATAGTTTCGGAGAAAAATCAATTTCCTTAAATTTCGAAATTTCATGAAATTTGTATGGGAGGGGGTAGAAGGAGTGAAGGGATGGGGCCCGCTCACGAACTTAAAGTTACTTTTTTGCTAAAAGTTACATAAAACAAATTTCAGCACGATAGGTCAAAGCTATCGAGAGTTATGTTGTAGACAGACGGACAGACAGACGGACAAACAGCAACTCGGAATCGAGATTTTTGAGTGACAACAAATATTTCTGTACCCTTGGCGGCTCTGTGCGAGCATTATTTCTTAGTGTTACAAATGGTAAGGCAAACACAATATACTCTCAGATTTCATCTAGAGTATAAAAATTTAAAAATTTTAAATTTGGAGGAAGTTTCATTAATAATTACATTCGATGCTTTTATTGGAAAAATGTTTTCAAGAAATTCGATATCGTTACTGTACTGATCACCACCAAACGATAAAAGTAGACTACCAATCACTACCGAACGACCCCCTAGCGAATCCAAAATGAAAATTTAAAAAATTTTAAATTTGGGGGGAAGTTTCATTAATAATTAGATTCGATGCTTTTATTGGAAAAATGTTCTCAAGGAAATTCGATACCGTTACTGTACTGATCACCACCAAACGATAAAAGTAGACTACCAATCACTACCGAACGATTCCCTAGCGAATCCAAAATGAAAAATTTAAAAATTTTAAATTTGGGGGGAAGTTTCATTAATAATTAGTTTCGATGCTTTTATTGGAAAAATGTTCTCAAGGAAATTCGATACCGTTACTGTACTGATCACCACCAAACGATAAAAGTAGACTACCAATTACTACCAAACGACTCTCTAGCGAATCCAAAATGAAAATTTAAAAAATTTTAAATTTGGGGGGAAGTTTCATTAATAATTAGATTCGATGCTTTTATTGGAAAAATGTTCTCAAGGAAATTCGATACCGTTACTGTACTGATCACCACCAAACGACAAAAGTAGACTACCAATCACTACCGAACGACCCCATAGCGAATTCAAAATGAAAAATTTTAAATTTGGGGGGAAGTTTCATTAATAATTAGATTCGATGCTTTTATTGGAAAAATGTTCTCAAGAAAATTCGATACCGTTACTGTACTGATCACCATCAAACGATAAAAGTAGACTACCAATTACTACCGAACGACTCTCTAGCGAATCCAAAATGAAAATTTTAAATTTGGGGGGAAGTTTTATTAATAATTATATTCGATGTTTTTATTGAAAAAATGTTCTCAAGGAAACTCGATACCGTTACTGTACTGATAACCACCAAACGATGAAATTAGACAAGCAAACACCACCAAGCGAATCCAATAATCAGAATTCAAAAATCGTAAATATTGGGGAAATTTTCATTCATAATTATATTTCAGGTTTCTATTTTTGAAGTAAAACTCTAATGAAAATTCGATATTGTAACTAAACTAATCACCGTTAAACAATAAAATTAGACTACCAAATACCACAAACGAGTGCCAAGTGAATTCAAAAAGAAATATTAAAAAATTTTACATTTGGAGGTAATTTTCTTTCATGAATGCATTTCGAGTTACTTTTTTTGAAATAAAGCTCTTGCGGGAATTCGATGCTGTATCTATACTAATCACCACCAAAAGATAAAATTAGACTACCAGACACCGCCAAGCGATTCTCAAGCGAATGCAATAAGAAAAATTCAAAAATCAAAAATATTGGGGAAATTTTCATTCATAATTTCGGGTTGCCTTTTTCGGAATAAAGCTTTAACGGAAATTCGATATTGTAACTATACCGATCACCACCAAACGAGGAAATTGGGCTTGCAAGCACCACCAAATGACCCCCAAGCGAATGCAATAAAAAAAAAATTAGAAATTTTACATTGGGGGGGCCAACTTTACACAAAATCGGAAAGCTTAAAGCTCATATCGAAATTTGCCTACTATTGCTAAGTGAATGAGTACCAACGTTTAAAAGGTGACTACCAATCACCACCAAACAACCACCAAACGACTAGTGAATTCCGTTTTGCTGTAAGAATATCGTAACTCCAGTTATGTACAAAAACACATAATGTGGGGCTAACTTCACGCTTCTTAGCAAAATCATTTATTACAGCTAATTGAATTACTACCGAATGTTGAAATGTTACTACCAAACACCACCAAACGACCACCAAACGAATGGCATCATTTGTTTTACGCTAAGATAAATGTAACTCCAGATATTTAAGAAAATGTGTTTTAGGGGGCTAAGTTCACGCTAAATAAAGTAAACGTGATTTCTAAGAATACGGATTACCACCAAACGAAAAAAAGTGACTACCAATCACCACCAAACGACCACTAAAAGATTGCAACAAGGAACATGAAAGAATTATGATTGGGCGTAAAGCTCAAAAAGTATAAAAGTTATTGGCCTGAAATTCAGAATATATTACTTTTATGATAATACCAATCTATCATATAAAAATTATGCGTGTCCTCCTCCTCTTTCTACCACCTCCCATACAAACTGTACTTATCATGAATTACTCTAAGCCAATTTCCTCAGTGCTTATAAAATTCAGCGGGCTGAAATTGAGCACCAAATATTTATTTGAAATTGTTAGTAAGGTAAAAAAAAATTAGATGATTAGCTTCACCCCTTCTACCCCCTCCCATACAAAATGACACAATTTCGCCATTTGACAATAAATGGATTTACTTAAAAGTGTAAAAGCTATTGGTTTGAATTTTGGTACATATTACTTTTTTAATGATCTAAATCTACAGTAGAAAATTTATTTGTTTCCTCTCTTTCCTTCCACCCCCTCCCATACAAATTACACTTTTTCCTGAAATGCTCTAAGCCGATTTTCTCAGAACATATAACATTTTTCTAGCTCATATTTTGTAATAAATATTTAATTAATATTATTACTAAGATGAAAAAAAAAATATTTGATTTGCTTCACTGCTTCTACCCCCTCCCATACAATATGACACAGTTTCACAACTTCACAAAAAATCGATTTTCTTGAAAAGTATGAATGGCACTAGTCTGAAATTTAAGGGATGCCAATTTTATAATATTCTTAGCTATTTCTGAAAAAATCATTAAAATCCCATCACTCTTTCTACCCCCTCCCATACAAACTGCGCATTTTCACTAAATTTAACTCACTAATTTTCTCAGTTCCCATTCAATTTTTGGAGTAAGCATTTTGTATAAAACATTTTCATAGCTACTTTAGCATGATGGCGAAAAAATTAGTTCAATGCTATCATCCCTTCTAACACTCCCCATACAAAATTTCTTGGGATCACAAAAAATTCTATTCCATCTAGAGTATCGTAAGATTGCGCTTTACGCGCAATCGTAGCCCTGTTATGTTTTTTTTTTGCTTTTTTAGGCTAATTTAGTCATGAAACGCGAAAAAACAAAATTTCAGGGTAGCAAATTTTTTTTTTTTTCTGTGTCGATCACAATACTTTATTATTAAAATAATAAAGTAAAATTAGTTCAATGCTATCCTTCTAACACTCCCCATACAAAATTTCTTGACTTCTAAGAAGGACACTTTCGTATAAAAATTCAGCTGTGCGTGTGTGTGTGTGCGAGCCAAAAAAGTCCACTAAATATGACGAAATTAGCTGGTTGTTCCCCTACAAACCGGTTTACGTGAGTGTGAAGAGCATTTCCTATGTGTGTGTTAGTGAGAGCATGCCCGGACCAAAGTGCCACACCCGACCATATGATTCCAAAAGCGTCCAGCGGGAGGCTCTTGCGGGGGACTCTTAGCTGAGGTGTGTGTACTTACGCGGGGAGCTCTTGCGGGGGGGCTATTAGCTATTGGCGACGGGTGTTGTCAAAGTTTTCTACATCTCACGCTGGGCAGAACTGACGTAGCGGCCATCTTGAATGACTCCAGCGGGTGTGATGTCATGGATTTTTCCATTCCAAAGGACCACCTGTATTATTTTTGATGAACTTGTCGTAAAAACACATTTTACCGAAAACAACACAAAAGCATAATTCAATCATTAATTAATAAAAATTAACTGGAGAACTCTGCACAATATGAGTGACAGATTTTCTTCGGTGTGAGAAGCCGAGATTTAACTTTGATCGCACTTTTTTCAATTAAAAAAATCTATTGTACTCATATCAACGTGTAATACATGCCGAGCACTATTATTAAAGTACCTTAGAAAGCTGAACTATCTTTAACACTGCATTTAAGAATAAACGCAATTCTGTTGTATAACGGATATCAGATATCGGAAGATAATCCGTTATAATTTTATTAAAGTACGCGCAAAATAATCGGATTGTAAGATAATCCGATTCGGAGTATGAAATAATCCATTTAATCGGGTTATAAGAATATAAAATAATCCAGTTGAGCGTATAGCATATGAACTTGAACTTACGAAGCCCGCCATTTCTGCTCCATACAAAAGCGCGCGAATTTGTATGAAACTGTTATGTTTGCTATGACTCCAACGTGTTGTTGTTGGATTCAGTTACTCGGCTTTCTATATACTGTAGAGGGCTTTGGTGTTGTTTGTGACCAAAGTGCCATACCCGACCACATGTTCTCAAAAGTGCCCACGAAATATTGCGAAATTAGCTGGATGTTCCCCTACAAACCGGTTTACGTGAGTGTGAAGAGCATTTCCTAAGTAGTAAGTATGTTAGAGTCAGTAATCCTTACTAAAACTCTAATCACTATTTTTACATTACTTTTTTATCTAATTATTATTTTTCGATACAAAACGCAGAGCTTTTATTTGTTCAATCCTTCTCGAATAAGTATTTTATTTTTAATATCTATTTTTTCATAGCCTACTTAAAAAGTCAAAATATTACAATTATATTAAGTGAAAATATTATATACCTGGCATTTCGATATAGTATGCAGTGCACATTGAAAATGAAATGTACAGGTCGTAACCAAAATACGTTATGTTATTTTAATTCATAATAATAATTATTCGGATATTATTAATATTGTAGGGTGCACTACAGTATAAAATTTCAGTATGTGCGACAGGGAGAGTCAATACCGGTTTCCAAGTCTAAAAGTGCCCACGAAATATGACGAAATTAGCTGGATGTTCCCCTACAGAATGGTTTACGTGAGTGTGAAGAGCATTACCGAAGTAAGTATGGCACTTTCGTATAAAAATTCAGTATGTGTGGTAGAGACAGCCTATTGTTCGGGGGGGTCTTAGCTGATGGCGGCGGCTGTGTGCGCTTACGCGGGAGGCTCTTAGCTATCGGCGGCGGGTGTATGTTTATAAACAAAAAAGCACGTGTTTGGAAGGATCAACATGTGCGTCTTCAACTTTTTTTCAGTTTTTGCTTTTCGGCGACGTGTAAGATCAGGTTTTAGGTAAGAAGATATGATATGCATACTGACCTCATGGCAATCAGATGCTGGTCTTCTTGTATCTTTCATCAGGCCATATGATTTCGGGCTTTAGGGTATGGACTTTATACGGCAAGTCGGTTCGTTCGAAAGTGAAGAGGTAGAGGCGTGGGGGATGTGTGCTCTGTATAAAAAAGAGCCGGCAGCGGGAGTATGTTTAGTAGCTTATTCGGCCGTATGATCTCAAACGTGCCACAGTAAATCTGTACTGGAGACCGGTTAGCATCTTGATGCGACATTATTTATTTTATATTATTTTATGTTGCTTTTTCCTGCGACCTTCTTAAATCTTTTACACGCAAACATGATCAGGTTTGTTGGTTTTGGTTTGAATAACATATGCAACATATGATGTGCATGCTGATTTTTTTTATATCTTCCACACATGAATGTTTTGATTTTGGAAAGTAGCTTCATGCAATCTTGACACATAGATCATTCATATTCTCTCACATTGATCATTCAGATTCTTTTACGTTTTCGATCGAATTTTTTTATCTTTTCATTTTGCGTAAGATCAGGTTTTTTTTTTTTTGGTAATAAGATATGATGTACAGCTTGATCTGGTATCATTACAGATGCTGATATTTTTGCGCGTATGTTTTCATTTTGGATTTCGTAACTTCGTGAAATATGTACATATACACTACTCGTCAATCTGGCATTAAGATGCAGGTACAATACTATCTTACGATCAATCGTTACACACACTGTGTCACCTTCATCGCAACCCGTTACCATAGCTTTCAGACAATCAAAATTTACCGTTTTGGAATTTTTAAAGCTAAGCGTTATTCCCTTACACTTCGTGACATACTCGATCTGATCCCCGATTTCGACTTTAAGACTGTAAGTTTTAGGACCGTTACTTACATATTCGGAAATAAATGCATTGGGGCCAAAGCTCTCAATCTCATCAGTTAAATCGCCTAGAAAACTTGAAATTGGGAAGGAGATGGGAGATGTCTTGTCATCTACAAAAATTAAACTATCAGTATCGCAAAAAAGTATCCGTGTGCCAACCTTTTCTAATGCCTCGTAGAGTTTAAGTCTGGCAAATGCTGTCCTGTAGGCTGCTATAGGTGTATTCACATGAGGCAGTATATTTAAATTCTCTTCTATATTTCTGTATGTAGCCCACAAAGTATCTTTAGATATTGATAGTAATGAGCAGATTTCTATTCCCGGTGTATGTATAAAATCGCAAAAGTCTTTGAAATTGTGAACCACTTTGGTATTGGTACGATTTTCTTTCTGTGAAGATGCACATTCAGAGAAAATAATCAGATTCCTAATAGGTACAACATTGCAGATGCGAATATTGTTAACTATGAATTTTTATTTTATGGGAGAAGGTAGAATGACCTGATAAAAGATATTTGGGCAGATAAAAGACCCCTGTCAAGAACATGTGAAATAACCTTGATATTGCGTATAAAAGCAGCGGATGAAATTGCTAGAGAATGTTATCGTCCAGAACACCACATAGGATACCGGTAAAAGCAGAATAGGAGAATTTCATGGGTGTGTAAACATTATCTCAGTTTATTCATTTTTAAGTAACCTTCTTTTTTCTTGCTTCCAGACAAAATCGAAAAAAATAATATTTGTCAGGCCTTGCAGAAAATATGCGAGCAGACTAACATTATCACGAAGATCTTGGAGGAGTGTAAGGGGTGTCGATTGTGTACCGTAGTGGATACTAGCCCTGCTAGATATTCTACACACAGAGGAGGTTGTGCAGTTGTGGGAGCATATAAGCATGCAATAGCTCCTAGATCTGGAGGAAGCACAGGCTTATACCAGAATATAGCAACACATGACCCCACAGTACAAAAAATTGACAGCAGTATCACAAGTATTACATCCCCAGCTGCAACACATACTATTGTAACAGAATCTATAAGTAGGAGAACTTTGGATATTTGTCCAGCTGCCACAACGCACACTTCTGTAGTAGTGCCTACAAGCAGGAGAGGTACAGGGATTATTTCAACTATCACAACACATGTTGGTGTAGCAGATCTTAGACCTGACGAACTGTCAGACGTCAAGAACTTAGCTGCAAAGTTGCAGTCTTATAGAACGGGAAAAAAGACAAAGAGGAGTCAAGATTCACCCCATCGGTACCACCTGGCATCCGTATTTAAAAAAGATAAAAAGTGTAAAAATAAAAAATATTTTTTAGATAGAATGAGGGCATCAAATGTAATTAGTCATTTATGTAACTCCTTAAGCCTAGGATATAATTTATTTGTAAGTACTTTAAGTATTTTGGTGAAGGATATGAGAGAAAAAAATATCTCCTTCACCATTTTAAAAAATTTTAAATTGTTAGAGCTGCTAGCTCAATTTTCGCGTTTGTACGATATTCCTTTTTCAGATCAGGGATTGGACCAGGCTGTTTCTTTTCTGAATAGTGCACAGGTAACTATTGACTCTACTACTATAGAAGCGCTAAGGGATAAAGTTGTTTCCAAAAAAAGTACTGGTAATAGCTCTGATAGAATATTACAGGAAATACAGCGAGATGAAGCGATAGAATTAGTAGAAGACACAAATGTTACCAGAAAAACTAATGGTAACAGATCGTCTGTAGGAAATGGGGTATTACAGAAAAAACAGAGAGGTTAGAAAGAAATATTGAGATTTTATCAAGACAGGAGACTTTTTTTAAAAAGTTTAAACTGAGAGGTGTAAAGATGGTTTTCCGACTTAAAGAGTTCAGACAGACCGCTGAGGATCCTGTTAAAGAACTTGAGAGCATTTTTGACAGGATAGTAGAAGAGTTAGCTTCCAGCTCGGTGCAGGGAAAATTAGTCTCTCTATTGAACTTCCTGATTCACCTGATGTGAAACCCATCTGGCCCAGTTTACGGCCTGTGAGTGAGATGAGTGGTGCTACCATTACAGGGCTAATCTCAAATGTGAACCAGTCCAACACAACTTTTCTATCGGATGGGGTTATGCAAATAAAGACTGATATTATAAACTTCCCCTTTATCGCAGGTAGAGCGAATCCAAGAATTTGTTCGGAAAAAGAGATTCTGGCAAGGAAGTATAGTGTGATTGATGTCGGAAAACACGATGACAATAATTGTCTTGCACGAAGTATACGCTATGCTATTGAAATGAATTCTGGGAGGTTAAGGGTAAACATTATTTTTCGATATCTAAAAAACTGGATATATTGTCAAAGAAACTATGTAGAGAAGCAAAGGTTGTGACGGGTAAAAAAGGCTGTGCTTTACCTGATCTCTACAAATTCCAAAATTTTTTAAAAGGGTACCAGATTATTGTGTTTGACGATTTGAAAAATTCAGAGTCTTTCATGCTTAGTCCCTCGTTCGAAGATGACATTGTAAAAAAGTTATACTTCTATTACTCCAAAGAATTGGAACACTTCTACGTAATAAAATCTCTTTCCGGATTTTTCGGAAAAAATATGCATGCTCGCTCTGTGATAGAGTGCTGCATGCTAAGCAACATAAATGTGAACTAAAATGCCCATACTGTCTATCATTTTCACCTTGCCTGTTTGTGGAAAAAATAAGGGAATCTAAAGACTGCAATCGTTGGTTTAGAGGTGATATTTGCTTTCAGAACCATTTAAAAAATAAATACGAAAAAAATAGCGTTTGTGCAAGCTTCAAAATATGTGAACATTGTGGGAAATTTATAGTGCTCGATAAAAGACGAAGTGGTGATCACACGTGTAATGAATTTCTATGGCATATATGCTGGAAAATCATGCCGTCAGATCATCTTTGTTATATCAAGCCTCCTAAGAAGAGGACTGATAATAAGTTCATGTTGATTTTCTTTGATTGTGAAAGTACTCAAGACACTTCCTACAGCGATGATCTGAATGCATTTCTCCATGTTGCCAACTTAATTGTGGACCAACAGATCTGTTATAATTGCTATGAAAACCCTGATATAAAGGAAGAGTGTAGTATTTGCGGTATAAGAGAGCATATCTTTCAATATAGTGAAGATGAGAGTGTAGTAGTAAGATTTTTAGATTACTGTTTCCAAGTTCGAACTTCTATCTCAAGCGTTTATTGTATAGCTCATAATTTACAGGGGTATGATGGTCATTTCATAATTTCAGAGTTAATGAATAAAAAGGTGAAAATTGAACCGATAATGAATGGTACTAAGATAATGAAGTTAACCTGCGGGAAAGTTTCTTTTATAGATTCTTTGAATTATCTAGCATTCCCACTAGCCCATTTCCCCAAGGTATTTCAAATTAAAAATCATGCAAAGGGTTATTATCCATTTTATTTCAACACTGTGGCAAATATTGACTATGTTGGTGAGTACCCAGAACCCGACTTATATGGTTATACTGCAATGAAGAATGCTGAAAAAGACAAATTCCTCAAGTGGTATAATACAAATTCATCAGGAATTTTTGATAACCGAAAGGAAATGTTAAGATATTGTGTGAGTGATGTCAATATCTTACGCTTAGGATGCACTCGATTCATGAGGGAATTTATTAACATCACTAATGTAAACCCTTTTACAGAAGCCTTAACTATAGCCTCAGCGTGTATGCTGGTATTCCGAAAAAACTACTTGAAAGAGAATACTATAGGTATAATGCCGAAGCATGGTTACTTCAAGTTTCAAAATGAGTCGATAATAGCTTCTAAATGGCTTATTTGGGAGTCTAAAAAGATACAGAACGAAATTTTGTCAGCTAATAACAAGGGTGAAGTGAGGTTAGAGAAAGGTGGTATGTGCATAGATGGTTTCGATCCTAAGACGAACACAGTTTATGAGTTCTTTGGATGTTTTCATTATGGTTGTAGAACCTGTTTCAGAGGGCAGGACTTCAATACTAATAATGGTGGAAGTCGTGAAACCTTAGCTCAAAGGAATGAGGCCACACTTAAGAGAATGGAGATGATTAAACGGAATGGGTATAATTTGATACATATATGGGAATGCGAGTTCAACAATTTCTTAAACTTAAATCCTAAAGAAAAAATGGAGTTAGATAGGCTTACTAGGAATATCGCTAACCCACTAAACCCTCGTGAACATTTTTGGTGGTCGTACTGAGGTGTTTAGATTATACCATAAGTGTAAAGAGACTGAATTAATAAGATACCTGGACTTTACAAGCCTGTACCCATACATTAATAGGTATGCCCCATACCCCATCGGACATCCTAAAATATACAGACATGAGAACCTTCCTACGAACTCAGAAATACTTTCAATGCATGGCTTTATTACCTGTACCATACTGCCACCAAATGATTTATTCCTGCCGGTATTACCCTACAAAAAGAATAATAAACTATATTTTACACTATGTAGAACTTGCGCGTCTGAAAATACAGTGTCACGATGTGAACATAATAATGAGGAGCGGGAAATCGTGGGTACATGGGTCATACCTGAGGTAGCATTAGCTGTTGAAAAAGGCTATGAAATCAGACTCGTGCATGAGGTTTGGAAATATAATCATACCGTATATGACCCCACTACAAAAACAGGAGGTTTATTTACAGAATATGTGAACACCTTCCTGAAGATTAAGCAGGAAGCTAGCGGATGTGGAAGTGAAAAAAATTACTACATACAGTCGTATCTTATAAAGGACATTGTCTTAGATCGAGAGGAAATTCAGTCGAATCCGGGTAGACGAAGCATTGCCAAAATGTGTCTGAATGCCTTCTGGGGGAAATTCGGACAGAAAGAAAATCGTACCAATACCAAAGTGTTTCACAATTTCAAAGACTTTTGCGATTTTATACATACACCGGGAATAGAAATCTGCTCATTACTATCAATATCTAAAGATACTTTGTGGGCTACATATAGAAATATAAAAGAGAATTTAAATATACTGCCTCATGTGAATATACCTATAGCAGCCTACACGACAGCATTTGCCAGACTTAAATTCTACGAGGCATTAGAAAAGGTTGGCACACGGATACTTTATTGCGATACTGATAGTTTAATTTTTATAGATGACAAGACATCTCCCATCTCCTTCCCAATTTCAAGTTTTCTAGGCGATTTAACTGATAAGATTGAGAGCTTTGGCCCCAATGCATTTATTTCCGAATATGTAAGTACCGGTTCTAAAACTTACAGTCTTAAAGTCGAAATCGGGGATCAGATCGAGTATGTCACGAAGTGTAAGGGAATAACGCTTAGCTTTAAAAATTCCAAAACGGTAAATTTTGATTGTCTGAAAGCTATGGTAACGGGTTGTGATGAAAATGACACAGTGTGTGTAACGATTGATCGTAAGATAGTATTGTACCTGTATCTTAATGCCAGATTGACGAGTAGTGTATATGTACATATATCACGAAGTTACGAAATCCAAAATAAAAACATACGCGCAAAAATATCTGTAATGATACCAGATCAACCTGTACATCATATCTCATTACCAAAAAAAAAACCTGATCTTACGCAAAATGAAAAGATAAAAAAATTCGATCGAAAACGTAAAAGAATCTGAATGATCAATGTGAGAGAATATGAATGATCTATGTGTCAAGATTGCATGAAGCTACTTTCCAAAATCAAAACATTCATGTGTGGAAGATATAAAAAAATCAGCATGCACATCATATGTTGCATATGTTATTCAAACCAAAACCAACAAACCTGATCATGTTTGCGTGTAAAAGATTTAAGAAGGTCGCAGGAAAAAGCAACATAAAATAATATAAAATAAATAATGTCGCATCAAGATGCTAACCGGTCTCCAGTACAGATTTACTGTGGCACGTTTGAGATCATACGGCCGAATAAGCTACTAAACATACTCCCGCCGCCGGCTCTTTTTTATACAGAGCACACATCCCCCACGCCTCTACCTCTTCACTTTCGAACGAACCGACTTGCCGTATAAAGTCCATACCCTAAAGCCCGAAATCATATGGCCTGATGAAAGATACAAGAAGACCAGCATCTGATTGCCATGAGGTCAGTATGCATATCATATCTTCTTACCTAAAACCTGATCTTACACGTCGCCGAAAAGCAAAAACTGAAAAAAAGTTGAAGATGCACATGTTGATCCTTCCAAACACGTGCTTTTTTGTTTATAAACATACACCCGCCGCCGATAGCTAAGAGCCTCCCGCGTAAGCGCACACAGCCGCCGCCATCAGCTAAGACCCCCCCGAACAATAGGCTGTCTCTACCACACATACTGAATTTTTATACGAAAGTGCCATACTTACTTCGGAAATGCTCTTCACACTCACGTAAACCATTCTGTAGGGGAACATCCAGCTAATTTCGTCATATTTCGTGGGCACTTTTAGACTTGGAAACCGGTATTGACTCTCCCTGTCGCACATACTGAAATTTTATACTGTAGTGCACCCTACAATATTAATAATATCCGAATAATTTTTATTATGAATTAAAATAACATAACGTATTTTGGTTACGACCTGTACATTTCATTTTCAATGTGCACTGCATACTATATCGAAATGCCAGGTATACAGGGTGTTTGGTACTCCGTACATAACCTTGTAAGGGGTTATTCCTGGATATATTTCGAGCAAAAAATTGTTCTACGGAGATGGCCAATTTTCAATATCCACGGAGATACAGGGTGATCAAGAAAAGTCCTTCGGACCTGTACCCTCACTCACTCAAAACGCAATATCTTGAAAATCAATAATCGCATTTCAAAGTGTTATAGCTTGTTTTTTAGGGAATCAAATTATCTTTTATTTAGTGTAATAGTCCGTATTGTACCTGTACCCAATCCTGAGTGTAACGCTAAGAATTTTTGCGTTATGGGTTTACCCAATGTAAACCCATAACTTGTTACATGTTAATTTGTAACGTTAATAAAAGTAATGTTATGGATTTACTAAATTGTAAACCCATAACTGATTTAAATCTCTTAGGTTACTTTTACTATTGACGGTTTGCCCGGTGCAAACCCTCAGTTCTCAAACGAGAATTCGTAACAATTGCACTACGAATTTACCCAATGTAAATTCGTAATGTCTGGAGTAGTTGTACTGAATGTTAGATACACTAAAGATCTACCCTATGTAAATCTTTAGTGATCGGAAGTGGCGACTTGGGCTTTGGCCATAACCCAAGCGCGGACTAATAAATCAGCGTTGTACTTAACGCTGTCAACTAAAAGCGAGAAAGTTGTCCCAGCCTGGTCAGCTCTCATCGGAGCTAACCCCGTACTCTCAAGGCCTTGTGGGGCCGGGGACGGGCTAGAATTATTTCTCGGACGTAAGGGAGAAGAGTGGTTGTCCTAGCCGGTCAGCTCCATTGGAGCTAACCCCGTACTCTCGGCCTTGTGGGGCCGTGGACGTGCTAGTATTTATTTGCAGACTCTGAAAAATAAAACGTGGTTAATTGTGTATTTACCTCCATGTCGACTCGTTATTCAAACTCGGGAATTTTTAACGAAGAAAATGTTCTTTATTGATTTAAATAGAACTAAAATATTTGACACTGTTTGGTTCTAACTTTCTATTTCACTAAATATGTTACACTGCTTATTTTTAACTTTCTATTTCACTAAATGTTTTACACTGCTTATTTTTTTAACTTTTTATTTCACTAAATATTTTACTCTGCTTATTTTCTAACTTTCTATTTCACTAAATATTTTACTCTGCTTATTTTTAACTTTCTATTTCACTAAATATTTTACTCTGCTTATTTTTAACTTTCTATTTCACTAAATATTTTATACTGCTTATTTTTTTTAACTTTCTATTTCACTAAATATTTTACACTACTTATTTTTAACTTTTTATTTCACTAGTCAAAGCACTAGGCAGGCTTTTTCAGGTCTCTTGGGTGTAGCACTAGGGAGGCTAATCAGAAAAAAGAAGACCTCGAACTCATATTGAGTTCTGGTATTTATACAAAATTCTTATGTACTACTTTCCTATATTCTTATTTCCTAGTTACCAATAACTGCATCGTCGTCGATAAATTATTACAAAATTCTTAACACTTTCGGTCGTATAACCTTAAGTGTTCCAGTTAAATTTTATTTTTGTTTATAATATCACCGTCCGAAAGAAAATACCATATAGTGTCGTAACACCAAATCGGCATTTCTTATCATCGAACTTTTCTTCGCGTAATAATTTTAATTATCCAAAACATTGCCCGCTGCATTTCTTTGAGTCATAATTCATAGCCGAACCGCATTTCCATGTAAGTATATCTACAAACCGATATACTTATTTTCACATGCGTTCATATGGCTAACAATTCATATGCCGGCTGCATGGGTACTCATATGTACATACATACCGACATACGTATCGCTCGTATGCGCTTGCCTTGATATATTTACATATCAGTAGGTTTTGGTCGCATAGGCTTTGAATTGTTGTTGTCATTTCTTTTCGTCGAGCTAGAACATATCATCATTTTTTTTTTCTTTGATATGAAGCTCGACATTGAAATTTTTTGTTAATGTTTTGATCATATTCGGCTAGGTCAGGTTCTTTCTGTTCTACCGAATATGATATCTTTTTCACATGGTTATGACTCTTAGTTTCCCGAGCAATGTTTTTGCGAATGTTCTGATGAAAGATGACCAGATTTCGTGTCACAACACTCCTTCGCCCTTTAATGAGAAATTTCTGCGTACGTAGTAAGCAGAAATTTCAAAGGTTTCGGGGTGGTAGTAATTTCTTCGACGATGAGGAAGAAAGTAGTTAATTGGAATTATTGGTTTTAATGATCGACTTGCAGTTTATGGTTTACAGTTATTTTTACATGGTTAAGTTCTTTGTAATACTATTTAATAATAGAATATCTACTTTGTTTTTATAGTTTTTAATTTAGTTATTTATTATGTTGTAAGTTTTTTAGAATGTGTGATGATCTAGTTGTTGAATCCAATATTATGCTATGTTGTTGATTCGCTGAATCTCTGCTTCTGGATTATCTTTATTCCATGTTATATGACGGTTGGTTGAATCGTGCTTATGCTGTATTTCTGTCTACGTAATACGTCTTCTTCCTTTTTGCTTCTAGTTCCGTTGAGTTTGATGATTTATTATTTGTTTTTTTTATTATAATTTGAAATTTATATTTCTTATTTGAATTTTTATGTTTTGTTTTTATGTTGTTTTTTTTTTTTATTGTTGTTATTAAAAAATATTATTTATATATTATTTTTCTTTTGTTAATGTCCGAGTTTTGGCACTTCCTCGGCATATGCCGGGAAACATTTACCCATCGTTGGATTGGGCTCGGATGATTGCTTATATATATATATAAATTGTATTTTGAATATTTTAATCAAAAGTTACAAACATATGACATATGTAGCATAGAGAGAAAATTATTATTACAATATTAGAAAATAAATTTTTGTAGTATTAAATATTTAATTTGATCCTAGTCTTAGTGATACATAGTATTGATTTTAACAATTAATATATAAAATTTGTAGATATTTATTACAATTATTAGAAAATAAATTTTGTAGTATTAAATATTTAATTTGATTCTAGTCTTAGTGATACCTAGTATTTATTTTAACAATTAATATTTAAAATTGTTAGATATCATTTAAATATGGGAATGAATATCATTATTTATATTGCTAATGTGTTTTTTTTTTATTTGTTGTAATTTTGTAAATACTTTAGTTTGTGATTTTTAACTTTAGGGATTTATGTTTATTTATATAATAATGTACCATTTTATATATATATATATATATTTTTTTTTTTTTTTTTTTTTTTTTTTTTTTTTTTATAATAGGTACAAGGTATTTATTTTATGTAATAGTAATAGTATTCGCATATATATGATTTTTGTAGTTATGACATTTACATTGATCGGTTTACAAACATGTTATACAGTTTATTTATTTTTATTAATACCGATTTTCATTATTGTTTTTATTGAAATTTAATTTTAAAGTTTTTATTATATATTTGTATTTATCTGTCATAATCTAACCTCTTAGTTTTATGATTAAATCTATGTCGGGTATGTTTTTCGTTAAGAGATGGGTTTTGCCCTTTTCAATGATCGTCATTAGTTCTGGATGACTGAGTGTGTCCATCCCTAATATTATGTCGTAGGGAAATTCTACCCCTGATGGTAGTTGACCCGGTACCCAAAATGTACACGGAATTTTCAACTTATCGGTTGTTAAATTAAGGTTTGTATAACCCACTAGATCCCAGGGTATTTCGTTGGTCTCAAGGTGGTATGCACAGTTGTCTTGGTTTGTTAGGTCAAAATCTTTAGCTACATTAGGAGATATGAAGGATACGGTTGATCCCGTGTGGATCAAGGCCCTCAGCGTAAAATTATCTCCCCATTGGTTGGTTATGTTAACGAATGTTTCAGCGTTATCTTTAGTCCTGTCCGTCATGTGTTCGGCGTATTCGTCATATTCATCCGCTTTCTTTTTGCTTCTAAAAAATTCGTCAGTGTCCGTAATTAAAATTATGTCCCCAGGTGCGTTTTGTTTGAGTATGAATTTCCCTCCTGCGATAACAGTTAACATGTCGTTATTTTGGGTTATATCGCGTCCTAGTATTAAGTCGTAGGGTAAGTCTGTCTTTGGGTTTTGGTCTACTTGTAATTTTATTTTTATTTTGTGGTTGTATAACTGTAGGGTTGCTTCGGCATGTTCGTTTGAAATTGTGTCCTGTATCTCCGTGGTTTTGGTGAAATGGTCGGTGATTGGACCCACTATTATGGATTTGGTTGACCCTGTGTTGACTAGTGCCTTAGCATTGATTTTGATGCCCTTTTCGTTAATTAGGGTTACGTCTATTTCTGGTCGATAGTCCAGAAATTCCGTGTAATCAGCTAACGAAAGGTCGTGGACCATTTCGGGGCTGGCATTGATATTCTTGAATTCCTGAAAAAGTTTGTGATGAGTATGGGGGTAAGAGAAACTTGGAAATAATGCAATAGAAATTTTTTGTTTGTACTGTGGGGGGAAAATTTTTTTTTGTGGTTTTATTCGCTTAGCGAGAAATCTAATGTTGTTTCATTGTACTCGGGTATTTTACTGAGTCTAATTGAGGTTGAAATAGGTAAATTTGGTGTTGGGATTGATATTATTTCATTTGTATCGATTTTAGGTGGTTGCCTAGTTGGTTTATCGGGTATAAAACATGTTTGTGATGTTGTTGGAGTTGGTAACCTTGGGGTCGGTGCACTGATCGTTGGCGGTGGTATTCGTATTTGCCTTGTGTTGATATGTTTGTTACGTCTGTTGCGTTTGCAACATTTGTTACGTATTTTTATGTAGATTATAATTGTCAATATCACGGTCATAACTACGGATGACGATATTGTTAGAATGTTTAGTTGGAGTTCATTCTCCGTTTGTTTTGATTTTTGTTCCCAGTTATTTACTTCTGTTTCCATTTCCTCAATGGTTTTACTATTGGTTTTTAATTTGTCATTTAGACTGTTAGCACTCAAGGTTGCCAATATTTTGATTCCCTTAATTTTTGTAGGCTGTTTCAAAATTGAGCTTGTTGAATTTATAATGGGTTGGAATGTATTGACAGGTTGATGTTGGTTTATAGTTTTTTCCACATTATTTCTGAATGGTAATATAAAATTGTCTATTTGGAATCTACAGGGCTCCAATAGTTTTATCAATCCTGTTTCTTGTAATTGGTTAACATATTCTCCATTGTTACACTGTATGTGTATGGTATGTTTTTCATGTAACATGTAAAGCCAGACGTTAGGTTGGTGAAGGGGTTGAATAATCTCTTCCTGTTTGTGTAATATTTTCATGGGACATTTAGGATTATGCATAAATGAGTCAGTGAAAATATTTAGTATACAATTATCAGGTTCGAGCGTTAGGAACTTTGGTTGGGGATCTTGGCATATGTAAAAAGTTACATTGGTTTTAATGCAATGTTCTTTAAATACATTTTCAGTCCATTCCTTGTTATTTTGAGAATGACTTACATTAAAAAGATATGTGATATCCGTGTTTATCACTGAATAGGTATTTTCAGATATTTGTTGTGGTAACAAATAAACCTGATTTAGCGTATATATTGTATCGCTAAGCATGGGTACCAATATTCTAATTAGAATTTTGTCTTCTAATTGTACTCCATCCACTTGGATCACTGAATTTAATTCAGCTATGTTCACCTTTGCGAATTCCTCATTCGTATGGGTAGTTACGTTATGATATATTTCTAGAAGGGTTTTCGATGGTAAAATTAATGGACTTAACTTATGATTTTGAATAGATTCTAAGATGAAAGAAGTTTTGGATATTTCCGAATCGATTTTCCCTAATTCCATGGTGATAAATAACACCATTTCGTTAATTTCAGTCATCATATGAACATGATGAACTTCTTGAGCTACACCGTTTAATCTGTTTGAAATTTCTGCGTTAAATATATTTGTTTTCTCTATTAGTATCTGTTGTTGGCGTGTCAGATTCATAATCGAGCTTCCCAATGTGTTTGTCGCTGATTTGACTAGAGTGATCTGCTTTTTAGCCATGTTTAGACTGTCTTTATTGAGATCATCTAGTTTGTCGAGCTTTTTATAGATGTTATGGGAGTCCTGGTTGTCCATTACTCCAAATAAAAATTTCTCAACATTACCTACTATGTCTAACAAACCTCTTTTTTGTCGTTGATTTTGGCCTAGTGTGTTTAATTCTTCGAGTGTCTCTCGAATAGAGTTTATCCTGGCGTAAATTATATTGTGCCAGTACCTGCAGTGACTAGTTTCCTTAATACCATGGGTTGCGTTACATAATTGTGTTATGCTCTGTTCGCAGGTAGACAAGAAGTTTAGAGTTGGTTCGCCTTGTGGTAATCTGACTTGGGTTATAAATCGCCAATAGTCATTAAATATCGCTGCATTTCCTATTTTTTCGAAGAAAATTCCCGTGTTTTTAAGTACGGTGATTTCCATAGGATGGTTGTTGATGCTTAGGATAAGAATATATAAGATGCTGATGTTAACCCAGATGATTTTGTTTAGCTGTAAAGAAAGCTATAATAGGCAGGGAAAACAAAATTCATGGTGTGGAAAAATATTCCAAAAACAAAAAAAAAAAAATTGTAGATAGGGAAAAATGTGTTATCAAATATTTGATATTGAAATCAGAAAAGTATTTACAGGGTTAAATACTTATTTTATGTGAATCAGCAAAAAAAATATGTGCACACATGTGATGCATAGCATTTGCTTGCATTTTTCTATTCATGCTGCTTTATGGGGGTTTCAAATTTCGGGTATGGGTAGAGAAAAAAAAAAAAAAAAAAAAATAAAAAAAATTATATGAAATAACGTGAACGTTTTTAGTTATGATATTCTTTTAGACGGTTGTTGTGTACCCGACGTTTTCGTTTTCCTATTAGTATTGTCGTGTTCACCGGACTGTTAATCTCTATAATTTTAAACGGTCCGAGCCAATTCGGGGCTAATTTTCCACTTTTTACCGGATCGCGGAGTAGGACCTCGTTTCCTACTTGTAGTTTTAAAGGTGCGATTTTTTGGTCATAGTAACGTTTTGATCTTTCCTTGCTACTTTGAAGATTTTGTCGTGCTATCTTGTGCGTGTTCTGTAGTTTATTTCTTAGTAGCAGGAAATAGTTTTCGGAATCATATACCGGTTGTGGTTCGCGTTTCAAATTGTTCGGGATTTGTGCGGTGAATCCGAACATGCAGTCCATAGGACTTAGTTTTGTTCCTGAGTGGATAGTGTTATTGCGCACGAACATAGCGGCGCGAATGTGTTCATCCCAGGTTTTGGGATTTTTATCCACGAATATCCGGAGATATTCCACCAGTGGTTTATGTGAACGTTCCAGTGCTCCATTTGTTTGCGGATGATATGCAGTGGTTTGTATTTTTTTAATTTTTAAAAATTTGCATAACTCTTTAAACATTTGGCTGGTGAAATTGCTTCCCTGGTCGGTTAGTAATATTTTAGGGATGCGATATCTGCTTATGATAGCATCGAAAAAATGTAATGCGACCGTTTTAGTTTCCATATCTGGGATTGGAATGGCATCCATAAATCGGGTGAGATCATCTTCAAAAGTCAAGATGTATTTGTTCCCGTTTGTGGTTTCTTCTAATGGTCCCACAATATCCATATATACTTTGTCAAAAGGTAATTTGGCTGTGTCCGAAATTACCATCGGCATCCTATGAGATTTACCAGATTTATTAATTTGGCATTTAGGGCATTTCCGTATATATTTTGTGATGTCTTTGATCATTCCTCTCCAACAGAAATCTCGTTTTATTCGCTTATATGTTTTGAAAATACCTTGATGACCACCTAATGGTAGATCATGGTAGTCTCTCAGGATCGTTATTATTTCATTTCGGTCTGTTAATATCTCTGGTTCCACCATGGTGTGGATAATATCTGCCTCACTGTTCGTTGAGTCGGCATCTCGTTCCTCCTGATTTTCAGGGTTATCTTCTATATCCGTTTCGTCATTTTCCAGTTCTTCTTGTTCTGCCTCTGCTAAGGCTATTTCCTTTGCCTTGTTTCGGGTGATCGCCCGACAACTAACAGCTGTTTCTTGTGATTTTTCGTGTATTTGAGTGTCTTCTTGCGACATTCTACTCAAAGAATCGGCGTTTTTGTTGTATTTGCCGGGTTTATACTCTATACTGTAGTCATATTCTGAAAGTTTATGATGGAAGCGCATTAGCCTTGAGGATGGATCTTTTACGTTAAATATGCCCTTTAGTGGTTTGTGATCGGTATAAACCACAAATTTACGACCATATAAATAGGATCGAAAATGTTTTACGGCCCATACTATAGCTAGTAGTTCTTTTTCCACTGTGGAATAGCGAGTTTCCGCGCTATTTAAAGTTCGACTAGCATATGCTATGGGTTTATCCTGTCCTACTTCCCCTTGTGATAGTACTGCTCCCAGAGCCTCATTGCTAGCATCCGTAGTTACTAGGAATGGTTTACTAAAATCGGGATAGATCAAGATAGGTTCCGTGGTTAGAGCATCTTTTAATGTTTGAAAAGATTTTTGGCATGCCTCCGTCCATTTAAACTTTGCATGTTTCCGTAACATTTTGTTTAATGGTGCTGCAATCTCAGAAAATGATGGCAGGAATTTTCGGTAATAGTTTGCGAGTCCTAAAAACGATTGAATGTGTTTAACTGTACGAGGTGTGGGAAAGTTTTTTACTGTAATTATATTTTTGGGATCTGGACTCGCTCCTTCGGCTGAGCATTTGTGTCCTAGATATACTACTTCTTTTCGTAGTAGATTACATTTCTCTGCTTGTAATTTTAAATTGTATTGATTCAATCTATTGAATATTTGTTTCAGTTTTTTGTTGTGGTCCGATATGCTTTTCCCGTATATCACTATATCGTCTAGATATACGAAGCATTTTATTCCTTGCATTCCCGTCAGTATATGATTCATTGTTCTCTGGAATGTTGCTGGGGCTCCTTTCAACCCAAAAGGCATCCGCTGGAATTCATAATGGCCATACGGAGTGCTGAAAGCTGTTTTTTCTTGATCGTTATGATCCATGGCTATTTGATGGTAGCCACTTGCAAGATCTAGGGTAGTGAAATATTTCGCATTTCCCATTTGATCTAGAATGTCTTCTGTTCGTGGTAGCGGAAATGCGTCGCCGATCGTGATGGCGTTTAATTTCCTAAAATCAACTACCACTCTCCACTTCTTTTTTCCATCTGGTCCGGCTTTTTTCGGAACAACTAATAAAGGTGAATTCCACGGGCTTTTACTAGGTACTATAATATTTTGTTGAAGCATGTCCTGTACCTGTTCTTGGATAACCTCTCGCTGGGTTTCCGGTAATCTATACATTTTCTGGTTAATGGGTGGGTGATCTACTGGTGTTGGAATTTTATGTCTAATTGCATCAGTGTAAGTTAATTCGTCTCCGGGTAAATAGAACAAATCTTGATACTCTTCACATATGGTATCTATAGCTTCACGTTCTTCAGCATTCATATTTTCTTCGGTCTTAATTAATTCTTTAATTTTATTCAACCTTTCATTTTCTGCGCGTTCAAATTTTCCTATACGATTTATACTGGTCGGCCTTGTTTCCGCCGTATCTTCTTTTAAATATTTTTCATACTCTTTCGTGAGTTTAAATTCTTTATACTCGTTCATCGGTTCTAGTACCGGCTCTAATTTTTCCAATTTTTCCTCATATTCGTTATTATTGAGTATGCTAATTACTGCAACATTGTTCTCCGGTTTTAAAATGCAATTTGGGATGTATACTCCTTTTTTTATTTCCTGTGCTGGACATAAAAATTCCTCATTCCACAGTAGTTTGAACTTAATCAACTGTTCGGTACGTGCCGGTATAATGATTTCGTTTGGTAGGTTTTGGTTTAATATTTCCTCAGAAATTGATGCTAATGGAGACGTTGTTTCATTGGCACTATGCAATTTCTTGGATTTATTGTTTGCAAGAACTGATGTAACCCGCAAATCAGCGTTAGGTTTGCTAGGCCTAGTCTGATTGTTGGTTACACTACGCAATTCTGTATTGCAAATATCCTCACCTGACGGATGTTGATTTAAACTTAAGGATTTTAGATGTTCTCCAAAGGTTTTTTCTAAGATTTCATTTGAATTAAATTTCGAGAGAATTGATGCAAACGGGTCATCAACATGACTAGATTCTAAAGATCTAGATTGATTTTCGTTTACACTTATCAATTCCTTTTCGTTACTTAATTCATGAATCCTAGTTAGTACAGGTTGTGTCGAATGGACTTCCTTGGTTTGTAAGGAGTAATCCTTACCCAAGATCCCTTCGCTTACACTAACCTGACCTCGCGAAATTGATGCAACAGAGCTGCTCATGTTGCTAGGATGAGGCTCTGTTACACTTGACAATTTCTCAGAGAGTATTGGCAAACTAAAATTTTTCAAGTTTGTTTCCGTTTGAGGAAACTCCAAACGTTGTTGCGGTCCGTACACGTTGCAATTAATCGAAAGGAATTCGTTCCCGAGTAAGCCATCACCAGGTATGTGTGGCGTGTCACTGATTACATGGAATTTACATGGTATATTCCTTTCCAACATAATTTTTCCCTGACATGTACCCTTAGTTCTGCCATGTCCATGTATGCTATTTATTATTATAGCTTCATTTTTATTTATTTGAGCATTATCGTCCAATGCTTTTTCCTTTAATAAATTTATTTCTGCTCCTGTGTCAATCAGGAGTTCAACAGATTCTTCTCTGCTGACATCTAATGGTATTCTTACCATTGGGGTTATGACCCCTTGGGGACACCTTTCTGTGTTATTTTCTAATGGTGTGGGTTGGCCGAGGTGTCTCCGGTCAACCCCTTGGGGTTTTCCGAGACTAATCTCGTCTCCCATCTGTGTTTCGCATAACACTGGTTGATGTTATGATCGAAACTTAAGCAAAAATCGCATTTTGCTTGTGACGTTGAAGCTATTGGAGCTTCCAATCTACTTATTCTCGATTTATTTGTTTGACACTCATTATTATAGTGTCCTGGTTTCTGACATATATTGCAGAATTTATTCTTGGAACGGCACTCCCTTGAGGTGTGTCCCGGTTTGCCACAGGTGTAACAGGTAATCGGTTTCCTGTTATTTTGCACCTGGTTCTGATTATTTTGGTTGTTATTATTATTGTAACCAGTTCTCTGCTGGTTTTGGTGTCGTTGATTATTAAAATTATTGTTTTTAGCGTTTCCGTTACGCTGTTGGCTGTACTCTTGCCTTCTGTCGTTGTTGTAATGACTATTTCTGGCAACATTATTGTTGCTGCTTGAATTCAGATTCAAACTACTCAGAATTTGTGCAATTAGGTCAGGAGTAACAGCATTTGCTGTAGATGCTCCGCTTGTGGTATTTTCCAAGCGTTCCATTTCGCTGACCTTTTGTGTAATTTCTTTCAACGAGGTTTCCTTTAAAGTTAAGGAGTACCTCTTTAGAGACTGGCTAATTATTCCAGTTCTGAACACCAACATGGCGTTTTTCTCATACTCCATCAATAGAGCATCTGGATTTTCGGGATATTTTATCCCAATAACTGTCTTACAGTCAGCTAACTTGCGTTCAAGTTTCGCGGCATACTGTAGAATGCTTTCACCATTGAGTTGTTTAATATTTCTCAACTCTTCGTGAAGTATTGTTAAATCTTTAATTGGCAAATATAACTGATTAAGTTTTGCCTCAATGTCTGAAAACCTCTCAAAATTTTGATTCCTTAATGTTTGGTAAGCGTCTCCGCTTACTGCCATTTTTGGAAAAATAGTGAGAAATGTTTTCTGCTCATCCTCAGCTAATGTACCGTATGCGGCTTTTGAGAGAGCTAAGAATTTTTCTAATTCTATATTGACATTTTGCCCGATTTCACCAGTGAATGTGGGAATCTTCGAAATAATTTCGAAGATTTCCTTTAGTGACGATGACGTCATACTGGTATTTGATTTATCTAGTGGCATGTCTGAGCCTTTATTATCAACCGTAACTGGTATGTTCAAGGTTGCAGAAACCGAAGCAGTATGTTCGGTAACTGATTGGCTTCTAGGGTAAGTACTTGATCTTGTTCTCAACAAGTCAATACTTGTCCTAAGTTTACTATCGACGACGTTTATTTGTCGATTCGCATCCAAAATTAATTTTCTAGCTTCTTTTGAGCTTGTTGGAATTTCCCTTGGCATTACTTTTTCAGAAATGCTTCTGGAAAATCCCAAAGTTTTAATTTTGGTTCGTTTGCTTTCCTTGAGTAGCTCTTCTAACTCGTTGTTAGCAAGCTCAGCAGACTCAAGTTGGTGTTTTAACGATACAACAATTTTTTCTAAATGTTCTTGCCTTTTCTGGCTGTCATTTAGTTGTTGATCTATTTTCAATTCGTGCTGTTTAATTACACGTAGTGCCTCTGTCAATATGTCGTCGACAGCTTCGGCACTTTCTCCTGAGATTGAGTCGTTACTCGGATCTCTTCTTAATACCTCTTCATGCAGCCTATCTGCTATGAAGCTCCAATTTTTCCCATTGAATTCTACGAACTTTTTAAGTTCATTTATTTCCTCTTCTTTGTTTAGAAGTTCCTGTTGTGTTGTCAGGAATTTTTTTATATCTTCTTTCGTTATTTCGTACCCTTCGGTATTGTCAACGTTCATTACCGGTGGGGAACTTTACATATAAGATCAATCAAAATTGATCATGTGATCATTTGTACTTGGAAATCCTATATCTTGATGATTTCATCGTACTTGATCATGAAAAAAAAAAAAATTCTGCTCAATGGCAACTGATTTTTGACACCTAAAAAAAATAAAAAAAAATTTCCCTCTTTTTTTTTTTTTGTTTAAATAAAAGAGATAAGTTGCTTTATAAGAAAATGTTTTATTTATAAAAAAAAATTAAGATTGACACAAACAAAAACAAAAAAAAAAAAATTCATTTTAAAATTAAAATTATGTTAAAACAAAAAAAATTCATTTTAAAATTAAAATTAGGTTGAAACAACAAAAAAAATCATTTTAAAATTAAAATTATGTTGGTGGCCTCCCGTATCTCCTTTGCCAGTACTGCCAGGGTCCTTCAAACTCTTTCATTAATAGACGTCGGAAATTCTCTTGGTACCTCCGGTCTTCTTCGCTAACCTCATTATCCTGTGGAGGTTGCACCTGTTGTTGTTGTATCTTTTGTTCTTCCAATTTTTTTTGCTGCCGTAGTTGTTGTTGCTGGATTTGTTGCCGTATTTTATTTTCTTCTTTACGAGAGCAAAGTTTGAGTTTTTCCCGCCATTGGTTTTTTTCGTTGTTAGTAATTGAGACGGCTATTAGGCGGTGGCACTCTTTTCGTTCGCGCCTCAGCCTCGCTCGTACTCCTCCTCTCTTCTTCGGCCCAGGTATTACCGGCGATGCGGGGCGAGCTCCACCCGTTCTTTTCCTGTACTCCGCTATCGTTATTGGCTTCGGCCCGCTCGCTGGGTCTTCCTGGATTGCTTCTTCTATTGTCATGTGCTTTGGCCCGCTCGCTGGGTCTTCTTTAATTACGTCTTTTAGTGGTTTGTTCTGGTAGAGATGAGAAAAACGAAACAAAATTATTTTTCACTCAAAAAAAAAATTTTTTTTTTGTTAAAGGTACAACTTATTTAGTTGTACCCGCAAAACAAGTGGTTTTTAAAAACCAGAAAAGGAATTTGATGCATTAAATGCAAAAAAAAAAAAAATAAAAATTCATTGCTGCGCCAGAATGTAGATAACATTCGAAAAGATGTGGCTGGGCGGTAAGGTATGCGTGAAGTTCGCATATCAGCTGCGCCAATTGTAACGCTAAGAATTTTTGCGTTATGGGTTTACCCAATGTAAACCCATAACTTGTTACATGTTAATTTGTAACGTTAATAAAAGTAATGTTATGGATTTACTAAATTGTAAACCCATAACTGATTTAAATCTCTTAGGTTACTTTTACTATTGACGGTTTGCCCGGTGCAAACCCTCAGTTCTCAAACGAGAATTCGTAACAATTGCACTACGAATTTACCCAATGTAAATTCGTAATGTCTGGAGTAGTTGTACTGAATGTTAGATACACTAAAGATCTACCCTATGTAAATCTTTAGTGATCGGAAGTGGCGACTTGGGCTTTGGCCATAACCCAAGCGCGGACTAATAAATCAGCGTTGTACTTAACGCTGTCAACTAAAAGCGAGAAAGTTGTCCCAGCCTGGTCAGCTCTCATCGGAGCTAACCCCGTACTCTCAAGGCCTTGTGGGGCCGGGGACGGGCTAGAATTATTTCTCGGACGTAAGGGAGAAGAGTGGTTGTCCTAGCCGGTCAGCTCCATTGGAGCTAACCCCGTACTCTCGGCCTTGTGGGGCCGTGGACGTGCTAGTATTTATTTGCAGACTCTGAAAAATAAAACGTGGTTAATTGTGTATTTACCTCCATGTCGACTCGTTATTCAAACTCGGGAATTTTTAACGAAGAAAATGTTCTTTATTGATTTAAATAGAACTAAAATATTTGACACTGTTTGGTTCTAACTTTCTATTTCACTAAATATGTTACACTGCTTATTTTTAACTTTCTATTTCACTAAATGTTTTACACTGCTTATTTTTTTAACTTTTTATTTCACTAAATATTTTACTCTGCTTATTTTCTAACTTTCTATTTCACTAAATATTTTACTCTGCTTATTTTTAACTTTCTATTTCACTAAATATTTTACTCTGCTTATTTTTAACTTTCTATTTCACTAAATATTTTATACTGCTTATTTTTTTTAACTTTCTATTTCACTAAATATTTTACACTACTTATTTTTAACTTTTTATTTCACTAGTCAAAGCACTAGGCAGGCTTTTTCAGGTCTCTTGGGTGTAGCACTAGGGAGGCTAATCAGAAAAAAGAAGACCTCGAACTCATATTGAGTTCTGGTATTTATACAAAATTCTTATGTACTACTTTCCTATATTCTTATTTCCTAGTTACCAATAACTGCATCGTCGTCGATAAATTATTACAAAATTCTTAACACTTTCGGTCGTATAACCTTAAGTGTTCCAGTTAAATTTTATTTTTGTTTATAATATCACCGTCCGAAAGAAAATACCATATAGTGTCGTAACACCAAATCGGCATTTCTTATCATCGAACTTTTCTTCGCGTAATAATTTTAATTATCCAAAACATTGCCCGCTGCATTTCTTTGAGTCATAATTCATAGCCGAACCGCATTTCCATGTAAGTATATCTACAAACCGATATACTTATTTTCACATGCGTTCATATGGCTAACAATTCATATGCCGGCTGCATGGGTACTCATATGTACATACATACCGACATACGTATCGCTCGTATGCGCTTGCCTTGATATATTTACATATCAGTAGGTTTTGGTCGCATAGGCTTTGAATTGTTGTTGTCATTTCTTTTCGTCGAGCTAGAACATATCATCATTTTTTTTTTCTTTGATATGAAGCTCGACATTGAAATTTTTTGTTAATGTTTTGATCATATTCGGCTAGGTCAGGTTCTTTCTGTTCTACCGAATATGATATCTTTTTCACATGGTTATGACTCTTAGTTTCCCGAGCAATGTTTTTGCGAATGTTCTGATGAAAGATGACCAGATTTCGTGTCACAACACTGAGGTATTTCCTTCAGACCACAAATTTTTGATACTTTGACCCTCAAAATTCTGTGATCAATGTAGTTTTTCTCAAGAAAACGCATTATAAAAATGTCATTTTAATGTTGTTTTTTTATGTGCCATATTATTGCCTACAAAAGATGCACACATACTTATGACTTAGGTTTTCCCGTTTTCCAGGTAATAAGCGAAAATACATATGGCTTAAAAATAAAATATGCCATAAACCAACCCTCGTTCTAAAAAAACTACCTGAAATGTTGTTAAACTGAAATATTCTTTGTGTCCTTTAATTACTATTTAAATTATCAATGAATGTCCTTTAGGTAGTATTAAAATTATCGAGAAAATGAATTAAATTAAAATGAGTTTCAACACAACTAGGTGCAGCACTTTGCCCTTTTTAATGGGTTACCTAGCAAAATGAAAAGCCTATAAAACCAAACCATACTTCATATTTTTATCAGTTTTAGTTAAATTTGTAAAAGAACAAGGTGTCACTAAAATTTAGAAAATAATTTCGAAATGCCTGAGTTCACGAACGAAGAATATGCAGACATAATTTTCCTCTATGGAGAGTGTCAGGGAAATGAGCAAGCGGCGCGATCTTTGTATCATCACAGATTTCCCAATCGTCGAATACCTTACGCGAGAGTATTCCAAGACGTTTACAGAAGGATTAGGGAAACAGGCAGTGTTAGGACAAGCAGAGTGAATGCAAATTCTGCGCCGGTAATCGCTGTTTCAATTGATCAACGAATCCTAGCTGCAGTTCAAAATGATCCATCAACTAGTATACGACGCTTGACATTGCGGTTTAACGTCTCTACGTTGAAAGTTTGGAGTGTCCTGAAAGCAGAACGTTTGCATCCCTACCACCACACACCAGTGCAGGAGCTGTTACCCATTGATTTACCCAAAAGGATGGAGTTTTGCAATTGGCTCCTTGAACGACAAATAAGTGACGAGAATTTTATCAGCAACATTCTTTGGACGGATGAGTCCCAATTCACCAGGGACGGTATCACAAACTTCCACAACTTACACACATGGGCTGAGAGCAATCCACATACAAGAAGAGAGGCATCATTTCAGCACAGATTCAGTGTCAATTTATGGGCAGGTGTGATTGGCAACGATTTTATTGGTCCTATTAGGCTTCCGCCTACCTTAAATAGTTAATTTCGTCATATTTCGTGGGCACTTTTAGACTTGGAAACCGGTATTGACTCTCCCTGTCGCACATACTGAAATTTTATAGTGTAGTGCACCCTACAATATTAATAATATCCGAATAATTTTTATTATGAATTAAAATAACATAACGTATTTTGGTTACGACCTGTACATTTCATTTTCAATGTGCACTGCATACTATATCGAAATGCCAGGTATACAGGGTGTTTGGTACTCCGTACATAACCTTGTAAGGGGTTATTCCTGGATATATTTCGAGCAAAAAATTGTTCTACGGAGATGGCCAATTTTCAATATCCACGGAGATACAGGGTGATCAAGAAAAGTCCTTCGGACCTGTACCCTCACTCACTCAAAACGCAATATCTTGAAAATCAATAATCGCATTTCAAAGTGTTATAGCTTGTTTTTTAGGGAATCAAATTATCTTTTATTTAGTGTAATAGTCCGTATTGTACCTGTACCCAATCCTGAGGTATTTCCTTCAGACCACAAATTTTTGATACTTTGACCCTCAAAATTCTGTGATCAATGTAGTTTTTCTCAAGAAAACGCATTATAAAAATGTCATTTTAATGTTGTTTTTTTATGTGCCATATTATTGCCTACAAAAGATGCACACATACTTATGACTTAGGTTTTCCCGTTTTCCAGGTAATAAGCGAAAATACATATGGCTTAAAAACAAAATATGCCATAAACCAACCCTCGTTCTAAAAAAACTACCTGAAATGTTGTTAAACTGAAATATTCTTTGTGTCCTTTAATTACTATTTAAATTATCAATGAATGTCCTTTAGGTAGTATTAAAATTATCGAGAAAATGAATTAAATTAAAATGAGTTTCAACACAACTAGGTGCAGCACTTTGCCCTTTTTAATGGGTTACCTAGCAAAATGAAAAGCCTATAAAACCAAACCATACTTCATATTTTTATCAGTTTTAGTTAAATTTGTAAAAGAACAAGGTGTCACTAAAATTTAGAAAATAATTTCGAAATGCCTGAGTTCACGAACGAAGAATATGCAGACATAATTTTCCTCTATGGAGAGTGTCAGGGAAATGAGCAAGCGGCGCGATCTTTGTATCATCACAGATTTCCCAATCGTCGAATACCTTACGCGAGAGTATTCCAAGACGTTTACAGAAGGATTAGGGAAACAGGCAGTGTTAGGACAAGCAGAGTGAATGCAAATTCTGCGCCGGTAATCGCTGTTTCAATTGATCAACGAATCCTAGCTGCAGTTCAAAATGATCCATCAACTAGTATACGACGCTTGACATTGCGGTTTAACGTCTCTACGTTGAAAGTTTGGAGTGTCCTGAAAGCAGAACGTTTGCATCCCTACCACCACACACCAGTGCAGGAGCTGTTACCCATTGATTTACCCAAAAGGATGGAGTTTTGCAATTGGCTCCTTGAACGACAAATAAGTGACGAGAATTTTATCAGCAACATTCTTTGGACGGATGAGTCCCAATTCACCAGGAACGGTATCACAAACTTCCACAACTTACACACATGGGCTGAGAGCAATCCACATACAAGAAGAGAGGCATCATTTCAGCACAGATTCAGTGTCAATTTATGGGCAGGTGTGATTGGCAACGATTTTATTGGTCCTATTAGGCTTCCGCCTACCTTAAATAGTTCCAATTACTTGCATTTTTTGACAAATGATCTACAGGAGTTATTGGATGATATGCCACTGCAACGATTGGCTTCCATGTTTTACCAACACGATGGTGCTCCAGCTCATTACGGCCGACAGATCAGAGATTGGTTAAATTCCAATTATAGCAATCGCTGGATCGGTAGAAATGGACCGCCTGCAAGATCCCCTGATTTAACTATTATGGATTTCTTTGTATGGGGACGGATGAAGGACCTTGTCTACGCAACGGAAATAGTAACGTTGCAGGATCTAAACACCAGAATCGATGCGGCAGCAACAGAAGTAAAGCAGCAGTTGAGGAGTATGAACACAAAGAGAACACTGGCAAAACGAGCTTTAGCGTGCATTCAAAATGAAGGTGGCCATTTTGAACATTTATTGTAATTAAGGAAATTTGAAATAAACCGTAAAAACCATTCTTAAGTTCTTTTAGTTCAAGCGGAGAGTGTTGATCAACCTATTTTTGCTTTTTTGACAAAAGTGCTACATTATTGGAATGATAATTTCTTCTAAACTATAATACTTATGCAATGCAAGTGTACACATCTTTTGTAGGCAATAATTTGGCACATAAGAAAACAACATTAGAATGACATTTTTATAAAGGGTTTTTTAGAGAAAAACTACATTGATCTTTGAATTTTGACGGTCGAACTGTCAAAAATTTGTGTTCTGAAGCAAATATCTCAGAATTGGATACAGTTACAATGCGGACTATTACACCAAATGAAAGGTAATTTGATTCCCTAAAAAACAAGCTATAACACTTTGAATTGTGATTATTAGTTTTCAAGATATAGCGTTTTGAGTGAGTGAGGGTACAGGTCCGAAGGACTTTTCTTGATCACCCTGTATCTCCGTGGATATTGAAAATTGACCATCTCCGTAGAACAATTTTTTGCTCAAAATATATCCAGGAATAACCCCTTACAAGGTTATGTACGGAGTACCAAACACCCTGTATAATATTTTCACTTAATATAATTGTAATATTTTGACTTTTTAAGTAGGCTATGAAAAAATAGATATTAAAAATAAAATACTTATTCGAGAAGGATTGAACAAATAAAAGCTCTGCGTTTTGTATCGAAAAATAATAATTAGATAAAAAAGTAATTTAAAAATATTGATTAGAGTTTTAGTAAGGATTACTGACTCTAACAGTGGTGACCCCGAAGAATTTAACATTGCAATGCAGGAGTACAGCAGTCAATCTTCTCAAGAAAAATTTTTCTTCTCATAGAAAAAGTGCCGTACTTGCGAATTCGGCACATTAAATCGGCGAAACGCAGCGACCAGCGGCGGTATTCAAGCGGTAAATTCACAGGATACATTTGTGTAAACGCAAAAGTGCCGAGTAACGAAAGAAAAAGAAGAAAAAAAAATACCAAACATCCAAGACAGCAACAAACACATAGGAAATATTATAAACACCAATTATAATTTTTTATATCAAAATTATTATATAATTTTCACGTAAGTACGTGAAATTTTGATATAACAATATATTTTATCAGTCAGTGCATATCGAAAAAATATTTTATCAGTCAGTGCATATCAAAAAGATTGATTCATATTATTCGGATATATATATATAAAAAAGTAAAAACTAAAAAGGATGGTCGGTTTCTGTTTGTAATGGTGATTGATTGTAAAGGGCAACTAATATTTCATTCGTGTGTGTGTTTTGTTTTTATATACGACGAGTTTTCTGTTTGTCGGTAATTTTCCTCTTCGGATTTTTGAATGCAATTTTAAAATTAAAATATTATATATATTTTCCTTTCTCTTTTGCCTTTTTTTCTCTCTCTCTCGATTTTTTTTTAAAAATTGAAATTCTTGATTTCACATCATGGGAATCGAAGACGAAGAGATAATCCAGCCAAATTTTAAAGCCATAAGGCAATCATCAAACGAGAATTCACTGAACCCACATAGCAGCAATGCGTATGGGAACGAATTAAGTCCTATGAACGTGCGCTTACCCACTTTCTGGCCAAATAGCCTTATAACATGGTTCATTCAAGTTGAATCACAGTTTGCAATAAGCAGAATAAGTAGCGATGCTTCTAAATATAACTACGTTGTGGCAGCCTTACCACACGACGTTGCTGAATCGCTCACTGATATACTTTAAAATCCGCCATATTTAAAAAAAGCAATCATAGATCGCCACTCACTCAGCATTGAGTCAAGAATAAAAAAATTAATTTCAGTGGAGGAAATGGGTGATAAAAAACCATCCGAATTCTACCGCACAATGAAACTATTGGCAGGAAATTCAGGGACAGTTGGGGAAGAGTTAGTGAAAAAACTTTGGGTAGCGAGATTACCCAACTTAATCAATATAGCGCTGATCCCCCAAATGAGCAACGATATGCAGTGTATTCTCGATACAGCTGACAAAATTTGGGAGGCGATGAAAAATAATGATAATTTTATATTAGCTATTAACATACGCCCAGAAAAGCACTTTAATGACTCCAATTTTGAAAAAATTGAAAAATTGGAGCGAGAAATTCAAGAGTTGAAACAATTAATAACAAGTAAATGTAACCTTAGAACTTCAAGGTCGTCCACAAGATATAGAAATTCAACTGGTTCGTCTAACAATAGATCCAGGTCAAGGGGAAACAAATACAATCCAAACGGATCTATTTGTTGGTACCATTTCAAATATGGAAGTGATGCCAAAAAATGTATAACGCCATGCAAATTTAAAAATTCTACCCCATCAACATCGGTTTCAACAAACTAAATAATCCCACTATTCAAGCGGCTGATAGTGGGGTGTTATTAAAAAGTCGCCGCCTATTCGTCAAAGACCAAAATAGCAATTTAAATTTCCTGATTGACACAGGTAGTTCCACGTAAATTTTGCACCAATACTACAAACAATAACTCTGACTTGTGCCTGTTCGCCGCGAACGGAACAACCATAAATACATTCGGAACTCGACTGATGCAAGTAGATTTAGGTCTTAGACGAACATTCTTACACGTTTTTATCATAGCCAAAGTAAAGCCACATTATCAAATTTTTGGAATTCACGTTATTTCACTGCGATTTCGTGTGTTCACGTTATTCACAATTTCACTACTCACTTACATTATAATTTTTATGCGCGTTTGAAATTTTTTGTAGTTATTTCTAACTAATCCACGGCACCGTTTATACTTTTGAAGAACCGAACTATCCAAGTAGTGAAAAAAAATAAAATTATTTGAAGGTAGATTTTTTTATTTTACTGCGGCGTAGTCGGGGTCACCAGTTATGGGATCGTCGGTTTGGTACCTGTGGAGGATTATTTTAATAAACGAAACGCTCGGCGGTTTAGTAGAGAAGTTGTGCTTTATATTTAATTCTTTAGTTTTTATACAATAATATTACAATGTTGCCCGATGTAACAAATTATGGATAATTATAAAATATAGGGAATTTTACTCTAATCGTGTAATATAAAAATAAAAATTGATTTACAATAAATAAAATTTAATTTTAATAAATAATAGCAAAATATAAATTTATTTCTTTGTATCGCTACAAACCTATTATTGGCGCGGATTTCTTGGAAAAATTCGCATTAAACGTTGATCTTAAAGGCAAACGATTAATAGATAGTAAAACGACTTTGCACATAAGCGCGAAGTCTTCTAATACAAATACCCCAACTCCAACAAACTACTCAATAGACAATCCATTCGGTGAACTACTTCGCAAATATCCTTCGTTAACCGCATCACCGGATTTTACGCTATCCACAAAACACAGCGTAGTACATCATATATTAACAGAAGGCCATTTACCATACTCCAAACCTCGTCGACTTCAGCCAGCAAAATATAAAGCCGCCAAGTTGGAATTTCAGCATATGGCGAACATAGGAATTTGCAGACCATCCTTTTCCCCCAGTATCTTCACCGCTGCATTTGGTGGCCAAAAGAGGTAGTGACGAGTTACGCCTATGCGGTGATTACCGTATACTAAATGCCGTCACAATACCTGATCGTTACCCAATACCTCATATGCAAGATTTTACCATGAAGCTTGCAGGATGTTCCATTTTCTAAAATAGACTTGTTTAAGGCATATCACCAAATTCCAGTTGCGGTAGAGGACATTCACAAAACCGCAATCACGACTCCTTTTGGATTATATGAGTTTCCAAGAATGAGCTTCGGATTACGTAACGCCGGCCAGACTTTCCAGCGTTTTATGAATGAAGTCGTGCTAGGACTCGATTTCGTTTTTGTCTACATTGACGATATATTGATAGCTAGCAAAGATATCACTAAGCACAAAAATCATTTAACACTCCTTTTCGAAAGGTTATCAAAATACGGTTTAACAATAAAACCAAATAAATGTATTTTTGGAGCGCCAACACTTGATTTTCTTAGCCACACCATTTCCAAAGATGGAATCACTCCATCAGCGGACAGAACTAAAGCCATACAAGACTACCCGTCACCTAAATCCATCCAACAAACTCAAAGGTTCATTGGAATGGTTAATTATTACCATCGTTTTGTTCCATACTTGGCCGAATTTCTTGCACCAATATATTCGCACATAACTACATTACAAAGCCAAATCAAATCAAAAGTAAAACCCACATTTTCCTGGCCTGATGAATGCGAGACATCTTTTCAAAAAATTAAAGACGCGATGTGCAAAGCTTTTTTACTCGTTCACCCTGTCGAGGGCGCGGAGATTAGCATAACGACAGACGCCTCTGACCACGCTGTCGGAGCTGTACTACAACAGTATCACAACAAAAAATGCCAGCCTTCAGCATTTTTATACTCTAGATGAAATCTGAGAGTATATTGTGTTTGCCTTACCGTTTGTAACGCTAAGAAATAATGCTCGCACAGAGCCGCCAAGGGTACAGAAATATTTGTTGTCGCTCAAAAACTTCGATTCCGAGTTGCTGTCTGTCCGTCTGTCCGTCTGTCCGTCTGTCTACAGCGTAACTCTCGAACGCTTTGAGCTATCGTGCTGAAATTTGTTGTGTGTCATTTTCAGCAAAAAAGAAACTTTAAGTTCGTGAATGGGCCACATCCCCCCACTCCTTCTACCCCCTCCCATACAAATTTCACGAAATTCCGAAATTTTCAGAAATTGATTTTTCTTTGAAACTATTTAAGCTATCGATTTGAAATTTGGGTCAAAGTATTATGATATAGATGTCAATAATATGACGGAATATTGATCTGATCCCGTAACTCCTTCTACCCCCTCCCATACAAATGCATAATTTTGAAAAATGCAGTTTTTCGATTTTCATTGAAACTAGCAAAGTTATAAAAACGAATTTTTGCCAAAATTAATTTTATTATAATTCCAATCAGAATTGAAAAAATCATCAACTTCACCTCACTCATTCTACCCCCTCCCATACAAATTTCACGAAATTTTGAAATTTAAATTAAATTATTTTTCTTCGAAACTGTTACAGCTATCAACTTGATATTTTGCATAAAGTATAAAAATAGAAATAGCAATACCGATAAAAAAATATGTTTCGATCTGTACACTCCTTCTACCCCCTCCCATACAAATGTATAATTTTTGTTAAGTGCATTATATCGATTTCCATTAAAACTAGAAAAAGTATAAACTTAAAATTTTGCCAGAATTAGTATTTTAATAATTGCAATAAATGCTTAAAAAAATGATCAGCTCCTCTTCACTCCTTCTACCCCCTCCCATACAAATATCTGTATTATAAATTCAAGAAAAGCATTTCTCCTTCGAATATATTAGAACTATCGAATTTGAAATTGAATCAAAGCGTGGTGATAAGGATGATGATAAGCAGTTTCAAAATCATCTTAAACGCTCCACTTCCTCTGCCACCTCTCATACAAATGCCTCAATTTCAGGAAAACTGTGTCCAATTGAAAATAATGAAAGCTACAAACCTTAAATTCAGCACGAAATATTTTGCATACCACATTAGGTGTCATATCCAAAAATTACAAGCCTTCCTCCTCTCCTTCTACCACCTCCAATACAAAAGTCACTATTAATTATTTAAAAGAATTGGAGGTGACATATTTTCCGGTACATTGAACTCTTTCTCATTTCATCTAAAGTATCATATGATTGGGCTTTACGCTCAATCATAATTCTTTTATGTTTCTATCGGAAGTTTTCATCCGCAGAAAGGAATTATTCCACGTTTGATCGTGAGCTCCTAGCTATATTTCTAGCTATAAAACATTTCAAATACTTTGTAGAAGGAAGGTTATTCGTCGTTTACTCAGATCATAAGCCATTGGCATATGCTATCAAATCAAAAAATGATAGAAGTCCTAGACAGACACGCCATCTGGAATATATTGCACAATTTACAACGGATATCCGCCATGTTAAAGGAAAGGACAATATCGTAGCCGATTGCCTTTCGAGAATAGGTACGGATATTTCTTCGATAAATCTTCATTTGGATCACGCCACTTTCGTCAAGCACCGATTTGCAGAGATTGCTTGAAGATCCGAAACGGGAAGATTCTCAAGTAAAAATGGAACAAGTTCCTACTCCACTATCCGATGACAAGCTCTGGTGCGAAACGAGTACCGGAAAGCCTCGACCATTTGTTCCGCAGGCACTTAGACAACATGTTTTTCATAAGCTTCATTCTCTGTCGCACCCAGGCATTAAAGCCACAAGAAAGCTAATCTCAGCTCGATATTTTTGGACGAATATGACAAAAGACATTAAAGCGTGGACTCAATCATGCATCCCATGCCAAAAAAGTAAAGTTAATAGACACACAAAGTCAACACCCGGGAGATTTGAAACACCCGCTGGTAGATTTGACCACATCCATATGGATCTAGTTGGTCCACTTCCCACATCGGATGGAAACTCCTACATCTTAACAATTATCGATCGTTTCACCCGTTGGCCCGAAGCAATCCCTATACCAAACATGTCAGCCGAAACCGTCGCGAAAACTTTCGTAACGCATTACATTTCACGGTTCGGTGTCCCTTTAAAACTCACAACCGACCAAGGTTCGCAATTCGAATCAAAACTATTCCGCGAGCTATCAAATTTAATTGGCACAAACAAACTAAGAACCACCGCTTACCACCCACAGTCTAATGGGATGGTAGAACGTCTACATAGACAAATCAAGGCATCACTCATGGCAAGGTGTAACACCATGCACTGGAGCAACGAGCTACCAATGGTGATGCTTGGTTTAAGAGTAGCCGTCAAAGAGGATCTAAAATGCTCCCCATCCGAAATGGTATATGGGCAAGCTCTTAGAATCCCCGGCGAATTTTTCGAAAATTCCAATTCATCGAACTTAACAGAAAACTTTATAGAAAGGCTACGTAGCAATATGAGAGATAATAAAGCAACAGAACCACGTTCTTGCAGCAACTCCAAAGACTTTATACCGAAGTCACTAGATACTTGCACCCATGCATTCGTTAGAGTTGACAAAGTCAAGCCATCCTTGAACCCACCCTATGAAGGACCTTTCCCGATAATCAGAAGATACCGAAAACATTTTGTAATAAATATCAACGGTCGTAATAAATCCATTTCAATCGACCGATTGAAACCGACATTCGGAATAGCCACAGCAAATACTATTAAGGAAGACAAACGCAAACACGAAGGAAATAAAAAAGTAAAATTCGCAAGTCAACTCGTCAATACGCTATATGTAAAATAAACTCAATTTTTTTTTTTTTTATTATTATCATTAAAATTTTTTTTTTTGTATAACCGTTTCACTAGAAAGGGGGTACTGTAGTGCACCCTACAATATTAATAATATCCGAATAATTATTATTATGAATTAAAATAACATAACGTATTTTGGTTACGACCTGTACATTTCATTTTCAATGTGCACTGCATACTATATCGAAATGCCAGGTATATAATATTTTCACTTAATATAATTGTAATATTTTGACTTTTTAAGTAGGCTATGAAAAAATAGATATTAAAAATAAAATACTTATTCGAGAAGGATTGAACAAATAAAAGCTCTGCGTTTTGTATCGAAAAATAATAATTAGATAAAAAAGTAATTTAAAAATAGTGATTAGAGTTTTAGTAAGGATTACTGACTCTAACATACTTACTACTTAGGAAATGCTCTTCACACTCACGTAAACCCGTTTGTAGGGGAACATCCAGCTAATTTCGCAATATTTCGTGGGCACTTTTGAGAACATGTGGTCGGGTATGGCACTTTAGTCACAAACAACACCAAAGCCCTCTATAGTATATAGATAGCCGAGTAACTGAATCCAACAACAACACGTTGGAGTCATAGCAAACATAACAGTTTCATACAAATTCGCGCGCTTTTGTATGGAGCAGACATGGCGGGCTTCGTAAGTTCAAGTTCATATGCTATACGCTCAACTGGATTATTTTATATTCTTATAACCCGATTAAATGGATTATTTCATACTCCGAATCGGATTATCTTACAATCCGATTATTTTGTGCGTACTTTAATAAAATTATAACGGATTATCTTCCGATATCTGATATCCGTTATACAACAGAATTGCGTTTATTCTTAAATGCAGTGTTAAATATAGTTCAGGTTTCTAAGGTACTTTAATAATAGTGCTCGGTATGTATTACACGTTGATATGAGTACAATAGATTTTTTTAATTGAAAAAAGTGCGATCAAAGTTAAATCTCGGCTTCTCGCACCGAAGAAAATCTGTCACTCATATTGTGCAGAGTTCTCCAGTTAATTTTTATACAAAAAACTGTAGAATTTTAGTTATTGCGAAAAAGTGTGCACTCGCGTAATATTTCCGTGCTTAATTTGATTTAATTATGCTTTTGTGTTGTTTTCGGTAAAATGTGTTTTTACGACAAGTTCATAAAAATTAATACAGGTGGTCCTTTGGAATGGAAAAATCCATGACATCACACCCGCTGGAGTCATTCAAGATGGCCGCTACGTCAGTTCTGCCCAGCGTGAGATGTAGAAAACTTTGACAACACCCGTCGCCAATAGCTAATAGCCCCCCCGCAAGAGCTCCCCGCGTAAGTACACACACCCCAGCTAAGAGCCCTCCGCAAGAGCCTCCCGCGTAAGCACACACACCCCAGCTAAGAGCCCCCCGCAAGAGCCTCCCGCTGGACGCTTTTGGAATCATATGGTCGGGTATGGCACTTTGGTCCGGGCATGCTCTCACTAACACACACATAGGAAATGCTCTTCACACTCACGTAAACCGGTTTGTAGGGGAACATCCAGCTAATTTCGTCATATTTAGTGGACACTTTTGGCTCGCACACACACACGCGCACAGCTGAATTTTTATATGAAAGTGTCCTTCTTACTACTTTCTTGGGATCACAAAAATTTCTATTTCATCTAGAGTATCGTAAGATTGCGGCTTACGCGCAATCGTAGCCCTGTTATGTTTATACTCTAGATGAAATCTGAGAGTAAATTGTGTTTGCCTTACCGTTTGTAACGCTAAGAAATAATGCTCGCACAGAGCTGCTAAGGGTACAGAAATATTTGTTGTCGCTCAAAACCTTCGATTCCGAGTTGCTGTCTGTCCGTCTGTCTACAGCATAACTCTCGAACGCTTTGAGCTATCGTGCTGAAATTTGCTGTGTGCCATTTTTAGTAAAAAAGAAACTTTAAGTTCGTGAACGGGCCACATCCCCCACTCCTTCTACCCCCTCCCATACAAATTTCACGAAATTCCGAAATTTTCAGAAATTGATTTTTCTTTGAAACTATTTAAGCCATCGACTTGAAATTTGGGTTAAAGTATTATGAAATAGATGTTATTAATATGACTGAATATTGATCCGATCCCGCTACTCCTTCTACCCCCTCCCATACAAACGCATAATTTTGAAAAATGCAGTTTTTCGATTTTCATTGAAACTACCAAAGTTATAAAAACGAATTTTTTCCAGAATTAATTTTATTATAATTCCAATCAGCATTAAAAAAATTATCAGCTCCTCTTCACTCCTACCCCCTCCCATACTAATTACACTATTTTAATTTACAGTTTATCTAATAGTTGGTAAATATATTGATTAGGCTATATTACATAATTATTTTAATGTTGTTGAGCTTCAAATAAATAAATTACATCTATTTTCTTTTTTTTAATTATTTTTGATTTATTTATTTTTTTTTTTTTGTTACATTAACGATAATTTTAAACTGTGGCTTAAGTACTATAAAATTTTACCTTAACTGATTTATTTCAAAAATACGTGCTTTATGTACTATAACATTAATTAATTCAATAATAATAAGCTAAAAGCAAATAATTCGAGTTACACATACTATAGTTTTGTTTAGATTAACTTAACAATTCTTCAACTTTTTCGTGGTGGGGTCATTTGTTGATGAATCATGTCTGTTTGTTCGTTCTGTTGTTCTAGGTCCGATTTGTTGAGTGGTTTTCGGGTTGAGACGTGAATAGATTTTTCTCGGTCTGCTCTTTCATCCGATTCGTTTTGTCGTGGCTTCTTGAGGTGTAGCTGACTGATATAAGATTAGTGCGTGCGCGTAAAAATTTCGTTTTCCAGTAAATTCTTGCAACAATAACTATTATGCAAATTGTAAAAAATAGAAATCCGGATCCAGTAGCGGCTACAATGGTGAAATGGTTCTTGGAGAACAATTGCTGTTGTCGTATCTCTTCTTCTTTCTCTGCCTGCTCGACCAAGTTCTCGACAGCGTTACTTTCTGCTTTCCAACGTCCATTAAGATTCTGGGCTAATATGATGACGGGATTAATTTTACTGTTTTCAAGAAGTTTATAATCGCTGAGGTTTAGAAAATCGCTTGGTTTTATCGTCAGACGACGTTCTACTGGTTGTATGTTATATTGCGTTGTGTGCTTTCCTGTGCGAAGATTGCGATGTCAGTACTTCGAAAGCTGCAATGTTCTTTTAAAGAGATCATCCCAATATGAAATAGTTCCTTTATTGTTACTGGTTCGTTTTGGCAATGAATCTCGATTTTCCTATTCGTTTAAATGAGATAAAGCCAGTGATTCCTAGTTTCCATCTTAACGAAACTGCTCCACTTCCTGGTAACCTTCCTCTCACACCCCGATAGGTCCATACTATGCCCTTGGAATAAATTCAGCAAGCAGTTTTTCCCAACTGATGTTACAACTGGTACATTCTGCTGGCACACATATTGTTTCTCCGTAGTTTGTGTTGGTAATTGTATGCAGTCCTTTCTCCACTGGTAATAAAGAACAACGTACTGATTGTTTATGTTGTTGGTAGCAAGATGGACTCCTTCTAGGTTATAGTAGTAGTATCCATTATCGTCGATGAGAGCGGGTATGGTGTATATCTTAAAAAGTTCGAATACTATTTTCTCTGGCTGTGGTATTTCAATTCTTACCAGCAAATTTTTTTCATTCGGTATAGTTTGAACCTTAACAATCTGCATTAGTGTTTGGCTATTCATGATACTAGGCCCGAGAATACTTTGTTCCAAAACATCGGACATGATTTTTACAAGTTCTTCAGAGTGAATGATGGCAGGATGGAGTTTTCCTAATTTAGATGTCACAGTTATACCGATTAAATCGTCCGTCTGCAACCTTCCTTATATCAATTTCTGTCAGTAGAATGAGCTCGGTGAGGTCAGATCGATGCTTTTCTGCCACGATATCATTTCCTTGTTGTGTTACGGTTGGAACTATTGAGGTGTAAAGATCTGCCAGCTTCTTGTGTTCATTTGCCTCATAAAATCGGGATTCGTTGAATAAGTTAAAATTAGATTTTACAATACTAATTTGATCTTTAATTAGATGAAACGATTTTTCTTCACGTTGTTCCAATTCTGCAAATACTTTCGTTATTCGTAGATCATCCTGCTTGTCCATGGTTCCAAATAAGGCTTTGGCTAACGAACCAACTCCATCTGCAAATTATCGTTTCTGGCGCATAGGACTTGAAAATATATAATGATTCAAGTCTGTTTGCTTCTTTTCTAGATGCTTTAACTGGTATTCGATTTCAGATATTATTGATCTATATCTTGCATCATACTTATGCAGATTCTGATATAGCTGTGACACTATTATTGTACAATTTTTCAAAAATTGCCACTCATTTTTAAAGTCGGGCACAGTTATTTTGGAAAAAATTATACACTCTCTTTTATTCCAGTTGACCCTCCCTATTAATTCGAATGCTATTCCCGTTGGTTGCAAAGGCACGACTTCGAAGCTTTGTTCTGCTGAGGTTAACCCAACCATCACGAAAAAGAGGGCAATGATAATCATTTTTTTTCTTTACTTATTATTTTTATTGAAATTGACAATTGTTTTTTATTAATATTTAATTACAATATTTTGGTACACAATCAAAACAAGTTGAGTGGAAAGGATTCAATTTTATATCTTTTACATTAATTTACTTAATTATTTTAATAATAAAGTATTGTGATCGACTTGGAAAAAAAAAAAAATTTGCTACCCTGAAATTTTGTTTTTTCGCGTTTCATGACTAAATTAGCCTAAAAATGGAAACAAAAAAAATCCGTCTGTCTGTACGCCGTACGCCGGTGTGTACGCTCAGCGCACATTAACTCCCAAACCGTTCAAGATAGAAAGTTCATTTATGGGGGGATTGTAGATAGTTGCGGATCTCAGGCGGATACCCATTTTGGGGGGTGTACGGGTTCAGGGGAAGGCGGGGAGATCGCTTAAATCGCGAAATACGAATTCAAATATCTCAACCATGGTAACAGCTAGGAAGCTAAAACTCAACACACATATAGAAAGATTTGTGGGACAACTTTTAAAAATAATTTAATTTTTTTATCCATTGGGGTGTGAAAAGGGGGGGCTAAAAACAAATTTTCGGCCGAATTGTTTTTTCAAATGATTATATCTTCGAAATTACTTATCGTAAAAAATTCATATTTTGGGACCATCAAGGTGGTATATATTTCCATTGGAATCAGCTTAGAGAGTGGCTAATTATTGTAAGGGGGAGGGTCAGCGGGGGTGCTAAGAAAATCACTTAAAAATTAAGCTATGTAATTGAAACTTGAAACTTATATTAAGCTGTACTAGGAAAATACAAAAAAAATATAACATGTTAAAATAACAGTAGTGGGGGGAAATGGGGAGCATTTCAAAAATGGCGTACTTTTCAAAATTACAAATACTTATATCTCAAAAAAGAGTGCAGATGTCAAATCGAAAATTTGTCAGATTTTAGAACTACATAATGGTTAATTTTGGTAAAAATTTTAAGTTGGGAGGTGTAAGGGGAGGGAGGTGATAGGCAAAAATGTCGGAAATTTTGAGTGATTTTTTTAGGGCTCTGGTGAAAGATACAAAGTTTAAATTTTGCATGTGGATACGACTAATTGATGTACATAAAAAAATAATAATAACTTGATCCATAATTGTTATAAACCGACCCCCCCGGTCTAACGTGCACAAGGTGTTTCATGTGCAGCGAAAAAAACACGAAAACTGAAAATTTTTGGATGTAATTTTAAGGTAGAAACTTGAAAAATTGGGAAATACATTTAAAAAAATCCCTAAAAGTATGAAATATTAACTGGTCGAATACTTTCAAAACTTCTACCCCCTCCCATACAAAATTATTTTTTCGACCATTTTTAAGAAATTAGTTATCACCTAACTATTAAAAGCTATCAATTTGAAATTTTGCATAAGAACTCATAAAAATATTTGAAATGAAATTACTTTAAAAGTTTTGAAATCGTACTTGCTCTTCTACCCCCTCCCATACAAAAGTATCATTTCGACCTATTTCTTTAAATCAACTAATAACCAACAAATTAAAAGCTACGAACTTGAAATTTTTTACAAGCACCTTACAACAGAAAACAAAGAAAATTTCATCACAAGTCTTACGGTTCCCCTCCCTCCTCTACCCCCTCCCATACAAAATTATTTTTTCGAGCATTTTTAAGAAATAAGTTGTCAGCTAACTCTTAAGAGCTATCAACTTCAAATTTTGCAGAAAAACTTATAAAAATAATTCAAATGAAGTTGTTTTAAAAGTTTTGAAATTGCGCTTGCCCTTCTACCCCCTCCCATACAAAACTATGATTTCGACCAATTTCATTAAATCAACTAATAACCAACAAACTAAAAGCTACGAACTTGAAATTTTATACAAGCACCTTACAAGAGAAGCGAAATAAAACTACATATCAAATTTTACGATTCCCCTACCTACTCATACAAATGTTCGGTTTCGTGAATGTAAAATACACCGAATTTTATGAAAATTCTATGCAACTTCGTCTATGAAACACATTCTATACAGAGAATATTGGACGTGATTCAAGTAATTAATTAAAAAGCTATTAACATCCACCCACCCTTACTATTACCCCTCCTCTTCCCCTCATAAAAACCCAAACTTGCAGAAACGAATGAAATATTGTTAAATTGACAACAGCCCTGCCCAAGAACTCCCTTTCACTCTAACCTGCATATTGACTTTCCACTCATCCGCAACTTGTCCCAAGAATAATAAAGTTTCGCCCGACTTGTTGGCAGTTTATTTATATTATTGTCTTTCAGGTTTCTTACTACATATATGATAAATTATAATTATATTATATTCTATATTATTATATATTTTTTAACATTTTTTTTTATACCCTTTCCTCTCCACGGTGTTTGAAGTTCCGTTCGCTCCTGTTTCCTATGGTAAGATGGTGCTGTTCCTTCTGAAAAAGAACTTATTGTATATTATGTTTTATAAAGTTTGTGTGTACGCTGTACTACACTTTTTTTTCTGTTATTTATGGAATAGCTTGAGGCGATTCACATGGACTCTCCTCAACCTTTTTCTAATAAGTACGGACACGTTTTCAAGTGAATGAACAAAAATTACTGTGTATGGTCCTTTGAAGATGGAACTAAGTTTCCCGGGTCTTGCCATATCCCTCAACAATATGTCGTCTCCAACATGAAATTGAGCAACATTTGCCGATTTATCGTAATACTTCTTTGCGATTTGTTTTGCGTTTTCTAAGTTCTTTTTGGCTAGCTGAAAAGATTTCTGTAGCGTGAACCGGAGCTCATGATGGTACTTTTCGTAGTTATAACGGAGTTCTGGCTTTCGAAGCAAATAACTTGGTATTTCTGATACAAAACCGAATAGTGTTTCCATAGGTGTGAGCTTAGTTCCATCATGCTTTGTGTTTTAGTAAGCGTGAGCTGCGGTCCGAAGATATAAGTCCCAATTCTGGACATCTTCGTTCACGAAATTTCGAACGTAGTTTCCTAGTGTAGAATGTTGACGTTCCACTGCGTTTGATTGAGGATGGTAGGCAGTGGTTTGAAGTTTTTTGATATTTAACAGTTTGCACAGTGATTTAAAGACGTCACTTAGAAAATTTGAGCCTTGATCGGTAACAATTTTTCTAGGAAGTGAATAGCGACTGATGATTTGGTCGTAAAGGGTCCACGCTACAGTATTTGCCTCTTGATCGGGCATAGCAGCGAAATCTACAAATCTAGTGAGATCGTCCTTCATATTCAAAATATATTTGTTTTCCGAGTATGTTACTGGTAGGGGTCCGACAATGTCAACATATATTTTGCCAAACGGTTTTTCCTCACCGGTACAACTGCGAGAGGTACTTTCACGATTCGGGAATTCTTATTTTGTTGGCACTTCGGACACTTCTTAATATAATTTTCTACGTCATTTTTCATCCCTCTCCATTTATAACGTCGTTTGACTCTGGAAAGTGTCTTACCTCTTCCAAAATGTCCTCCGAATCGCGAATCATGATAGGTTCTTAATATTTGTCTGATAAGTGCAGGTTGAGTGATCTCCTCAATTTCGGAATCTGCGTCGTTAATCTCATCCGCTCTATTTACGTCTTTTACATTCTCCGCTTCTTCTTGTCTCTGCCTACTTAAATCTTCCAATTCTTTGGCATCCTTGCGAGCCTGAGCTCGTGTTGTTATTAAACAATATGCGTTTGTTTCCTCCTCGGACTTTCTTCGTATACGGCTCAGTGCGTCGGCGTTAGATATACTTTTTTCCCGGTTTATATAGTATTTCGAAGTCAAATTCAGAAATTTTCTGGTGGAGGCGTAACATTCTGCAAGTCGTATCTTTTACTTTAAGTATTCCTTGAAGTGGTTTGTGATCCGTTATGACTGTAAAATGTCGACCAAGTAAAAAGCACCAATAACTTCTAGTCGCCCAAGCTACTGCTAGTAGCTCTCGCTCTAAAGTTGAATATTTCTGTTCCGCCTTATTTATGGTTCGGCTTGCAAAAGCTATTGGTCCACCCTCTTGTTCTAAAACAGCTCCTAATGACTCTCCACTCGCGTCTGTTATTAGGGTGAACTCTTTCTCAAAGTTTGGGTATGCCAACAGAGGTCTTGTGATCAACTTGGCCTTTAAGAAATTAAACGCCTCTTCGCACTTTTCATCCAAGTTAAATTTTACATCTTTTCGCAGTAGTTTATTAATTGGGGTAGATATCTTTGAAAAGTCTGGAATGGACTTCCGGTAGTAGTTCACGAGCCTCAAGAATGATTGCACTTCCTGGACTTTCCTGGGCCTAGGGAAATCTCTTAACCTACACGTTAGCTTAGGATCTGGCCTAATCCCATCTGCAGAGCACACGTGTTCTAAGTATGTGATTTCTTTTGCCAAAAAATGGCATTTAGCGGGTTGCAATTTAAGGTTGCTATTTCTAAACCGTTCAAAGACTGCTCTTAATTTTTTATTATGTTCTGATAATTTTTTTGCAAAGATAACCACATCGTCTAAATATACAAAACACTTTGTTCCTTGAAGCCCCGATAATATCTGGTTTATTAAAGACTGGAAGAAGCCTGGAGCTGTCTTCAGCCCAAACGGTAGTCGTTTATAGTGATAGTGATTGTAGTTTGCACTAAAAGCTGTTTTCTTTCAATTAAAACTTGATGATATCCCTGTGCCAGGTCGAGTGTGGAGAAATAATGTGAATGACCTAATCTGTCTAGTATTTGTCGGTAAGGGATAAGAAAAATTAATGCATTTTTTGTTTAACTCTCTAAAGTCGACGCAAACTCTAAATTTTTTTTGTATGTCATATTCTTTGTTACTTTTCGGCACCAATATGACTGGGAAGTTAAATGGACTATTGCTAGGTTCAATAATATCTTACTGTAAGATTTTGTCGATTTGCTGCTCCAGTTCCATCCTGTGTGCCTCAGGTACGCGATACTGTTTCCTATTTATAATTCCTGTATTTTTTTTTCTTCCAATGGTAGCTTAAAAGTTTTAATATTAGTGTACGTCAACTGGTCTCCCGATAGATAAAATATATCGTGATATTCATAACAAATTTGGGTTATCGAATCTTTCTCCTCATTGTTCAAAGTTTCTGGTAGATTTATATTATCATTCATAAGTTGCATTCCATGTGAATTGAATACTGGGCGTTTGTGATTTGTTATCGACTGAAAATCATAATTATCTAAATCTTCAAATATAAGGCGAAAATCGGTAAACTCTACATCTTCCATTTTAGAGTTAATGATACCAATAAAGATATTTCCTTCGGTAGGTCTTACTACAGTATTACTGCTGTATACACCGGGCATGAGTTCTTGACGTAAACATATTTTGTCCTCTTTAAATTTGACGGGAAATTTAATGATTTGCTCGCTTCGTTGTCTAATATGGTAACTTGAGGAATTTTCAGATTGCATTCGGTTGGTAACCTTGCGAGAGTTAGCCAAGTCTATGCTATCATCCATGTTATCTACATGCGGCGATTCATTATTATTTTTCCCGGCAAACTGGGTAACTCCACTTTTAGAATTGTCTTTTCTTTTAGTAAGCTCAATGTTCTTTTCTTTATTCTTTGGTTGTCGTTCTTGAGTAATACCTCTAACTCCGCTGTCATCTAAATTACTTTTTAATTCTGCTATATGTTTATCGATATTTCCTAGTTCAACCAATTCATCTTGACTTCAATTCTCAGCAGCTTTTTCTAATTGATTTTTCAACGTGAAAACTTCTTATTTTAATTCTTTCTTGGCTTCGGTTTCAGTTTCACTATATCTTATCACTCTTGCAATATTTTCACCATCCATCGTTTCGCATAACTTACCATTTCGGGATAATGGATTGTACTACTTTTATTTGCCTCTCCCTCTTTCAATTGGTTATTTACACAATCTATAATGACGGTATTTCTTAGAAAATCTTTATCCAGAATTCCATCGAATTTTTTAATTTTGTCCATATTTTAATTATTTTGTTTTCTGTTAAATTTCTCTTATATTATATATTTTTTTCTATGTTATTATTTATTTTGTTATTTTGGTATTTTTATAGTTCTGTAACAATTACATAAAAATAACTATGTATTTAAGAACAAGGGCATAAAACGCGACATAAACGGAATGATAGTGAAAGTAAAATCCCCAGAAACAAAAAAAAATATTAGACAAGGCAAAAAAAAATGAGTCGCAACAGGAGTGGTAAAAGGGATGACGGCATTGAACCAAATTTACACGACATGCTAGAGTCATGAAACATGAAATCCCTGTTAAGCCCCCTTATAGGAGCACAGGACAGAAACAACTCTCATTTATGTCTGCTTCTATGTGTTACATGGTCGACCGACCTGACGCCTTCCTTGAGGATTATAATTCAGAGCCTGTTTGGCGATGTTTCGCTCTGGTTTCCTCAAAGTATAACCGACACTGCTACTTCCGCCTTTGAATCTCAATACTTAATTTAGTCTGGCCAGTTGTACTCCAAAGTTCGTCGTTGGAGATCACTTCTGGCCAGAATATTCCTAAAATGCGTCAGAGGTATTGGTTCACGAAAGTTTGTATTTCCTTGGTAAGTCGAACGGTCACTTTCCACGTAGTAATACCATATAACAACACGGATTTGACGCACGCGTCAAAAATTCGCAGCTTCGTGCGAAGGGAGATCTCTCTTAACCTCCAGAAAGGGGAAAGACGAGCCTCAAATTTCCGGCTCCGCCATCCATACTGACAATGCTTCCGAGATAACAAAAATCGTGCACCTTTCCCCCATTTTGGCCGTTAAGAACAATCGGTGTGCTTGCGCTCGAACCCATGTGCATGTACTTGGTTTTGCGCACATTTTTTTTCAGTGCCGCCTCTTTGCATTTAGAATACAACGAGCGAACATTTGACTCTAAGTCCGAACAACAAACAAGCAAACACACGTCATCAGCTTAATCAAGGTGACTTAAGATGTTAAATAGTCTCCATTGAAGACCTTTACCTTCCCCACCTTCCAGTGCAGCTTTCAAGATGTCAGTTATTACCACCAGAAACAGGGCTGGTGATAATTTGCAGCCTTGTCTGATACCCGTTCTAACAGGAAAGCTTTCTGACAGCTTCTTCTATGCAAGACGCGACACCTTGCATCATGGTAGAATTCTTTAATCATAGCTATGACCTTATCTGGAATACCTCTCTACGCAAAGCATTCCATATGTAATCTCGCTTAACGCTGTCGGAAGCCTTCTCGAAGTTTACAAACATGAGATGTAGTGGCGAACCCATTTCGGCTGACTGCTCTAATATTATCCGTAGGGTATTTGTGTAGTCGGTACAAGACGACCCTTTACGGAATTCAGCCTGATAAACTTCGAGAGTGCTCTCCACAACATCACTAATGCTATTGAGAATTATTTTAGCTATAATTTTCGATACGGCAGTAAGTAGACATAGACCACGCCAATTGCCACAATCCCGAAGGTCACCCTTCTTCGGAATTTTCACAATGACGCCCTCCTTCCATTTAGTCGGATATCCTCCTTCATTCCACACCCCAGTAAAGAGTGGGAGGAGTATATTGGCTGTTATTTTCGGGTCCGCTTTGAGGAGTTCGGCTTGTAGTCCGTCTATACCTGAGGCTTTCTTTCCCGCCATTGACCGAATGGCGGAAACTATCTCTTCCTTATCTGGGGGATCGTCCGTAATAGAGAATTGTTGCGGTTGGATGTTTGGTAGTTGTTCTGTTTCCAGAATATCTTCCCCTGACAAGATGTTTAAAATATCAGAGAAGTATTCCTTCCATTGCCGCAACTGGTGTTCACTCATATTAAGGAGAGATTCGCTGACATCTCTTACATCTCAGGTGGTTGGCGGTGAAATTCCTGTTCGTCAACTGTTTCATGATTTTGAATAGTGAACCCATATCCCCAAGGTAAGGCACAGATTCTGCCTTGTTGGCCAAATCTTCAATGGCCTTTCTCTTGTCGCGTCTAACAGCCTTTTTAACCTGTATATGAGCATCGCGGTAGTTCTGCCTCAGGTCAGGCGTTCGTTGGTTGACATCGGGTTGAGAGATGATTGCCAATTTGACCTTTTTCCGATTGCCAACCTTGTCCCATGTGTCTTGCAACATTCAGGGTTTCTCACCGCTTTGCACATATCCCACAGATTCTTCATCACTAGTTAGAAAAGTGTTTCTGGTTGCCTCCCAATTGGCGTCCAGTGTGCGTATTTCATGTCCGCCCAATGTGGATAACTTTTCGCGTAGAATGGAGGTGTACTCGCATTTTTTGTTGGGATCTCTGAGTTCATCTACATTAAGCTTGCGCTTCATTTGAAGAATTTGTGGTCGTCGGATAGCTGCTAGCTAGGGTATAGCCTAGTGGGCAGCGTGTTGGTCTTGTAATGCGAAGGTCGTGAGTTCAAATCCCAGCCGACGCAATATTTAATTCCACCACATTGCCTGCTTGGATATACCTTGGTCACCTTAATCTACGAAAATGAAAAATTCGTAAATAGAGGTTTGTGCGAAGAGCTAACAACTCTTCCGCAATAAATAATGAAAATGTTAAGGAACCTGAAGGTCAGGAGGCCAAGGCCCGATTTGGGCTGTAGCGCCATTGAAGAAGAAGAAGGATAGTTGCTGTGCACAATCTCAAGCAGGCAACCATCAAGTGGTGATCATTCCCCACGGCAGCTCCACGTTTCGCTCGCACATCAAGGAGACATCTTTTCCAACGGCGTCTTATAGCCAAATGGTCGATCTGGTTCTGAGTAACACCATCAGGGGTTTTATGATGACTCTCGTGTGGAAAAAGGGTCTCTCCGATGATCATTTGCCGAGTACTACAAAGCTCCAGAAATCATTAGCCGTTTTCGGGTCTCTTAATCCAAGGTCGTGACGCGTCGACCCAAAGGTCACCATGCTCCCCCCCCCCCTATGATGTGTTCTAGTCCAGTGTTGTCAGATCCCACCTGTGTGTTCATATCTCCTGAGATTATAATAATATCACATCTTGGAACACATGCTAGAGAGACTATCAAATTTTTTTATTGAAAATTTAAGCATCAAAAATGAATTAAAGGAAAAGTAAAGTTTGTATGGAAGGTAGCGAAAGGAATAATTTTTATACCATAGATTAAGATAATCATAAAAATAATATATTTCAAATTTCAGAATTATCGAGAAAATCAGTTTATTCGTCAAATTGTATCATTTTTGTATGAGAGCGATTCGCCCAAAATATTACATTTTTATGTGCTGCTTCAAGACTATAATGTTCACCTTAATCTATAAAATGAAGGTAAGAACATGGGCTTTTAAAGTGAAAAATAAAGCAAGTACATTATGTAATACAATAAATACATCGAATTCAAAAGCATGCGAGTTATGTGGTCGAGGGACGTGAACACAAAAAAAAATAAAAATGCAAAATTTAATATGGACGAAAAACTTTATTTGACTATCTTTTTCGATTGTAAGAAACGGACTAACTTAATTCTTATCTAGTGTAAAATTCTTTAATCTAATTTTGCTGATTCGTACTTTTGCTAACTGTGTGAATTTATTATTTCCCAGCATTTATTAAAGGTGTCATATACCTATGCTGGTTGGAGGTATCTAGTTACATCCTCTAGGAATGTGGAGTATGTGTCTGGCAAAGACGCTGACTCATACGTAACTGGACCCCCCTTAAAATTAGGATTCTCCTGAATTCTGTTATTGATTTTTATCTTAAATTCTTTATGTTTTTTAAAATAAAGTATGATTACAAAAGTTATAATCACACTTATTAATATAATTAAAGTGATATTAATTCCGTATGAAACATTTTTATGATATTCCAGCTCATCAATTTTGTTTATGTTTTTTACATTTTCTAGGACAATTTCATCTAAAGTTATTTTATCGGTAAAATTTGTAAATTTTTTGTTTGAAGGGTAAGAAAAGCGTTCTAAAAATATTTCTTTAACATTTGAAAAGTAGTGATCGATAATTTTGATTTCACAATTGGTAAAATGAATAAGTACGTTTCCATTTATTAACAATTTTCTTTCGTCATAATTTTGACTAATATTTAATTCATATGCATTTTTTATTACAATTGTTTCCTCATCAATTTTAATGATTTCTGTTTTATTATTCTTTATTAATTTACAGTTTTCCTTGTACACACAATGTTTACTTACTTCTAGTTCATTTAATGTTCTTAGTTCTTTATATTGATATACAGTTTCATTATTTGTTGTTACAATTTCGATTGGATAATCAATTTCTTTTTGTTGCTTATTAGGAATTGGTATTATCATTCTAAGATTCATTTTCTTAAACTCGTTTGGTACTTTAACAGCAAATATTAATTTATTTTCTTCATATTTAGTTACTCCTAATTTAATATATTTCATTTTATTTAAATCTATGTTGTACTTTTGAATTTCTTCATCGGTTAGGATATTTGGGTGTAGAATTCCGTATTTAGCTGAAGCTATATTGTCTTGAATATGTTCTATTTTGCTTTTGAAAATTTGAATTTTAAAAAGTTGGTCATAGTATCTATTTTGATTCATTACATTGTTAATTTTTTCTGAAATCAGTATTCTGTCTTTTTCAATTATGTTTTTAAATTGTTTGAAAGTTTCATTAAATTTGTTATTTATTATGATCTGTTGATTTAGATTTGTAATTACGTTGTGATTATTCTTATCTGTAGTTTTAAAATGGTTTTCTATATCTAATCTATCTTGATCATCCATGGTCCCGAATAACCACTTCTGAGCATTACCTACTAAATTAACTAATCCTCTTTTCTTTCTACTATCTAAAGGTATAATAGTTCTGATTATGTTCGTTACATGCTTAAGTTCTGTCATTAGTAGTTCTTTATGTTCTCCGTTTAGATCTGCGATATTTGTTGCAAAATCTTTGACCAGTTCTAAAATTTCTTGAGGTTCGATAACGTGAATTATTATGTCTGTTTTAGTCACTATGTCTGCTTGGTTCAGTTGTATTTCCGAAAATCCTGTCTGTTCTGTTATGTCATGTATGTTTAATAGTCCTTTAGTCGGTGTTATCATTAGTAGACAAATCAATCCGATCGTGAATATCTGAAAATTTAGGATTTCTTTTGATATTAGTGGGGTGGACATTATGTAACTTATCTTTTTTATATTTAGGGCGATGTTTGTGTCTAACTGCTTTATAGTTCTTAATGAAACCTGTTGTTCTTATCTCGTGGTAATCATCCCTGTTTTCATTAAATTTTTCCAATCTCTTATCTTTTGCTTTTTCTATATTTTCCCTAATCTTTTGAAAATCTACTTTACGGGCTTGGACTTCGGATGGTGTGCATTTTATGGTTGAATGGAATCTACTGTTATAGTTTCTAATTGCTTGTTGTAATGTTCGTCTAGTTGAAATTCTAGTTTTGTTTACAATAAGGATTCGAAATTTTTCAGCTATGCTGTTATGCAACCTTTCGATGTCTGCATTGCCTGTGTGGCTATGTGCTTTCGTTAGATGTAGCGTTATATTTTCATTTTGCAAAAATTCTCTAATTTGAGCTCCTTTGAATTCATTGTCTGCAATTATTTTGTTGGGTTTTCCTATCTTAGTGAAGTGCTCTTCTAATTGTTCAATTATGGTTATATGATTTCTATCGGTCAGGTAGTAGGCGGTTCCAAATTTGGAAAATTTGTCAATAATTGTTAGGAAGCTATGCTTAAGTATAACGTAAGTGTCTATATGAATTATTTGATTAATTTCTGTAGGGGTTTCAGAATACTTGAATTTGGGTCGAATGGGTCTTCGATCGTATTTAACCTGTTGACATATTTCGCACTGGTTTATTACTATATTAATTAAGTCAAGTAATTTAGGAAAATAAATTTTGTTTTTAATAGCATTGAAAGTTTCCTGTATTCCTGAGTGTAAGCTTTCTCTCACGTGATATAATGAAATTTGCTTTATTGCTTCGGTCTCTGTTTTTATATCTTGTTCTCTAAAAGAACATCTTACAAATTTGATTGTGCTGTCATTTGAATATAGTAATCTAAGCTTTTGCTGGACTTCGTTATATTTGGTATCTGATATTTCGGAGTATATTCCTGTAATTCCTTTCTTTATGTATCTCCTAAAAATATCGTCCAGGTTGTCAAAATCATACTCTGCTATGTATATAATTCTTTTACTATGAATAATTTCTATTTCCATTGTTTTATTGTTAGTTAATATTATTTGCGTTTTGTGCTTGTTAACTATTTCTTCCTTAATAGGTATATGGTCTTGAAGTTCTTCTTCTGCTGAATGAATCGTTGCCATAGTAATATTGTCTTCATCCTCGATATTAAATATTCCTAAATCTGAGTACGAATTTGTGACGTTTTCTGTATCGTTTGGGCTATCATCATCCTCTTCTTGATGTTCCATCCTGCTTAAAAAGTCAGCGACTTTGTTTTCTTTCCCTTTTAGGTACTCGATTTCAAATTTATATTCCCTAGCTTCAACAACCATCTTTGATGTCGAGGAGCTAAGTCTTTTCCTTTATATTTAGCATGAAGGAATTTTATTGGTTGGTGATCGGTTAGTATCTTAAATTTGTTTCCATAAAGGTATGGCCTAAAGTAGTTAACAGCCCACATAATGGCTAAAAATTCTTTATCAGTTGCTGAATAATTCTTTTCATGCGCATTAAGTGTTCTGGAGGCGAAAGAAATAGGATGTCCCTCTTGAGAAAGAACTGCACCAATAGCATAATTTGATGCGTCTGTGGTTAATTGGAATTGTTTGGTAAAATCTGGAAATCTAAGTATTGGGTGTGAACTAAGTTTTTCATAGGCTTCTATGAAATTTGGATCTTTAGTGTTTACTCTTGTTCCCTTTTTAAGATATTTAGAAATAGGTTGTGCTACTTTGGCGTAATCTCGGATAAATTTCCTATAATATCCTGTTAATCCTAAGAAACTCTTGATTTGTTTCTCTGTTTTTGGTAGCTGAATTTTTTCTATCGAACTTATTTTTTCGGGGTTGGGTTTTAAACCTTCCTTCGTGATTACATGACCTAAAAATGAAGTTTCCTTTTGCATGAAATTGCATTTGTCAATTTGGATTTTTAATTGGTTTGCTTGTAGAACTTTAAAAATATCGGTTATTGCTTTGATATGCTCTTGAATTGACGTGCTAAAGATCAGAATATCATCCAGATAGACAACACATGTTTTATTTATAAACTCTCTGAGAACTTCATTCATAAGACGTTGGAAAGTCGCTGGAGCGTTTTTTAATCCAAACGGCATTCTTATGAATTCATAAAGACCACGAGGAGTTACAAATGCTGTTTTCTTCCTATCTTCTTCTCTAATAAGTATTTGATGGTATCCCTTAGCAAGGTCAATAGTTGAAAAATATTGCGCTCGTCCTAATTTATCTAAGATTGAGTCTATGTTTGGTAGCGGGAATTTGTCATCCACGGTCACCTCATTTAATTTTCGATAATCTATAACTATTCGGAACTTTTTTTCTCCCGAGTTGTCACTTTTTTTGGGTATGACTATTAATGGGCTTGAATATTTCGAATTACTTTTTCTAATAATTCCCTGTCGTTCCATTTCAGATATTTGCATCCTAACTTCCTCTTCATGTTTTGGAGGGTACCTATATAATTTAGAGTTTATTTGACCTTCAGTTGTTGTAATAATTTCGTGTTTTATGCTTGGAGTACTAGTTAAGGTATCTCCTTCTTTAAAAAATATATTTTCGAACTTCTTTATAACTTCTACTATGAATTTATGTTCTTCTTTATTTAAATGGTTGAGCTTCAAACGCTTAATGTAATCGCTTTCGATTTTTTCTAACGCGTATATTTGATTGAATGAATATGGATTATTCAAAAATGGTATGATTTGACCATTGAGGGTTATTGATCCTCCTTCTAGATCTATCAATGCATCAAGGTTATTAAGTAAATCAAATCCTATTATGAATTGATAATTTCTATTCTTCAAGGCTTTCACTTTCCATCTTATTTTTCCATTCTTTGGTGATTTAATTTCTTCTGGGGCTGGGGTGTGTATTTCGTAATTAACTGTATCTTTTCCCGTGATTGTACTGAAGTGTACAGGATTAATTTTAACTTTTTTACCAATATCTATTCTATCGTCTATTATACTTAATGTTGAGCCAGTGTCTATTAAGGCTTTATATTTTATATTGTTTATTGTAATTTCTATTACTGGTAATCCTTCCGAGGCTAGTTGTGAAAAAACTCGTCATTGATTCCATTAAATTCTTCCCTGTTTGGCAAAACTTCTCGTTGCTCATTTCTAACCTGTTTATGGCACTATTGGCCCGGTTTTGAAATAAGGTTTCCTGATTGGTTTTGTCTTTCTATATTTTCTACTTCCATTGGTTCTGCTGACTGTTACTTATATTGACCTGATTTTTGGCGAAACTGACCTGAATTTTGGTTGTAATTTCTCCTGAATTGACCCGAGTTATAATTATTTCGATTATTCTGATTTTGTGAGGATTGATTATATCTTCTATTCATTCCCGAATTATTGTAGTTGTAGTTGTCTCTGTCGTTAACTTGTTGCGTTTGTTGCGTCTGTCGTCTGTCTTGTGTCGAATAGTTATTGCTATTCCAGTTATTGTCAGTTTGATTTTTATAGTCTTGAGTATAATTTCGATTATAATTATTATTTTTGAAATTGGGTCGAGATTTATCTCTCTGTTCCTGTTTATTAGTATGTCTAAATATATTGGTCTGTTTAAAAAATTCTGGTCGAATGCAAGAGTCTTCAAATCTTCTTTTACGCATGATGGTTATAATATCTTTTATATCAGTTTCTTCATAAATTTTATCTAATAATATTCCCTGTGTCATGTCTTTAACTGTGTTAAATAAAATCGAATCGACATTGTTTAAGTCAATTCCACAATCATTTTGGTAATAAATTATTAACTCATCAGCCTTATATTTAATATTTTGTATTTCTATAGCTAGTTCGCTAATACTACTTACTTTTAAGTTACTAATTTTGCGGTAGATTTCTGTTGGTTCTACATCTGGTCTGTATCGAAGTCGTAGAGTCTCCTTTATCGATGTCCAATCATCCGGTTCCGGAATGTTGATAACTACGTTCTTGGCTTGACCCTGAATTTTTTCATGGTATATGGCTCGAACTGCTGCTCTTTTTACTTCTTCGTTGTTGATGTCCTCCAAGTAGTATTCGACGCTCCTGATGAATCCATTGATTGTTATGTCTCCTGTGCCAGTAAATATATTCATATGGCGTACTTCCTTCAGAATTTGTTGTTTCTGGTCCATGGTTGATTGTTGAGTTGTCAATCTTTGGAACGCTGCCGCCAATTCTTCGAATTGATTATTTCGTTGCAGCAATTGCTGCTCTAGCTGATGGATTTGTTGCTCCATTTTCGGTTTTTCGCTGTGAATCCGTCTCACTCCGTCCAGTATTTCGCTGCGTTTCTCTTTTTTAAGCATTCACTCACTCTCGGTCTTGTTGCACACGGTTTTTCTTTATCGATTTCACCGGTTCCACTAATTGCACTTGAAACTTAGCTTCTCTTGAACGATTTAGCTAATTTGTTCCGATTTTATGCAAAAACTAAACATTCACATTCACTTGTCAATTTTTTAGTTATCTTATTATTATTTAATAATCGCGATATTAATTTGTAGGTTTGCCGACTGCGCCAGTTATGTGGTCGAGGGACGTGAACACAAAAAAAAATAAAAATGCAAAATTTAATATGGACGAAAAACTTTATTTGACTATCTTTTTCGATTGTAAGAAACGGACTAACTTAATTCTTATCTACAGTGGAAAATTCTTTAATCTAATTTTGCTGATTCGTACTTTTGCTAACTGTGTGAATTTATTATTTCCCAGCATTTATTAAAGGTGTCATATACCTATGCTGGTTGGAGGTATCTAGTTACATCCTCTAGGAATGTGGAGTATGTGTCTGGCAAAGACGCTGACTCATACGTAACTTGCGTCCCGTCTAGTTGGATGTGAGACTATAACAGCTTCTACAGATTCCGAAACGCGCGGTACTCAGCGTTTACTATCGATATTTCCACGGTAAATGCAGCGAAGAACTGTCCAACCTTGTCCTCTTTTCAACTATCCCAGGAATACTTGGCAAGCCACACGCGCCCATGAGTTCACTGTTAAACCTTTATCGTCACGTACAGTGAAGAATAATTAATAATTAACTGTTGAGAATGAAGTTAGTATTACATTATGTGGGACGTCTTATCTCCTTAGTTTAATGGCTCTTTGAACACAATGTTTTGTATTTTGTAAGAATCAGGATATTGAAGAGCGTAATGGAAATGTAAATAATTGTAGCTTGTGTAATTCTAAAAAAGTCTAAATAAAATAGCATTAAGCTTAAGATAAGGGATGAACTAATTTGTTTCACATCACGTTAGAGTAGCTTCAAAAATGTTGGATTTGGTAAAATTGTGCAATTTATATTGGAGGTGGTAGACGGAGTGAGGGGTTTTTAGAGATTTTTTTGAGAAATAACAATTACCATGCGATTTTATTTTAAATTTCAGATCAACATTCATACTTTTAAAAAAATGTAATTTTTGAAAAGTTATGAAATTGTGTTACATTGCTTAGAGCGGGGTGGAAGAAGGGAAGCTAATCGGTTTATTTTTTTTATATTAATAATATTCTTAATTTAGGATTTAGTAAAAAGTTTGAACTCGATAAATGTTATAAGTACTGAGGTTCGTTTATAGTAATCCATGAAAAAGTGCAGTTTGTAAGGGAGGTGGTGGAAGGAATGGGAGATTCAAATAATTTGTATACCATAGATCACATTTCTAATAGAAATAATATCTTCTAAATTTGAAATTTGAATATCTCTGATAGTTTTCAAAAAAATTTGATTCTTATATGTTTTTGAACAGACAGACAAGCAGACAACAGTTCCAAAAACGTGTTTTTAGGCTTAGTTATTTATTGCTGAAATAAGGCAAAACACTAACTTATAGACTTCTTTAGAAAATTTTTCAGAGAATAAAACAATAATAATCACACTGACCATGGAATGAAATTAAATTTCCATGGAATGAAAAAATTGCTTTTTTTTAGATTTTTTTTTTATACAAAAGGAAATAATCATCAAACTTAACTTATTCTTTTTTTATGATGAATGAAATTAACAAAACTCGCAGAAAATTGGAAAAACAAAACTTATTCAATAAATTTTTTTTTATATATATAATTACAGTAAATACCATTTCTCGACTAAATCCAGGGTTGTTTCTTTGACCCTATGTAGTGAAATTTCTCTCCGCTGTCATAAGCTTTATAACCGGCTGAAAGAAGAAGAAGGAAAAATGTCAAACGCTGTAAAACGTTTGTGTGATGTGGGTTTGTTTTCCTTAGAAATTGTGTTTGAATTTTATTAAAATGACGTACTATTCACGAAGGGAAATAGAAGATTTTCATCCAGAGTTAATAAGTCTAGTCTACAGAGTAATTGGAAATGAGGACAGCACAATTGTGAATACGATAGAGAATTGCTTGTATAATGGATACGACCGCAAAAGAATAACTGATAAATTGGCCACTATGATAGATGCCAAAAAGGCCAACCGTTTGTCTGATAAAGTTCTATTATTCATAGAAGATTACCGTAATACGCCAAAAGGTAGAAAACGTCCTTTACAGGAGGAAACAAGCGAAAAGGAAAGTAAAAAACAGAAGCCTCGATATGAGAAGTTGGAAGATAAACCAAAACCCGAGGAGCGAGATAAACGTGCTGATGACCAATGCGTTCAAACCAATAGTTTGACATCGCAACAACAACAAATTAAGTTAATGATGGCCAACGCTCAACGAGAAATTGAGGAGAGAAAAAGAGCTTTAAATACTTTAAAAACTAAAGATCCGTTGCTGGCTACTATGCCACATGTTGGGAATCAAGCAATTGGAGATAAACCAGAAGATTCTGAACGGGCCAAAAAAATTGCAGATCTACAAGCTCAAATCCGAGCTAAATTATCGGGATCATTATCAACCATAATTGCGCCCGTCCAAGAAAGACCGAAACCTTTAATTTTGGATGATGAAGGTCGTACAATTGATAAAAGTGGGCGTACAATCAATATACCAACTGTCGCGCCTACTTTGAAGGCCAACATCAGGGCAAAGAAACGAGAAGTTTTTAATAAAAATCAGATAAATGAAAGAGGTATGGTCGAAGAAGTTGTCAAGTTCTTCGATGATCGGATATCGGCCAAGCCAATATTGCGAACGAAACGATCCTTACGCTTTCACGAACCTGGTAAATTTCAACAAATGGCAGAACGTTTACGGATGAAAGCTCAACTTGAGAAACTGCAAAATGAAATATCACAGATTGCCAGAAAAACCGGAATAAGTTCAGCTACTAAACTGGCGCTTATAGCACCTAAACAAGACACTCATGCTGATGATGTACCGGTAATGGAGTGGTGGGACTCTGTTATCTTAACTAATGATCTGAACACATTAAATGAAGGAAGAATATGCATTCGGCAGTCTGCTATTACTAATCTTATAGAACATCCAACGCAAATGAAACCTCCAAGTAAGTAAAATCTTTCGCTTCGTGCTAATAAATTGATCGTCCATGATTGCATTTATAGTTTTGTAAGGATTTCTTTTTTGAGGTTGCGATGAGCGATTTTTACCATATTGATTCACGTTTCTTGATTTTTCCCTTCCTGATTTTGTTGCACGTCGTCTCAATTTCGAGTTATATTAAATTTTTTGATTTTTATGAGTTCTGTGTGTAATAATTTGTCAAACCTCTCTTAGGTTTATGTTGTAGGAGAATGTTCTCGGAAAGCGAACCAAATTGGACTGGGGATATCCGTTGTATTTCACCTATTTAACCGGGCTGCATACCCCAATCCTTCTACCCCCTCCCATACAAATTTCATGATATTTCGAAATTTTAAGAAATTGATTTTTCCTCGAAACTATTTAAGCTATCGACTTGAAATTTAGGTCAAGATATAATGATGTAAATATAATTAATATTCCAAAATATTGATATGATCTTCTCACTCCTTCTAGCCCCTCGTATACAAATGCACAATTTTGAAAAATTATTTTTTTTGGATTTTCATTGAAACTAGCAATGCTAAAAAGACGAATTTTTGTTTGCCACAAAGTTTGTAACGCCAAGAAATAAGTCTCGTAGAAAAAAATGAATGATACAGAAGTTCATATAATTACTCAAAAATCTCGAAAACAGATCTCCGTCCGTCCGTGTCCTCTCTAGCTTGAGAACACGTTGATCTAGCAAGTTCAAATTTTGTACACGTCGTTTTTGACAAAAAAGTAAGGACAAGTTCGTGAACGGATCAAATTGTTCCACCCCTTCTACTCCTTGCCATACAAAATGACATTATTACGCAATGACAATAAACAGATTTGCTCGAAGACTATAAAAGCCATTAGTCTGAAATTTTGAGTATATTACTTTTATGATGATTTCAGTCTATCGTATAAAAATTATACATGTCCTCCTCCTTCCACCACCTCCCATACAAACCGCACTTTTTCATGAAATACTCTAAGCCAATTTACTCAGTGCGTATAAAATTTATCGAGCACAAATTTAGCACTAAATATTTATTTAGAATTACTAGTAAGACCAAAAAAAATTAGACCAACTTCACCCCTTCTACCCCCTCCCATACAAAATGGCATAATTTTGCAATTTGACAATAAACGGCTTCTCTCGGAAAGTATAAATGCTATTGATCTGAAATTTGGAATTTATTACTTTTATAATAATTTCAATCTGCTATATAAAAATTATTTAAGTCTTCCCCTTCCTTCTACCACCTCCCATACAAACTGCACTTTTTCATGAAATACTCTTAAACAAATTTACTCAGTACGTATAAAATTTATCGAGCTGAAATTGTGTAATAAACATTTATTTAGAATTATTCGTAAGATCAAAAAAAAATTAGGCGATTAGCTTCACTCCTTCTACCCCCTCCCATACAATTTGACACAATTCAACATCTTTACAAAAAGTCGATTTGCCTCAAAAGTATGAATGCTACTGATCTGCTATGCCAAATAAATGATGTTTACACTAAATTCAATACACTAAGTTTCTCAGTACCTATTACATTTTTGAACCCTAAATTTTGTATATTATTTCCAACAAAATTCTCATGGAATATTGTTTTTTCAAACATAAGTACATATCTCCAAATTTTCATCCATATCAGAAATCGAAAACTTGGGCCGTTGAATCAGAGAATCCACTCCGTAAATATTTCGATCATCAAAATTATCGTTTTATGCGTTGAAGGCAAAACGTGTGAGAACCTCAACACCATAGAATTGTTCCTACGACGTGAATCCCGCTTAATCCCGGCTACCCGCGCGCTTATATTCAATGGCAGGAAACAACTTGATCCCCACTCATTCATAGAACAATCGAATAGCCGAGCTGCGTCCAGTACCAGCGACGGCATTTAAAGTGATCAGAAAGCTTCTCAACGCATCTCAAGAAATGCTTTTGTGCGAGAAATGGGTGAATTTTTTCCATAGGCTTGGGATATCTTATATTTTTGATAGTCTTTGGTGTTATATAATTGACACAATAAAGTTGCACTCGACTTGTTGTCACAGTTTTTTTAAACGCATTTCACAAATTTTTCAAGTTTTTAGCTTAAAATTTCATTTAATAATTTTCTGTTTTCGTGTTTTTTTTTGTCAATACACGTGAAACCCATTGTGCAAGGTTGGGCCCCCTTCGATGCATAACAGTTCTGGTTATTATTATTAAAGTTTTCGACATTTTGACTGCCCATCTCTCTCCCCTTATATCCCTCAACTTAGAAATTTCAGCAAAATTATAGATCATAAAGGTACAATCTGATAAGATTCAATTTGATATCTGTATTCAATTTTGAGTTATAACAGTTTGAAATATTGTGCAACATTTTTGAAATGCTCCTCATTCCCCCCCCCTCTATGCTGTTATGTCCAAATGTTATTTCGCTAGTATATCTTAACATGTGTTCAAAATTTCAATTAAATATTTTAAGAAATAGTCGAAATATTAATTTTGAAGTGTTTTTTTTGCACCCTATTGACGTTCCCCTTAAAAGTATTGGTCTCCCTCTAAGTTTATCACGATGGATCTATTTGCCACCTAATTGCTCCTAAAATATGAAGTTTTTACATTAGGTAATTCAGGAGATATAATCATTCGAAAAAAAAATCGCCCGAAAATTTGTTTTTATACCCCCCCCCCCCCCCTTTTCGGACCCCAGTGGATGCAAAAGAAAATTATTTTTAGACATACAAACTCCTCTATATGTGTGTCGATTATTACCTTTCTAGCTAGAACCATGGTTGATAAATTCAGGTTAAAAGGTTTCGGATCTAGAGTTCCCCGCCCCTCTCCCTCCACCATAACCACAAAACCCCAAAATTTGAGTCCGCCTGAGGTCAGCAAATGAACTTTCTATCTTCAATGGTTTAGTAGTTAAAAGTGCCTTTTTCAAAATTGTCCACTTGTATGAGAGGGGGTAGTAGGAGTTATGGGATTGAATCAATATTTGTTAACTTTAATGATATCTATGTTGTTATATTTTGATCTAGTTGTCATAAATAGTTTCGGAAAATTTGGAAAAATCAATTTCTTAAAATTTCAAAATTTCATGAAATTTGTATGGGAGGGGGTAGAAGGAGTGGGGGGATGTGGCTTGATCACGAATTTAAAATGTTCCTTCACTTTTTTGATGGAGCCGTAGGCTTCTGCGGAACACACTTTGGGGACCACTGCTCTAGAGTAAAAATATACTAGTTTCGTCACTCGTTCTTATTACTCTTCAAATCGTGATGAAATCCTCCGCTTGACTGTTTCTGCACTGAACATAAAGGTAGAATTGCCTCCAACTCATATCAATTAAAAAAAATTGTCTTGGAAGATAGCTTTTAGGTTGTATAATATGTAAATGTAAGTTACATTAACAGTATGGTTTGACTTAGGTATACTCCAGGCATGGCTGAAAATGTTTATAATTTTAGGTAGAATTAGCTCTCTACCTTTTTGCAGAAGTGCACGAAATATACCGGTTTAAATCGTTTTAAACTTTTAATTGATGAATATTTTTACTACTGTTTATCAATCCTCTTGGTACGACTTACTAGCACCGGGAATACTACAACTGCAACGTCTATTACTGGTTATTATAAATCAGTTTTTGCTAAAAGCTCTAATGTTTGTTTCTCATTTTCTGTGTTCGAACCGTTATTATGCACGTACATTGTGACCAGCACGTACCGGGAATTTGTGATTAAATTTAGTTCGCGAGCAAATGGCTAAACGACAGAATGCACATGAGGAGGCTAACAATGCTAGGAAACTAACAGTAGAACAAAAATGAGAGAAAAAAATTCGGAAACTAAAGAAGACACTACATGTGGAGTACACGTTAGCGTATATCGTATCAGAGATCTCCATGATAATGCCAGCAAAAAATTTAAAGTTGAAACTAATGCCAAACAATTGCACGTGACTGGAGTAGTTGTTTTGTTTCGAGATTGTTGTGTAGTAATAGTTGAAGGAGGACCTAAACAACAAAAAAAATATCGAAGGCTGATGTTGACTCGTATTAAATGGGAAGAAGATTTTGTTAAAAATGCGGATGGTAACGAAGTTCCAAATTCATGTGTTCTGGTTCCCATACCAGGCACAAGTCAAAGACGTCATTTTGGAGAAATAAAATTCAAAGTGTTTCCAATGGAAAAAATGTCTAGGGAATTTTTCCAAAAACATCAAGTCGAACATTATTGGGATTTGGCATATTCAGGAGTGGTACTTGAGGCTTCGGAAGATTGTTAATAATATGGATGATACGGTATATGAATTAATAAAGAATGCTTTAGAATAAGATAGAAGCGTCTTATTACGAATATAGTAGTCTGAATTTCAGTTAAACCCACTCTGCGAAGTTGTTTGTTGTCGTTTCAAATCGCGAAAATATAATATACGTAAATACTGTTGCGAGCTAGGGGTTCGCCGGGATTTCAAGTAAAACACAAATCGTTTAAAAATAAGTGATAATTTATTTATTCGCACTTTAACTTAATTCGCACTATATGGCACCACCGCCGATATTGTTCTATCGCGTTCTTGCACCAGTTCGCGCCTTCCATAGATATCGCTGAATGACTGCTTGTCGTCTGAAAGCTTCGTACTTTTATACCATTTTCCCAATTCTCGAACCTTCCATGGTGTATTCGCCGGGTGTGTGTCTCAACTATACTGGAAGGTTCTAGATCTTTGATTATGGCTTTTTACATATTGGGGGACTATTCTACAAAATTCTGGCATATTCCGGAAAGATCAATATTGCGTGGTTGCCAGATCTATAACATTACCCTCCCCTTAGTCCCTGTTCGTCCCGAACAGAGTCGTTCGCTTCCTCAATGGCACCATGGTACTTTGTTAGTCGGCCGAGATGTACCACTTTCATTTTAGTACGAGGTTTTTGCTGATTCCATCCATCCTTTGGTTCGGTCGTTATCCTCTGAATGGTTTTTCCGGCTTCTTTTTCCTTCTCACGTTCGCGTTCTTTCTCCATGTCCTTTTCGCGCTCTTTCTCCTCCTTGGCAGCACGTTTTCTTTCCTTTTCACGTTCCGCATTCTTCCTTTCGCGATCTTCTCGGCCACATCGCTTCTCATAGGTACTTGACCGTCACGACTTCTACCCGTTCGTTCGCGATCCTTATTCGAATGCCTATCTTCGCTTCCATGATCTTTCCCAATGTATTGTTCTTGTTGCAATCGATCTTGCCGACTCGGGGTTTTCGATCGACTCCGACGTCTTTTATCAAAACCGTGTGTAAGATTTGAACTCTATGACTAGATCTTGACCAAGAGCTACCTTCACGATCTCTACCTTCGTGTTGTTTAGCAGCGCAGCCGGAACAATAGATGGTCACTTTTCTGGGTTTACGGCAGTCGAGTCTCAAGTGTCCTGCCTGTCCACAATTCCAGCATCGGGGGGCGCCAGATCTTTCGCTCCGCTTGGTGTACTCTGCTTTCTGACACACACACTCTTTTGCTATTTCTCGGACTCGATAGTTACTCCGCGAGCTTTGCTTGGCAGTTTCGAACGTCAGCCCATATACTAAGGCTTCGCCAATCGTTTTCTTACCTGCCAATTTTAACGCCTGTTGCAGCATTGTTAAATGCGAAAACAGCTGTATCATTGCGTTGCTCTGTTTGCGCATTGGAAAGCGATAATAGTGTGAGTCGTTCAATATCGCGTGCCAGCTCTTGAAGTGTTTCATCATTCTTTTGGGTTCGGTTGTACAGTTGTGTTTTGTGGATCTCTCGCATGTGGTCACTGCCGTAATGAAGATCCAATGTCTGGACTAACGTTGAAAAATCTTGTCGTTGCTCCTGCGGAATCGTTTGAAGAACCTCTGTTGGTGGACCTCTTAGCGGCAATATGAGAGCCGTTCCTCGTTCCAGATCATTCCAATGATTGTTTCTTGCGGCAGCCTCAAATTGGGTCTTATAAATAGCCCACGGTGTTTGTCCATCGAAGATTGGAGCTTTGAAACCCTTGTGCGTAGCGTGCTCTGCTTTGATGACTCCAGTCGCTTTCACGTTATCAAAGTCCCTTTTTAGGCGTTCGACTTCTTCTACAATCCCGGATATCTTTTCCGTAATTTGTTCTTCGCGGATTCGAAGTTTCTTCTCTACGTTTTCTTCTATTGCCTTACACATGGTGTCTATTTTATTATTTTGCAGCTCCAATTTTTGGTTGAGGTCCTTTGAGGTCTGGTCTAATTTCTGATTAATGTCCGTTGTCACAGCTGATTGTTGTTTAATGTCCACTGATTGTTGATCTAATTTGTTCATCATTTGTTGCATTAGCTGTGCCAGAGTATCCAATGCACCAGAGCACTCCTCTTCACGAGCTTCTTTGATTTGGAACTCAAAACTATCTGCATCCTTATCCTCAGCCTCAAGTGTCTCGATCATACGGCTGACAAGTTCAGACTTGCTCCCTGTCATAGATAACTCGCGTCTACTGAGCTCTTCCTTCAGCTCCGTTCATTTTAAGTCCTTTAGATAACGCGGCATTTTCACTACCGATTATTTCAAGTTTTTCCGCGATTCGAATTTACTTAAATTTACTTCACTAAATAAAGTCACTGCTCACTAAAGCACTCGCGAATATTCGATTTCTCAAAATTCTCACTGTCCGTTCGAGAATTTTAGTTTCACTTTTTCGCTCCGACAAAATTATCCGTTCGAGAACTTTAATTTCACTCGCGATTTTTAATCCGAATTTATCCTTGAAATCCCACTTCTGACACCAATTGTTGCGAGCTAGGGGTTCGCCGGGCTTTCAAGTAAAACACAATTCGTTTAAAAATAAGTGATCATTTATTTATTCGCTCGTTAACTTAATTCGCACTATATGGCACCACCGCCGATATTGTTCTATCGCGTTCTTGCACCAGCTCGCGCCTCCCATAGATGTCGCTGAATGACTGCTTGCCGTCTGAAAGCTTCGTACTTTTATACCATTTTCCCAATTCTCGAACCTTCCATGGTGTATTCGCCATGTGAGTGTCTCAACTATACTGGAAGGTTCTAGATCTTTGATTATGGCTTTTTACATATTGGGGTTCTGTTCTACAAAATTCTGGCATATTCAGGAAAGATCAATATTGCGTGGTTGCCAGATCTATAACAATACTTTATACATACCTATACTAAACTGCTAGTACACAATACGTTAATGCAATTCGCCTAACGCATCATGCGATTTCAATTGGTAAATGCACTTGTGAGAGCATATGCTAGAATAACGAAATTTTCAAAAACTATTCCCGTTTGTGTCTATATGTCAGAGTTTGCCTGATATTCACAGTACAGCACAACTTTTTATGGCGTTCGTCATCTAGGTACACATTAACCCGGTGTTACCACAGCGAAGTAAAATCGGCATGTTTAGAAATATGTATTTGCTGTCTGTGTATAAGTTAATTGATATAACCAAAAATTATGAATAATATAAGATATCCAAAGCGGAAAAAATTCTTACTAATTCTACTGCGTTGAGAGCGACGAAAATATTTTAAACACCCATAGCGACGGCCGCCGAATGAATCGATAGGTTCCTGGATATGGGCTTGCGGGTAGAAGCCAATGTGCGGGGATCATGTGCTTTGGGTGTTTAAAAAGTACCATGAACAGGTCACTTTGTACATGCTTGATCGTGCGAATTCGGATGCCACATTCATGGAGCGCATCATAACTGGTGATGAGACATGTGTCTACGAGTTTGACATGCAATCCAGTCCACAATCATCAGAATGGATGAAAAAATGGGTCGAAACCGAAAAAACCACGTTAAAGCCGCTAAAAAATCAAGATGATGCTGATTGTTTTTTTTTGCGATATTCGATGTTTGTTCCATCATGAATTCGTTCCAGAGGGACTGACGGGAAATAAGGAGTACTATTTATTGATATTAAAGCATTTGCGTGAGCAAATCCTTTAAAAACGGCCGGAATTGTGGAAGGAAAATTCATGGATTTTACACTATGAAAATGCGCCATCGCATAGAGCCTCAATTGTAACTGAATTTGAGGCCAAAAAAGCAACGAATTCCATCAATCAACCACCGTATTCACCAGATTTGACTCCGTGTAACTTTTTCCTGTCATCAAAACTGAAATTACCGCTTCGTGCAACCCGTTTTCAGTCGATCAAGGACATAAAACAAAAAAAACAGCCAGCTGCTGTAAACAAACTGATTAAATGATTAACTGCGCTGATTTTCGGGATAATAATTATTATAGTCCTACCTGCTTACCAAAAAAAAAATTTTGAAATATCATTTCCCAGACTAATTTTAATTACAAATTCCCGGTACGTGCTGGTCACAATGCATGTCCTTTCGAAAGTGTCCTGTGCAGTATCGCTTTGCTACTTAGTTCATTCATACACTGGCAAAACGACTTCCATCAGTTCCTTTTGGCCCTTCTAATTTCCTGGCTAAAATTCTGTGTGTATCCTAGTGGGGAGCGTGTTGGTATAATGCGTTGTTCAAATTCTGGTCCACTGCAGCACTCCTGCGCGGGTATAACTGGGCCACCTTAATCCACCCATTCACGCGCGCAGAGTGCTGGGTGCCGGTCGTGCTTCTGCCGTCTCACCCTGTTTTGTTTTGTATTTCATACGCGTCATTTATTGATCTATTCACCTTATTTAGTGCTAATTTTCATTCTTTTTATCGTTCTTCTGTCGCGAGTGCTGTTTTTCCTTTTTTAAACTACAAAATTTTTAATTTGTGCGCGTCATGACCTCCTCACTTAGCCATCGGATTATCCAATCATCATTCCCAGCTATGTGTCGGGTAACGGAGCCGGGGTCTTCTGTGTGTTGTCTGTTTCCGCATAGGCCTAGAACTTGCGCGAGGCTTGCATTCGATCACTGCGGACCCCAAGCCGTTTATTGTTTTTGTATGTGCTGTTGGTTTTACGTTTTTTCTCTTTGGGATTACGTTATTTTTTTTTTAATTCGTGTTGCCAGTATTTTTATTTTTTCTCTCTCCTTTTTTTTGTGTTTTTTAATATTGTTTTTCATTTTCCTGGCAATTGTGTTAAAAATTTTTAATGTTCCGCTTATCTTTCTCTGTATATTCATACACAATTAGAAAAACCGGATATTCTAGCACTAGGCGAGTGCAAGGTGTTACCGGGGAGCGAACAGTTTTACTCTGTACCCGGGTATCACCTTATTTCAGCATTTTTTCGCCAGCGGGGTGTCGCTCTACATCCGCGATGATGTGCCCTTCCATTTGGTTCCGCAATTAGGAAACTGCTCCAATCCGGAATTTAACTATATCTGGATAAAACTTTTAATCCAAGGGCACACTTTGTATTTTTGTTATGTTTATAGAAGCCTGGCATTGAATGCAGCTAGAACAGCTAGTGAGCTGGATGGTCTCTCAGACCCCATGCAGTCCATATATTCTGCACACCCTGACGCTGAAATCGTATCGCGGGCGATTTCAATGTTCACAACACTGCCTGGCAATATTCCTCTTGCACAGACCATGAGGGACGTGACACTAAGCTGTTTGCTTCGATTAACGGATTACCACAACTGGTAAATGAGCCTACTCGTTTACCTGAAATTGCAGGACAATTCTCCAATCTTCTTAATTTATTTCTTACCAACCAACCTGAGAAATATTCCCTCTCTGTAATATCTCCATCGCCAAGTGGTAATACGGATCACTTCTTGATTCGTGCACAATCTCCAGTTGCAACACTAACACCGCTGCCAGCTAAGGCGAAGAACTGCTTGGCATATTAAAAGAGCCAAATGGGAGGCGCTTAACGAGTTCTTCATTGCCTTTAATTGGAGATTGTGCTTTGATTCCAATGACTGTGATGTAGCCTGTAAACTTGTCACCGAGACCATCCTAAAAGGTATGAAGCTCTACATACCGTTCAGTCTTAAGAGAGTCCGGCCGTCGAAGGACTCTTGGTTTACAAACGAATGTCTTGTTGCAATTCAGGCGAAGAAACAGTCGTTTCAAACTTTCGAAAATCATCCAACCTCAGCTTACAGAGAGAACTATATTAAATATATTAAATAGCTATTACTTCAGTGCTCTCGAAAGTAATGGAAACTGCTGTCAATCGCAAAATCGTTCATTATCTCGAGGATTAACAGCTCATCCACGATCGCCAATACGGTTTCCGTTCTGGAAGGTCGACGGGAGATCTCTTGGTCTACCTGAAGGAACGTTGGAACTCCTGCTTGCACAAATACGGCGAAGATCAAGTTCTTGCACTTGACTTTGCAAAAGCTTTTGACAGAGTTTGGCACGAATGTCTTCTTGTTAAGCTCGAGGCCATTGGCCTCGATGCTTCCCTTATTCAATGGATCGAGAGTTACTTGTCCAATCGCACTATACGAGTCGTATTAGATGGCGTTACTTCCGCCTCCTTCGCAATCAACTCCGGTGTCCCTCAGGGTTCTGTCCTATCGCCTACTCTGTTCTTGGTATTTATCAACGACATTTGGTCTTTACTCTCAATCCAAAACATAGTTTTGCTGATGACAGTACTTTAGATAACACCTTTGAATTTAACTCTGCTGCGGATTCTCGCAAGCAATCTTTTGCTTCCAAACGCAGGGAGTTATTCGGTTCGTTGAGCTCCGACCTCGACTAAATCCTGGAATGGGGCAGGAAAAATAAAGTAGAGTTCAACACTGCTAAGACACAGGCCTGTCACCTTTCCCATAAACGTGATGTTCCAGCGACGTTGTCCAATTTAGATTTTAATGGCGTACCAATTTGCTCTGTAGATGAGTTTATCGTATTAGGCGTAAAATTAAACAACCATCTTGTTGGAAAAAACATATCTTTGATTTTGCCCTTGATACCTCCAAACGCCTAGGTATTCTTCGCAAATGTAAAAAATATTTTACGCCTCGCGGCTTAGCTACCATCTACAAGGCTTATATTCGACCTCGTTTAGAGTACAATTCGCATTTATGGGCTGGAGCTCCCAAAACTCACCTTGACCTGCTCGATCGAATCCAAAATCATGCGTTCCGACTAATCGGAAATGAGACTGTTTCTATTGACTCTGCTCGCAGAAACGTCGGAGTATTCAGCATTTATTATCGCTACTTTCATGGTGTAGTGCGGAACTTAGATCACTCATTCCTTCACTTTACACCTTTGCCCGAAACACTCGTCAAGCTAAACGCGCACTCGAGTATACCGTCAACCCTATTCCTACTCGTACAGTGAAATATAGACAGTCATTCATCTCCCGAACGTCCAGACTTTGGAATGCATTGCCGGCTAACGTTTTCCCAAGTATGTAGGTATAACCTTCAGTCCTTCAAGAATAATCTTCACCGTCATTTCCGTCTTTCTCCACCCTAATTTCCTTAGTACACCCAAATTTCATTCACTTCCTTTACCCTTAATTAAACTCGGTGCCTTAAAAAAACAAATCTACAAAATTAAAAAATTCACTGTAGTGCTATTGAAGAGAAGAGAGAAAATTTCTTGGTTGTATGTTACTATGTTAGGAATTTTTTTTTTATCTAGATCTCACCCCTAGTTTATTTATTGAAGAGCTTCCTCCGTTTTACTTTGAGCTTAGTGAATGCACTATAGTAGCAACCCATAGTTATAATAACCACAGACAAATTACAGTTCTTCCACTCTTCTGTGTTACTTGCATACCTATTTTATATTTTGTGTAATTAAATGTATAGTATTTAAGTTTCACCATACTTCTATTACACTTTTGTGATAATTGCCTTTTTTTTTAGATGAACTGTTAAAACCGGTGTACCTTCCGGTGTTTTTGACGAAAAAAGAGCGTAAAAAACTTCGTCGGCAAAATCGTCGAGAAGCGTGGAAAGAGGAACAAGAAAAAATACGTTTAGGATTGGTTCCACCTCCTGAACCAAAACTAAGGATCTCCAATCTTATGCGCGTTCTTGGCACCGAAGCAGTCCAAGATCCAACCAAAATAGAAGCACACGTTCGCGAGCAAATGGCTAAACGACAGAAGGCACATGAAGAGGCTAACAATGCTAGGAAACTAACAGTAGAACAAAAAAGGGAGAAAAAAATTCGGAAAACTAAAGAAGACACTACATGTGGAGTACACGTTAGCGTATATCGTATCAGAGATCTCCATGATAATGCCAGCAAAAAATTTAAAGTTGAAACTAATGCCAAACAATTGCACATGACTGGAGTAGTTGTTTTGTTTCGAGATTGTTGTGTAGTAATAGTTGAAGGAGGACCTAAACAACAAAAAAAATATCGAAGGCTGATGTTGACTCGTATTAAATGGGAAGAAGATTTTGTTAAAAATGCGGATGGTAACGAAGTTCCAAATTCATGTGTTCTGGTATGGGAAGGCACAAGTCAAAGACGTCATTTTGGAGAAATTAAATTCAAAGTGTTTCCAATGGAAAAAATGTCTAGGGAATTTTTCCAAAAACATCAAGTCGAACATTATTGGGATTTGGCATATTCAGGAGCAGTACTTGAGGCTTCGGAAGATTGTTAATAATATGGATGATACTGTATATGAATTAATAAAGAATGCTTTAGAATAAGATAGAAGCGTCTTATTACGAATATAGTAGTCTGAATTTCAGTTAAACCCACTCTGCGAAGTTGTTTGTTGTCGTTTCAGATCGCGAAAATATAATATACGTAAATACTTTATACATACCTATACTAAACTGCTAGTACACAATGCGTTAATGCAATTCGCCTAACGAATCATGCGATTTCAATTGGTAAATGCACTTGTGAGAGCATATGCTAGAATAACGAAATTTTCAAAAACTATTCCCGTTTGTGTCTATATGTAAGAGTTTGCCTGATATTCACAGTACAGCACAACTTTTTGTGGCGTTCATCATCTAGGTACACATTTACCCGGTGTTACCACAGGTAAGTAAAATCGGCATGTTTAGAAATATGTATTTGCTGTCTGTGTATAAGTTAATTAATAAAACCAAAGACTAAGAATAATATAAGATATCCAAAGGGGAAAAAATTCTTACCAATTCTACTGCGTTGAGAGCGACGAAAATATTTTAAACACCCATAGCGACGGCCGCCAAATGAATCGATAGGTTCCTGGATATGGGCTTGCGGGTAGAAGCCAATGCGCAGGGATCATGTGCTTTGGGTGTTTAAAATGTACCGTGAACAGGTCACTTTGTACATGCTTGATCGTGCGAATTCGGATACCACATTCATGGAGCGCATCATAACTGGTGATGAGACATGGGTCTACGAGTTTGACATGCAATCCAGTCCACAATCATCAGAATGGATGAAAAAATGGGTCGAAACCGAAAAAACCACGTTAAAGCCGCTCAAAAATCAAGATGATGCTGATTGTTTTTTTTTGCGATATTCGATGTTTGTTCCATCATGAATTCGTTCCAGAGGGACAGACGGTAAATAAGGAGTACTATTTATTGATATTAAAGCATTTGCGTGAGCAAATCCTTTAAAAACGGCCGGAATTGTGGAAGGAAAATTCATGGATTTTACACTATGAAAATACGCCATCGCATAGAGAATTGTAACTGAATTTGAGGCCAAAAAAGCAACGAATTCCATCAATCAACCACCGTATTCACCAGATTTGACTCCGTGCAACTTTTTCCTGTCATCAAAACTGAAATTACCGCTTCGTGCAACCCGTTTTCAGTCGATCGAGGACATAAAACAAAAAAAACAACCAGCTGTTGTAAACAAACTGATTAAATGATTAACTGCGCTGATTTTCGGAATAATAATTATTATAGTCCTACCTGCTTACCAAAAAAAAATTTTGAAATATCATTTCCCAGACTAATTTTAATTACAAATTCCCGGTACGTGCTGGTCGCAATGCATGCCCTTTCGAATGTGTCCTGTGCAGTATCGCTTTGCTACTTAGTTCATTCATACACTGGCAAAACGACTTCCATCAGTTCCTTTTGGCCCTTCTAATTTCCTGGCTAAAATCCTGTGTGTATCCTACTGGGTAGCGTGTTGGTATAATGCGTTGTTCAAATTCCGGTCGACCCCAGCACGCCTGCGCGGGTATAACTGGGCCACCTTAATCCACCTATTCACGCGCGCACAGTGCTGGGTGCCGGTCGTGCTTCTGCCGTCTCACCTTGTTATACTCTAGATGAAATCTGAGAGTATATTGTGTTTGCCTTACCGTTTGTAACGCTAAGAAATAATGCTCGCACAGAGCCGCCAAGGGTACAGAAATATTTGTTGTCGCTCAAAAACTTCGATTCCGAGTTGCTGTCTGTCCGTCTGTCCGTCTGTCCGTCTGTCCGTCTGTCCGTCTGTCCGTCTGTCCGTCTGTCTACAGCATAACTCTCGAACGCTTTGAGCTATCGTGCTGAAATTTGTTGTGTGTCAATTTTAGCAAAAAAGAAACTTTAAGTTCGTGAACGGGCCACATCCCCCCACCCCTTCTACCCCCTCCCATACAAATTTCACGAAATTTCGAAATTTTCAGAAATTGATTTTCCTTAGAAACTATTTAAGCTATCGATTTGAAATTTGGGTTGAAGTATTACTATATAGATACCATTAATATGACTAAATATTGATCCGAACCCATCACTCCTTCTACCCCCTCCCATACAAATGTATAATTTTGAAAAATGCAGTTTTTCGATTTTCATCGAAACTAGTAAAGTTATAAAAACGAATTTTTGCCAGAATTAATTTTATTAGAATTCCAATCAGCTTTGAAAAAATTATCAACTTCACCTCACTCCTTCTACCCCCTCCCATACAAATTTCACGAAATTTTGAAATTTAAATTAAATTATTTTTCTTCGAAACTGTTAAAGTTATCAATTTGATATTTCGCATAAAGTATAAAAATAGAAATTTCAATAACAGGAAAAAAAATTATTTTCATCCTTACACTCCTTCTACCCCCTCCCATACAAATGGATAATTTTTGTTAAATGCATTATATCGATTTCCATTAAAACTATAAAAATTACAAACTTAAAATTTTGCCAGAATTTGTTTTTTAATAGTTGCAATAAATGTCGGAAAAAATTATCAGCTCAGCTTCCCTCCTTCTACCCCCTCCCATATAAAAATCTGTATTATAAATTCAAGAAAAGCATTTCTCCTTCGAATATATGTATGAGAGCCGCCGACTTTGAAATTGAATCATAGTGATAAGGGTGATGACAAGCAGTTTCAAAATCATCTAAAACGTTCCACTTCCTCTGCCACCTCCCATACAAATGCCCCAATTTCTGGAAAACTATGTCCAATTTCTTTAAAAATAATGAAAACTAAAAATTTTAAATTCAGCACGAAACACTTTACACGCCATTTTCGGTGTCACATAGGAGAAATACAAACCTCCCCCTCTACTTCTACCACCTCCCATGCAAAATCTTCTCACTATTCGAAAGAATTTGAGATGACATATTTGCCGGTATATCAAAGTCATTTCCATCTCATCTAGAGTATCATATGATTGGGCTTTAAGCCCAATCATAATTCTGTTATGTTTTTTTTTTGTATTTCATACGCGTCATTTATTGATCTATTCACCTTATTTAGTGCTAATTTTCATTCTTTTTATACTGTTTTATCGTTCTTCTGTCGCGAGTGCTGTTTTTCCTTGTTTTAACTACAAAATTTTTAATTTGTGCGCGTCATGACCCCCTCACTTAGCCATCGGATTATCCCATCATCATTCCCAGCTAAGTGTCGGGTAACGGAGCCGGGGTCTTCTGTGTGTTGTCTTTTTTCCGTTGCATAGGCCTAGAACTTGCGCCGGGCTTGCATTGGATCACTGTGGACCTCAAGCCGTTTATTGTTTTTGTATGTGCTGTTGGTTTTACTTTTTTTCTCTTTGGGAATACGTTATTTTTTTTTTAATTCGTGTTGCCAATATTTTTATTTTTCTCTCCTTTTTTTTGTTTTTTTTAATATTTTTTTTTCATTTTCCTGGCAATTGTGTTAAAATTTTTTAATGTTCCGCTTATCTTTCTCTGTATATTCATACACAATTAGAAAAACCGGATATTCTATTCTAATAAGGTGATACCCGGGTACAGAGTAAAACTTTTCGCTCTCCGGTAACACCTTGCACTCGCCTAGTAGTGCAAGGTGTTACCGGTACCACTACTAGGCGAGTGCAAGGTGTTACCGGAGAGCGAAAAGTTTTACTCTGTACCCGGGTATCACCTTATTTCAGCATTTTTTCGCCAGCGGGGTGTCGCTCTAGCTAGGGTATAGCCTAGTGGGTAGTGTGTTGGTTTTGTAATGCGAAGGTCGTGAGTTCAAATCCCGGTCGACGCAATATATAATTCCAGCACATTGCCTGCTTGGATATACCTTGGTCACCTCAATCTACGAAAATGAGAAATTCGTAGAAAGAGGGTTGTGCGAAGGACTAACAACCCTTCCACAATAAGTAATGAAAAATGTTAAGGAACCTGAATATCTGGAGGCCAAGGTCCGATTTGGGCTGTAGCGCCATTGTAGAAGAATAAGGGGTGTCGCTCTACATCCGCGATGATGTGCCCTTCCATTTGGTCCCGCAATTAGGAACCTGCTCCTATCCAGAATTTAACTATATCTGGATAAAACTTTTAAGCCAAGGGCACACTTTGTATTTTTGTTATGTTTATAGAAGCCTGGCATTGAATGCAGCTAGAACAGCTAGTGAGCTGGATGGTCTCTCAGACTCCATCCAGTCCATATATTCTGCACACCCTGACGGTGAAATCGTTATCGCGGGCGATTTCAATGTTCACAACACTGCCTGACTTAAATATTCCTCTTGCACGGGCCATGAGGGACGTGACACTAAGCTGTTTGCTTCGGTTAACGGATTAACACAACTGGTAATAAGCCTACTCGTTTACCTGAATTGCAGGACAATTCTCCAATCTTCTTAATTTATTTCTTACCAACCAACCTGAGAAATATTCCCTCTCTGTAATATCTCCATCGCCAATTGGTAATACGGATCACTTCTTGATTCGTGCACAATCTCCAGTTGCAACACTAACACCGCTGCCAGCTAAGGCGAAGAACTGCTTGGCATATTAAAAGAGCCAAATGGGAGGCGCTAAACGAGTTCTTCATTGCCTTTAATTGGAGATTGTGCTTTGATTCCAATGACTGTGATGTAGCCTGTAAACTTGTCACCGAGACCATCCTAAAAGGTATGAAGCTCTACATACCTTTCAGTCTTAAGAGAGTCCGGCCGTCGAAGGACTCTTGGCTTACAAACGAATGTCTTGTTGCAATTCAGGCGAAGAAACAGTCGTTTCAAACTTTCGAAAATCATCCAACCTCAGCTTACAGAGAGAACTATATTAAATATATTAAATAGCTATTACTTCAGTGCTCTCGAAAGTAATGGAAACTGCTGTCAATCGCAAAATCGTTCATTATCTCGAGGATTAACAGCTCATCCACGATCGCCAATACGGTTTCCATTTTGGAAGGTCGACGGGAGATCTCTTGGTCTACCTGAAGGAACGTTGGAACTCCTGCTTGCACAAATACGGCGAAGATCAAGTTCTTGCACTTGACTTTGCAAAAGCTTTTGACAGAGTTTGGCACGAATGTCTTCTTGTTAAGCTCGAGGCCATTGGCCTCGATGCTTCCCTTATTCAATGGATTGAGAGTTTCTTATCCAATTGCACTATACGAGTCGTATTAGATGGCGTTACTTCCGCCTCCTTCGCAATCAACTCCGGTGTCCCTCAGGGTTCTATCCTATCGTCTACTCTGTTCTTGGTATTTATCAACGACATTTTGTCTTCTACTCTCAATCCAAAACATAGTTTTGCTGATGACAGTACTTTAGATAACATCTTTGAATTTACCTCTGCTACAGATTCTCGCAAGCAATCTTTTGCTTCCAAACGCAGGGAGTTATTCGGTTCGTTGAGCTCCGACCTCGACTTAATCCTGGAATGGGGCAGGGAAAATAAAGTAGAGTTCAACACTGCTAAGACACAGGCCTGTCACCTTTCCCATAAACGTGATGTTCCAGCGACGTCGTCCAATTTAGATTTTAATGGCGTACCAATTTGCTCTGTAGATGGGTTTATCGTATTAGGCGTAAAATTAAACAACCATCTTGTTGGAAAAAACATATCTTTGCTTTTGCCCTTGATACCTCCAAATGCCTAGGTATTCTTCGCAAACGTAAAAAATATTTTACGCCTCGCGGCTTAGCTACCATCTACAAGGCTTATATTCGGCCTCGTTTAGAGTACAATTCGCATTTATGGGCTGGAGCTCCCAAAACTCACCTTGACCTGCTCGATCGAATCCAAAATCATGCGTTCCGACTAATCGGAAATGAGACTGTGACCGTTTCTATTGACTCTGCTCGCAGAAACGTCGGAGTACTCAGCATTTATTATCGCTACTTTCATGGTGTAGTGCGGAACTTAGATCACTCATTCCTTCACTTTACACCTTTGCCCGAAACACTCGTCAAGCTAAACGCGCACACGAGTATACCGTCAACCCTATTCCTACTCGTACAGTGAAATATAGACAGTCATTCATCTCCCGAACGTCCAGACTTTAGAATGCATTGCCGGCTAACGTTTCCCCAAGTAGGTATAACCTTCAGTCCTTCAAGAATAATCTTCACCGTCATTTCCGTCTCTCTCCACCCTCATTTCCTTAGTACACCCAAATTTTATCCACTTCCTTTACCGAATTAATTGTGTAATGCATTAAAGGGTGACCCCCTAAATTAAACTCGGTGCCTTAAAAAAAAAAATCTACAAAATTAAAAAATTCACTGTAGTGCTATTGAAGAGAAGAGAGAAAATTTCTTGGTTGTATGTTACTATGTTAGGAATTTTTTTTTATCTAGATCTCACCCCTAGTTTATTTATTATTTATTTGAAGAGCTTCCTTCGTTTTACTTTGAGCTTAGTGAATGCACTATAGTACCAACCCATAGTTATAATAACCTCAGATAAATTACAGTTCTTCCACTCTTCTGTGAAACTAAGTTTCTTACTTGCATACCTATTTTATATTGTGTGTAATTAAATGTATAGTTTTTAAGTTTCACCATACTTCTATTACACTTTTGTAATAATTGCCTTTTTTTTTAAATGAACTGTTAAAACCGGTGTACCTTCCGGTGTTTTTGACAAAAAAAGAGCGTAAAAAACTTCGTCGACAAAATCGTCGAGAAGCGTGGAAAGAGGAACAAGAAAAAATACGTTTAGGATTGGTTCCACCTCCTGAACCAAAAATAAGGATCTCCAATCTTTTGCGCGTTCTTGGCACCGAAGCAGTCCAAGATCCAACCAAAATAGAAGCACACGTTCGCGAGCAAATGGCTAAACGACAGAAGGCACATGAGGAGGCTAACAATGCTAGGAAACTAACAGTAGAACAAAAAAGGGAGAATAAAATTCGGAAAACTAAAGAAGACACTACATGTGGAGTACACGTTAGCGTATATCGTATCAGAGATCTCCATGATAATGCCAGCAAAAAATTTAAAGTTGAAACTAATGCCAAACAATTGCACATGACTGGAGAAGTTGTTTTGTTTCGAGATTGTTGTGTAGTAATATTTGAAGGAGGACCTCAACAACAAAAAAAATATCGAAGGCTGATGTTGACTCGTATTAAATGGGAAGAAGATTTTGTTAAAAATGCGGATGGTAACGAAGTTCCAAATTCATGTGTTCTGGTATGAATAGGCACAAGTCAAAGACGTCATTTTGGAGAAATTAAATTCAAAGTGTTTCCAATGGAAAAAATGTCTAGGGAATTTTTCCAAAAACATCAAGTCGAACATTATTGGGATTTGGCATATTCAGGAGCGGTACTTGAGGCTTCGGAAGATTGTTAATAATATGGATGATACGATATATGAGTTAATAAAGAATGCTTTAGAATAAGATAGAAGCGTCTTATTACGAATATAGTAGTCTGAATTTCAGTTAAACCCACTCTGCGAAGTTGTTTGTTGTCGTTTCAGATCGCGAAAATATAATATACGTAAATACTTTATACATACCTATACTAAACTGCTAGTACACAATGCGTTAATGCAACTCGCCTAACGCATCATGCGATTTCAATTGGTAAATGCACTTGTGAGAGCATATACTAGGGTACTGTGGATAATACGCTAGAATAACGAAATTTTCAAAAACTATTTCCGTTTGTGTTTATATGTAAGAGTTTGCCTGATATTCACAGTATAGCACAACTTATTATGGCGTTCGTCATCTAGGTACATATTTACCCGGTGTTACCACAGGTAAGTAAAATCGGCATGTTTAGAAATATGTATTTGCTGTCTGTGTATAAGTTAATTAATATAACCAAAGATTATGAATAATATAAGATATCCAAAGCGGAAAAAATTCTTACCAATTCTACTGCGTTGAGAGCGACGAAAATATTTTAAACACCCATAGCGACGGCCGCCGAATGAATCGATTGGTTCCTGGATATGGGCTTGCAGGTAGAAGCCAATGAGCGCGGATCATGTGTTTTGGGTGTTTAAAACCTTTTCGTCGTTCTCATCGCAATAGAATTACTTACTTACTTACGATGGTGCTACAGCCCAAATAGGACTTTGGACTCCTGAATACTTTACCTCCATCCATCTCGGTTCTGTGACCGCGCCCTCCAGTTAGAAAATCTTAGCAGTTATTTGCTGTCTGCGTCAATCGAATCCTTCCAGCGTTTCCGTGGTTTTCCGACTGGTCTTTGTCCGTTGACTTTCCCTTTTAGTGTGCGTTTGGGAATTCTTCCGTCATCCATCCGCTCCACATGACCAGCCCATTGTAACTTCTTAAATTTTAAAAGGGATGACACTTGTGAATTGTCGAAGATGTCATAAAATTCTCTATTGTATCGTATTTTCCAGATCGAGTCTTCCCTCACAGGTCCGAGGATTCTTCTGAGGACCTTTCTTTCAAAGGCGTTAAGTAGTTTTTCGGACGCCTGAGTTAAAGTCCACGTTTCGCTGCCATAGCATAGCACAGGTCTTATAATGGTTTTGTATAGCTTAAGTTTTGTTTTCCTGTGCACATTCTTGTTTTTGATTATTGGAAGTACCGAATGATAAGTCTTGTTTGCCATCATTATCCTTCTTTTTATTTCGATGGGTTCGCTTCCATCCTTCGATAGGTTCGCCCCTAGGTATATGAAGTTGTCTACGTTTTCTAGGTTATAGTTTCCTACCGTAATATTTTGTCTGATTGGCGTCTTTTTCCTAGTTTGCGTCATAATTTTTGTTTTGTTTTCATTAATACGTAGCCCAGCTTCCCATGTTACCGAGTCAAGGTTTACAAATACCTCCTTAGCACTCTCCAGAGATCTTGCGAGGATATCTATATCGTCGGCATATGTTACGAGTTGTGTGGATAAGAAGCATAGTGTTCCCTTGGTGTCAACGGGAAGTTTCCGAACAACATATTCGAGTGTCAAATTGAACAGCATTGGTGCGAGGCCGTCACCTTGCTTAAGGCCGTTGTCCGTTTTAAAACTGGAAGTCAGATCGTTTCCTACTCTGACTCGTGACAAAGACTCGATCATTGTCATTCTTGTAAGCCGAACCAGTTTCGGTGGGACTCCAAACTCTAATATGATTTTATACAGTACGCGCCTGTCGATACTGTCGTATGCTTGTCTGAAGTCAACAAATATTTGGTGCACATCAATATTATATGTATTACCAGCACCTGTTTAACTGAGAATATCTGGTCCGTGGTCGATTGTCCAGCTTTAAATCCGATTTGGTATTCACCAATGACTTTGTCAGCATAGGGCTTAATTCTCTTTTCCAGAATTTTTGTCCAGATTTTATAAGACGTACACGACAGAGATATTCCTCGGTAATTTTCTCAGCAGAGTTTGTCACCTTTTTTATAAATTCGACATATGGATACCAAGCACGGCGAAAAAATAATGATTGGTTCGACCAAGAATGTCGCGACGCAATAGATAGAAAGAACGAAGCTTACAAAATTTTTACTGAACGACCAACACGAGCCAAAAAAGAAAGATATGACGAGTTTAGGCGATATGCAAAAAAGACTTGCAGACGAAAATAAAGGAAGTACCATAATGACAAAATACAAAAAATGGACGACGACATGAGAAAAAATAAAGCGCGAGACGCATACGCAATAGTAAAAGACTTAAAAAAGAGATATAAGCCAAAAACCAGTCTCTGCAAAGACGCAGAGGGCAATATCATCAGCGACACAGAAGAAATCAAAAGGAGATGGGCTTCATACTTTGAACATCTGTTGGATCCCACCCCATTAGCACCGATCACAACAGACAACATTTCAATTGAAGCCTCAACTGACGAAGATGAACCATCATCGACACTACCCACGCTTGCTGAAATCAAAGCAGCCCTATATGACCAAAAACTAAACAAAGCGCCGGGAATTGACGAAATACCAGTTGAACTTCTGAAAAACGGTGGAAATTGTGTCGCTGAATACTGCACAACATGATATGCAAAATTTGGACAGAGGAAATCATACCCGACGATTGGCGAAAAAGCATTATATGTCCAATTTACAAGAAAGGAGACAAACTCTGCTGTGAGAATTACAGAGGAATATCATTGTTGTGTACGTCCTATAAAATACTGACAAAAATAATTGAACGTCGTCTTAAGCCCTATACTAATCGAATAATTGGCGAATACCAAGGCGGACTCAAAACCGGACGATCTACAACAGACCAGACATTCTCGGTGAAATAGGTGCTTGAGAAATGCTGGGAATATAACACAGACGTGCACCAAATCTTCGTAGATTTTAAACAAGCATTCGACAGTATCGACAGGAGTGTACTGTACCAAATCATGCTTGCCTTTGGAATTCCTCCAAAGCTAGTCCGACTAACAAGACTCACAATGACGAACACTGAATCCCAAGTGAGAATACAAACCGATTCCACAACCAGCTTTCGAACGGAATGTGGTTTAAAGCAGGAAGATGGTCTAGCCCCCATGCTTTTCAACTTGGCACTAGAGTATGTCGTCCGAAAAATCCCAGTCGACACCCACCCAACTAGTAGCATACGCTGACGACATTAACATCCTAGCAAGATCCGTCCCTAGTGCTAAGGAGGTATTTGTCAATCTTGACTCCGCCGCGAAAGAAGTTGGGTTGCGCATTAACGAAAACAAAACAAAAGTAATGACGCAAACAAGGAGAGCTCCTATCAGACAAAACATAACAATTGCGGAATATAATTTGGAGAATGTGGACAATTTCATATATCTTGGGGCTAATCTAACAAAGGACGGTAATGAAACAGACGAAATGAAACGACGGATAATACTTGCAAATAAAACGTATTATTCGGTACTTCCAATAATGAAATCCAAGAAAGTGCACAGGAACAATAAGCTGCGGATATATAAAACGAATTTAGGAACCGATTGTGTTTTTGGGTGTCCTCGGTTTGCGATTCGACATCGGAACTTGGTCTTTACCAAATAGGGATCTGTGTCGCAATTAGCACCTCGACATGTACGCACGTCGAGAATGCAGGAGGCCGTCCTTTTCTCTATTAGGACGTGGTCTATTTGATTGAATGTTCGTGCGTCGGGTGACGCCCACGTTCCCGCTGATTTCCCACTTTTGAAAATTCTGTGCTATCTAATGTCAGTAATCTCGCTACTTAACAATTTAGTTTCTTGGAGTGCAATTATGTTTATATTGGATTTGGCTGCCTGTTTCAGAAGCGCTCTCACTGCTCTTGCTCTATACAGGGATCGCACGTTCCAAGATCCGAAGGAATAGTCCATTCTTCCTTTGCGTGGTCGTTGCCGTTGAATCAATCCAGTCCGAGGCGTTGCTTCAGGTCCCCGGTGGCTACGAAGAATTAGAATTATTTTCCATAGGCTTGGGATATCTTATATTATTCATAGTCTTTGATATAACGTAGGTGGTGCGGAACTTGCATGAAAGTTCATTCGTAAGAAATACTCTTCCGTCGAAAATTATAGTAGCCTATTCTAATCGCAAGAGAATAGTATTTTGACGATTGGCTTTTCCGTCCTAATTTTTCGTTAGTGAAAATTATGAGTAGAGTATCGCACTGGCCGATTTCACTCGCATGTAGAGGCAAGATAATATCATGTACATATAATATCAACGAATTTCCCGCTATTTAATTTTACTGAAATATACCAAAACTTGGTAATAATCGCTTTTTGATGATGATAATGCTACTAACGTTTACGATGACCGCGTACACAAATAATCTAATCTAAGCGTCAAAAATGACCAAGGAAACCGGCAAAAAAATGAAGAACACTTTCACTGTCGTTAAAGTCATAAAGCTGGCTCGGTAATTTGCCATCGTTTATTTACTTGAGGACAATCGAGTGCTTCTGATGTTCTCAATTTTATGCTGGCTGCTTTTTTCCATGTTCTATGACCTTGCTAACGAGCAGAGAAAAACAAGCAAACAAACAAAAACTTAAGCCAAACCCCAACTCTATGCTCCCAGATAGCCGCTGTCTTGCCTTCACTTCTTAGCTATTGTACGGCTCTTATCCAAAAGAGATTGGCGGCAATAACTAACAACCTTACTGGCTAATACGGACGACGACGGCGGCGGCTACGAACTATTCCGTAACACTCTCTGTGCAGTCAGCATTGCACTGAACCATACGAACTTGGGTCCGTTATAAAATCGCCACCTTAAGAAATTGGATCTTGGAGCTCCAAGCACGATGATAGAGCATGGAGGATGGACGTTCGTTCATCTCCCGTGTTTTGCCGTTGATTGAGCCGCAGTTCAAACCAGGTCGAAGTCTTGCAGCAAAGGTCAAGTGTGGAAGATGGACACAAAATCCGAATCGTCTGCATGAGCGACACGCACAAGGCAGAATTCAAAATTTCAATTTTTCAGTAAAATTTCGCCTTGAAAAGTTCTCGTTGAAACGAAATTTTCACCGACTTCATCGACAGTAAAACCCCACGCAAGGTGAGTGCCCAGGCAATTAACCTGAAAATTCCATAAACTGTTCAACTTTTACCGAAAATTGTGAAATTTTAGCGCGCAAAAGAAAAACGTGAAATGTCAAAATCCGGATGTCATTAAACATAACATCACATCAGGTGCAAACCTGTTTGCATTTGTGCAAACAACACGCAAATGCCGGCTTGGAGAACGACGACGAGAGCTTCCTGAGCTTCGTTTCTACAAAGCTGACGAAGTACCCTAACCCTGGATATTTTTTTTTATTTATGATGGCAAAGCAAATCTCCGCACGAGAATCATTGCTGGAAGAATGAATACCGGTAGTATGATAGTTGTGCAGTCGTTCAAGCAAAAGTAAATACCCAAATTATTTACTTCTTGGAAACAAATTAAATTGCAAGATCTTATTGGTATTGCGGACCAAAAATAAGAATTGATGTGAAATTAACGCATGATATAATCTTGGAATGTTGCTTACCGTTGAAACGAATCGCTCGAACAACACATCTTACATCGGCTCGCATATATTTATGTACCTGAAGTCAGCAACATTAAAATCAATTGCTCTATAGAAAAAGTCCAGTGCAAATTTCCATCATCACCCAAGAGATATTGCACATGATGTCGTTAGTTTTTGAAAGAGAACTTCGCCATTACAGCCATATTAACTCTAGATTCGGTTATTATTATAATAGCGAAAACAAGAAGAAGATGTAATCATTTTCTGCTTGCGCTGCAATGGGGCCAATGGAGACGCCTTAAGTCCTGAGTTATCTCAGTTTCCCAAATAACGTCCTTTAGCATGCGAAAGTGGACTACGATTGTTTCTTTCTTGAGTCCAGCTATCTCAGTGTCTCAACCAATAGAGGGAGACACATGCCTTGAGTCATGAGTTATCTCAGTTTCCCAAATAACGTCCTCTGGCGCTGCTCATTGTCCACAGTCAAGGTGGCCTCGGCTTCTGACTGCCTCATTAGCCGTTAAACAACTAAACTTGTAGTCCATGCACATCCTTAACGTGCCGCGTAAGGCTTGCGCTCGTTTTCAATGCTTTCTTGCAATTCGTCACAGTGCACAGAAAATTTCTATCACTTGAATGTGATTTGTTGTGACTTTCAAGTCTGCTTTTGAAATTGAAGGATTTTCCGCAAACATTACACACATATTCAATGGCAGTTATAGCCACTTTATTTTTTAATTCGGGGTGTCTCCGAATAGTGTGCACTTTCAACCCCCACTTGTGTGCATATATATTTCCGCATGTCTCGCACACGTAACTTTTTTTATTGGATACCAGAAGATTGGAATCTGCAGCGACCTCATTTTCTGCTGTTTCCAGCATAATTGTGGTGCTGGTCGTGGAATCTGCAGCGACCTCATTTTCTGCTGTTTCCAGCATAATTGTAGTGTTGGTCGAGTCGAAGCCAAGTAACTCCTCCCGGTCGTTAACACAATAATCCATTCTATAGAACAACACGTACGGAGTGTCTTCGGTTTCCAAATTATTCATTTGTCGAATGGTGCAAGTGGTTATCACATCACCATTCAGTTTGTACCAATTGCCATCTCCGTCTTGTGCAATGGTATAGTAATGCCCGGAATCCATGCTGGCACCCGAATGCACAACTGCTGCGCACAAGTAGTACACAGCGGTATGTGCATCGGCCGAGTGGATTTTTAGGGAAACACTTTCATTGCAAAACACCTCACGCATCAGTTTGACTGACATTTTACGCCTCCGATCATATTCGAAATGTTTTATTGTGAAAATTATATTGTGTGGCGCTCTCATAACTTTTTCGATACGTTGAGCGTTGCTCTGTTTTTTGCATTTTTGGCAAAAATATGCGTTATCGCCACATAGATTCTCGGCAGAGCAATAGTAATCCAGTAAATTTTGAACGCTCCAGTTCGGTGCGCGCTCAGTTTTTTGTTGTGGAAATGTGAGCTGAATATCCAAAAAAGGATCAGTTTTTTCACTTTCACAGTTGCACGACAAACACTTGTGAATTGTCTTAATTTCGCCTCCGAATGTTTTTTCCGCAGTCGTTGTACGTTGCGGATACATCTGGAATATTTTTTTTTCATATTCATCCAGCTTTCGGAAGAGGTGCGTCAAGAACTCCGAACTGTCTTGTTGATGGCCGCGCATGAATCCCGGGGGCAGGAACGCTTCCACAAAAACGTCCGGGCTAAGAACGTGGCCATTCCGGTTCACCATCAATTCGATCAAACCTTGGAATGGTTGCACATTGTCTTCCATGTCCGCGTTCCGGGGCAACCGGAGTATCTCGTGGCAAAATCTTGGGTTCATAGCCAAGGCCTGTGTACGATGTTGTGTACGTTCCTGAGTGGGAGCTCCTTACCTCGTCCAGCTTTCGGGTTCACTTTTAAGAAAAATTAAAAACCGTAACCTTCGCACTTAAAATGATCGTCCGCTTTATTTAAACTTCAAAATATGACTGCCGCGTTGGCTAGAAAAAATTACAATTCATCTTTTGTGGTGTGTGTGTGTGTGTGCTGAATTAGCCAGCGTCGTTGCCAGCATCGTCGATGTTTGTGGAAGACTCAACATTCCGGGCACCATGATGAACCGCCGGGTCATTATCATTAAACGAAGAAGCCAAACGACGCTACGTCTAGAGTACCAGAATAGATCATCAGGTACAGCCTGGAGGTTACTCTTCCGGTGGAGAGGTGATGTTTCGTGAATAGCTCGGCATTTCCTCCAGGAGCTATAGATTGAGTGGTTATCCCGCCACGACTCGGCCTGCAGCTCAGTAATTCAGAAACGTTAGTGTAATTCAGTTAACATTACCTGTTTGCTTCAAATAAATAATAAAAAAATATCTAATTCAAATTAAGTTCAAGTTAATAATTCAGTTTGGGTTGTTGTTCGATGTGATCTTTGGAATGATCAATCGGTAGTCGGCAGACTTTTGTGATCGATCGGATCATTTGACCGCTTTTCGTGCGGAGCCTGACTACACGATGTAGTTTGTCTGGACCTTCGATTAGAGCCAGGACTAGTCCCATTTGCCAGTTTAACGGAGGGAGGCGTTCGTCCTTCACTAAGACGAGATCGTTAACTTTAAGAGTGTCGTTCGCTGTTAACCACTTCGGCCTAGATTGTAACTGACTCAAATAATCAGAGCTCCATCGTTGCCAGAACATTTGTTTCATTTGTGCACATTCCTGCCATTTCGCCGGGCTGTTGACCCGTGTAGAGTCTTTGACTTGTTCCGGTAGCGGTCGAGCGATGTCTCCGTTCAGGAAATGATTAGGAGTGATGGCTGCTAGATCGTCGGGATCCGACGTGAACGGACACAGTGGACGACTATTTAGTATTCCTTCGATTTCCGTCAATAGAGTGTTCCATTCCTCAAAAGTGTACGAAGATTCGGCGCATACCCGCTTCAAGTGGTATTTAACCGACTTAACGCCGGCCTCCCAAATACCTCCGAAATGAGGAGCGGCTGGCGGGATAAAGTGCCATTGGATGGCTCGATTGGTCAAAAAGGGTATGACCTCACTTTCGATTTCGGATTTCCAAATTCTCTCAAAGGACTTGAGTTGATTGTTAGCCCCAACAAATGTTGTCCCATTGTCAGAATAGATGTGCGAGCATGCTGTCCGGCGGGATAGAAATCGTTTCAGTGCAGCTAGAAAGGTTGGGGTCGTCGCGTCTCCGACCAGCTCGATATGGATAGCTCGGATGGTCATACAAACAAATATGACCATGTAGCCTTTGTAGGTGACTCGTCCTCGGCACTTAGAGGCTTTCACATTTATGGGTCCAGCAAAATCAATTCCTGTTGAGCTGAATGCCAAGGATGGTTGCACTCGGCAGGACGGAAGAACACCCATTCGCTGTTCGTATGCCTTCGCTTTGAAGCGAAAGCATCTAATGCATTTTTGGATTAAAAATCGAACAGTGTTACGAGCGTTGCATATCCAAAACGACGATCGAATCGACCTTAGAACCAGTTGAGGTCCTCCATGCATTGTGGTTTCGTGGTAGTCCAAGATCAGAAGCTTCGTGAAATGGGTTTTGGAGGGCAAGATGATTGGAAATTTTTCGTCGTAATTTAGTGAAGAGTTTTGCAGCCGACCGCCTACACGCATGATTTGGTGTTCATCCAAGAATGGATTCAAGTTAAGAATTTTACTTTTTGATGAGATTGGCTGTTTATTGTGTAGTGATCGTAGCTCGTCGGGGAACTCAGATCCTTGTACTACGCGAATCCTGAAATCTCGCGCTACAAGCAAATCGCTAACTGCTAGTGGAAAGTGGTAACTTTCGCGACGAGCTTTCCTGGCAACGGATTGGATCACCGACGTAGTTCTCAGCAATTTGTTGTATGACGAGAATCGGTGTAATAGTTGTTGAACTTCTGGATTTAGGACTTGGTGGTGATGAATTTTGCGCACTCCTAGATCGTCAAAATCTTTAATTGTAATTGTGGACTTCGGCCATTTGTCCTGTGACCATTTGAGGAAATCTGATCCGTGCCACCAATGTGGATGTGTACGTAACTCGTTTGAGCTCAAGCCACGGCTCGCGCAATCGGCGGGGTTTAAATGTGTTGAAATATGTTGCAATTGACACCCTTCCATTTTTTCGCGTATTTTGCTGATTCGATTGGCGATGAAAATTTCCCACCTATTCACATCTCCGTCGAGCCAGTGTAGTACCGTTTCAGAGTCTGTCCAAGCAAATACAGCCGGTTTGGTAGGCATTTTTAAATGTCGAATTATATGTTCAACCAAGTAAGACTGCCCCCATCAATTCCAACCGTGGAATAGATTGTCGTTTAAACGGAGCGATTCTCGTTTACGAAGTTAGCAGGCTGCAATGGAAATGTTTGTTATCATTAGACGTACGTATGTATACTACCGCAGCATAAGCTTTTTCTGAAGAATCACAGAAAGCATGTAGCTCCAAAGTGGTGGTGTTCGATGTTGTCTCAAGCCATATTGGAATTTTTATGTTGTGTAGGTCCTGCAAGCTTCGGACGTAGTCGTACCAAGTCGATTCGGTTTCAACGGAAACTTTGTCATCCCAATCCAAGTTCTCGAGCCATAACTGACGCAACAATATTTTAGCTGGAAGAATAATCGGTGTGATAAATCCAAGTGGGTCGAAAAGTCGTGCGACCGTTGACAAAATATTGCGCTTAGTTGTTGGCTTGGAAAGTTCTCCATTGATGTCGAAGTGAAATTGGAAGGAGAAGACGTCTTCATTTGGCTGCCAATAGATGCCCAGTGTTTTTACTGAATTTTCGGAATCCAGAACGAATGGTAACACAGGGGCACGTAACTCTTCTGGAATAGCTTCTAGGATCTCTGGACGGTTACTGACCCATTTGCGAAGTTCGAAGCCTGCTTCGTCGAAAATATTGTTAAGCTGACTTTGTAATTCTTTGGCAGATTGAATGTCATCGGCACCGGCGAAAACGTCGTCGACGTAAATGGAATGAAGTAGAACAGGAGCTGCTAATGGATATTTATGTGCCAAGTCCTGGGCCAATTGTTGGATAGTACGGATAGCCAGGAACGGAGCACATGTGGTCCCGAATGTTACGACCTGAATGTAATATTCTCGGAGCGGTTGAGTTGGGCTATCCCGCCATACAACTCGTTGAAATTGTGCGTCTTCGTAGTTCACCAAAATTTGACGGAACATTTGTTTCACCGCTGATTGTGAATATAATTCTATGAAACCTCCAATTCGTTATAACTGATGGTAAGTCGTTGTGTAGTGCTGGCCCCGGAAACAAAATGTCGTTGAGGGATTTTCTATTAGTAGTTTTCCTGGAAGCATCGAAAACGATTCTCAATTTGGTTGTGAGTGAGCTCGTTCTTACCACTGGATGTTGCGCGAGGTAACAGCAATTAACCACGGTCTTCCCATTGATAGTTGAAGTGTGTTCTTCTTCAGAAGTGGAGACTAGCTTCATTTGTCCTGACGATAAATATTCGTTAAAGCATTCGCTATATTGTGCATGGAATTGTGGGTCCCGCTGGAACTTGCGTTCAAGTTGATTGAATTGTCGGATGACAATGTCGCGAGATTTTCCTAGAAGGGCATCGTTGTTTCGGTATTTTTTAAATGGTAAACGCACTGAATACCGTCCGCGCTTATCTCTCGAGTTTCGTTGTAGAAAGTTTCGCACCATTTCTCTTCCGATTTGGATTCACGTTTTGACGACACGGTGTCGATCTCCCAATATCGCTGAAGCAATTTGTCGATTTCGATTTTTGTCGTTAATGCTGTGAAGTTAATTTGAGTTCGAACACTTCTGTCGATCTCGCCGAATAATATCCATCCGAGGTGAGTATTCTGCGCAGTAGGAAGTCCAGCGGCCTTCTTTACATCTCCGATAAGAATTTGCGAAAAAACTTCACTTCCTAGTATGATATCTATCCTTGCCGGCTCGAAAAACTTTGGGTCTGCTAGTTGTAAATCGAGGATATGAACCCACTTCGTATTTATAAGAGATTTATTCGATAATATGCTAGTCAATTTCTGCATAACAAACGCGGTAACTTCAATTTCATATTCACTTATTCGAGACTTCATATCGAAATGTACGATTTGATTACACGATTCAGCCGGTGTATCGCCGATCCCGGTCACTACGGCGCGAACTGGAGTTTTTGACAGATTTAACAGTTTCGCGGCACGTGTAGAAATTAGAGAAGCTTGACTGCCATGATCAATTAGAGCCCGCAGCTCGAAGACTTCTCCACTTTTTGATCTGACGTTTACGATAGCCGTTGACAACAAGACTTCTCGCTGAGCGAGACGTGCGACAAAGGTACGAAGAGAATCATGCGATGGTGTTGGAATGCTCGACGAATGCTGCGGCTGTTGTGCTGTCGGCAATAGTGGTGATGGCGCTGGTGCATCCGTGTGCACAAGTGTGTGGTGTCGTTCACCACAGCGACAATTGTGCTTGCTGGTGCAGTTGTTAACTGTGTGGTTGTACGCTAGGCAGTTTAGGCAAATTGGCTTTCCTTGGATTGCCGCTCGTCGAGCTGTCGTAGACAGAGACAAAAATAGCGTGCATTTGCGAAGGCTATGTTGATATTCATTGCACACACAACAATTTCGAACGGTTTTGGACGTAGTCCCGTTTTGACCGTTACAATCATTTGTTACGTGAAAAGATTTCTTCGTTTTTATCGCTTTGTTGTTGTTACCGTTGATTTTTGTATGGAATTTCATTGGTTTAGACGAACATGCAGAATTTGACCGGTTTTCCAAAATGGCATCCAATGTCCTTACGCGAGTGTCGAGAAACTTCTGCAATGTATCGAAGTTAGGAAGCTCGGCTGTATCGCCAACTTTGGTTTCCCACAAACCGACGGTTTCTGCGGGCAATCTTTGTGTCAAAAAATACACTATCAGAGGGTCACAATGCTGTAATTCCAATTTGAAATTGGATAGCGCTTGGCGACATTCCCTCGTTATATTCAACAACGCCCGAATGGCTTGAGGGTTTTGTTCTTGGATTTTAGGCTGAGAGGAAAACAGATGCATTTGCGATTTGAAACGTTCGCGGGGGTTGTCGTAATGATCTTGTAGCAACTTCCACGCACCCGTATAATTCGCCTCGGTAATGGGTAGATGCTTTATCATGTCGTACGGTTCACCACGCAAACTACCTTTAAGGTACCAAAATTTCTCAACTTTGGACAGATCGTCGTTTGAATGGATTAATGAACTGTATAGATCGTGAAAGTTGGGCCATCCGGCGTAACCTCCATCAAAGATAGGCACATTTAACTTTGGTAATCGCGGTAGGAATTTTTGTGACGTATCTGAAATGTTTGAGACGATTTTTTCTGGCGTTTGAGACTGGGTGGTTTTCGGTGGAAACGCTATATCCCGATCGGAGTCAATTCGGCTAACGATTTCGATGAACAGTTCGTCGAAACTGGTTGCAACGTTATTTTTGAAATAGTCGGCGTCCTTTGGAAGGTCATTCCGTACGATTTGTCGGTCATTCGAATGGAAATCTTCTGCAAATTTTTCCATTTGGTCCAACCGACGCTTAAAATATGCTTCGACTTTTCGGCTTTGGCCATCTTTTTTGTAATTCGCGTAAGCACTTTGCAGCGAGGCGAAAATGTGCTGCTGATGGTTGCATAACGCCTTTAAGTCGGTACCCTCCATAACCAGAACGAGTTTTGATTTTTCTGCGAAATATAGAATCCCGGGTTTCGGCACCAATGTACGATGTTGTGTACGTTCCTGAGTGGGAGCTCCTTATCTCGTCCAGCTTTCGGGTTCACTTTTAAGAAAAATTAAAAACCGTAACCTTCGCACTTAAAATGATCGTCCGCTTTATTTAAACTTCAAAATATGACTGCCGCATTGGCTAGAAAAAATTACAATTCATCTTTTGTGGTGTGTGTGTGTGCTGAATTAGCCAGCGTCGTTGCCAGCATCGTCATGTTTGTGAAGACTCAACAGCCTGTAACATGCTGTTCATATAGCATGTGTTTTCCAAATTTTTCAGGCCGTTAGGTACGTTCCTGGGTGCTTCCTGCGAAGAATAATTATTTTCTTCGTAATTGTCGCGTGGTGTAGACAAGTCCACTGTTTCGAGGCAGTAATCTTCTTCCTCATTTTCACTGCTGTCGCAATTCTCATCGCGCTTGTCGAGCGCGTGTTCCAAATTGCATAGGCGATTCATATAGACGGCCTCTGACGTTTTTCCGTGTATTTGCCGCAATCTCTTATAAGTGATTTCGTAAAATTCACGGAGTATCTCGGCCGTTGTTCCGAATTGTTTGGGTATGTTGTCTCTTCCGAGCAGCCACAAACATTTCGTTTCGCCCTTTCGTGGCGGCATTGTTTCCTCTGCAACATCTTTCCCCGCGAGCAACAACTTCAGATTTTTCAGAATTGTGCGTGGGTCGATGGGCTGCAGGAATGTCTGGAATCCCGTTAACAAACATCTTTTCCCTTTGAAAAGAACTGGCGGAATAACTGGAATGAAATTCCGCGGCTCATATTGCTCACCGTTATACCCCACTTCTCTTTTGAGATGGCAATCATCCTCCTCCAGGAAAATGTGGCTCGTCAGTTTTCCTATGGACACGTAAAGATAGTGGCTGCTGCCGCTATTTACGCCGTCAATCTCACCGCGGGTGGCTTCGAGGAGTGAGATGTTGTTGAGCCATTATTTTTATGGTTTCGGCGGCTTTTGTGGGGGCGCATCGGTAGCCCGTCATCTCCTCCAGTTCTTCCGCCAATAAAGAGACCCTCACGTCTCTCTGGCTTCTACGGCATCGCATTGCGTGTAGTATGCGCCTCTCTGGTTTACTCATGCCGTCTATTACGGATGGCATGCCATTCCGGATCTGGGCGAGCCAGTACTCCGCCATTTCTATTTCTATGAAATGTTTTAATGTGATGGCGTTCCCAGTGAAGGATGCCTCCTCACTGTTCTCCATTTTCCGCATTTCAGCTTCTGCGGATTTGGAGAATATCCATTGATGGCGCTCATTCTTTTCAGATGGGTCGAACGCCATCTCCATCATTCTGTCGTCGGTTTCTCCTTCGTACTTCACCGACACACACTTTCTTGCGAGATTCGACAATAAGGAACTTACTTCCTTCCGTGAGCAAGATGACAGACTTGTCACCTTCCTCACGCAGAAGGAGCGGCGATTAGGCGCGGTCCTCATCCACTCTTTCAATTCCTCATAGGAATCGAAAGTTAAATTTGTGTGACCCTTTGTCGCCCGCGCTTTGGGAACCTTCAATATTTTCACATGTCCGGAGCGGATCAACTCCGGGCACAGGTAATGTATAGCGTTTAGGACGAGCCCCTTCGCTTTTGTCCCCCCTTCGTCCGGATCCATCGCGAGCACCAAGGACCCGTACCGCATTGCCTTCAAACAATTTTTTTTGGTTGGGTCAATGCCCGCTATTCGTAGCATTTTCCTTATTTGCGCTGAGGCGCAATTTGTTAGTTATTGGTTGATTGATTGAAATTGGTCGAAATCATACTTTTGTATGGGAGGGGATAAAAGAGCAGGCACGATCTTAAAAATTTTGACGCAAAATTAAAGACTCAAAATTTCAATCTAATATCTGCTCTCAGTTTTGAGATATAACGGTTTGAAATTTTGGAAATTGCACAATTTTTGAAATGCTCCCCATCTTCTTTCTACAATGGCACTATAGCCCAAATCGATATTTCTGTGTTGTTTTTGAATATAAGTTCGTCCAATCGTGCAAATTCCTAGCTATAGCAGTGGCGTGGCATGACTTTATAGCAAGTGAAAGCAATTGTTTTGCGCTGCGTCAATATGCATGACTCCACAAGTTTACATCATTATTTGAAACACTTTTACTCATCCGAGGGAGGTGCGGTTTTCAGCAATCGTTTTAGAATCCAATCTACATTATTAATCGGAAATAAAAAAACATAACAGGACTACGATTGGGCGTAAAGCCCAATCATGCGATACTCTAGATGAATTTTTTTTATTTTAAGAAATTTCGTAGGGGAAGTGGTAGAGGGTGACGACATTGACCTAATTTTTTTACATCATGATAAGGTTGCTATCAAAATGTTTTATACGAAATTTAAGGTTCAAAAATTTAGTAGGTACTGCGAAAATTAGTGTATTGAATTTAGTGAAATTGTGCAGTTTGTATGGGAAGCAGGGTGGATTTATTAATGACTTTTTTCAAATAATTGTAACATTGTGTCATTTTGTGGAGGAGGTAGAAGGGGTGGAGCGATTTGGCCCGTTCACGAACTTGTCCTTACTGTTTTGTCAAAAATGACGTGTACAAAATTTGAACTTTCTAGATCAACGCGTTCTCAAGCTAGAGAGGACACGGACGGACAACCGGTTTTGAGATTTTTGAGTGATTATATGGACTTCTGTATCATTCATTTTTTTCTCCGATCCTTATTTCTTAGCGTTACAAACTTTGTGGCACACTTATAATACTCTCAGATTTCATCTAGAGTATAAAATCGATATTTTTAAATTTTTTAGGTAGTATTCCCCTGAAACCGATTCTTTTCACTCAAAGCACGACAATTATGGGCAATATATTGTCAGATCTACCTCTTCACAATTTTCTTCCTGATAATTTTTCGGCTAGTACATTTGAACACTGGCAATACTTTGATCGAGAGTCAGAGCTTGCGATTGAAAGCACCGGCTGGAAGCATTAACGCATCTCTCCTTCGTATAGAAGTGAAACTTGCGCTCGCTGCGAGCGGTATTGGCCAGTTCTCTTGTATATGCGACTAAAAGCTATGAGAGGAAGGGTGGAAGCATTTTAATGCGACGCATCTCCCCTTTGTATTGTTGAACTTGCAGAAAATTTCGTTCGTATTGGCCGGCGGTCTTGAAAATCGCATCTTTTCCACCGTGGAAGGCTTTCAACTTTCGTTGGTCAGAAAAAGCGTGAGAAAAAAAGCTATCCTGATCACGTAAATGCTGTAAACGATTGTAAAGATTGCCAAAGTAGCTTTGTTATGGTATGCGTCAGTTATACTGAACATAAAGAATCAGACATTTTGAAATTTATTTTTTTTACCAATAACATATTTAACGACATTAATCCAAAAGCATAAGTTTTTCACTTATTCATAACTTTGTTTAAGACTTGCTGATGCCAATCACTCCACAGCCTAAACGTGCTCCAGCGTTTCCAGTAGTTTTGCTTAATTCGTGAGCACCCTGTCCCAAATCATCAGGATCAGCGTGTACAACTAAAGTCCGGCCAATAATATTGTGAGCTCCTTCAAGCGATATAATTGAATCGGTGAAAGATATCTAAAAAAAGTATTAGGTTAAAATTCGTATTCATTGTTATAAATGAGGAAAAATTACCTTTGCTTTTCCGTCAGTTCCAACTGTAATATTTCCAAGATCACCAACATGTCGAATACTGGCATCTGGTGCACCGTGTTCTTTGCCATACGGATTAAAGTGGGCTCCGGCAGATGTACAACCATTTGTATTGTCTCCAAATTCATGAACGTGAAAACCATGTTTTCCTTCAGCAAGACCGGTAAGTTCGCCAGTGACTTTAACTGGACTACCATCTTTCTGTGAATAAAAAAAAGAAATACGCTTATATAACTAATATCGTGCATATAACTACAGCTCGTAGGAATGTTATAAATTATTATACCCGCGTAATTTAACAGTGATTTCTAGTCTGAAATTCAGTGAGGGCACTATTCTTGCAGTTCTGCACTCAATTTTTTCAATTCCGCTCTCAGGCCAATTAAGAAAGAAACAAGAAAAAGGGAGGAAATAGAACGTTTTTCATTATTTTTTTTCCTATCCTGATTATTGAAAAGAATCAATTCAATTTTTATTTCAGGTTTAGCTGTACAATTATTTATTCAGAAAATTGCTCGATTTAATTTTAATATCTTTTTCATTTGAACATTTCGATTTTTTCGGATATTAGTGATTTCTATTCTGGAATTATGTTTTATCCTCAGGTCAGGTAAGAAAGGAACAAGTGCAGAAAATATAAGTTATTTTCATATTTTGCGTGTCAATCAATCAAATTCCTGTTAAGACCCCCTATAGGGGCATAGGACAGAAACAACTCTCTTCCACAAGGCGCGATCCTGCGCATCGGCTTTAAGCTGTTGCCAGGACTTGTTTATTCCTCTGGCCTCCTGCTCAACTGCTCGCTTCCATGTGTTACATGGTCGACCAACCCGACGTCTTCCTTGAGGGTTATAATCCAGAGCCTGTTTTGTGATGTTTTGCTCTGGTTTCCTCAAAGTATGACCATGATCCACTGCCACTTTCGCCGTTGAATCTCAATACCTATTTTAGTCTGGCGAGTTGTACTCCAAAGCTCGTCATTGGAGACCACTTCTGGCCAGAATATTCCTAAAATGCGTCGGAGGCATTGGTTTACGAAAGTCTGCAGTTTATTGGTAAGTCGAACGGTCACTTTCCACGTAGTACAACCATATAACAACACGGATTTGACGCCTGCGTCAAAAACTCGCAGCTTCGTGCGAAGGGAGATCTCTCTTAACCTCCAGAAAGGGGAAAGGATACCGAAGGCCTGACGAGCTTTATTTAGCCGAGCCTCAACATCCTTTTCGGCTCCGCCGTCCATGCTGACAATACTTCCGAGATAGCAAAAATCTTGCACCTCTTCCACATCCTGTACATTAAGAACAATCGGTGTGCTTGCGTTCGAACCCATGTACATGTACCGAAGGTCGCCCTTCTTCGGAATTTTCACAATGACGCCCTCCTTCCATTCAGTCGGATATCTTCCATCATTCCACACCTTAGTGAAGAGTGGGAGGAGTATATCGGCTGTTATTTCCGGGTCCGCTTTGAGGAGTTCCGTTGGTAGTCCGTCTATACCTGGAGCTTTCCTTCCCGCCATTGACCGAATGGCGGAAACTATCTCTTCCTTATTTTGCGTGTAGGCGCATCAAATTCCTGTTAAGACCCCCTATTCGGGCATATGACAGAAACTTGATTAGATAAACGCGGAATCTTCAAACTACCATACGTTTGTGGCCAACAGAATATCAACCATTCAACAAATATCCATCCCTGAGCAATGGAGACACATCAAATCAGCCGAAAATCCTGCTGACTTGTTAACACGGGGAATCTCGCCCGAAAAACTAACAACCAATCATCTTTGGTTTTATGGACCTACGCTTCTACATGGAAACGACAATCTATGGCCTAAACCTCACACAAGGGTCTTAGAATCACAACTCGAACGGAGAGAAAAACCACGAGCCGTATGCAGTGGAACAGCGAGCGAATCGACTAACTTCATTCAAATCATTGATCATCGTAATTCCTTTCGCCGCCCACAGCGTGTTGTTGCATACGTTCTTCGATTCATAAACAAATCAGCAAGGCGTGCCGAATCTCCACATATAGCTGCACTAAGCGTTAAGGAATTAGACAATGCCCAAACAATCATAATCAAATACATGCAAGAGCATGAATTCATCGATGATATCAAAAATATCCGGAAATGCAAGGAAGTGTCAAAAACCAGTGATATCAGTACCCTGTCACCATTCATAGATGAAAAGGGTATACTTCGAGTTGGAGGACGCCTTGAGGCATCAATTTTGAGCTACAACGCTAAACATCCTGCGTTGCTATCATATGCACATCCGTTTACCAAAATTATCATGAACGACTTGCATAGAGAAAACATGCACGCCGGTCCTCAAACATTATTGGCCATTGCAAGACAAACATTCTGGCCCATAAAGAGAAAGCATATTGCTCGCGCTGTAGTACAGAACTGTATTGAATGCTCACGGGCAAGACCAAAATTGTTTACACAACTCATGGGCAATCTACCAGCAGATCGCGTTCAACCTGCACGTCCATTTATCAACGCAGGAGTCGATTTTTGCGGTCCAATCTTTACGCACTACAAAACCAGAGGAAAACGACCGCAGAAGGCCTACATTGCGGTATTCTGCTGCTTTGCATCTAAAGCTGTTCATCTTGAGTTAGTCAGCGACCTATCAACAGATGGTTTTCTTGGAGCACTGCGGCGCTTTATGGCCAGACGAGGTCATTGTCAAAGAATATACTGTGACAATGCAACTAATTTTGTTGGAGCTCGAAATCAGCTTCATGAACTAAAAGAGATATTCAGTAACAGGCTTTCTAAGGAGAAAGTCACATCCGAGTGCAGCACCAAGGGAATAGAATTCCAATTCATCCCACCTCGAGCTCCGCATTTTGGTGGACTATGGGAAGCTGCAGTAAAGTCAGCCAAACACTTGTTGCGGCATAACTTAGCCTCAGCTTCACTAACGTATGAAGAGATGGAGACTGTAGTCATTGAAGCGGAAGCCATACTCAACTCGCGTCCAATCGCACCACTTTCATCAGATCCCAACGATCTATCGGCCCTTACGCCAGCTCATTTACTAATTGGTGATACGTTAACCTCTTCAGTAGATCCGCAAGCTGAGCCAGTAAAAGTAAACTTGTTGGCACGCTGGAAACTCGTCCAACACATTAAGAATGAATTCTGGAAGAGATGGTCAAATGAATACCTGAGCAACCTCCAACAGCGTTACAAATGGAAGCAGCAGTGCAACAACGTTAAGCCAGGCACAATGGTTATAATCAAAGATGACAATCTGCCTCCTTTGAAGTGGTCCCTAGGACGAATATGCAATGTAATCAAGGGAGAAGATGGACTGGTGAGAGTGGTCGATGTTCAAACAGCACACAACATACTCCGTCGACCAATTCATCGACTAGCTCCTCTTCCTGTTGAAGAAGAGCTACCTGGTCCATCTCCCAGCTCAAATCAAGGCGAGTATACAAGGAAGATAAATGAGTCACCAGGAAGTCCTGAAGATAGGACCAACAATCCTCCGAAAAGAGCTCGTCTTACGCTAGGTACCGCAATTGCCACCGTGCTATTAACATGCTTGATTTTACCAGTAACTAGTGTCAGCTCAACGATGCTAACGCCTTTCAAAACAAATCCTGGAATATTTTTTGAGAACATAGGCTCTACAAATATCATTGCCAGCGAATGGAATCTCATAGCTTATTATGACATGGATCCGTACTGGAAGGAATTTGAAATCTTGCGTAATTGTAGTTCGATCCTTGACAACCTATCTTCGGCAATACACAAACGAGACTCATACGCCAATATCGTTAAACAAATCCAACATGTTCTCAACGAGCTGGATCAAACCAATGACTTACTAAAAACACAGCCGCCATCCAGACAAAAACGCGGTGCGTTAAACATCGTCGGTAATGTGGCAAACGCCTTATTCGGTGTTCTTGATTCAAAATAAGCAGAAGACATGTCAACGACTATCGACTCAATCCAGCAGAACGAAGATCACATAACAGAACTACTGCGAAATCAAACTTCCATCCTCGATGCAACAATCAACGTGATGCAGAGAGACCATACAGCCATAAAGGGAGAGTTTGAAAGAGTGCAACAACAGTTCAACAGCATTTCCTTTCAAATAACGGGCATCGAAGACAAATTACGGCAGGAAAATCTAGCCCAATCGTTCTACATTAGCACTAAAAACACTGTTAACTATCACCAACTTTCAGAAGACTCAAAACTCAATATTGGACGTCCTCACAAACACACAGCACGGCAAATTGAGTACCCAGCTAATTTCGCCACGTCATTTAAGGGCGGAGCTAATAAACATTCGAGCAAACCTTCCTCCAGCGTTAAAATTGCCGATGAATTTGGAAGATGTCTTGAAATTCTACAGTCTAATATCATTGGAAGGCAGAGCCACCACAAGGCATATCATATTCAAGCTAAGATTGCCTCTCCTACACTCAGAAGAATTTGAGCTGTTCAAATTGACGCCGATTCCAGTCAAAATAAACGACACATTAACTGCTATTAGACCTTCATTCAAGTTCTTAATAGTTAATTTGCATAGGGATCATTACTATCCGCTTCCGGATTCAGATCTAAGGGCCTGCATTTCAATTGAAACAGATAAATACCTGTGCAAACAACGTCATCCTCTCTACAAATTGGGTTCACAAGTGAGTTCTTGCGAAATGCGCCTATTGAATCGTATGCCCCCAAACTCTCTTTGTCAAATCATGACAATGCCACCAGGGCCATATTGCAAATGTACAATCCGAATCACTGGATTTACTCGCTGGAATCGGAGACTACAATCAACGTAGTATGCGACGACAACATGACTCAGCTTGTGCTTCAGAACACTGGAATTCTGAAGATCGACAGCGATTGCACCATAAAACAACCGCTTATCACCATTCAAGGTCACAAGGTGTACCCTGAAATTGAAAAAATGTCGTACATTCCAACACTGAACCTAACAGACGTAGTGACAAAACAAAACCTATCTTCAGCGTTGCGATATCACAATCACTACACACCACATCTTCACGAGCTGGAAAAGCTAAAACACCAGCTCCAAGAAACAAGGGTCCAGCTTCCCGAATTGATGTACGGTCATAACATCCACCACTACTCGCTAGGTTACGCCAGCTTAGCTTTGGTAATCAGCATCATGGTCTACCTATTCTGGAGATTACACCGCGCAAGAAGACATCAGCCATCATCATCAGCTCCAGATCTTGATCAATTCTGAGGCCGTGCGCTCTGAGGATTGCGCTGCCAAAAATCTCTTCACTAGCAACTTCAACGATTGAATGCAGCTCATTCAATGCCGGGGAGGATGTTCAGTATCTATCAATATTAAATAAATACTTACATCTATTTCAATTAAAATTACTTATCAGTTGACATAAAGTAAAATTCCACATAGATAATATCTAATTGCAAATAAGTAAAATTCCACATAGATAATATCTAATTACAAATATGCAATTCATGCAAAATCACAAAATTAATTTCTCATAAGTCTTTTTATGCACCTGTCGCGTAAGTCGCATCATGTTGCATCTGCCAGTTCGCTAGCGGAATCTAGGCATCATATTGCGTCTAGTGTCTTATCGCTAGAACAATGCATAGAAGGGCTTGTGAACTAGAAATTCCTTAATGTATATTCTCACGATGATGGAATGTAATTTATTGTATAAATAAGATAGATAAGTTTAATAAAGTTTAGTTATCCATTAACTCTCGAGCGCGTTTGATTTTCATTCTTCGTACCCGAACATATCGTGTATTGGTTCAAGACCTTTACACACCTACAAAGGATCTTGGTGTTACACTAAGGTTCATCCCGTCTGAAAATATCTAAACAAAAGAGTTTAGATCAAACAACTCTCTTCCACAAGGCGCGATCATGAGCATCGGCCTTAAGCTGTTGCCAGAACTTGTAGGTGCATAACACAGACTTACTCCCAATCCCTTGAAGAGAGAAAGTTAATTTTCGGTTGGATTGTATATGGATAATAATCTCAGGCGGACACTAATTTTGGGGGGTGCACGGGTTAAGAGGGAGGTAGTCGGAGCGATAGAGCTATAAACTACGAATTCGAATATCTCAACCATGCCTCCAGCTACAATAGAAAGCTAAAAATCGACACACATATAGAGGGGGGACAAACCTTAAAGATAATTTATTTTTTTATTCATTAGGGTCCGAAAAGAGGGGGGGGGGCTAAAAACAATTATATTTATTGATTGCATCTTCGGAATTACTTAACATAAATAGTTCATGTTCTAGGAAAAATTAGGTGGCATATAGATCCATCATAATCAACTTCTTATAAAAAGGCACTACAGCCCAAATCGGGCCTTGGCCTCCTGACTTTCAGGTTCCTTAACATTTATATATTTTTTTTGTGGAAGGGTTGTTAGACTTTCGCACAACCCTCTATCTTCGAATTTTTCATTTTCGTATATTGAGGTGGCCAAGGGATACCCAAAGCAGGCAGTGTGCTGAAATTATGCGTCGACCGGGATTTGAACTCATGACCTTCGCATTGTAAACCAACACGCTACCCACTAGGCTACACCCCAGCTAGCATAATCAACTCAGGAGGAAAATACTTACGATATACGTATATATATATATATATATATATATATGTATATATATATATATGTATATATATATATATACATATATATATGTATATATATATATATATGTATATATATATATATGTATATATAATTTTTGAATAAAATATTAAGGTAGGATCTTCAAAATTTGCTAGAATAGTTTCAAAACAAAATGCTTAAGAGTTCAAGACATTAACATATACATTCAAAACTTCCACCCCTCCCAAACAAAAATTTTGAAGAAATCAGTGATTAGCAACACATTGTAAGCTATGATAGCTTCGAATTTTGTACAAATACTTAAAAATATTTAAAACTAAGTTTCAAGTTTTGAAATCACTTTAATCCTTGTACCTCCTCCCAAAAGTATGATATCAACCAATTTCAGTAACCAAGAAATTGAAAGGTTCGAACTTTGATCCAACCTTTTTCAAGAAATAAAACGAAATAAAACTGCATCACAAATGTTACGATTCCCTTGTGGTGCTCCAGCACATTTCATTTTCATTTAAAAAATCACTCTAATTTTTCTTAACGAAAATTTCGAAATTTAAATCAGTAACGTTTGTTATCGTAAAAAAAATAAAACAATTGTATGATTTCAGTCGTTCGAAGAAAATTCATTTGATAAACATAATAAAAATAAAGATATTTAAAATAATAATATAATGTTAAATAAATATTAGTGTAAAAATATTGTGAATATGAAATAATTAAAATAATTCTTTAAATCGTTAAATTAATATTGTTGATAAGAATTATAATAATTGGTGACCCTGACAGGCGACACGCCTGAGAAATACAAGGAATCAATACTGAAATAAAAGGAATCAATACTGGAATAAAACGAATTGATAGGGAATACAAGGATTGAATACTGAAATACAAGGAATCAATACAAGAGTCAGCTCAAGAATATTATTAGACAAGATATAAATGAACTGTTAACAACTCTAACAAGATTATTGCTGATACGTAGTATTCACTTCTATTATTTATCATAAATTATTTTAGATATTTTCCTTATTAATATACAAATTGTACTGTCACATCAATTCGATTTTTTCGAACGAAACGCGAAAGTTTTCATTTTTCGTTAAAATTTTAAAATATTTTTCAATCTCAGTATGGAAAATAATAATGGATTGGCACCACATGCCCCACCTTTTTCTGATCTGCACGCACCTAACCCCATTTCAGGGATTAGGTGATTATCATGTTGCATCTGTTGCAGTACAAAAAATTTGTGTTTGGAGAAGAAATCCAACAGCATGGTTCAATGCTTTGGAAATACAATTCAGGTCAGCAGGCATATCATCCGAGGCGACAAAGTTTAGTCACACGATAAGCATGTTGACCCAAAATGAGTGTGACAAGGTTTTGGACGTCATTGCAAATTCTTCATCAGATACACCTTATACTGATTTAAAAACAACGATCATCGCTAGATTTGGCGAATCGGAAGATCATAAACTGCACAAATTATTAAACGGTCTTGATCTTGGTGATGATAAACCATCAAATTTGTTAACTAAAATGAAATCACTGGCAGGAAATTCAGTTGGTGACCCTCTTTTAAGGAAACTATGGTTAAATAAACTTCCACAAAATGTCCAATCAATTTTAGCCGTTGCTAATGTGCCGTTAAATGAATTAAGCATTCTGGCAGATCGAGTTTTTGAAAGTTCTCCTGGTTTCTCTTTTAATGTTTCTAGCGCTTCACATTCTAATGGCAACAATGGAGGATCTGATCGTTTTGCATTCGAAAATGCAATCATCCATCAAATGTCGTTGTTGACTAAGCAAATTGAAACTTTGATTAATCGGCAAAACCATTTTGCCAGGCAAAGTCGATCACATTCTAAGAACCGTTCGCATTCCCGAAATAAATCTCGTGATAATGCTGACTTATGTTTCTATCATAAAAAGTTCGGTATTAACGCGACCAAATGTCGGCAACCTTGCTCTTTTAATTCAACAAAAAACTAAATAAATTGTCGGTAATGACGACAACCGACAATGTAACAACTTCAAGTCGTCTATTTATATTTGACAAATTGTCAAATTACAGTTTTCTTATCGATACCGGCGCTGACATTTCAGCCCTCCCAATCACAGCACTAATAGAACTTGCGACAATTCATTAATTTTAACGGCGGCAAATTCGACCAACATCAAAACTCTTGGATACAAAGAAATCGAAATTTCTCTCCAGTTACGAAGAGTTTTCAAATGGAGATTCATCGTAGCTGACGTCGAAAAGCCCATCCTTGGCGCGGATTTCCTAAAATATCACGGTTTAATTGTGGATATTCGTCAGAAATGCCTTATTGACCCGCTTTCACGAATTACCTCTGCAACAGGCAGTTTAGTTAAAGGACCATCTTCGTCCCTGGCTGTATTATCAATTTCAACTGTAAATTCTAAGGTTGAACGAATTTTAACAAAATACGAAAACGTATGTCGGTCTTTAAACTACAGTAACTTAGGATTGAGCACAGTGCAACATTTTATCGTTACTGAAGATCGCCCCGTTTTTGCTAGACCACGTCGTCTAGACCCAACTAAATTAAAGATAGCAAGAGCCGAATTTGATCTCATGATCGAAAACGGTATTTGCAGACCTTCCGATAGCCCATGGGCATCACCTTTGCACATGGTTAAAAAGAAAGATGGTACTTGGAGACCCTGTGGGGATTATCGAGCCCTTAATGCGATAACTACTCCAGATACTTATCCGATCCCTCACATCCAAGACTTTAGTCAACAGTTGGAAGGATGTAAAGTTTTTTCAACTGTAGATCTAGAAAAAGCGTATCATCAGATACCCATTCGAGAGGAGGACATCCCAAAAACAGCTATCACAACACCTTTCGGACTGTATGAATTCATGAGGATGACTTTTGGACTGCGCAATGCAACGCAAACTTTTCAACGCTTCATCTTTTCCATTTTGAAGGATTTCGATTTTTGCTTCGTTTATATTAACGACATCCTAATAGCTTCTAAATCGGAAAGTGAACATCTTAATCATTTGGATAAGTTATTTGAACGGTTAAACTCACACAACTTAGTAACTAACCAAAGTAAATGCACATTCCTTAAAGCATCGGTTGATTTCCTTGGTCATACGATTGACGAATTCGGATTCAAACCAATCGCTTCACGAATTGAAGCCATTTTAAATTATCCACGACCATCTACGGTTAAAGATATAAGACGTTTTCTTGGGATGCTCAACTTCTATCGGCGTTTCATTCCACACGCTGCTGAAGCACAATCCACATTGGACAGCTTCACAAACGGCAGTAAAAAGAAAAACGACAAGACAGAGCTTCAGTGGACGAACACTTCCATCGAAGCCTTCAACTGTTGCAAAAAACAACTGGCTCATGCTACTACTCTAGTTTTTCCATCAACATTTTCGACATTATCTTTGGCAGTAGACGCATCAGACACTGCTTTAGGAGCTGTGCTGCAACAGCGACTTACAGGGGACTGGAAACCATTAGCCTTTTTCTCGAAGAAACTCTCTTCCGCACAAAAAAAATATAGTTCTTACGACCGAGAATTATTGGCAGCCTATGCATCAATTAAACATTTTAAATACATGCTCGAAGACAGGAATTTTATCTTGTTTACTGACCATAAGCCATTAATTTTCGCGTTAAAGCGAAATCCGGAAAAAGCTTCACCACGTCAACTAAGGCATCTCGATTATATCAGCCAATTTACGTCGGACATTCGTCACGTTTCTGGACGAGACAACATAGTTGCCGATGCGTTGTCAAGAATCGAGATATTAAATCTTCCGACAACCATAGATTATTGTGAAATTGCTAACGCTCAAGTAACAGATATTGAGTTAATCAAAGCAAAAGATATACCAAGCCTTAACTTCATTCCGGTTACTGTTGAACGTACCACAAATCCCCTTTGGTGTGACACAACAATGCAGCAATTAAGACCGTACATACCTGCAAATTTGCGCTTACAAGTTTTTCGTAAGGTACACGATTTGTCCCATCCGGGAATTAAGGCTACGGTAAAATTAATGCGAAGCAAATTTATTTGGCCATCAATAAACAAAGACAGTCGGAACTGGACTAAAGAATGCATTGCGTGTCAAAAGCCAAAGTTTCACGACATGTCATAAGCCCTCTTGGTGAATTTGAATCAATATCACAAAAATTTAGTACTATTCATGTTGATCTGGTTGGTCCGCTACCAATTTCAAACGGTTATAGATACTGCCTAACAGTCATCGATCGCTTCACCAGATGGCCAGAAGCATACCTAATTCACGATATTCATGCGGAAACAGTCGCTAACACACTTTTCAAAGAGTACATGCCACGATACGGAACACCAGTTTCAATCATTACAGACCAAGGCGCTCAATTCGAGTCGCGATTGTTTACTGAATTAGGAAAGATGATTGGATTTAAACGTTATAGAGCTACAGCATATAATCCTAAAGCTAATGGAATGCTTGAGAGATGGCATAGGGTTTTTAAAGAAGCAATCTTATGCAAATCAAATGACAGTTGGTCAGACAGACTTCCTTTAATACTTCTTCGTTTGCGTACGATCGTTCGCGAAGATGCTAACGCGACACCGGCCAAACTGTTATTCGGTCAAAACATCAGACTTCCTTATGATTTCGTACAGCAAACCGATCAAAAGCAAAATGCAACCGCGAGCGAATTTGTCGAGATTCTTCGAGATCGCATCAATAACACCAAGCCACAACCTCCTTCAAAACACAAACATGAAACCCCTTTCATTTTCAAAAACCTCAAAACTTGCAGTCATGATTTTATCAGAACCGATGCAGTTCGAACTAGCTTACAAACCCCTTATGAAAGACCCTTTGAACTGCTACAAAGACATAAAAAATATTTCATAGTCAAAGTAAAAGAGAAATCAACAACAGTGTCCATTGATAGGCTTGAGCCATGTTACAAAAGCTCTGCCGAACAAATTAATCTAGCGACGATCCGCAAAAAAATAACTTTTGGTAAATCGGAAACGCAAACATTTCGCTCCACAGACAAATCATACTTAATTAATAGTAGAATCAAGAAGGTCCATAACCTTCTCTAGGAGGGGGGTATGTGGTGCTCCAGCACATTTCATTTTCATTGAAAAAATCACTCTAATTTTTCTTAACGAAAATTTCGAAATTTAAATCAGTAACGTTTGTTATCGTACAAAAAATAAAACAATTGTATGATTTCAGTCGTTCGAAGAAAATTCATTTGATAAACATAATAAAAATAAAGATATTTAAAATAATAATATAATGTTAAATAAATATTAGTGTAAAAATATTGTGAATATGAAATAATTAAAATAATTCTTTAAATCGTTAAATTAATATTGTTGATAAGAACTATAATAATTCACCCCAACACCCTTACCTACCGAGCACTGATCAAATTCCAGCTGAGCTTCTTAAAGCCGGCAACACCTGCACATCGCATCTCCTACACGGATTAATCGGACATATGGACGGATGAAACACTTCCTGAAAATTGCAAGAGCATCATATGTCCAATTTATGATGACCAAGTGTTTGTCACAAGTCAGAGTAAAAAACGACCTGACTTCCAGCTTTAAAACAGACAAAGGCCTTAACCTTCATCTCACCCTTATGTAGAAAACTACACAAATACGACTCTTTTTTCATTTTTTTTTTTGTAGAACCGGTAAATGCAAGCCAACGGGATTTCGTGACTATATTTCTACCATCATTCTAAGCAAAAAAACAAATTCCGTGGTAAAAATAATATTCTTATTTAGCTATAATTTCAAAAATTACGTTGTCTACTCTCGTGTGTAGATTTCTACACATATGGACTTTTACTGTGCTTGAATATTTGGGTTGCTTGATCATGTGTGAATGTTGATAGCCTGATAGCCAAAACAAGCAAAAAACCAAAAAATCATGCCTTCTTATGTACGAACCACCATTTACCACCAACTATAACGAACTTTCGCAAGTGTGCATGCCGGTGTAAACAAAAGCAAGAGATCTTCAATATCTATGCTAAGATGTCTAATTTGCTTACATTCAATGAAAAAAGGGATAGAACTAAATTCAGTCCATTTCATATTTTCCGCAAAGGATCTTCTCCTTACGGAATAAGCAGTATCACTGACATGGAAAAAAGATTTATCTGTTTTTGGCTTATGTTTACTGAGGTCTTAAAAATTGTCTGCACTTTGAAGATCGATCTTAGCCTGAACAGACGTGTTCTGTAATATAGTGAAATTTAATTCTACAATTGCGAATTCAATAAAGAAAAGAAAAAGAAATGTCTGCTAGACAAAGCTATCTAACAGTTGGGGAGGTGCAAGCACTATTGAGTGAAAATGATGATAGCGATGAAGGTGATTTTTTGGGAGACAGTGATGATGAATATGTGCCAGAGGAATGTAATGATGAAGGTGATTTATATTCAGAAGATAGTGATGTTGATGCTGAGGAGGAATTTAATGAAATAAACGAATCGGCTTTTGCCGCTGAAAATACGGATCCACTGTTTGTTTCAAAAGATGGTGTTGCGTGGTAACCAGAACTAGTTGAACATCCAAAAGGAAGATTTTGGAACACGTTGGTGGTTTGAAAGGTCACAACGTAACGATGGATAATTTTTTTCTTCGTATGTTCTTGTTGTCGAAAGGCATTACAATGGTTGGCACGATGAGGAAAAATAAAAGAAGCATTCCACCAAAGTTTCTTGAATGTAAAAAAATGCATTTATATCAATCGACATTTGAATTCACCGAAAACACAGTTCTTGTTTCGTACATTGGGAGAAAAAATAAATGCACTATTCTGCAGAGCACAATGCATAACTCTATAGAAATTGGATCCAGCGAAAAAAAGTTGCCGTCGATTATAGAGTATTACAACAAAACGAAAGATTTGTTCAAACAAATTCCGTCTTTTGAATACACGTCAAAGTTCACCCTGAAATCAATCATTACGAGATTTTCCCTCAACATCATCATCACCACTTCCACCAAAGAGATCGAAGAGCGTTCCACTGCAATTGAAAGGCAGAGTAAAATATCACGTTTGTTAAGAAGGAAATTCTACCACCAAAAACAACGTGTATGAAACAATGTGTTGTTTTTGTGAAAAGCTGCTTGTAAAAAGCTACGTAATCGAAATGTTTGTGTAAAATGCATTGAAGAAAATTTAACTTGAATCTTTTTTTTTTTTAATAAAATAGCATTATAAAATCACATTATAAAATCTTTTACTTTTTTCATTTTGTGCTAGATGTACCACCAGTCACTTCGTAGACCTTCATGGGACACTGCCAAGGTGGCGTGTCAGCAGGGTGTCGATGAGAGGGTTTCTGGTGAAACCACTCATCGCGGCTGTTACATATATGGCGCCCAACGCACGGCCAAGTTTCGGTGACTTGTACTCACAAGACACTATCAACATTCCTTAACGGATTTCTAGTTGAATGAGATTTGGATCTGTCTATAACCTGTGAATCTTTAACTAATTGTGTAATTATGATCACATTTCCATCCAGTTCCATTTGCGTTTTAAATTTTGGAGTCAATAAAATCTTATTAGAGAAAATTTTTGAGTTACTAATTGCTGAATGATTCAGCGAGAACGAGAAGCAAACGTTTACATAGACAGACCCACTCCTTTCGGAACATTAAAATCACCGGGTCCCATTTCATTGGCTCCGTGAATGAAAAGAAAAAAAAATATTCCACTAAGTTGCTGGTGCATACGTACGTTTCGCTTTTCTAATTTTCAAAGCCGGTTTTGAACAAATACTTATATATTGTAGCTTTTAAAAGTTTTCTTTTGCAATTCGTTTAAAGAAAAATATTTTTATTTCTTATTACAATCAATAAATAATAAGGAATCTAACTGTACAATTTCGCTTGCCCAAACAAGTTTTCCGAGCAAATAGATTGAGTAAAAGTGTGACTTCCTGAATTTTTTTTTTGTTAAAGTCTCAAATTGAGGGTTTTAATATTCAGTATTAACTCAGGTTAATCTGAATGGAAATTAGAGTAACGGGTAGCGTCTTGTTCTGAGCTCGAACTAGTGAAATTACAGTTGAGCCATAAAGAAACAATTTAGGCGTTTCTTAAGATTTTCTTTGGCAGCCTTAAATGCCTACGTCACGAACTCCCACCGCTAGTGGAGCGGTGCCCAAAGGAGGACCTAAAACGAGACAACGAGCGCGAGAAATTTCTCTGGATTTTCCCGCATATCCTTCAGCTTCTCTAGACAGAGACTTTATCAGAGAAACGACTACACAGCCGCCAAGTCGGGAAAGGTCTGAAGTACCATCACGAACGAACACTCCCTTAGCCGTCGGACTAGAGACCTTGCGAGGAAGGAATCAGCCAGACCTGTCAGTGCCGCCACCGAACTTCAATGTTTCCGGTATGGAATCTGCCCCTCAGACAACCTCAAGAGGGAGAACAAACCCATCCAGACTAGACCTTCAATGGGATTACAATCCTAATGAACAAATACTTGGAGCCGGAGAAGCAGAATACGCATTCCCCCCACCTGGAATGAAGCACCGCTCACAAACTAAACTCAACGATCTTAAACTAGTAGAATTGCAGCAATGTGTGGAAAAGCTGCAGCTGCAGTTGGGACGAGTAAACCCAAGTCAAGACTCTTTTCTAAATCAGTCATCCGATCCTCATAATCCACTACGCACGCGTCCGAGTCCGCATCAGCAGTTCAATTATCAGCCTACCCAGCCTTCGCGTTCAGTATTCGACAGTCACCAGCCTAGATCGAAGAGCCCGCTTAGTCGATGCAATATGAAGTTCGATGGAATGGCACAAAACATCCCTGTCGATGAATTCCTTTTCCGACTAGAGCGACTGAAGATGCTAAATCAAGTACCAGAGGAATACTGGGTGAACAACTTTCACCGATGCGTAGCTGGTTCAGCGGAAGCCTGGTATTGGCAATATCTACGAATGCGAAATAACCCATCATGGCCGGAGCTGAAGCAGGCCCTGACTAAAAGGTTCAAACTGTGGAATTCAGATTCGGAAATCACACACACCATCGAACGACGCCGACAAGGGATACGGGAGCCTGTAGAGGAGTTCGTGTCCGCGATAGTGGCACTGAATGTGCAAAGAAATCAGCCCCTGAGAGACGAGGAGTTGGTTAGGATGATGCTGCCAAATATTAATTCTCGTATCGCTCAGTTAATATACGCCATGAACCTTTCTACCGTTGATCGCTTCCGTGACGAATGTAGAAAGGCGGAAATCTACTTGCGAGCGCTTCCGGACTATGAACGCCGATCTACTAACCAGCCGGGTAATAGACCTTACCACGTGGCGGAATTACAGTCTTGTCCATACGAGGATGTTGAGGCTTTCAGCACCAAACATAAAGAAGTGGCTGCCTTGGAATCGGAACAGAATGTTCGGGATCGGCAATGGACCTGTTGGAACTGTAATGCAGTCGGCCACGGTTTTCGCGAATGTCCATCCCAAGTGCGGCGACTCTTTTGCTATCGATGTGGAGAGAAGGGAAGAACCTGCATCGACTGCCCACGTTGCATGTCAAAAAACCTGACAGGGGGCCGGCCCAAGGCCGCTTGGACTGGTCCTATACGCCCAGCAGTTTCAAACCCTTTCACCACTCCACCGCGGCAGGAGAAGAATGCGGTGAAACATCCGTTCCGGACAGCCTCTCAGTAAATTTTCAGTCGCAAAAGCAGCCAGGTCTACCGATTGTGTCAGTGCAAACGCAGACAGATGATACCAACCAGGACCCCTGTTGTATCATTCCATCCAAGCCAAACTACTTGCCGTCATTCACTTCATCATCGATCCCTCTACATCGCAAAAGCTTGCAGGAAAGGCAGACTAATTACGAGAGAGCTCGGGCTAACATTTTTAGAGACGTAGCTGAAATTCAGCTTTCGATGAAAAACCCAAAAAAATCAATTCTGCGCTTGAGAGAGTGGTACAAACGAAAGTTACATCAAAGGTGTCTAGCGATATCATCCATTAAGAACCGGAAGGGTGATCCTAGGCCGTATGCCGACGTGAGCATAGGAGGGGAGTCAATCACTGGCTTACTTGATACTGGGGCTAGCGTTAGTTGCTTAGGAGCAGGGGCGCTCGAACTGTTGAACAAGTTAAATATAAAATTTCACCCAGCGCAATCTAATATACGCACAGCAGGAGGCGTTTCGCACAGGATCGCTGGCTCCTTTAGAACAGTGGTTAGTTATAAAAATAGAACCAAACGAATGCGTATTTATGTAATCCCTGATCTGGAACAAGAACTCTACTTAGGTATCGACTTCTGGAAGGCATTTGGACTGGACGGGATATTTCTGGAATCGGTCCCACTCGAAGACGGTGAGTAAAAAGAAGTTCCGAAATCTCATACACTGTCTGATTCAGAGCAAGTCTCATTACAAAATATCATCGACCAATTCCCTGCTTTTGCAGAATTGGGATTAGGGAAAACTACTGTCGAGACCCATGTGATTGACGTAGGTAATGCTACCCCAATTAAACAAAGACACTACCCTGTTTCGCCAGCAATACAAAAGTTAATGTATGATGAGCTGGACAGGATGCTGTCTTTGGGGGTCATTGAGGAAAGCATGAGCGCCTGGAATTCCCCCGTTGTCCTAGTAAGAAAGCCAGGTAAAGTTCGGCTTTGCTTGGACTCCCGGAAGCTAAATGAAGTGACCATAAAAGACGTATACCCATTGCCTCACATAGATGGATTATTAAGTCGACTACAGGATACACGTTATATATCCTCGATCGATTTAAAAGATGCCTTATGGCAAATTCCATTGGAAGCCGCTTCCAGAGAAAAGACAGCATTTACGGTCCCAGGAAGACCTCTTTATCACTTTAAAGTCATGCCATTTGGGTTGTGCAATGCACCTCAAAGAATGTGTCGGCTCATGGATAAAGTAATGGCGCCACTTCCCGTCTCACTTCGAGAGCGAGTGTTTGTATACCTTGACGATTTATTGGTCATTTCCTCAGATTTTCAGTCACACCTTGACTCATTACAAGCAGTCGCGAATTGCATAAAAAACGCTGGACTAACTATTAACATCAAGAAAAGTCATTTCTGTATGACTGAGGTGAAATACTTAGGCTACATAGTGGGAAATTGCTCACTCAAAGTGGACCCAGGCAAAGTGTCAGCCATCTCCGATTTTCCCGTACCTAAATCATTTAAACACACCCGGCGATTTTTGGGAATGACTGGATGGTACCGCCGATTCATACCAAATTATGCCACTCTGGCAGGCCCCATCACTGACTGCCTAAAAAAACCCACAGCAGGATTTCATTGGACGGCTGATGCTCAAGAAGCGTTTGAAAAGCTGAAAACAGCCCTTACCACAGCACCTGTACTTCACAATCCTGACTTTACCAAACCGTTTGTGATTCAGTGTGATGCGAGCACAACTGGCGTTGGAGGTGTCCTATACCAAGTAGGTGAGACAAACGAAGATAGACCAATCGCCTATATCTCACAAAAGTTGAACGCAGCTCAGAAAAATTATAGCATCACGGAGCTAGAATGCCTAGCGGCAGTGATTTGCGTCAAGAAATTTCGTGCATATGTTGAGGGACTTCCTTTCACTATTGTCACTGATCATGCCAGCCTGAAATGGCTGATGAACCAGAAGGACCTCAGTGGGAGACTGGCTCGATGGTCCTTAAAACTGCAAGCATTTGAGTTCAAAATAGAGCATAGGAAAGGTAGTCAAAACGTCGTGCCGGATGCGTTGTCTCGCATGTTTGCCGAAGAATTGACAATGGGGCAGGAAATATCTCCGGAAGTTGATCTAGAATCTCCAGAATTTACATCCCAGGAATATAAAGAATTAATAACACACATCGAAGAAGCGGAAGAAAAACTGCCAGACCTATGCATTTCAGAAAATTTCGTATACAAACGTGTGATACCACGCTCCGGTGATCTTGATGAAGACACTAACACGTGGAGGTTGTGGGTCCCATCTAAGCTGACGCACCCACTGGTCAAACTAGCGCACGATCCACCCCTAGCAGCCCATGGAGGCATGGGAAAAACACTAGCAAGGTTAAGGCAGCGTTATTTTTGGCCCGGAAAGGCAGCTCAGGTCAAAGACTACGTCAAATCCTGCAACCGATGCAAGGAAACGAAAGCCCCGAACATTTCTTTGAGACCCCCGATGCTATCGCAAATTACCCCACTACGTGCCTGGCAACGAATTTATATAGACCTGTTGGGTCCATACCCCAGATCCAAAGATGGAAATACTACTATCCTGATCGTTTTGGATCAATTTTCCAAATTCGTGTTGCTAAAGGCCATGCGAAACGCTTCAACTAAGAACATCAGGAAATTTCTTGAAACAGAAGTTTTTCATACATTTGGCGTGCCAGAACTCCTTGTTTCGGATAATGGAACACAGTTCGCTTCCAATGACTTCGCCTCCTTAATGTCGCTATATGGAGTCAAGCATACGCCCACCGCTATTTATTCTCCTCAAGCTAATGCGTCGGAGAGAGTAAATCGGTCCATCTTGGCCGCTATTAGAGCATATATTGGCACTGATCATAGGGAGTGGGATAGACATCTTAGCGAAATAGCTTGCGCCCTCCGTACTACCGTGCACGAGGCAACAGGCTATTCACCCTACTACTTAAACTTCGGTGAAAATATGATTTGCCATGGGTCAGCCTATTCCCTGTTGAGACGGTTGAATGACATCTCTACCAGCGAGGTCCCGTGTACAGCGTTAACAGACCGAATGCAACTAATCCGGGTACAAGTGGCAAAGAACCTGTCAAAAGCACACGCGAAATACGCCCAAAGGTATAACTTAAGAACTAGAGAAACGAAATTTGTCCCCGGCCAAGAAGTTTTCCGTCGTAACTTCACGCTCAGTGACGCTACTAAAGCATATAGCGCCAAATTAGCCCCGAAGTTCAAGTGCAGAATAACAAATAAACTCGGAAATAGCATCTACACTGTAGAAGACTTACAGGGTAAAATTCTCGGCAACTACCACGCAAAGGATCTGAAGCAGTAGATTAGCTTTTCTTTGCTATCTCGGTGAGCATTTCGTAAACTAAACCCAGGCACAGCCATGACAGATGGCAAAATGGCGCCACATTTCGGACATCAGGCAAGCAAGATAATAAGTGTAGCATTTAACTATGAAAAGTCAGTTCCATATCAGGGAATCCAGGGAGGTTTTTACTCGTACCGAATTCGGACCTCCTTCACCCTGTAATTTAAAAGATAGACGTCTGTCGATTCATTTCCTATACAGTAGTATAACTATAGATCACAATTAACTCTTAAACATGACAAAATAGACAGGAGGTATTTATATGTGTATTACACTTGGCAATTAAATCACCAAAAGAATGAAATGGCAATCCCAATATATATTCACGACTAGTACATATAGGAAACGGAACTTATGACTGGACCCACGTAAGAAAAATTACCTAGCCATGATATTAAGAGCGTGAGGTATTCCAAGTTATAAAGTTAATCGGATTAGAAATATTCCAGTATATATGAACACCTATTAATTAGTTATTATACCTTATTTATAAATGGTTTGGATACAAAATACACCGATTTCATAAGGGGGAATTTGGGTGCTATCGATGAATTAAATTATTAATTGTTTGATCATATACAAAAAGAAATTATTGATTCTATACCAAAAAAAAAAAAAAAAAATTGTTTTTTATAATTCTCAAGTAATCTAGAGCAGTATAGGATGTTCTTGTACTGGGACTTACTCCGTTCAAGTCCAATTAAATATATCGAAGTGAAATAGTCTTGACTTGGAATTGATTGACTTTCGAAGGCACCATTCTTTCTTTTAGTTTCAAATATGTTGATGAATACATCATGTTATCCCGGCTAAATGATCATTGGCTGGTGCAAACACACGTCACTGTTATGAGACCATTAATTCATTGCGGTGAGCCGGGATCAAAACACTGGTGGTGGATGCTGAACGACTTCGCGTTTATGTAAAATGGCCTAAATCCACCCAATGACCGACTACGATGGAATTTGAAGAAGTTCTTTTACAAAAAAAAAAAAAACATAAATAACCAAATAAGTGAATTTATATATATATATATATATATATATATATATATATATATGCATAAATACGTAATTACTGAGATCACTCCCAGCGTGCAGTACCTCGTCAATATGGAGTGAATTCTCCCGTTGGAGGTGTGCTCTTGTCTCTTAGTGGCGGCCTTCAGTCTCAAGTTTTATCTAAACCCCAAGAATATAATTATGCTGCGGGAAAGTCGCCGTAAAGGTCCGAACATCGCTACCATGATTGAATGATGGTGAGGTGTACAAACACCAATAATACACTCAATAAATATGGACAATGGTAACATAGTGAAGAACTATTACCATTATTAGATGCCTTTGATCGGATCATACCCATTACCAAAGGTACAATGTGGTCTTGACGGAGAGATATTGGCATATCGCATCAACTTAATAATTAACAGAGTGTGATCTATAACACGTCCTTACGGCCATCGAACAAATATCTACAGCATAATTATAAAAGGGAATCATACCAGGATTTTTTTATCTTCACAGATGAGAAGGTGCTTAGCTACTGAGAGAAGAGAGAGACAACCCCAATTCTCAATTCTTACTTTAAAACCTTTTTTTTATACAAAGCATACTGAGAGGGTTCCCAAAAATCAAACGTAGAAAAAAAAAGGTGCATATATATATATGAAAATAAACAAATGCTAATGGGCGGTAAGGTTGCTCATTACATTGGTTCAGTCGAACTTAATCTCCTTGCGTCTCAACAATGATAACCAACCAAATTGCATAGTAGCCGGGTCATTGAACACTGTAATCGAAATCAAAATATGAATTGCAAATCGCTCGGACAGCAGGCATCAACAGTACCCTGGTGTTGGCTCAATTTACCGGTTTCTAACGCGCGTTATATAAGGAAAATTCACTTTATCGTTTGTCAAACTCAAAGTGAGGTGTGTTACATCTCCAAGATCCTTAGAGCCCGGCTAGCTCAGTCGGTAGAGCATGAGACTCTTAATCTCAGGGGTGGGTCGAAACCACACGTTGGCATAGCTCCCATGTTTCAGCTTCCTCGGAAGCAGGCAGGCTCCACCGAGCAACCTGCCCTGTAATGGTCGCACGGATAGAAACTATTTTAAAAAAAAAAAAAAAAATTAAAAAAATTTTAAATTAAGAACCAATTTGCCGCTGGGCGTTTGGTCGCCCTATCAGTTCATAGATGGCGCTAAAAACAGCTGAGCGTCACCAGAAAACCTAAGTGACGTGCGCAAACTATCCAATTAACGGTTAGGCCGAGGTTTCTTGGGAACAGAGGCAGTTTTTGTAGGAGAGTTTGGTTTTTGTACGTCGAGGCGAACGGACTCCCTCCCGGAGCCAAGATTTCTGATAGTAATAGTCGGTCATTCTAATAGTGAAATTTATAAAAAAAAAACCGCATGTTCTCTTACCGCTTAGTGATAATCAAAGTTTGTATAGTGAATTTTCTCCCGTTTTAAAATCTGAAAAGCGTATGGGTTTTCGTAGTGGAATGTATACGAAACCGCATGTTTTTTTTTTGCCTCTTAGTGATAATCAAAGTTTGTATAGTGAATTTTCTCCCGTTTTAAAATCTGAAAAGCGCATGGGTTTTCGTAGTGGAATGTATACGAAACCGCATTTTTTTTTTGTCCCTTAGTGATAATCAAAATTTTCTTAGTGAAAGTTTCCCGTTAAAATCTGAAAAACGCATGGGTTGTCGTAGTGAAATTTATACGAAACCGCATGTTTTTCCTATCTCTTAGTGATAATAAAAATTTTCTTAGTGGAATTTTCCCGTTAAAATCTGAAAAACGCATGGGTTGTCGTAGTGAAATTTATACGAAACCGCATGTTTTTTTTTGTCCCTTAGTGATAATCAAAATTTTCTTAGTGAAAGTTTACCGTTAAAATCTGAAAAACGCATGGGTTGTCGTAGTGAAATTTATACGAAACCGCATGTTTTTTTTTTGTCCCTCAGTGATAATCAAAATTTTCTTAGTGAAAGTTTCCCGTTAAAATCTGAAAAACGCATGGGTTGTCGTAGTGAAATTTATACGAAACCGCATGTTTTTCCTATCTCTTAGTGATAATAAAAATTTTCTTAGTGGAATTTTCCCGTTAAAATCTGAAAAATGCATGGGTTGTCGTAGTGAAATTTATACGAAACCGCATGTTTTTTTTTGTCCCTTAGTGATAATCAAAATTTTCTTAGTGAAAGTTTCCCGTTAAAATCTGAAAAACGCATGGGTTGTCGTAGTGAAATTTATACGAAACCGCATGTTTTTTTTTTGTCTCTTAGTGATAATCAAAATTTTCGTAGTGGAATTTATACGAAACCGCATGTTTTCCTATCTCTTAGTGATAATCAAAATTTTCGTAGTGGAATTTATACGAAACCGCATGTTTTTTTTGCCCCTTAGTGAATGATGACCGACTACGATGGAATTTGAAGAAGTTCTTTTACAAAAAAAAAAAAAACATAAATAACCAAATAAGTGAATTTATATATATATATATATATATATATATATATATATATATATATATATATATATATATATATATATATATATATATATATATATATATATATATATATATATATATATATATATGCATAAATACGTAATTACTGAGATCACTCCCAGCGTGCAGTACCTCGTCAATATGGAGTGAATTCTCCCGTTGGAGGTGTGCTCTTGTCTCTTAGTGGCGGCCTTCAGTCTCAAGTTTTATCTAAACCCCAAGAATATAATTATGCTGCGGGAAAGTCGCCGTAAAGGTCCGAACATCGCTACCATGATTGAATGATGGTGAGGTGTACAAACACCAATAATACACTCAATAAATATGGACAATGGTAACATAGTGAAGAACTATTACCATTATTAGATGCCTTTGATCGGATCATACCCATTACCAAAGGTACAATGTGGTCTTGACGGAGAGATATTGGCATATCGCATCAACTTAATAATTAACAGAGTGTGATCTATAACACGTCCTTACGGCCATCGAACAAATATCTACAGCATAATTATAAAAGGGAATCATACCAGGATTTTTTTATCTTCACAGATGAGAAGGTGCTTAGCTACTGAGAGAAGAGAGAGACAACCCCAATTCTCAATTCTTACTTTAAAACCTTTTTTTTATACAAAGCATACTGAGAGGGTTCCCAAAAATCAAACGTAGAAAAAAAAAGGTGCATATATATATATGAAAATAAACAAATGCTAATGGGCGGTAAGGTTGCTCATTACATTGGTTCAGTCGAACTTAATCTCCTTGCGTCTCAACAATGATAACCAACCAAATTGCATAGTAGCCGGGTCATTGAACACTGTAATCGAAATCAAAATATGAATTGCAAATCGCTCGGACAGCAGGCATCAACAGTACCCTGGTGTTGGCTCAATTTACCGGTTTCTAACGCGCGTTATATAAGGAAAATTCACTTTATCGTTTGTCAAACTCAAAGTGAGGTGTGTTACATCTCCAAGATCCTTAGAGCCCGGCTAGCTCAGTCGGTAGAGCATGAGACTCTTAATCTCAGGGGTGGGTCGAAACCACACGTTGGCATAGCTCCCATGTTTCAGCTTCCTCGGAAGCAGGCAGGCTCCACCGAGCAACCTGCCCTGTAATGGTCGCACGGATAGAAACTATTTTAAAAAAAAAAAAAAAATTAAAAAAATTTTAAATTAAGAACCAATTTGCCGCTGGGCGTTTGGTCGCCCTATCAGTTCATAGATGGCGCTAAAAACAGCTGAGCGTCACCAGAAAACCTAAGTGACGTGCGCAAACTATCCAATTAACGGTTAGGCCGAGGTTTCTTGGGAACAGAGGCAGTTTTTGTAGGAGAGTTTGGTTTTTGTACGTCGAGGCGAACGGACTCCCTCCCGGAGCCAAGATTTCTGATAGTAATAGTCGGTCATTCTAATAGTGAAATTTATAAAAAAAAAACCGCATGTTCTCTTACCGCTTAGTGATAATCAAAGTTTGTATAGTGAATTTTCTCCCGTTTTAAAATCTGAAAAGCGTATGGGTTTTCGTAGTGGAATGTATACGAAACCGCATGTTTTTTTTTTGCCTCTTAGTGATAATCAAAGTTTGTATAGTGAATTTTCTCCCGTTTTAAAATCTGAAAAGCGCATGGGTTTTCGTAGTGGAATGTATACGAAACCGCATTTTTTTTTTGTCCCTTAGTGATAATCAAAATTTTCTTAGTGAAAGTTTCCCGTTAAAATCTGAAAAACGCATGGGTTGTCGTAGTGAAATTTATACGAAACCGCATGTTTTTCCTATCTCTTAGTGATAATAAAAATTTTCTTAGTGGAATTTTCCCGTTAAAATCTGAAAAACGCATGGGTTGTCGTAGTGAAATTTATACGAAACCGCATGTTTTTTTTTGTCCCTTAGTGATAATCAAAATTTTCTTAGTGAAAGTTTACCGTTAAAATCTGAAAAACGCATGGGTTGTCGTAGTGAAATTTATACGAAACCGCATGTTTTTTTTTTGTCCCTCAGTGATAATCAAAATTTTCTTAGTGAAAGTTTCCCGTTAAAATCTGAAAAACGCATGGGTTGTCGTAGTGAAATTTATACGAAACCGCATGTTTTTCCTATCTCTTAGTGATAATAAAAATTTTCTTAGTGGAATTTTCCCGTTAAAATCTGAAAAATGCATGGGTTGTCGTAGTGAAATTTATACGAAACCGCATGTTTTTTTTTGTCCCTTAGTGATAATCAAAATTTTCTTAGTGAAAGTTTCCCGTTAAAATCTGAAAAACGCATGGGTTGTCGTAGTGAAATTTATACGAAACCGCATGTTTTTTTTTTGTCTCTTAGTGATAATCAAAATTTTCGTAGTGGAATTTATACGAAACCGCATGTTTTCCTATCTCTTAGTGATAATCAAAATTTTCGTAGTGGAATTTATACGAAACCGCATGTTTTTTTTGCCCCTTAGTGATAATCAAAATTTTCTTAGTGAAATTTTCCCGTTAAAATCTGAAAAACGCATGGGTTGTCGTAGTGAAATTTATACGGAACCGCATGTTTTTTCTGCCTCTTAGTGATAATCAAATTTTCGTAGTGAAATTTATACGAAACCGCATGCTTTTCCTATCTCTTAGTGATAATAAAAATTTTCTTAGTGGAATTTTCCCGTTAAAATCTGAAAAACGCATGGGTTGTATTAGTGAAATTTATACGAAACCGCATGTTTTTTCTGCCTCTTAGTGATAATCAAAATTTTCGTAGTGGAATGTATACGAAACCGCATGTTTTTTCTTGCCTCTTAGTGATAATCAAAATTTTCTTAGTGAAATTTTCCCGTTAAAATCTGAAAAACGCATGGGTTGTCGTAGTGAAATTTATACGAAACCGCATGTTTTTCTTATCTCTTAGTGATAATCAAAATTTTCTTAGTGAAATTTTCCCGTTAAAATCTGAAAACGCATGGGTTGTATTAGTGAAATTTATACGAAACCGCATGGTTTTCCTATCTCTTAGTGATAATCAAAATTTTCTTAGTGAAATTTTCCCGTTAAAATCTGAAAAACGCATGGGTTGTATTAGGAAATTTATACGAAACCGCATGTTTTTCCTATCTCTTAGTGATAATCACAATTTTAATAGTGAAGTTTTCCCGTTAAAATCTGAAGAACGCATGGGTTGTCTTAGTGAAATTTATACGAAACCGCATGTTTTCCCGCCTCTTAGTGATAATCAAAATTTTCTTAGTGAAATTTTTTTTCCCGTTTAATTATATCCCCGCTATTCCGGTTCACAGTGGAATTCGCGAAGGTAAGTGAAATCGCAATTTTTTTCGAAAATCACCATTTTTTTTGCATTATATTTTTTTTTGAAACATTATAAAAAGCCCACCAACTTTAATGAGAATTATATTCAATATTAAAAAACTATATTAACAAGAAAACAAAATTTATCAACAAAACAAGTATATACAGGGTGTTTGGTACTCCGTGCATAACCTTGTAAGGGGTTATTCCTGGATATATTTTGAGCAAAAAATTGTTCTACGGAGATGGTCAATTTTCAATATCCACGGAGATACAGGGTGATCAAGAAAAGTCCTTCGGACCTGTACCCTCACTCACTCAAAACGCTATATCTTGAAAACTAATAATCGCATTTCAAAGTGTTATAGCTTGTTTTTTAGGGAATCAAATTACCTTTCATTTGGTGTAATAGTCTGTATTGTACCTGTACCCAATCCTGAGGTATTTGCTTCAGACCACAAATTTTTGATACTTTGACCCTCAAAATTCTGTGATCAATGTAGTTTTTCTCAAAAAAACGCATTGTAAAAATGTCATTTTAATGTTGTTGTTTTATGTGCCATATTATTGCCTACAAAAGATGCATACATATTTATGACTTAGGTTTTCCCGTTTTCCAGGTAATAAGCGAATATACATATGGCTTAAAAATAAAATATGCCATAAACCAACCCTCGTTCTAAAAAAACTACCTGAAATGTTGTTAAACTGAAATATTCTTTGTGTCCTTTAATTACTATTTAAATTATCGATGAATGTCCTTTAAGTAGTATTTAAATTATCGATGAAATGAATTAAATTAAAATGAGTTTCAACACAACGACGCTGTCCGACGCTTGGCATTGCAGTTAAACGTCTCTACGTGGAAAGTTTGGAGTGTCCTCAAAGCAGAGCGGTTGCATTCCTACCACCACACACCAGTGCAGGAGCTGGTACCCATTGATTTGCCCAAAAGGATGGAGTTTTGCAATTGGCTCCTTGAACGACAACTAAGTGACGAGAATTTTATGAACAACATTCTTTGGACGGATGAGTTCCAATTCACCAGGGACGGTATCACAAACTTCCACAACTTACACACATGGGCTGAGAGCAAGCCACATACAAGAAGAGAGGCATCATTTCAGCACAGATTCAGTGTCAATTTATGGGCAGGTGTGATTGGCAACGATTTTATTGGTCCTATTAGGCTTCCGCCTACCCTAAATAGTTCCAATTACTTGCAGTTTTTGACAAATGATCTACAAGAGTTATTGGATGATGTGCCACTGCAACGATTGGCTTCAATGTTTTACCAACACGATGGTGCTCCAGCTCATTACGGCCGACAAATCAGAGATTGGTTAAATTCCAATTATAGCAATCGCCGGATCGGTAGAAATGGACCGATACACTGGCCTGCAAGATCTCCTGATTTAACTATTATGGATTTCTTTGTATGGGGACGGATGAAGGACCTTGTCTACGCAACGGAAGTAGTAACGTTGCAGGATCTAAACACCAGAATCGATGCGGCAGCAACAGAAGTAAGGCAGCAGTTGAGGAGTATGAACACAAAGAGAACACTGGCAAAACGAGCTTTAGCGTGCATTCAAAATGAAGGTGGCCATTTTGAACATTTATTGTAATTAAAAAAATTTGAAATAAACCATAAAAACCATTCTTAAGTTCTTTTAGTTCAAGCGGAGAGTGTTGATCAACATATTCTTGTTTTTTGATAAAAGTGCTATACTATTGGAATGATATTTTTTTCTAAACTATGAAATTTATGCAATGCAAGCGTATACATCGTTTGTAGGCAATAATATGGCACATAAAAAAATAACATTGAAATGACATTTTTATAATGTGTTTTTTTGAGAAAAACTACATTGATCCCAGAATTTTGAGGGTCAAAGTGTCAAAAATTTGTGTTCTGAAGCAAATACCTCAGGATTGGGTACAGTTGCAATTCGGACTATTACACCAAATGAAAGGTAATTTGATTCCCTAAAAATCAAGCTATAACACTTTGAATTGCGATTATTAGTTTTCAAGATATAGCGTTTTGAGTGAGTGAGGGTACAGGTCCGAAGGACTTTTCTTGATCACCCTGTATCTCCGTGATCAAAAAATTGTTCTACGGAGATGGTCAATTTTCAATATCCACGGAGATACAGGGTGATCAAGAAAAGTCCTTCGGACCTGTACCCTCACTCACTCAAAACGCTATATCTTGAAAACTAATAATCACAATTCAAAGTGTTATAGCTTGTTTTTTAGGGAATCAAATTACCTTTCATTTGCTGTAATAGTCCGCATTGTAACTGTATCCAATTCTGAGATATTTGCTTCAGAACACAAATTTTTGACACTTTGACCCTCAAAATTCTAGGATCAATGTAGTTTTTCTCTAAAAAACCCATTATAAAAATGTCATTTTAATTTTGTTTTCTTATGTGCCATATTATTGCCTACAAAAGATGCATACACTTACATTGCATAAGTTTTATAGTTTAGAAGAAATTATCATTCCAATAATGTAGCACTTTTGTCAAAAAAGCAAGAATAGGTTGATCAACACTCTCCGCTTGAACTAAAAGAACTTAAGAATGGTTTTTATGGTTTATTTCAATTTTCCTTTATTACAATGAATGTTCAAAATGGCTCCCTTCATTTTGAATGCACGCTAAAGCTCGTTTTGCCAGTGTTCTCTTTGTGTTCATACTCCTCAACTGCTGCCTTACTTCTGTTGCTGCCGCATCGATTCTGGTGTTTAGATCCTGCAACGTTACTACTTCCGTTGCGTAGACAAGGTCCTTCATCCGTCCCCATACAAAGAAATCCATAATAGTTAAATCAGGAGATCTTGCAGGCCAGTGTATCGGTCCATTTCTACCGATCCAGCGATTGCTATAATTGGAATTTAACCAATCTCTGATTTGTCGGCCGTAATGAGCTGGAGCACCATCGTGTTGGTAAAACATGGAAGCCAATCGTTGCAGTGGCACATCATCCAATAACTCTTGTAGATCATTTGTCAAAAACTGCAAGTAATTGGAACTATTTAGGGTAGGCGGAAGCCTAATAGGACCAATAAAATCGTTGCCAATCACACCTGCCCATAAATTGACACTGAATCTGTGCTGAAATGATGCCTCTCTTCTTGTATGTGGATTGCTCTCAGCCCATGTGTGTAAGTTGTGGAAGTTTGTGATACCGTCCCTGGTGAATTGGGACTCATCAGTCCAAAGAATGTTGTTCATAAAATTCTCGTCACTTAGTTGTCGTTCAAGGAGCCAATTGCAAAACTCCATCCTTTTGGGCAAATCAATGGGTACCAGCTCCTGCACTGGTGTGTGGTGGTAGGAATGCAACCGCTCTGCTTTGAGGACACTCCAAACTTTCCACGTAGAGACGTTTAACTGCAATGCCAAGCGTCGGACAGCGTCGTTGTGTTGAAACTCATTTTAATTTAATTCATTTCCTCGATAATTTAAATACTACTTAAAGGACATTCATCGATAATTTAAATAGTAATTAAAGGACACAAAGAATATTTCAGTTTAACAACATTCCAGGTAGTTTTTTTAGAACGAGGGTTGGTTTATGGCATATTTTATTTTTAAGCCATATGTATTTTCGCTTATTACCTGGAAAACGGGAAAACCTAAGTCATAAGTATGTATGCATCTTTTGTAGGCAATATTATGGCACATAAAACAACAACATTAAAATGACATTTTTATAATGCGTTTTTTTGAGAAAAACTACATTGATCACAGAATTTTGAGGGTCAAAGTATCAAAAATTTGTGGTCTGAAGCAAATACCTCAGAATTGGGTACAGGTACAATACGGACTATTACACCAAATGAAAGGTAATTTGATTCCCTAAAAAACAAGTTATAACAGTTTGAAATGCGATTATTAGTTTTCAAGATATATCGTATTGAGTGAGTGAGGGTACAGGTCCGAAACACTTTTCTTGGTCACCCTGTATCTCCGCGGATATTGAAAATGGACCATCTCCGTAGAACAATTTTTTGCTCAAAATATATCCAGGAATAACCCCTTACAAGGTTATGCACGGAGTACCAAACACCCTGTATATATACAAATAATAAGAGAGATATATAAATTAAGTACAAGAAAGACTATTTGAAAATAAGAAATAGATAATTACTATTTTTACGGAATAAGTTCATATTGCCTGACGTAATAATTTAAGACTAAAATAAAATCGAGTTACAATAAAACAAAGTAAAATTATTAAAGGAAATGACCGTGAATTATAAGACAATTTAGTATATATAATCAGATAAGGTAAATTTAAATTAATTCTTATCCTTTTTAGATTTTATTTATCTTCCACCACACGTAACGTTTCTAAGATCGGTTGTTCTATCATTTTACTTTAATTATATTTCTTTTCATTTCTCTCCAAAAACGATTTGTTAACGCTACATATTTCTAATGCGGTCGTGCGCAATTGTGTCGGTTAGTAAATTACCAATAGGTAAGATGTTTACGTACGTGTAAAACGAAATTTCGTCTACAATTCGAGCTATTAATGCTTGCAAATTGGCGAGAATCAAGTTTTTTTTGAGTACAGGTACATATTCAAATGTAAATGTATTCTATAGTTCAATCGAACTATCTCTGATTGTATTGCCCAAATTGATAAAATCTAAATAGCAGTAAAGTGCACGGTCGTCTACTCTAATTTAACAATTTTGTTTATTTAAAAACAAATAACATGGAAGGCTAGAACCGTGGAGTAAAGGGGACGAGAGAGGGGCGAGAGAGAGACGATGATGCATTCGCCCCCCCCCCCCCCCCCTGGGTCGAGAGGTCCACCCCGACTGCAGACTCGTTTTCCCCCCTTTTTTTTCTTTTTATAGATATTCCGATCGTAGCCCGCTGACTACCTCACCAGGACTTCCCAAACCTGGTGGTCAGCCCCCTTTTTGTACATTAGTTTTAACATGTCCATGAAAAGAAGTGACAAACCCACCCCCACCGACGAGCTAGTACGTGCGTGTGCTAGATGTACCACCAGTCACTTCGTAGACCTTCATGGGACACTGCCAAGGTGGCGTGTCAGCAGGGTGTCGATGAGAGGGTTTCTGGTGAAACCACTCATCGCGGCTGTTACAATTTCAATCCCAAAAAAGCAATTAATCGTTAAACATATACTGAAATTCCATATACATATGTAGAAATCTACACACGAGGGTAGAAAACGTAAGTTTTTTTGAGGAAGAGATGAAGATTAGCCAAGGGGACGGCCTCGCACCAATACTTTTCAACTTGACACTCGAATATGTTGTTCGGAAACCTCCCGTTAATCTAATATGGCAGATTAGTGCAATGGATTTAAGCTTCATATATAAAGTTATTTACCCAGGGAACACTATGCTTCAAATCCACACAACTCGTAACATAAGCTGTCGATATAGATATCCTTGTAATATCTCTGGAGAGTGCTAAGGAGGTATTTTTAAACCTTGACTCGGTAGCAAGGGAAGTTGGACTACGTATTAATGGAAACAAAACAAAAATTATTACGCAAACTAGGAAAAAGACGCCAATCAGACAAAATATTACAATAAGAGACTATAACCTAGAAAATGTAGACAACTTTGCATACCTAGGGGCAAACCTATCGAAGGATGGGAAGCGAGTCCATCTAAATTGGAAGGGTTATGATAGCAAATAAGATGTATTGTTCGATACTTCAAATAATCAAAAACAAAACTTAACTAAAAATAAAGACCTGTACTATGTTATGCCACCGAAATGTAGACATTAACTCAGGCATTCGAAAAATTAATTAACGCCTTTGAGAGAAAGGTCATCAAAAGAATCCTCGGACCTGTGAGGAAAGACTCGATCTAAGGAAAACGAAGAATTCCCAAACGCACACTAAAAGGGAAAGTTAATGGAAAACCAAGAAAGCGCTGGGAGGATTCGATTGACGCAGACAGCAAATCACTGCTAAGATTTTCAAACTGAAGGACGCGGTCACTAAACCGAGGTGGATGGGGGTGAAGTATTCAGGAGGCTACTGTCTGATTTGGGCTGTAGCGCCATCGCATTTTAAGTTAGTAAGATAAGAAAACTTTAATTGCCATAGTTTCATCAAATTGAATAAGAACCATACCGGGAGCGTAATTGAAAACTGGCCGTCACGATATGCAATGTCATGAACATAGAGGAGCATGAGCACACATAATCTAAAACTGCTTACTCATTAAAGTTGTGAAAAATAATCTGGAATTTGCACACGGCACAGAGTAAAAATTAGTAATGAACTTAAGACCATGTCGGTTAAGCTTCGCGATTATGAAATCAATTAAATTGAAATATATAAAACTTACTTCTTGTTCAAAAAAAATGGTTCCCTTAGCATCACCAGTAATAACACAAACAGCTCTAGACGGCATTTTCAAATTATGTTTTTACTTCACGACAGGTCAACCAAATTCTAAACTTTATGATCACAAAAACTGCGATTAATGATTAATGATTAATGATTTTACGACTCAGTGCTGCCAGATCGTGGAAATTGTCTCATTTGTGGGATTTTCGTCTTCTAATGGTAGACACAGAATAGAAGAGCATCGGCATTGGTATAATTTTTTAGTTCTTTATTGAAATCATTCTGGCATGTAAAACAAAAAAAACAAGCCAGGATATGGAGAAAACATAACAGGACTATCGTGCGATACTCTAGATGAAAGAGAAATTTTTTGATTTTAAGAAATTTTGTAAGGGAGTGGTGGATGGAGTGACGACATTGAATTACTTTTTTCACATTACGTTAGAGTTGCCACCAAAATGTTTTATGGAAATTTAGAATTAAAAAAATTTAGTAGGTACTGGGAAAATTAGTGTACTGGATTTAATGAAATTGTGCAGTTTGTATGGGAGGTGGTAGAGGGAGGGCGAGTTCTTAATGACTTTTTAGAAATAACCAAAAATATCATGTTTTTGACATGTTTTAAATTGCAGATCTGTAGCATTCATACTTTTTAGGAAAATCGACTTTTTGTGAAGTTGTTAAATTGTGTCAGATTGTATGGGAGGGGGTAGAATGAGTGAAACTAGTTGTATAACTTTTTTTTAGTCTTACTAATGATTCTAAATAAATATTTAGTGCACAATTGGTCTAGAGCATTTCATGAAAAACTGCAGTTTGTATGGGGGGTGGTGGTATGAGGAGGAGGAAACAATTAATTTTTATACAGCAGATTGAAACCATCATAAAAGTATTACATTCCAAATTTCAGATCAATAGCATTTACACGTTTCGAGTAAATTCGTTTATAATCAAATTTCGAAATTGTGTAATTTTATATGGGAGGGGGTAGAAGGGGTGGAGCGATTTGACCCGTTCACGAACTAGACCTCATTTTTTTGTCAAAATGATGTGTACAAAATTTGAACTATCTAGCTCAACGCGTTCTCAAGCTAGAGAGGACACGACGTACGGACATCCGGTTTTGAGATTTTTGAGTGATTATCTGAACTTCTGTATCATTCGTTTTTTTCTCCCAGTCTTATTTTTTGGCGTTACAAACTTTGTGGCAAACTTATAATACTCTTAGATTTCATCTAGAGCATAAAAATATTGAAAATTTGGTACAATTCTCATATGACTGTCTCTCCTAAATTGCACTAAAATGAATTTTAGTGCATTTATTATGTAGTAAAACGATAGATGAAGTAATTTTAGAGCGCGCTCGGCACTATTTTTAACGATTTTTCACCGGGAAAATGAGGAAAATTGCGTTTATAAATATCATTTTCAAGCTTCTAAAACGGCCATTTCATTATTTTTCTCGGCGGGATTTTCATTAGGAACAATAACTTAAACTATAAGAAATTAAATATTACAAAAATACAACTAGTGTATCAGTCCGAGCCTACTAGAAGGCAAAAAATTAAAATTAGTTATCGCATTTAAATAATTATAGATATTTATAATTATGTATAAATTTTAAATAATACTATCAAATAAATAAATTAATTAGTTTTCACGTAGATTGTATTGCTGTGTTTATTTGGAGAAGTTCTTTCTTGCCTGTGCACTCATCCATTAAACTCTGCCTTGATGTCGCCAGATATTGCAATAGTTCAACGTAGATTATCGATTACAGAACAAGTTCCTCTGAATAGATTAAAATACCGCCAAATACTTTCAAAGTTTCACTACTACTTATGTTCTTTTAATTACTTTTTAAATAATAGGGTATCTTATCCTAGATTCATAATAAAATTTTATATTGCCAGGCTTTTCCATACAAAATCGGAAATGAAATACTGAACACAATTTCATTTTAATACAGCAAAAATCAAAAGCAGTTTTCATATGGTGAAGTTATAATATTTGCTTTGGAGGTGGTGGAAGGCGTGGAGGAATATTGATTTTTTTTGCTGGAATTCCTATAATCATTGAAAAATCATTTTCATAAAAAATCTAACACTAATCGCAAGTAACTTGACTTAAATCATGATGTAAATTGGGGTAGTTTGAGATATTGAAATAAAACCAAAAGCAGATAACACCTACGAGCATACCTAACAAACTGTGAAAGTTTCATTATAATCGGTTCAGCCGTTTTTGAGTTAAATCCGGACAGACAGATATACAAAAATGTATAAAACGTGTTTTTAAGCTTCTTCAGTTGCGCCAAGTTCCTTGACAATTTCATTATTTATTGCGGAAGGGTTGTTAGACCTCCGCACAACCCTCTATCTACGAATTTTTGATTTTCGTAGTTTGAGGTAATCGAGGTATACCTAAGCAAGTAGTGTGCTAGAATTATGCGTCGACCGGGATTTTAACTCACGACCTTCGCATTGCAGACCAACACGTTACCCACTAGGCTACACCCTAGCTTGTTTTTATGCTTAGCTATTGTCTAAATAAAGCAAAACAGTAACTTATAGTCATTTGTAAACAAATAACAGACAGGCACTACAAATATAACTATATGTATAAATTTAAGTGATTCTTTCTCAGGTGAATGAAGCCCTAGTAATTCAGGCACATGTGCTTCTTCTGTAAAGCTAACAATTCCTCCAATTTCCTTCATCTTTCTCGTCGGCAGTAGTTTTGAGACGTACCCAAGTCTTGATACTCCTGGACTTAATATAGATTCGCTCGCTCCGGTATCAATAAGTAAGCGGACAGTTCCTTTAGCCATATGAACTTCTATATGAGACAATCTTGCCTTATTTCCAAAGCTGGTACTCCAAAACTTTAAATATCTGGTATAGTAGTATCTGGACTATGATTATTTTTCGTATTCTACTACGGCTACGCATAGAACTACGTTATGGATAGGCCCCCGGGGCTTTTTATCATCAAACCCTCTTTTTTGTATCCAACTACGCCTACGCATGGAACTACGTTTTGGATAACCCCGCGTAGCTTTTTATCATCAAACCCTCTTTTTCGTATCTAACTACGACTACGCATAGAACTACGTTGTGGATAGTCCTGCGTGGCTTTTTATCATCAAACCCTCTTTTTCGTATCCAACTATGGCTACGCATAGGACGACGTTTTGGATAGCCCTGCGGGGCTTTTCATCATTAAATCTTTTTTTTCGTATCCGACTTCGGCTACGCATAGAAAGTTTTGGATAGCCCTGCGAGGCTTTTTATCATCAAACCCTCTTTTCCGTATCCAACTACGGCTACGCATAGAATTACTTTTTAAAAAGCCCTGCATGGCTTTTTATCATCAAACCCTCTTTTCCGTATCCAACTACGGCTACACATAGAATTACTTTTTAAAAAGCCCTGCATGGCTTTTTATCATCAAACCCCCTTTCCGTATCCAACTACGGCTACGCATAGAATTACTTTTTAAAAAGCCCTGAGTGGCTTTATATCATCAAACCCTCTGTTTCGTATCCAACTACGGCTACGCATGGAACTACGTTTTGGATAGCCCTGCGGGCTTTTCATCATTAAATCTTTTTTTCGTATCCAACTACGGCTACGCATAGAACTACGTTTTGGATAGCCCTGTGGAGCTTTTTATCATCAAACCCTCTTTTCCGTATCGAACTACGGCTACGCATAGAATTACGTTTTGAATAGCTCTGCGGAACTTTTTGTCATCAAACCCTCTTTTTCGTATCCAACTACGGCTACGCATAGAACTACGTTTCGCATAGCCCTGCGACGCTTTTTATCATCAAACACCATTTTTCATATCCAACTAGGACTACGCATAGAATTACGTTTTAAGTAGCTCTGCGTGGCTTTTTATCATCGAACCCTCTTTTTCGTATCCAACTACGGCTACGCATAGAACTACGTTTTGGAAAGCCCTGCGGTGCTTTTTATCATCAAACCCTCTTTTTTGTATCTAAGTGCGGCTGCGCATAGAACTACGTTTCGGATAGCCCTGCGGGGCTTTTTATCATCAAACACTCTTTTTCGTATCCAACTACGGCTACGCATAGAACTACTACCAAAAAAAACATTAAAAATGAATTTCTATAATTTCCCAAAAAACATTTTCCCTCGGCGGGAAGTTATGTAATCCCTCTTGGTTGTTGTGTTTGACAATACTAAATAATCGAACTGTCGAACAAAAAACATAGACGGTCGTTTATTTTTCGCATTATTTTTTAATATTTGCCTTCCGGAAGGACAAAAATATGTAATAAATAGTCTCGGGACAGAGTAATAAGTTTTTTTCTTATGTTATTGACTCCTATCGTGTATTTGTAATTAAAATTCTACCAAGAAAAATTGAGAAATCGATGTTTTAAAGATTAATAAATTAGTTTTTAAAATGCATTTTTCGCCATTTTCCGTGAAGTGCTGAGAGCGCTTTGAAATTACTTTGTCTACAGACATGTACCGTGAACTTTTTTTTGTGCATTTTCCAGTTTGCCCTCATACCAAAGTTGTACCCTCGTATAGATTGTAACAAATCTGAAAAATACAATTTGAATAAATTATAATATTTTGTAATTACTTATCGTTGTAACTATTTCTTTTGATATTGATAAAATGTATCTTTTTTGATACAGTTGTGTGTGTGTCGTAGTGGCAACACTGTTAGAAATTGTTGGATATGCTTGCACTTTGTTTCTATCGTAAGTTCTTCGTTTATACAAGAACCGTGCCCAAACCACAATTACTGTGTATTCAACCAAAGTAAATTGAGTTGGTGTTTCTACGATATTTTGTGGAAAAAAAATTATTCAAATAATAAAAAAAATATACGTCCATCCATTAGGACGTATATTTTTTTCCGAATAGGTTAGGAAATTGAATTTGAGGTTAGATGCTGTAGTGCTGTCAGAATTTGAAACAATACTGAAATGGTATTCCAAACCTTGTGTTTATTAGTAAGATCTCGTGGCCCAGATGAGTTTTGGAGAAAACGCAAAATATTCAAGCTTTCAGCGGTAATCCTGCGATATTGAATTACAGTAAATCTCATTAATCAATTTTAGCATTTCATAGGACGTCGGCGTAATTGCTATTCAATCGCAATTAAAAATGTGCACAGAGCTCTCGCTTACGCAACAAAAGGGCGGAAACTAAAAAAGGGTGACATGGCTGAGGTTTGTCCTTGTATTTGCAAGTAAATGTGACTAAAAATGTATGTTTTAGCTGTGGAAAACCAGACTATCGGCTGGTAGTGAGCAATACAAGATGACTGCGGAAACGTTTCAAGAAGGCTTAGTACGGACTGATATTTTATTAAATAGGTAGCCCCATGATGCAGTTTTATTTACTGAAATTAATTCTTCATTTATGAGCTGTAGGAAAACGTTATCGGAACTTTCTGCTTGGGAACCAAAGTCTTTCGAATCTCTAGCTAAAATAAGTCAAGAGCGGGTAATAACGGAAGGATTTGCGTCAACGAAGAACCGGTCAATAATTCAGCAAGTTTTTGGGTGGTGCAATAAGTAAAATTACGCTTTTTTTTTAGAAAAAGATCTTTAATATAATTAACATTCTAAACAAACTCCAAACATGAATAGTTTTTCTTTATTAAAGTAACTACTCTACTTTTGCCAAAATATCAGATTCTCTGAATAGGTGGTACTCCTTTTTGTCGAGCTCGACTTTTGTACCGCCATATTCTGGCAACAAAACCTTATCTCCGACCTGGACTCCCAGCGGGACATGTTCTCCTTTCTAAAAATATTCTTTTAATTAATTTCATCACATCTTGTGTTCATATGGCAAATAAATACATTGTTCCTTGCTCCTGGACCGACTGCTACAACAGTACCCTGCAAAACTTTTGCTTGTGCCTTTTCCGGAATTACAATCCCTCCTTTTGTGGTCGTTAGCGCTTCGGCACGTTGTATTAAAACACGATCTAAAAGTGGAATCAATCGTCTCGCAATATTAGCCTAAAAAAGAAAAAAAATCAGTAGCCGGCACAAAAATCGTAAACCATGGAAAATTCTCGAACAAAGTCCAAAGCATTAAATAGCATTCCCAACTGCCTTAAAAGCTTGTACATTTTAATCCATAGATGATAAATATTTTAAATGTTAATCTTACCATTATTTCAATGATATTTTAATAACTTAAAACTGCAATATTTTACCCAGACACCGCACGTGCACAAGTTCACCAGCGAAACAATTAAATACGACAGATAACCCAGCGCAGCCCAAAATTCCCCTGATCGACGTCAAAGTAGATTTCCTTAAGGCATTGCCAGGGCAAATTGCTCGAAATACATTTTGAACAAGAATAACGAATTAATACATGTGTTTTTTATTGTACACTTTAAATTTTTGTTCCGAAAATTTATTTATTTTCTACAAAGCCCTAATACTAATACAATGACTTTGTATAATTATTTATAAAAAATGGGAAAAGTTTAACAATTATATAAGTTCTTCCGTTATTTATGATATAAGGTATATATTGCGCTATATTTTCAAAAAGACGCGCTGTCGCTATTAATTAAATTTAAAATGTATGGAGTAGCGTTACTTAAAGACGACAAAGAACTAGAAAAATCCGCTATGAATCGTTGTTTGTCATTGGTTTTGTTGTAAAGTAGGCTTTTCAACTTTAAGTGCAAAAATAACCGATTTCTAATTTTAGGTTCTAATTTATTTGGCTTCCGAAATTGAAGTGAAGTACAAAATATTATCAGTAAAGATGAGAGTTGCTTGAGTTCTAGCGGTAAATTACTAGCAAACAAGTTTTAGCCACAGTAACTGCAAAAAATGTGCGAAGAGCTAACAACTCTTCCGCATTAAATAACCTGAAGGTCAGAAGGCCAAAGCCCGATTTGGGCTGTAGCGCCATTGAAGAAGAAGAAGAACTGTAAAAAATAATGACTCGATATAAATTATATGAAGCAAGTTTGGCTACAATGAAGGCAAAAAAATGAATGATTGTTTAAAGTGTATTTAAACATTATACAATACTTAACAGGTTTTACAAATGAAATTTAACTGAAAAAAAAAAATCGAAACTTGTTGCATTTTTCAAATTTTTCTTGATACGTGTCGGTCGCTTGTTTTTTTTAAGCTACGTTATAAGATTTTAGGAAATTTCAGATTAGGAAATTAAATTTCCACTAGGTATGCAAAATTTGATAGCTGGTCGACCATCTCGACGTCTTCCTTGGGGATTATAATCCAGAGCTTATTTGACGATGTTCCGCTCTGGTTTCCTCAAAGTGTGCCAGTTCCGCCTTTGAATTTTAATGACTATTTTTTAAATAATCCCAGCTTCGTGCGAAGGGAGATCTCTCATTTATGCAAGTTTATGCAAGAAACAAGTTCTGGCAACAGCTTAAGGCCGATGCTCGGGATCGCGCCTTGTGGAAGAGAGTTGTTTCTGTCTTATGCCCCTATAGGGGGTCTTAAAAGGAAATTGATTGATTGATTATGCAAGTTTGGATTTTTATGAGGGGAGGGGGGAGGAGTCACATTAATGGTGGGTGTATGTCAATAATTTTTTAATTGATTGCTTCAATTACGTCCAATATTCTCTGCATAGAATGTCAGTTTCATAGACGAAGTTGCATAAAATTTGGTGTATTTTACATTCACGAAACCAATCATTTGCATGGGAGGGGGTAGATGAGGTAAGGGAAATGTAACATTTGTGATGCATTTTTTTTTTATTTCTCTTGTACAACATTTCAAGTTCGTAGCTTTTAATTTGTTGGTTAGTAGTTGATTATTGAAATTGGTCGAAATCATACTTTTGTATGGGATGGGGTAGAAGGGTAGTCGCGATCTCAAAACTTTTGAAGCAATTTCGTTTCAACTATTTTCAAAAGTTTTTGCTCAAAATTTCAAATTGATAGCTTTTAATAGTTAGGTGATAATTGATTTCTTAAAAATGGTCGAAAAATGATTTTGTATGTGAGGGGGTAGAAGTTTTGAAGTTATTCGACAGTTAAAATTTCATTCTTTTAGAGATTTTTTGAAATGCATTTTACAAATTTTCAAGTTTCTACCTTAAAATTTCATTCAACAATTTTCAGTTTATGTAATTTTTTTCATTGCACACGAAACACCTTGTGCACGTTAGACCAGAGAGGTCAGTGCATAACAGTTGTAAAATTTTTATTACTTTTTCTGAATGTACATCAAATAGATGTATCTACATGGAGAATTTGAACTTTGTATCTTTCACCAGAGCCCTAAAAAAATCACTCAAAATTTTCGATATTTTTGCTTACCACCTCCCTCCCCTAACACCTGCCGACGTAAAGATTTTACCAAAATTAAAGACTATGTAGTTCTACAATTTAACACAATTTGAATATGATATCTACACTCAGTTTTGAGATATAACGGAAAGTGCACCATTATTGAAATGTTCCCCATTTTCCCCCACTACTATTTTATCCAAACGTTATATTTTTCTCGTATTTCGCTAGCATACCTTAATATACGTTCCAATTTTCTATTACATTGCTTAATAAATAGCAGAGATATTGATTTTTAAGTGTTTTTCTCCCCCCCCCCCCCCCCCCCCCCTTCCCCCCTGACTCTCCACCTTACAATAATTAGTCTCTCTCTAAGCTGATTCTAATGGATCTATATGCCGTCTTAATGGCCTCAAAATATGATTTTTTTATGGTAAGTGATTTCGTACAATCATTTGAAAAAAAAAAAATTCGGCCGACAATTGGTTCTTAGTCCCCCCCCCCTCTTTTGCACCCCTATGAATAAAATAATTAAATTATTTTTAAAGTTTGTCCCGCAAACCCCTCTATGTGTATGTTGATTTCTAGCTGGAATCATGGTTGAAATAGTTTTACTTTTTTTAATGTTTTCGGCTTTAGTACTAGTTTGGAAATCGTAATAGCTCTTAATAAGGCAATAACCATTATGCTTTATAAATTCTGCAACTATAAAGCGTTTCAAAGCAATGAAAGTGCGCTGAATAAAAAGTGTGGAAGCCTTATTTATATCGTTCGCGACCGAAAAGTAGCCTTTTCAGCTTGATCAAAATTAAATGAAACCAAATAAAAGAATTTTCCACGGGTTTATATTGCGCATACATAACGCCACGAGGATTTCAATGACCATCATATCCTCAACCGAATATCATTAAGACGCCGTCAATACTGAATTCAAGCTAAGGTGTAGCCTAGTAGGTAGCGTGTTGGTTTACTATGCGAAGGTCGGGAGTTCAAATCCCGGTCGACGTATAATTTCATGCCTGCTTGGATATACCTTGGTCACCTCATTCTATGAAAATGAAAAAATTCGTAGAAAGAGGGTTGTGCGAAGGGCTAACAACCCTTCCATAATAAGTAATGAAAAGTAAACGATATTATTTATGAAACATTAACGATTTATTAATGAACTTGAGTTTTAAAGCTAAACAAGAGATCTTTGAAGATCGCAATTGCTTCTTCCCAGCAAACAAAATAACTCATTAAAGAATCGTTAATGAATTATATTAACGAGCGATTCGATCATCAACGAGTCATTAACGATTCATCAAGCGATTCATTAATGAATTGTAAAACGCTTACAAGAAACGAGTATATAAGCATGTATATATTCGTTATTAATGAATCATTAATGTGCCGTTAATGATTTTTATTTTAATTTGTTAATGAATATCGTTAACGATTTATAAACGATATTATTTATGAAACATTAACGATTTATTAATTAACTTGACTTTTAAAGTTAAACAAGAGATCTTCGAAGATCGCAATTGCTTTTTTTTTTGTTTCTGTTGTTTATGAATTTGAACATTTTACGAACACACGCACCCACGGATTTCTCTGCAATATTTTGATATATCGACACGAAATAATTTTTGGCTCTGATAATGCACACGGTGAAACGAAAACTGCTTGTGAATAACAAGATCGACGTTGTGCGACCCTTTTAGCTTGGTTTGCTTAAGATCATGATGCAGTTTATTTGTTTTGTATCATTTCATGCTCGTTTTAAGATAATTATTTGCGAGTGCTCGTTAAATTGTTTGCTGGGAACGTGTTGCATAAATTAAAAGCGTTAATATTAGTTATACAGTAACTTTCAGTTTTTTTGTTTACTTATCTCTATGTTTTCAGAACTATGAAGCAGCCGCGCATTTAGCATAATTTATTGCAAGATTTTAGCAAAATAAAAAAATTTCAATTGATTTTGTACTTTTAGGAGCCAATCGATGGCAAGGCAATTGCATAAAGATCTAATGTGTTGAATTCAGGTACATTAGTGCAGAATAAATAGGAACAAAACGAACCTTTAAAAATAAAACAAAAGGAAAACAGAAACAGAAAGGGACGAAGTAGTAGATGGAATGCCTACCGTTCTCTTCTCCCAAGCTACTCAGAGGGAATATTTACGAATACGTTAAAAACGTTAAAGTGGGTTTCAATGTATTTTAACTGTAAGAAATCGTTGTTGCTATGTGTGGTTAATATACCCAGCAAACATGTTAACGAGCGCTCATAAATAAATGAACGAAAAACGATCATTTTGCATGCCCGAGCTGATATGCTTGAAAAACAAATACCATGATGAGTAATCTAAACGTTCGAAAACCGAGCAGGAGTGTACATTTTTTTTTAAGACACCGAGTAAAACTTAGGGGAGTATAACGACGGATAATACTAGCAAATAAGACGTTATATTCGGTACTTCCAATAATGAAATCCAAGAAAGTGCACAGGAACAATAAGCTGCAGATATATGTATAAAACTATTATACGAACTGTGCTCTGTTATGGCAGCGAGACGTAGACATTAACGCGAACTTCCGAAAAATCAGTTAACGCATTTGAAAGAAAGGTCCTTCGAAGAATTTTGGGACCTGTGAAGGAAGGAACGAAATGGCGAATAAGATACAACCATGAGTTGTATCAACTTTACGATGAGCCAGAAGCTCATCAAGCTACGTAAACTGCAGTGGGCTGGCTATGTAGAGCGAATGGAAGACAGAAGAATCCCCAAACGTGCTTTGAAAGGCAAAGCGAGTGGTAACCGGCCAGTAGGCAAACCACGCAAGCGATGGGAAGACTCGGTTGATGAAGATAGCAAAGCGATCTTAAAAAACATAAAAGAATTATGATTTGGCGTAAAGCCCAATCATGTGATACTCTAGATGAAATGAGAAAGAGTTCAATGTACCGGAAAATACGTCACCTCCAATTCTTTTAAATAATTATTAGTGAGTTTTGTATGGGAGGTGGTAGAAGGAGAGGAGGAAGGTTTAAAATCTTTGGATATGACACCTAATGTGGCATGCAAAATATTTCGTGCTGAATTTAAGGTTTGTAGCTTTCATTATTTTCAATTGGACATAGTTTTCCTGAAATTGAGGCATTTGTATGGGAGGTGGCAGAGGGAGTGGAGCGTTTAAGATGATTTTGAAACTGCTTATCATCATCCTTATCACCACGCTTTGCTTCAATTTCAAATTCGATAGTTCTAATATATTCGATGGAGAAATGCTTTTCTTGAATTTATAATACAGATATTTGTATGGGAGGGGGTAGAAGGAGTGAAGAGGAGCGGATAAATTTTTTAGCATTTATTGCAATTATTAAAATCAAATTCTGGCAAAATTTTAAGTTTCTACTTTTTCTCGTTTTAATGGAAATCGATATAATGCACTTAACAAAAATTATACATTTGTATGGGAGGGGGTAGAAGGAGTGTACGGATCAAAACAGATTTTTTACTTTTTTTTGATATTTCTATTTTTATATGTTATGCAAAATATCAAGTTGATACCTTTAACATTTAATTTAATTTAAATTTCAAAATTTCGTGAAATTTGTATGGGAGGGGGTAGAAGGAGTAAGGTGAAGTTGATAATTTTTTCAATTCTGATTGGAATTATAATAACATGAATTCTGGCAAAAATTCGTTTTTATAACTTTGCTAGTTTCAATGAAAATCGAAAAACTTCATTTTTCAAAATTATGCATTTGTATGGGAGGGGGTAGAAGGAGTGATGAGATCGGATCAATATTCCGTCATATTAATGACATCTATATTAAAATACTTTGACCCAAATTTCAAATCGATAGCTTAAATAGTTTCAAAGAAAAATCAATTTCTGAAATTTCGGAATTTCGTGAAATTTGTTTGGGAGGGGGTAGAAGGAGTGGGGGGATGTGGCCCGTTCACGAACTTAAAGTTTCTTTTTTGCTAAAAATGACACACAACGAATTTCAGCACGATAGCTCAAAGTGTTCGAGAGTTATGCTGTAGACAGACGGACAGACGGACAGACAGCAACTCGGAATCAAAGTTTTTGAGCGATAACAAATATTTCTGTACCCTTGGCGGCTCTGTGCGAGCATTATTTCTTAGCGTTACAAACGGTATGGCAAACACAATATACTCTCAGATTTCATCTAGAGTATAATGAGCAGCTGGAGGACGCGGTCTTTGGATCGAGACGATTGGAGGCGACGACTTCAGGAGGCCAAGGCCCGATTTGGGCTGTCGCGCCATTGATGATGATAACTAGGGGGTCACCCTTTAATGCATTGCACAGTTAAGTCGGTAAAGGAAGTGGATTAAAATTTGGAGTATTATGGTAATTTGGATGAAGAGAGAAGGAAATGGCGGTGAACATTACTCTTGAAGGACTGGGGGTTTACCCGTTTGGGAAGACGCTGGCCGAGTCTGGATGTTCAGGAAATGAATGACCGCCTAAATTTCACTGTACGAGTAAATAAAAGTTTGATTGTATACTGGTGCGCATGTTCCGCTTGACGAGTATGTCGTGAAAAGTGTAAAGTGGAGGAATAAGTGCGCATAGTTCCGAACTGCATTTACTACGGAAGTAGCGATAGTAAATGCTGAGTACTCCGACATTTCTGCAATGTTCGAGGGAGTCAATAGAAGCAATTAGTCGGAACGCATGTTTTTGGATTCGTTCGAGCAGCGCAAGGTGAGTTTTGGGAGCTTCAGCCCAAAGATGCGAGTTGTACTCGAAGCGAGGTCGAATGTAGGCCTTGTAGATGGTAGCTAAGTCGTGAGGCGTAAAGTATTTTTTGCATTTACGAAGAATACCTAGGCGTTTGGAAGCGTCAAGGGCAACTTCAAAGATGTGTTGACTTCAATTGAGATGGTTATTGAACTTTACGCCTAAAAGGATAAAATCTTCGGAAGAGCAAAGTTGTACGCCATTAAAGGCTACATTGGAAGACGACGCTGGAAATAAAATTATGTAAACCATATGTAAACGAAACTCTGCACAGTTCACATGACACGTGCGATATTCGAGTCCGAAAATGATGTCGACATAGCTATGTCTATAGGCATATAGCACATTTCGTTTTACAGAATCAGAGAGCAGATAATATCTCCGATTATATACTTGCTTATATACTCGTTTCTTGTAAGCGTTTTACAATTCATTAATGAATGTCGATTTAGTCCGCTTGACGACTCGATAACGTATCGTTAACGACGCTCGTTAATGATTAAAACTTTCGTTAATGTAATTCATTAACGAATCTTTAATGAATTTTTTTGTTTGCTGGGTAGTCTCTAGAAACCAGACCGAAGAGTAACAGTACATAACAATGTACGGTCATGTATACATATATTATATTGTTGCGAGCTAGAGGTTCGCCGGGATTTCAAGAAAAACACAATTCGTTTAAAAATAATAATGGATAATTTATTTATTCGCACTTTTCACTTAATTTACACTTTTACTTACATTTTAGTACGGGGTTTTCGCTTATTCCATCCATCCTTTGGTTCGGTTGTTATCCTCTCAATAATTTTTCTGGCTTCTCTTTCCTTCTCACGTTCGCGTTCTTTCTCCATGTCCTTTTCGCGCTCCTTCTCCTCCTTGGCAGTACGTTTACTTTCCTTTCTAAGTCCCGCATTCCTCCTTTCGCGATCTTCTCGATCACATCGCTTCTCATGTTGGGCCTTGTCACAATTATTCGCATGAGGTACTTGACCGTCACGAATTCTAGCCGTTCGTTCGCGATCCTTATTCGAATGTCTATCTTTGTTTCCATGACCTTTCCCGATGTATTGTTCTTGTTGCAATCGATCTTGCCGACTCGGGGTTTTCGATCGACTCCGGCGTCTTTTATCAAAACCGTGTGTAAGATTTGAGCTCTGACGACTAGTTCTTGACCAAGATCTACCTGCCCGATCTCTATCTTCGCATTGTTTAGCAGCGCAGCCGGAACCACAGTTGGTCGCTTTTCGGCAGTCGAGTCTCAAGTGTCCTGCCTGTCCACAATTCCAGCATCGGGGGGCACCAAATCTTTCGCTCCGCTTGGTGTACTCTGTTTTCTGACACACACACTCTTTTGCTATTTCCCGGACTCGATAGTTACTCCGCGAGCTTTGCTTGGCAGCTTCGAACGTCAGCCCATATACTAAGGCTTCGCCAATCGTTTTCTTACCTGCCAATTTCAACGCCTGTTGCAGCTCTCTGTCTTGTACAGCATTGTTAAATGCGAAAACAGCTGTATCGTTGCGTTGCTCTGTTTGCGCATTGGGCAACGATAATAGCGTGAGTCGTTCAATATCACGGGCCAGCTCTTGAAGTGTTTCACCATTCTTCTGGGTTCGGTTGTACAGCTGTATTTTGTAGATCTCTCGTATGTGGTCACTGCCGTAATGAAGATCCAATGTCTGGACAAACGTTGAAAAATCTTGTTGTTGCTCCTGCGGAATCGTTTGAAGAATTTCTGCTGGTGGACCTCTTAACGCCAATATAAGAGCCGTTCCTCGTTCCAGATCATTCCAATGGTTGTTTCTTGCGGCAGCCTCAAATTGGATCTTATAAATCGCCCACGGTGTTTGTCCATCGAAGATTGGAGCTTCGAAACCCTTGTGCGTAACGTGTTCTGCCTTGATGACTCCAGTCGCTTTCACGTTATCGAAGTCCCTTTTTAGGCGTTCGACTTCCTCTACAATCCCGGATATCCTTTCCGTAATTTGTTCTTCGAGAATTCGAAGTTTCTTCTCTACGTTGTCTTCTATTGCCTTACCCATGGTGTCTATTTTATTATTTTGTAGCTCCAATTTTTGGTTGAGGTCCTTTGAGGTCTGGTCTAATTTTCGATTAATGTCCGCCGATTGTTGTTTAATGTCCACCGATTGTTGCTCGAATTTCTGATTCATGTCCGCTGATTGTTGTTCTAATTTCTGATTAATGTCCGTAGATTGTTGATCTAATTTGTTCATCATTTGTTGCATTAACTGTGTCAGAGCATCCGATGTACCAGAACACTCCTCTTCACGAACTTGTTTGGTTTGGAACTTAAAACTATCTGCATCCTCACCCCCAGCCTCAAGTGTCTCGATCATACGGCTGACGAGCTCAGACTTGCTCCCTGTCGTAGATAACTCGCGTCTACTGAGCTCTTCCTTCAGTTCCGTTAATTTTAAGTCCTTTAGATAACGCGGCATTTTCACTACCGATTATTTCAAGTTTTTCCGCGATTCGAATGCACTTAAATTTACGTCACTGCTCACTAAATCACTCGAGAATATTCGATTTCACAAAATTCTCACTGTCCGTTCGAGAATTTTAGTTCCGCGATTTTACTTCGCTAATTAAAGTCACTGCTCACTAGAGCACTCGATTTCACAAAATTCTCACTGTCCGTTCGAGAATTTTAGTTCCGCGATTTTACTTCGCTAATTAAAGTCACTGCTCACTAAATCACTCGAGAATATTCGATTTCACAAAATTCTCACTGTCCGTTCGAGAATTTTAGTTTCACTTTTCCGCTCTCAAAAAATTATCCGTTCGAGAATTTTTAATTTCACTCACGATTTTTAACCCGAATTTATCCTTGAAATCCCATTTCTGACACCAATTGTTGCGAGCTAGAGGTTCGCCGGGATTTCAAGAAAAACACAATTCGTTTAAAAATAATAATGGATAATTTATTTATTCGCACTTTTCACTTAATTTACACTTTTACTTAATTCGCCTTAAATCGCACTACCGATATTTCGCTTTCTATCGCTTTCACTACCGTTCGCGTTCAGATGTCGCTGACTGACTGACTGACTCTGCTGTCTGAAAGTTGCGGATATTTATACCAAATCTCCCAGACAGGTGTCGTTGTGTGTGTGTGTGTCTAGGCTATTCTAGAAATTTAATTGCCTACATTTCGGAGTATACGAGAAGTGGCTGAAACGTTGTTTCTGGCTTTTTACATGTTGAGGGACTTTTCTGGATGTTTCTGGGAACATCCAAATTTCGTGGTTTCCAGATTTATAACAATATTAATAACTAAAATGAAATGAGTAATTCAAGTTACAAAATGTAAATGAAATGAAAAAAGCAGTAATTCAGATCTTGATTGATTATTATGATAAGTTATCAATATTTAATAGAAGTTTGACACTTATTTGTGTTCATTTAAATAGAAGGCTTTATCACAATATAGACTTACGTGTCAAAGGCTTAAAGTACTATCACCCGAGGTGTTGTATACAACGACACCTATGGTGATTACAAGGCACGCTTCTTAACTGTATTTCAACCTTCGCCCAGATGGGGGATAGATGAGCGCAGCAATATATCATTAAATAAAAATAAAACAAAAGATAATGACAAGAAACTGACGTGATATAAATGAAATGAAAATAAGCTAAAATATAAATGTTTCTTTGTTTTTAAAGAAAACTAGACTAGGTTGCCAATGATAATTTATGTTTTAGATGGAACTACATATACATATATCAATATTTCAGGAATCCAGTCAGGAACACAGGCGCTGTTAACAAGGTCATAGAAATCAGATGAGCCAGCCCCTTTAGTGGTCGAAATCTCTGTGAGAATAAAATTGATTTAAACGGTCTCTGCTCTGCCGGGGGCAAAAAGATAACGAGTGAGTAAGATTGATCGGAGACAGCTAGAAGTTATCACGCCGCGATTCACCAGCGTAAGCTCTAAAAATGTCCCTCAAAAGTTTATTCTCGTGATGTTCGAGTTTTACAACTCTTTTCAATACTAATTTTCGTAAAAATTTTAAGATGGGGAGTGTAAGGGGAACGAGTTAGTAGGCGAAAATGTCGAAAATTCTTACAATTGTTTTAGGACTCTGGTAAAAAATACAAAGTTCAAATTTTGCATGTGTATTTTTCCGACCATTTTTAAGAAATCAATTATCACCAAACCATTAAAAGCTATCAACTTGAAATTTTGTACAAACACTTTTAAAATATTTCAAATAAAAATGCATCAAAAATTTTGGAATTCCCTTTCCCTTCCACCCCCTCCCATGCAAAAGTATGATTTCGACCAATTTCAATAAAACAACAAATTCAAAGCTACGAACTTGAAATTTTATACGAACACCTTTCAAAGGAAACTTAATAAAACTGCATCACAAATTACTTTATTATTTTAATAATAAAGTATTGTGATCGACTTGGGAAAAAAAAAAATTTGCTACCCTGAAATTTTTTTTTTTCGCGTTTCATGACTAAAATAGCCTAAAAATGCAAAAAAAAAAACCCGTCTGTCTGTACGCCGTACGCTCAGCGCACATTAACTCAAAAACCCTTCAAGATAGAAAGTTTATTTTTGTAGGTATTGTAGGTAGTTGCGGATCTCAGGCGGATACCAATTTTGGGGGGTGTACGAGTTCAGGGGGAGGTGGGGGGAGCGCTTAAACCGAAAAATACGAATTCAAATATCTCAACCATGGTTACAGCTAGGAAGCTAAAAATCAACATACGTATACAATAGTTTGTAGGACAACTTTTAAAAATAACTTAATTTTTTTATCCATTGGCGTGCGAAAAGGGGGGGCTAAGAACCAATTTTCGGCCGAATTATTTTTTCAAATGATTATATCTTCGAAATTACTTCCCATAAAAAATTAATATTTTGAGACCATCAAGATAGTATATAGATATACTAGAAGCAGTTTAGATAGAAGCTAATTAGTGAAAGGGGGAGGGTCAGGGGGGGTGCAAAGAAAAACACTTAAAAATTAATATCTCAACTGTCTCTTATGCTATGTAATTGAAACTTAAAATGTATACTAAGCTTTACTAGCGACATATGAAAAAAATATAATATGTGGACATTGTAGTAGTGGGGGGAAATGGGGAGCATTTCAAAAATGGCGCACTTTCCAAAACTACAAATCATCAAATCTCAAAATTGAGTACAGATATCAAATCAAAAATTTGTCAGATTGTAGAGCTATATAATCTTTAATTTTGGTAAAAAATTTGAGTTGGGGGGTGTAAGGGGAGGGAGGTGGAAAGCGAAAATGTTGAAAATTTTGAGTGATTTTTTTATGGCTCTGGTAAAAGATACAAAGTTTAAATTTTGCATGTCGACACATCTATTTGATATAGATAGAAAAAAAATAGTAATCTGTTCCAAAATTGCTATGCTCCGAAGTGGGGGTCTAACGTGCACAAGGTGTTTCATGTGGAATGAAAAAAACACATAAACTGAAAATTTTTGAATGAAATTTTTAGGTAGAAACTTGAAAATTTAGGAAATGCATTTAAAAAAAATCTCTAAAAGTTTGAAATATTAACTGGTCGAATATTTTTAAAACTTCTACTCCCTCCCATACAAAATTATTTTTTCGACCAATTTTATGAAATCAATTATCACCTAACTATCAAAAGCTATCAATTTGAAATTTTGCACAAAAACTTTGAAAATAGTTAAAATAAAATTACGGTAAAAGTTTTGAAATCATGCTTGACCTTCTACCCCCTCCCATACAAAAGCATGATTTCGACCAATTTCATTAAATCAACTAATAACCAACAAATTAAAAGCTACGAACTTGAAATTTTGTACGAGCACCTTACAACAGAAAAGAAAGAAAATTCCATCACAAATTTTACGATTCCTCTACCTCCTCTACCCCCTCCCATACAAAATTATTTTTTCGAGCATTTTTAAGAAATCAGTTATCAGCTATCTCTTAAAAGCTATCAATTTCAAATTTTGCATGAAAACTTATAAAAGTAATTCAAATGAAGTTGTTTTAAAAGTTTTGAAATTGCGCTTACCGTTCTACCCCCTCCCATACAAAACTATGATTTCGACCAATTTCATTAAATCAACTAATAACTAACAAACTAAAAGCTACGAACTTGAAATTTTTTACAAGCACCTTACAAGGGAAGCGAAATAAAATTGCATATCAAATTTTACGATTCCCCTACCTTCTCTACCCCCTCCCATACAAATTTTCGGTTTCGTGAAAATAAAATACACCGAATTTTATGAAAATTTTATGCAATTTCGTCTATGAAACACATTCTATACAGAGACTATTGGACGTGATTCAAGCAATTATTAAAAAGCTGTTAACATCCACCCACCCTTGCTATTACCCCTCCTCCTCCCCTCATAAAAACCCAAACTTGCAGAAACGAATGAAATATTGTTAAATTGACAACAGCCCTGCCCAAGAAACCCCTTTGCACTTAGCTTTCCCTAACCACTTTAACCTGCATATTGACTTTCCACTCATCCGCAACTTGTCCCAAGAATAATAAAGTTTCGCCCGACTTGTTGGCAGTTTATTTTGTTATTCTCTCGTCTCCTCTATCTCCTCCCATACAAATGTATGGTTTTAAGAATATAAAATACACCGAGAATTTCATAGAATTTACTTCTTCTATAAAACTAATATTCTACACAGCGAATTTTGAGCAATCAATTAAAAAATTGTTGACAAGTAACCATCTCTTCTATGGCACCCCCCTCCCCCCATACAAACCCAAACTTGCATTTATAAACGAAAGAAATATTGATTCTATGTGTTAAATAATTAATAACAGCTCTGCCCTAGAACTCCCATTCACATTGTAAAGATTCCATTGCTTGAAAAGAACTTTAGTTTATAATGTATAAAACAAACACTTGAAGTTCAATTCTCTACTAGAATTTATTTAGAACTTAGTAATACTGACAATCATCGTTGCTTATATAGTAATTAATTGCTGATTATAATGAGTATATGACACACATTATAATGTTTACATGACACACAAAAATGTCTGAAATTACTTGTCGATACTGACCTACAAATGTTATGCTATGATATAAGATTTTATTTGTATAGCATATCAATGTCATAATCAATGAAGACAAGTAATTTTACAAGATACTTGATTTGCTTAATTCTAATTTACAATAATACAAGCGAGACAGTGCTCGTGTAAAGTATTTGACTACTTCAAGCAATGTCTTCTTGTACATTCTCCCCCACCCGTTGCGTGACCAGAACACGAAAATCGGTGAGCGTTAATTTCCTTTCTCCAGGAACTGGTTTGTTGATTACCTTCCTTTTTCTTATTTTTCGAATAATCCACAAAATTCCAGTGGATAATATGATGCTGGTGAGAACATATTCCAGAACGTAGTGATGTATATGGTGAGTGAATTTATCATCGTCTGATGGCAAGCTTTGTTTTTGCAGGAACGACAACTGCTGAAGACTGTTTTCCCATTGATTATTGTTAGTCTTAAGAACAATTTCTGATGGTAAACTCATTTGTGGTTGCGTACTATTGAAGGATATATAGCTTAAATTTACTGTTGGAGTAAAAGTAATATTTGCTTGTGTCTGGTAGAAAGATAGTCCTCTTATAGTCATTGTTTCGTGTCGCATTTCACAGCCAGTTTTAAGATGTAGCAACCCATTGCCTTTTAAGTTGGAGGTGAAGACTTTAGATCCGCAAATAACATCAAATGTGCGCTGTTGGTTTAATGCGTAAATCCATGTATTAGGTTGTTGAAGTTGGATCCAAAAATTAGTGTCATATGAGATTATCCAAGAACAGTGTTTTACTGATGATTCGTGGTTGAGTAGACCCATTTCGCATTGGTTAATGTGGGATCGTCTGCTAAAAAGTGGATGATGTTGAATACATAAGAACCTTCTCTGTTCGATCTGCTTGCATTTGTCCAATTCATACTGCGACAAAGGGTAGTGTTGATTTCTCCGTAAATCTGTGATCAGATATTTCGTAGAAGGTTGAAGTATGATGGAATTATTTCCCTGTCGGATAGGCATAATAATTATATGTAGTAGTTGAAAATGTTCTGCTCCACCTCCTCTTTTATGAAGAAGTTTGTTCAGCTCTTCAATTTGTGCAAGTTGGTGTTCAAACTGGCGTACTACTTGTAAACATATAGCACCTTGAACAGTAACAGTGTTAAAAAATTGTCTCATGTCGAATATACTCTTTCTTATTCCAAAGAGTTCTTGCCAATACAAGTTTAAATCAAAAAATGTAATGATGCTCCATTCATCATTACTTAAACTGACTTCACCGATGTGTTCAAAATATATTCCTGGATTATTTGTAAATGGTTTAATGTCAAATGCTGAAAATTCTGCTTGAGCAGGGATCAGAAGCAAAGTCAGCAATGTTATGAATATAGGAATCTTAAGTCCAGATGTTTTTAAGCGTTTCCTTTTTGACTCTACTTCAGCTTGTGTCTCGGGAGTCTGATGATAATTTCGCAGTTGTTCTAAGTCAGGTCGTGCAGGTATGTTTGTAGGGGCGATTCGTATTTTCCTTTTTCCAGTGGTAGTGACACTTTGGAATCGGTCAAGCAGTTGCTAGGGTACAGTAGTTTTGAACATGCTTGTACAGTTTGCTGTGCTACTCGTACTGTTGGCAGTTGAATTATTGTTGTTCCTTGCTATTGAACTCTTTTCGATCTTTTCGGTTTTCTCATGCTTTGGAATTACACAATTATATCCAGGAACTTGAGCTTTGATGGCTGCTACTGGTGGTTTTACAACATTAGTTGTATCTGTTTGGACGTATTCATTATCTAAAATTGGTAGCAAACTTAATTTTGTTATAGGTCGTTTAAAGATACCTGTTTTTGTTCTTAAAGACACTACTCTTGTTAGCCCATCTGTACCGGGATAAACTTCCAATATTCGTCCAAGTGCCCATTTAGTAGGTGGTAGGTCATCTTTTATTAATACTATATTTCCCGGCTCGAAATTTGTTGTTTGTCTTGTCCATTTTGGTCGCTGCTGCATTCTAGTCAGAAATTCAGACGACCACCGCTTCCAGAAGTCCTGGTGAAGCCTTTCAAGTAGGTGCCATCTTTTTAACGTGTGGATCTTTGTTGATGTAACACTTTTATTAAGTGGAGCTAGGAGTGCTGAACCAATAAGGAAGTGCCCTGGAGTTAGAATTTCTAAGTCTTTTGGATCGGTTGAGACAGGGCATAAAGGTCGTGAATTAAGGCAAGCCTCAATTTGTATTAACACTGTAGTTAGTTCTTCAAATGTTAATGTAGTGTCTCCCATAGTTCTCTTCAGGTGGTGCTTAACTGACTTTACTCCAGCTTCCCATAATCCGCCAAAATGTGGTGCAGATGGTGGATTGAAATGCCATTTCACTCCCATGTTTTCTAAGTTGTTAATTACTTTTGTCTTGAATGTGTTGATATATTCTTTCGTATTCAAATTAAGGATTTTGCTCGTCAATACGAAATTCGTTCCATTGTCGCTATACATATTTTCTACTAGTCCTCTTCGTCCGGTGAATCGTTTAAAAGCAGCCAAGAAAGCCTCTGCCGTCAGGTCTGATACTGCTTCTAGATGTATAGCTTTTGTCGCAAAGCATATGAATACAGCAATGTATGCTTTGTCGAATTTTGTTGTTCTCAATTTTGATAGTTTAATTGTGATTGGTCCTGCGTAATCCACTCCGCAATTTAAAAATGGTCTTCCTACTGTAATTCTGTTCTTACGAAGATCTCCCATGAGTTGGTCTGTTTGTGCTGGTCGAAAACGAAAACATATTACGCATTTTCGAACAACTTTTTTGACTGCACTTTGACCCTTTACAATCCAGTATCGTTGTCATGTATTAGCCAATGTCAATAAATTTCCTCCATGCAATGTGTTTGTGTGAGCATCTTTTATCACTAAGTCAGTAAGGTTGCTCTTATATGGTAAAATGATTGGATGTTTTTCTTCAAGTGAAAGGTTAGATTTTTCTAATCGTCCTCTGACATGAATGACTCCATTACTATCCATGAACGGATTTAACGCTAAAATTGTACTGGTTGCCTTTAACTCTTTCTTGGTTTGCAATCGGCTGTATTCTTCTGTGAATTCTGAAATTTGCACTGCTTTTATAAATAGGTTGGTTGCATAATCCAGCTCTTTTGATGTAACTGGACCAACGGTCTTCTGTTTATTTCTGGCGTTTTTGCAGAATTTTATGCAAAGAGCTAATATTCTTTTAGCTTTGTGAAGTGTTGAGTATTTTTTCAATATGTCCAGTAACAGATTATTATTCGTATTAGAAATTGTGGTACATACTGTGACCTTTCGAGTCTCACATAGAGAACTTTTGTCAATTTCAGCTGATCGGGTTGGGAAAGTTATCTTTGAACTTGATAACCATTTAGGACCATTCCACCATAAATCATAATTTATAAGCTGACTGGGATTTATTCCACGAGAAGCTATGTCAGCAGCATTTTCCTTCGATTTCACATGTTGCCAGGAATTGTGGTCAAGAATATTCTGAATTGTCGATACTCTATTCGCTACAAAATTTTTCCATTTGCTTGGATGTTCTTTGAGCCATGCAAGCACTATGGTAGAATCTTTCCATGCATGGGTAATTATGTCGTGCCAATCTAAGGCTTTTTCAACAATATGAATTAGTTTGGCCAGAAGTACTGCTCCGCAAAGCTCCAGGCGAGGCAGTGAAAGCTTTTTGGATATTGGAGCTACTTTGGACTTGGCTGTTAGAAGACATATTGATATTTCTCCTGTTTTACTCACAGTTCGAACGTATATAACTGCTGCATACGCTTTCTCAGAAGCATCAAAAAACCCGTGCAGTTCGAATGTTGAGTTTGCTGGACTGTATCCTGTCCACCTTGGAATTTTAAGTTGTTCGATGATTTTGAGCTCGTCTTTAAATTTCATCCATTTGGTTCCCATAGCTGCCGGTAGAGGTTGATCCCAATCCAACCCCAACGACCATGAATCTTGAAACATAACTTTTGCTATTATGGTTACAGGTGTTAGCCATCCAATAGGGTCGAAAAGTTTTGATGCTTCTGAAATTAGACTTCGTTTAGTTGGATGCTCTTTGGTTTCAGGAAGTTTTAATTTGAACTGAAAACAGTCTGTTCTAGGAATCCAGTGTATTCCCAAAGCTTTCACAGTAGATTGAGTGCTTATTTGTGATGGCCCCATTTCTCGTGATTCTGTCGGAATGGTTTCGATTAATGCTGGACAATTGCTTGACCATTTCCGTAGATTGAATCCTCCTTTTTCTAACAATTTGCTAAGTTGTTTCTGTGCTTTAATTGCGTCGCACAAGGTGTTGCTACCAGACATGAGGTGATCCACGTAAAAATCCTTTAAGATGATGTTGGCTGCGATTGGATAGATTTTAGCCTCATCATGAGCTACCTGTTGTAATGTTTTTACTGCTAAATAAGGTGCAGAACGAGTGCCATAGGTGACAGTCGTCAACTGATACTCCTTAATTGGTTGTTGTGGACAGTCCCGCCAAACAATGCGCTGCACCTGCTGATCCTTTTCACAAATCTTAATTTGACGATACATCTTTTCTATGTCAGCTTTAAATGCAAACTTGTGTTTTCGCCAACGTAAAAGAACATTGTATAAATCCTGTTGAAGGAGGGGTCCTGTCAGTAACTTATCGTTAATACTGAGTCCAGAACTGGTCTTCGCTGAACCATCGAATACTACTCGAAGTTTTGTGGTAGTACTGTCTTCTTTCATTACTGCATGGTGAAGTAAATAAAATACGTCTCCTGGTAATGTTGGTTGTACTGGTTTCATATGCCCCAAATTAATGTATTCGGACATGAATTCTTTATACTGCCTTTGTAACTCTGGATTTTTCACGAATTTTCTTTCCATTAGAAAGAGCCTTGTGAGTGCCTTCTTTTTAGACTCTCCCAGCAGTTGATCCTTAAGATTTTCATTAAAAGGTAAACTTACCACATACTTCCCTTGGTCTCTTTGGACAGTAGACCTGTAATGTTCTTCACACTTGTTTTCTTCTTCAGTCAATATTTTTTCGGTAGGTAACTCTTCAATTTCCCAGAATTTGCGAAGTTGGCTATCCAAGTCAGTTTGTGCTACACAGCATGTTGTAAACTCATCAACTGGTTTAAGGGGTTTCGTGGAACCTGACAATATCCATCCGAATTCAGTTTGTTGTGCTACAGGTGTATCGTGTGTTCCTTTTATTACTCCTGCCAACAGCATTTCAGAAAATACATCTGCTCCCAGGATAACGTCTATATCTCCAGGCTCATTATACATTTTTCAAATTCCTGTTAAGACCCCCTATAGGGGCATAGGACAGAAACAACTCTCTTCCTCAAGGCGCAATCCTGAGCATCGGCTTTAAGCTGTTGCCAGGACTTGTTTATTCCTCTGGCCTCCTGCTCAACTGCTCGCTCCCATGTGTTACATGGTCAACCAACCCGACGTCTTCCTTGAGGGTTATAATCCAGAGCCTGTTTTGCGATGTTTCGCTCTGGTTTCCTCAAAGTATGACCGATCCACTGCCACTTCCGCCGTTGAATCTCAATACCTATTTTAGTATGGCCAGTTGTACTCCAAAGTTCGTCGTTGGAGATCACTTCTGGCGAGAATATTCCTAAAATGCACCGGAGGCATTGGCTTACGAAAGTCTGTAGTTTCTTGGTAAGTCGAACGGTCACTTTCCACGTAGTACAACCATATAATAACACAGATTTGACGCATGCATCAAAAACTTGCAGCTTCGTGCGAAGGGAGATCTCTCTTAACCTCCAGAAAGGGGAAAGAATACCGAAGGCCTGACGAGCTTTATTTAGCCGAGCCTCAACATCCTTTTCGGCTCCGCCGTCCATGCTGACAATGCTTCCGAGATAGCAAAAATCTTGCACCTCTTCCACATCCTGTCCATTAAGAACAATCGGTGTGCTTGCGTTCGAACCCATGTGCATGTACTTGGTTTTACGCACATTTATTTTCAGTCCCGCCTCTTTGCATTTAGAATGCAACGAGCGAACATTTGACTCTAAGTCCGAACGGGTATGTGCAAGCAAACACACGTCATCAGCATAATCAAGGTGACTTAAGATGTTAAATGGTCTCCATTGAAGACCTTTACCTTCCCCACCTTCCAGTGCAGCTTTCAAGATGTCATTTATTACCACCAGAAACAGGGCTGGTGATAATATGCAGCCTTGTCTGACACCCGTTCGCACAGGAAAGCTCTCGGACAGCTCTCCTCTATGCAAGACGCGACACCTTGCATCTTCGTAGGATTCTTTAATCATAGCTATGACCTTATCTGGAATACCTCTCCTACGCAAAGCATTCCAAATGTAATCTCGCTTAACGCTGTCGAAAGCCTTCTCGAAGTCCACAAACATGAGATGTAGTGGCGAACCCATTTCGGTTGACTGCTCTAATATTATCCGTAGGGTATTTGTGTGGTCGGTACAAGACGACCCTTTACGGAATCCAGCCTGATAAACTTCGAGAGTGCTCTCGACGACATCACTAATCCTATTGAGAATTACCTTAGCCATAATTTTTGATACGGCAGTAAGTAGACATATACCACGCCAATTGCCACAATCCCGAAGGTCGCCCTTCTTCGGAATTTTCACAATGACGCCCTCCTTCCATTCAATCGGATATCTTCCATCATTCCACACCTTAGTGAAGAGTGGGAGGAGTATATCGGCTGTTATTTCCGGGTCCGCTTTGAGGAGTTCGGTTGGTAGTCCGTCTATACCTGGACTTTCCTTCCCGCCATTGACTGAATGGCGGAAACTATCTCTTCCTTATCTGGGGGATCGTCCGTAATAGAGAATTGTTGCGGTTGGATGCTTGGTAGTTGTTCTGTTTCCGGAATATCTTCCCCTGACAAGATGTTTAAAATATCAGAGAAGTATTCCTTCCATTGCCGCAACTGGTGTTCACTCATATTAAGGAGAGTTCCGTTGACATCTCTCACCAGGTGGTTCGCGGTGAAATTCCTGTTCGTCAACTGTTTCATGATTTTAAATAGTGAACCCATATCCCCAAGATAAGCCGCAGATTCTGCCTTGTTTGCCAGATCTTCAATGGCCTTTCTCTTGTCGCGTCTAACAGCCTTTTTAAGCTGTATATGAGCATCGCGGTAGTTTTGCCTCAAGTCGGGCGTTCGTTGGTTCATTATACATAGGATCTGCTAATGTGAGACCCTTGATATGAGTCCAACATGAACTCTTAATAGAATAAGTTGGAATTCGTCTTGTTAATTTTGGCATCACAAGAGCTGTAGTTGTTAATTCGAATCGGGATGAAAAATGTGGCTGAATTTTAAGGACAACACTGCTTCGTATTGTTCCTGCTTCGGTGTTTCCCAGTCCAGACACCTTAACTGTCGTCTTATTCTTTCTTTATTCTCAACCGTAAAAGTTGTACAGCTCGTTCTGTTATAAATGTAGCCTGAGAACCTTGATCAATAAGACTTCGTATTTCCTTGTATGATCCATCTGACGCCCTTAGTTTGAGAGTAGAGCAGTAGCTAATAATGCAAAATTATATTGATTATAATTGGTCGAGGCGTGAGATGTTGTTTCTTGATTCCTAGTGGAATCTGCTTTTGTTATGAAAGCTTCCGACTTAATCTGCTGACTATTCGATCGTATTCTATTTTCATCGTGTAGTAATGTATGATGTTTTCCTTTACATTTTTGGCAAACGTATTTGCTATTACATTGTCGTACAGTATGTTCAGTGTGCAGACAATTAAAGCAAAGGTTGATGTCTCTGACTATCTCAGACCGTTCTTTTACATCCAAGTCAATAAATTTCTGGCACCGCCATAGATGATAGTCACCTTTGCATACTATGCAAGTTTTTCGACCATCTCTTCCATGATAAGTCAATACAACATGTTGTTTTTTGTTGAATCGTGCTACTGGAGCGTCATTTCGTATTTTTTCTCCTCTTGAAGATTCCAACGTCTGAAATCTATGCTCCAAAAATATTAAGAAGTCCTCCAATGTTTGTACTTCTCTTGGCTTGGTGATTCGTTCTTCGTAAAATTTTAACGTGTCGTTATCAATTTTTCGTGATAATAGATGTGTTAAAATTGGACTCCACGTATCAGTCTCAATTCCTAAATTTTTTAACGCCATTAAGCACTCTTTTGATGTGTCATGAAGACTTCTTATGCCTTCTGCTGATTCAAAAGTGAGCCGTTGTTTTGTTAGTAGTCTCTCTAAGTGCGCAGAAACTAACAATCTACGATTTTCATAGCGTGTATTGAGCAACTCCCAGGCGGCTTCGCAGTTCTCCTTTGTTGCAGACAAATGTTGAAGAAACTTGCCTGCGCTTCCTGTGATATTGGCTTTCAGGAATACCAATTTCTCTACATCACTTAAATCATTGTTGTTATGTACAACTTGCTTATAGATGTCCTTGAATGTTCCCCATTGCTTGTAGTCACCATCAAACTTCGGGATTTGAATGGACGGTAGCCTAATCTTAATCGCTTTGGTATGTATAGCGTCTTCATTTGATTTTGTGGCTGCAGTAAACAATTTATTATCGTCTGCATATAGTTGGTCATACCTTGTCTGAAGTTTCACGCAAGCCTTGGAGCATTTGTCTTCAACTCTGTGATAGAGCGTTGTTGCTTCTTCTGGTACACCTTCTTCAGCAGATGAATATTCGACGTAAGTGTCCGTAAACCGGGTCCAATACGTTTTAATTTAGTGTATAGTTTCTTTAAAAAATGCTCCTGGCTGATTTCCGGAATTCTCTGCAGCGCTGATTGTCCTCATCAGTAATGCAGCTAAAGTATTAAGTTTCCTCGCATTGTTGGAATCCGGTCTCGGAACAAACTCCTGATCTGAATGATAATTGTTCTTTGATGGCTGCCCCAAGGTATGGTCGTCTTCTAGAGACCTGTTGGATTCCAAGCGTAGCTCGTCTAGTCTTGCATTCAACAAGGCAGAAAGTGTCCTTTGAACATCCTCAATTTCCCGGTAGTATCCGGCTTCGTAATAGGGATGATCTGGAGCTTCTTCGCCGTATTCCTCCATTTTTGCATCTTGGTGCTTGAACAGCGTCCATAGCTGGTTCAAGCATTTCAACCGCTTCTCCACGTATTCGACTGTCTTCCGACTTGTTGAATCCTTGCGAAAGCTGGTAAGCAGCTTTGCCACGTTTTCCCCTGTCTCTTTCTGGGAACGCGCTAGATCTTCCATCTTCAGCTGGTGCAGTTTGATGTCTGGGATGAAGATTTTCCTGTAGTTCATTGTAATATCACCCCTAAATCAGTTTCAATTTAGGTTCACGGTAACTTGGCCAGTGATATTACATCCGGCTCGACGGACCAATGTAAAGATTTGCTTGAAAAGAACTTTAGTTTATAATGTATTAAAAAAACACTTGAAGTTCAATTCTCTGCTAGAATTTATTTAGAACTTAATAATACTGACAATCATCGTTGCTTATATAGTAATTGATTGCTGATTATAATGAGTATATGACACACATTATAATGTTTACATGACCCACAAAAATGTCTGAAATTACTTGTCGATACTGACCTACAAATGTTATGCTATGACATAAGATTTTTTTTGCATAGCATATCAATGTCATAATCAATGAAGACAAGTAATTTTACAAAATGCTTGATTTGCTTAATTCTAATTTACAATAATACAAGCGCGACAGTGCTTGTGTAAACAATTTGACTACTTCAAGCAATGTCTTCTTGTACACACATAGTCTTCCCTATCCACCCAAACTCGCATATTGACTTCCAACATATCCTCAACTTGACCCATAAATAATAAAGTTGCGCCCGACTTGTTGGCAGATTTTTCCTATAAGTATGGTTTCTTGTAAAACCAAAGGGAGAATAAAAGAATTAATTGTAAAGGACATTATTCTCAGGCACCACTCCTGAATTGTAATGCCATTGGTTATTACATAACAATGAAAATAACGATGGAGGTGGCCTTATCTTTATTTATTTTTTGCTACTAACGACGGAATTTGTGGTATTTTTTTTCCACCGAATATTTGATGTACGTAGTCTGACGAAAGTCAAGAAAATCTTCTTTTAATTAACATTTTGTCATTTTTGCTTATAACTAATTAAAATCTTCCAATTATTTCAATGTTATACCTATGATACACTGCTGGTATACAATAACTGTTACCTTGTATCTAAATACCTTTCTATCTAAATATAAATGATAATACCTATCATCCAATACCACGTTTGTACGTGTTCTACAACCTGTATGGGCAGTGTATTAGCCTTTCTAGTATGCTATACCACGTTTGCAATACCAGGTATTGTATACCAGCAGCGTATCATAAATAATACATAGCCTTATACCTAATATACAGAAAGATTTAAAGCATTTGAAATAAAAGATGGAATTTACCGGCTAAATATTTGATTTGTACTGAATCCATAATTAGCATATACAGTGAAAGCTCCTATAAGCGGACACTGATGGTGCCAACTTTTTTGTCCGGCTATGAGAGCTGTCCGCTTACGGGAAAAAAGAAAAAGAAGAGGAGATAAATAAATAATAACTTTTGTTCTTAGCTCGTTTATTCATTTTGGAGTACACATTGTATGAAATGAAGCAATTCAAGGAAAAAAATTCGATCAAATAATATAATATACATTTATGTATGTATGCAGTTAAATAAACCAGCTGCAGTGAAAATTAAGTAAATACATACTACTTAGTAATTAATTGAACAAAATTTAACATGCTCTGTTGACGTAACCTTTTTCGTTTCTGGTGTATAAGACAGTTTTGAAAATGATTCTCTGTACTCAAGTGCCGTAAAATCATCATGAGTAAATTTTTTCAAGCTATCAACAAGATTTAAAGCTTGATTATAGGAAGTGATACAATGTGAATCCGGAGTAATTTCCTGAATTTCTATATCTGAAGCTCTTTCATCTTCGTTACTGATGTTTTCGGTTGTAAAATTGTAGTTGTCATCTTCCGTTTGTATATTGTTGTCAACGGTCATAAGGTTCTCCAGATTTTGGCCTTCTGTGGGCCCAAGTTCGTTGAGACTTCTAATTAAATCGGAGAGTATTGATAATGGAAGATCATCTTCAGGTTCAAATTCCGTTGAACTATAGTCATATCCTCTTTTCTTGAACCCTGCTTTGCCGAAACAATTCATTATGGTGTTGGAAGTGACTTTATTCCATGATTTTTTAATGAAATATATCGCATCTAATACATTAATGGTTTTTGAAAGTTCCGTTACAGATTTAACATATCCAAGTTTAGATAAAATATATTTCAAAACTTGATCTCGATAAAAGCATTTGAAACTGTGTATAATCCCTTGGTCCAACGGCTGGCATACAGCAGTTGTATTAGGTGGAAGGAAAATAATTTTTACATTTGCTAGATTAATTTCGCGGGGATGGAAGGCTGCATTATCTAAAAATAATATAATTTTTCTTTTCTGAATGGCCATTTTTCTATCTAATTGTGACAACCATTCAATCATGATTGCCCTTGTCATCCAGGATTTTTTATTCGAATTCCATATTACTGGCAACTTATTAATAGCAACATTTTTGAAAGCTCGGGGGCACGCTGCCCTTCCAATTACTAATAACTCTTCCTTTTCTCCTGCCATGTTTACATAAAATAATATTGTGAGCCGCTCTTTTGACATTTTCCCACCGGTTAATTTTTCAGATTTAAAAGCTAAACTTTTATTGGGTAATACACAAAAGAAAAGTCCACTTTCATCTGCATTATACACATCCATCCAATGAAGGCAGCTTTTCTATAAATTGTTTAACATCGTCTTGATTTACATCTGCTGCTTCACCTGATATGCATTTAAAACTTATGTCATGCCTTTTCCGCCACTTTTGGAGCCAACCATCAGACGCTCTGAAATTAGTATAACCTAATTCTTTCGCTATTTGTTTAGCTTTTGCCTTTACTAATTGTCCTGATATTGGAATGTTTTTGTTTCTAACCGTTGAAAACCATTCAAAACAAATTCTGTCAATATTCAAACCATCAATTTTCAAAAAATTTTTCTTTAGATTCACATTAACTCCAGATTGCCATTTAGTTCGTATTTTGTCCTTATTTTTTCGTATTTTTGCAGCTTGAGTTTTTCCTATATTGAACCTATAATGTGATAATATTAATTATACATTATACATTTTTTCATTGCCTCCACAAGTTATGTGTTTCGGGTAGCTTACTTTTTTCCCACAGCTCGCACTGTTGGATTTTGGTCTTCTATAAAATTCACCACTTCCATTTTTTCTTTCAATGTAAGCAATTTTCTGCTTGGCGCCATTTTAAAGTGAATATGAAAGAATTTGTACAAAACAGTTTTTTATTAAAACTTTATTTCACTTTATTTGTGCTTTAATTCACAACCATCCCCGTCTACACTTTGCGGAAGAATATAAATGTGTTGTTAACGCTCTTCTTTTTTCTTTTCTTATGCTACACGGAGAAAAACCTACACCACCCGAAAACTAGCCGCAATAATTCAACTGAGCTCGCGTTCTCACCTTTTCCTTGTCTATTTCGTAAACTAAATTCGGGAATTCCCCGATTTCAATGTGTGAATGTGCCAAGCGACAGTGTCCGCGACCGCTTACAAGAGAGTCCGCTTAAGAGAGAGTAGTTTCTATGGGAAAGTATAGGGAAAAATTTTGTTCCAGAAAATTTGTCCGCTTAATAGAGATGTCCGCTTATTGGAGCTGTCCGCTAAGGGAGCTTTCACGTATATAATATTAAGATCGTTAAAAATTGATTAATAAGCTTCACTTCTTCTACCCCGCGTCTCATACAAAGTTATACAATTTCTGAAAATTACAAAACATCAATTTTCTTTAAAAGTATCACAGTTTCTGATCTGAAATTTGAGAGATATCAATTGCATAATATTGATATTCATTTCTAAAAAATTACTAAAAGCCCTCGACTCCTTCTACCACTTTCCAAGCAAACTGCATAATGTCACTAAATCTAGCATATTAATTTTCTTAGTGCCTATTCAATTTTGAAAGACTCGATTTTGTATAAAAGATTTTTATAGCTACTCTAGCGTGATGTGAAAAAATTAGTTCAATGCTTTCACCCCTTCTACCACTCCACATATAACATTCTTGTTACCAGTAAAGAAATAACAATTATCCACGTTTGTTCAGTTTATCCTTTTATTTAGCCAATATTCCATAAACTATTTCACCGCCACAGAAGTTTCCAACCTAAAACACACCGCCTCGCCTTGAGCTTGAATAACAACTCTGCCGCTTCTTCATGACGCGCACTCACACCTACGTTCTCTCTCTCTCGCATTCTTTCGCACCGCCTGTGCACTTATCGCCCTCTTCGAATGCCAGCGCCATCTCGCCGCCTGTGTAACATTCGGCCATCCTGCAACGAAATTAATGTCCTCATTAATATATTAAATTACGATCTATCAGATCCAGTCGATCCACCTCTTCACCCTCCTCGCCATCTGTTTTTTATTCGCCAAATTCACAATTTGTACTACAATATCGCCTTAATGAATCAATCGCCACAGTCGCCTTAAACCGCTTATAACCCCGTACACCCTTAACCGTCTCAATTACATATCTATCATTCGCCATCACCTTACTAACTCTGAAAGGACCGTCAAACTTATTCGCCAACTTTTGATTGACGCCTGAATTCGCCATGTTTGTAGCTTCCCGTCGCCAAAGTAGTAAATCACCCACCTCATATTCGGTTGTACCCTTTCGCCGCTTGTCATATCTTGGCTTCATTCGCCCTGCAGACCTCTTAATATTTTCGCCCACCTGCCTACGATTCGCCCATAGCTGATGATTTAGCTGAGATGAAATGCCCTCAAAGTCGTCACTTTGTTGGCTCTCAGGGGTACCTACAAGATCGTCATCCTGACGGTTCCCTTTGGTGCCCGAAATATTCGCCATTTCGTTTCTCGTCCTTACGCCGGACGGCCCCTCGCCAAGTGCTGTTTCGCTCATTGTGTGGTCTACTCTTTCGCCTTCATTTCGGTCTGCCGCCCCAGAACTATGCGTATTCGCCACGCTCGCCGGACTCTCGCCAGTCCTCGCCTCGCTAGCTAGCTCGCCAAGCACCAAATCAGCTATCAACCCATTTTGATGTGCAAACATCAAACGTGAAGGAGAGAATTGGGTACTACCATTCGCCAAATTATTGAGACCCCACACAATCTCCGGTAGCTTTTCGTCCCATCGACTCTCCGTCTCTGCACTTGTCGCCAACGCCTGTATAATTGTGCGATTCGCCCTTTCTACTTGACCATTAGCCCTCGGGGTTGCGATTGCATTCTGTACATGTCTAATGCCCTTTTCCGCCATAAACTCACCAAATTGTTTACTCGTAAATGCCAATTCACAATCGCTAATAATACGCATAGGATACCCAAATTCACCAAATACTTCCCGTAATGTTATTATCGTCTCACTTGATCGTAAAGTTCTAGTAGGTTTCGCCAACACAAATTTAGTGAATCCATCTATTAATATAAGTAAATACGAATTACCGTATATACTTTTGACGAATGGACCTAAATGATCCACATGCACCGTGTCAAACGGTACGGAACGCCTTTCAATTGGGTGCAGGTATCCCTCACCCCGCCCATAATCACCCTTGGCAAACGCGCATATTAAACACGCCTTTACATATTTACATACAAACCTTCCCATCTTGGGAAACCAATATGTTTCCTTAATAAGCGCCAAACATCTCTCAAATCCGGGATGGCCAATAACATCATGATATTTATTCACCAAGTTAAATTGAGCCATTGCGGGCATATACAATCGTTCGCCAGATAATGTAATTCGATAGAGTCGCTCACCTTTTACCCTTTCACCCTTTTATAATTCGCCTTAATATCCTTATCGGCCTGTCCTGACCTAAGCGCCAACACAATCGCCTGTGCGATGAACAGTCATAAACCAATCATCCTCCGAGATGTTTACAATATTCACAGCAACCGACTTGTCACTCGAAATCTTCTCGCAGCGTGACTTGAAGTCTTGGCACTTCCGCCTCCAATTGCACTCGCCGAAGTAATTCGCCTAAGTCTCCGTCTTTCGCCAATACCGCCTTTTGGTTTCTAACCACCAACGTTACGCCAGGACTATTAACCGCCCGCTGTCCCAGCAGCAGCTCAATTTGCCCCATGTCACAGTCTGTAACTAACGCCCTGATGTTCAAGTCGACTCCATCCATGGTTAGTTCGAAACAAGTTACTCCCAACGCCACTGCTTTACCACCACCGAAGCCACAAAGGACCACATTTTTCATTATTCTGTTCACCTTCAATAGCAATCGTATAGTGGCCTCCTCTGTTATTATATTTTCGATACTTCCTGTATCAATATAAATCCGCAACGCCTTGCCGTTTACGTATCCTGTCTGTCTAAATGTTTTATCTGCTGGCTGAGGAAGTAAACTCACCTGCTTTTGTTCGCCAGCAGATCTTTTCCGACCACATTCATACCACTTGTATCCACTGGACTTACAATTCCAGCATCTATCCACTCTCGCCCTTGGGCAGTCTCGACTCATATGGCTACCTTCCGCCTGACAGTTGTAACATCGAATCGCCGATTGGGAGGTTACTGGTCGCCGTGGATACGCCTCTCTCGCCGCACCAGCTTTTCCAACGTTTCTGTCCACCTTGTACGACTCCAACCCTGCTAAAAACTTGTTGTACAAAGCTTCCGGTGTTGTACAATTTGCCGCATATGCATTTGCCCGTAATTCCTCCGGTAATCCACGTGCGATACATGACACGGCACTTTCGCCTTGAATGCCTACCCGACCACATAACGCCAACTTGTCGTGGTAGTACGTTGTCATCCGCTCCGTCGACAGTTTTCACCGCTGCACTAACTCCTCCAGCATTCCAGCAAAATCGTGCCGCCGTGGAAAAGATGCGCCCAACTTCGCCTTCCACTGTATCCACGAGTAGTCATATAATTCTAACCGCCGATGCCAGGTCCTCGCCGTACCTTGTAGCTTCGCCTGCGCGATAGTACTTCTGTCATAATCCGACCACCCATGTATGTATGTCACCAAGCTGATCAATTTTTTGCAACCACCGATCCACATTCATGTCAGCATCTTCAGGATTGAACCACCCAACAATGTCATCAGCCACATGCATAGCTCGACGGCTACACGCCATCGTTTCACGATCCAATGACTCGGCTCCGGACACTTTACTTGCAGTTGACGATTCCCTCGTCTCAGCCATTTCCGCAAAAACCAATGCTGCTTGTTGCTGTACAGCCGCCCGAATTTGCACCGCCAATCCGCCATCCATTAGTGCCTTCACTGTTGCACTTTCGGCTTCAATCCCGATACGGCCGCTTTCGGTTTCGTTCCCGATACGCCCGCTTTCGGTTTCACCACCGATACGCCCGCTTTCGATTTCGTCCTCGTCTCACGCCGCAACAACTCTTCCTCCGCGCCCGATAGGTTGTCTTCCGCCCCGATTGACATTTCGTCTGACGACATTTTTCAGTTTTTTTTTTAAAAATACTCGCACACTTTAATATAGCAACTGACACGCACAAGCTTGCTTTAATGCAACCGCCTGTTGCACGTACACTTGTTTGATCCCCATCGCCCGAATTTCAAACAAACGAACGGCGTAACTTATGATTTTCCGCCAATTTTGTCAATAACGCCGAAAAAAAAGATCACCCTCAAGGAATGACGAATCGTTCTATCCCGATAACTCAATCGCGCGCCCGTCAAACCTTGCACAAAATGATGAAATTCGTCAGTGCACAGCGCCACTTCGTTTTTCGCGACGCATATAATTCTAATTTTCACCTTTCCGACACGTAGACCAATCCCACTTCTGATTTGTTACCAGTAAAGAAATAACAATTATCCACGTTTGTTCAGTTTATCCTTTTATTTAGCCAATATTCCATAAACTATTTCACCGCCACAGAAGTTTCCAACCTAAAACACACCGCCTCGCCTTGAGCTTGAATAACAACTCTGCCGCTTCTTCATGACGCGCACTCACACCTACGTTCTCTCTCTCTCGCATTCTTTCGCACCGCCTGTGCACTTATCGCCCTCTTCGAATGCCAGCGCCATCTCGCCGCCTGTGTAACATTCTTAAGATAAAAAAAAATTCTGTTTCACTTAAGGTATCATATGACTGCGCTTTACGCGCAATCGTAGTTCTGCTATGTTTCATTTAAATTTTTTGTAATGATCGAATGTCAACTTATTCAATTCGGCAATCCAATTAATTTGAAGGCGATTTCCATGGTGAAAGAAATTGACCGTCGTTATCCAAGCTTGGAAAATATGATTTTTATTGAAAAAAAAACAAAAACTCAATTTCTAAGCAATTTGCTTGTCAACCTTCGATATATTGTCATGTTACATTTTTGTTTGTATGAACCAGTCAATCGTAGTTGCTTCGATTTTTTTTGCTCTCTTCATTTCCTCCATTATTTTGTTTCGTTTTCGTGGAGTTAGACCGATCAGGCATAATCCAACAATGATTTATTGTTACCTAATTAAATTCCTTTAATTCTTGAGGGGGATGGCTACCGATGACTGTATAAACAAGAAAAGTTACAGACTTGCAATGAAATCGTATTAACTGGTAAACTGGTAAAACGGAAAAAAAATCAATAAACTAATAAAATTATTCACGTTCAAATTTCTAGATATAAGTATGTATACATATAGAATCATTCCCATATGTTGATGGAAAGCACGGTTCAATTACGGCATTGGTGTAATAAGCTGTCTAAATTTACAAGAAAGATGTCTTTATTGGTCCATGACTTGTGTACAACTGCTTGACATTTTACAACCTACTACAGAGGGCTATAAAAATGTTGATACAATTTTTAGTTATTATTACACGCTTTTTTTTCTTTTTTTTTAATATACATATTTAAAGCAAAACTTGTTGAGTCCGTCGCCCGAAAAGTAAAGAAAAAAAAAAAAAAAAGAAAATATATACACCATATTTTTTTGTTTTTTCAAAATTTTCCCGCCTTCGATGCAAGCATCTGATCATCGAAAAGGTTTGCCAACCCTGAGCCTTTCGACATAACAACAGTGACACGCGGCAAAAAGAAGTGCCGTTAGTTTTGTTGCCGGCGGAGGACGGAAAAAAAAAGACCGCGTGGAGTCGAGCGGTGCGATACTTTCGGGGAGGCAGGTTTTGTTTTTTCTCTGGCGGATGAGGCGGCGAACAAAAGAAAAAGTGTAAATTTGTCGGATTTTGGAAGTGGTTGTCTCTTTAAAAAAAAATCTTTGGCCTGAAATCAATCGTGTCTAAAAGTAATCACGACGGAAAAGAAAAAAAAAAAAAGTGCAGCAAACTACAATCGCGGAACGCCGCGGATATTTTTTTGTCGGTTCGGAACAAGAAGTGGTTTCGGCTATAATTTAAAAAAAAAAAAAAAGAAGAAATTGTGTTACCCGCGCGAGAAAGGAAGAATGCATGTTACAATTGGTCTAGAAAATTCGATGGTTTTGTTTTGAAGTGAACGCGAAATTAGCTAAAGAATCGAAAAGAAAATTTGGAGCACCCGCCTCGAAATCGAATCGGAATTCGCGCCAACACGCAGTCTCACGGGATCGGGATCCTGGACGGTGGCCGGAATGCAATCGGCAAAGAACGTGATCCGACGATAGCGACGGGCCGAGAAAATTCGTAACTAGATTTTTTTTTGAATGAAATAAGCAATTAATTGTCGGAAAAATTTCCGTGAGAAGGAAAAAACAAGAAAAGAAAAAAGGCAAGGAGAAAAAAAAAGAAGGCAGAATTCTTCAGTGAAAGTTTAGTGATTTAATCGAAAGAAAATTTGGATCAAGTCGGTCTTGGGATGATCAGGAATCGAGTTCGTCGCGCATGCAGGTTAAAATTTTTTTTTAACTTAGAAAAAAAACATAACAGGAGTACGATTGGGCATAAAGCCCAATCGTGCGATACTCTAGATGAAAGAGAAATTTTTGTATCTTAAGAAATTTTGTAGCGGAAGTGGTAGAGGGGGGTGACGACATTGAAATAATTTTTTCACATGACGGTAAGGTTGCTATCAAAATGTTTTATACAAAATTTAGGATTTAAAAATTTAATAGGTACTGAGAAAATTAGTGTATTGGATGTAGTGAAGTAGTGCAGTTTGTATGGGAGGTGATAGAAGGAGGGGCGAGTTTTTAATGACTTTTCAGGAATAACTATAAATATCATGCTTTTGACATGTCTTAAATTGCAGATCAGTAGTATTCATACATTCCATGAAAATCGACTTTTTATGAAGTTGTGAAATTGTGTCATTTTGTATGGGAAGGGGTAGAAGGGGTAAAGCTAATCGCCTAATTTTTTTTTGGTTTTACTAATAATTCTAAATAAATATTTAGCGCACAATTTCAGCTCGGTCAATTTTATACGCACTGAGTAAATTGGCTTAGAGCATTTCATGAAAAAGTGCAGTTTGTATGGGAGGTGGTGGAAGGAAGGGGAGGACTCAAATAACTTTTGTACAGTAGATTTATATCATCATTTAAGTAATATATTCCAAATTTCAGATCAATAGCATTTATATTTTTCGAGCAAATCTGTTTATTATGAAATTACAAAATTGTGTCATTTTGTATGGGAGGGGGTAGAAGGGGTACAGTTAATCGTCTCATTTTTTTTGGTCTTAATAATAATTTTAAATAAATATTTCGTGCACAATTTCAGCTCAATAACTATTATACGCACTGAGTAAATTGGTTTAGAGCATTTCATGAAAAAGTGCAGTTTGTATGGGAGGTGGTGGAAGGAGGGGGAAGACACAAATTATTTTTATAGAGTAGATTGGAATCATCATAAAAGTATTATGTTCCAAATTTCAAATCAATGTCATTTGTACTTTTCGAGCAAATCCGTTTATTGTCAGATCGCGAAATTGTGTCATTTTGTATGGGAGGGGGTAGAAGGGGTGGAGCGATTTGGCTGGTTCACGAACTTGACCTTACTTTTTTGTTAAAAACGACGTATACAAAATTTGAACTTTCTAGCTCAACGCGTTCTCAAGCTAGAGAGGACACGGACGGACAGACAGACGGACAGACAGACGGACAGACGGACGGACGGACGGACGGACGGACATCCGGTTTTGAGATTTTTGAGTGATTATATGAACTTCTGTATCATTCATTTTTTTCTCCGAGCCTTATTTCTTGGCGTTACAAACTTTGTGGCAAACTTATAATACTCTCAGATTTCATCTAGAGTATAAAAATCTGAAAAAAAAGATCGTTTTGGGTCTTCGGTGCATGTAGTTGAGTGGTAGAAAACGCGCATTTAAAGTCCTATTTTGCTCGTGGCGTTTTCCCGAACAAATCGCATTCGTCTTTCTTCAAAAAAAAAAAAAAAAAATTTTACTAAGAATTAAATGAAATGAATCAGGATAAATCAACTAATTAATAATAGAATAAATAAGTAATAAAAAGATAACTAAAAATTAGGATGAATTAAACGAAATGAGTAAGAATAACTCAACTAATTAAAAATACAATAAAGAAAAATAGAATAAATTAACTAAGAATTAAATGAATTAAACGAAATGAATCAGAATAACTCAACTAATTAAAAATAGAATAAATTAACTAAAAATTAGGATGAATTAAATGAAATGAATCAGGATAAATCAACTAATTAATAATAGAATAAATAAGTAATAAAAAGATAACTAAAAATTAGGATGAATTAAACGAAATGAGTAAGAATAACTCAACTAATTATAAATACATAGAAAAATAGAATAAATAACTAAAAATTAGGATGAATTAAACGAAATGAATAAGAATAAATTAACTAATATATAATAACTAAAAATAAACCGAAAAATAGAGTAATTAACTAAAAATTAGGATGAATTAAACGAAATGAATCAGAATAACTCAACTAATTAAAAATAGAATAAATTAACTAAGAATTAAATGAAATAAACGAAATGAATGAGAATAAATTAACTAATATATAATAACTAAAAATAAACCGAAAAATAGAGTAATTAACTAAAAATTAGGATGAATTAAACGAAATGAATCAGAATAACTCAACTAATTAAAAATAGAATAAATTAACTAAGAATTAAATGAAATAAACGAAATGAATAAGAATAAATTAACTAATTAAAAATAAAATAAATAAATAGAATAAATAACTAAAAATTAGGACGAAATAAGAAAATTAATAAAAATGAAATGAAATGCACCCACTGGAGTAAAAAAAAAAAGAATAAATAGAGAATGGATCCACACTCAAATGGCAGAATGAACAAAGATTTAAAATTGACCGGACCAAACCGAACCTATCGTTAAGGGGTGAGTTTGTTTTTTTTTCTCTTTATTTGATTTTTATTTTTTTTCTTTTCTTGGCAAACATTTATATTGTTGTTGTGTAAAGATGATTAAAGGCTAAAGAGCCATTTTGAATGAACCCGAGCATTTAGCTCATTAGCCCCGAACCTCGACATGGGGCCACGACAAAAAATGATTTTTTTTTTCAAGGAAAGTCGTGGCTGAGGTAGGGAGGGCAGAGAGGGCGCTAAAACCACCATAGCGCCCTAACACAAATCGCGAAGTCGGCAACTCCATCGCTTCATGGTCTTTCACGACCACTGGGGAAAATTATCCCAATTTTCACCCTAACCCGGAGTAAGCCGACACGAAATTTTTGTTATACAGGCCATGGGTTTTATGGTCTGATTAAGGAACAAGTACCCCCCCACACTGCCGTAGCTAGTCCCGGCCGCCAGCAAGCGTGTCGCTTCCGTTCCTTAGTCAGCCACCAATTCGGAAGTAGGAGGAATTGGCCCTTTCTTGTCCCGAACCTGGACATTTTCGTTTCCTTTCAGAATTATTTTGGCTTTAAGTCAAAATAGTTCGTTCCGACGGCCTAAATCATAACAAAATGGCGCCCAACGTGGGGTTAGCCAGATCTACGCTAGGAGCACATAGCGTAGCCCATCAACACGCGCGAGTCGGAAAAATTCCGTGCAAAATCGTTGATGAGCAAAAGGACTAAATTTCGTCGTTCTGCGACAGAATTTTCGCCTGAACGGCAATCACAGTCCATGTGCCAAGCTTTTTTGAGTTTCGTCGGCTAACCATCGGATTGGTTTTGTATGTAGACAGTGTGGAACTGACCTATTGACGAACCGTTTGGCAACCTTTAGGCGCCACTCTGTTCCATAGGAAAGGGAAACATTGTCTGCATGCGAAATTGGTTCTATGTTAGTCGACAGGTTTTAGTCTCTCGAATCATTCCACTCTTGGTTCGTGAGCACCCATCTGAGAGCTGGGCATGCCTTGTGTTGGCGGGCGTGTCGTCAGACAGAAGGGAAGAATGTTTGCGAATCATTGGTGAGTTTGGTGATAGAGATTATTGCCGAAACTTCAGAAAAAGTTCCTTAATTCCTTAACCTTCCTTTTAGAGTTCCTATAACGTAGAGTTTTTTTTTGAACTAACGTAGAGATTTTTTTTTGATGATACAAATTTTTACAAGTCTTCGGACGAAAAATTTTGATGATTTTCTTTTGCGGATTTTGATGTTTTTTTGCTTTTCTTCCCAAACAATTTTGATACATTTTATCGCGATCCAGTTTTTCCAGTGAGTCGGAAAGAGCATGATCGGCTTCGCGATTTGCTGCAGTTGAGGGGAGGGAAAAGTGCGAACACGTGAGGGTTCATTCATTTTTTTTGCAGAATTCTTTAATTTTTTTTGGTAAAGTCAATTATATATGCAACACACGGTTGTTCATTAGTCCAGTTTTTTTTCTCGAGTTATCTTGGAAGATCAATTTTATAAACAATCTTTCAAGTCATTCACTTTCATTCGTTAATTTTTTTTGCTGTCGTTTTATCATTTGGATAATCGATTATTCACACATTCAAAGGAAAATCTACTTTAAAATCTTGATAGAAAATTCGTTCGTTCGTTTTGTTTTTTTTCATAATACATACATTCAACTTTCATATAATCACTTATCCATAAATTCGGAATTCATTCTTGTGCAATTTATTGAATTAATTATATATACAAACACTGAAACGTTCGTTATTCGTTCATTCATGCATGCCATCACATTCGTATTAACAATAACACAATTACTTTACGCTTACTTTTCGAATTTTTTTTTTCGTTCGGAATAGCATTCATTCGTTTAGTCTTAACGGTTTTTTTTCTCATACATACATTCGTAAACAAATGGTTTTTTTTGAGACAATCATACTTTCAGTTATCTGATCGCTCAACTTGTTTATCCAGTCATTCTTATACATTCACAAGTTTCCCCTAAAATTTTATTAGTAGTTCGTTCAATCGTTCAGTCAGATTTTATCCGTCTGGATGCATTGGCGATTAACTTCAATCATTCAATTATTACGTATATTAAATATTTTCACTCGATCATTTATTATTAACGTCTTTCATTTTGTGTACAGACATTCAGATTCCCTATATCATTTAAACACACCTTTTGGTAGGCATTTGTCGACTGATCAATTCTTTCTTTCAAGGAGAGTTGGTTTTGTGGGTTTTGTTTGATCAGTCCCCTCATTTTCTCTTCTCGTTCATTCACCCAATCTTAGTTTTGCAGTCATTCTTACTCTATTTTGAGCCATGTCTTTAATTCATTCTCCAAAGGCAAACGTGGACGTTGTATGCTCAGCTTGCCAGGAGCAGATAGATCCGGTGAACGAAGTAGTCACCAAATGTAGTCATCGATTCCATAAGCATTGTTTGGAATCGTGGATAATAGACAACCATAACTGTCCGAATTGTCGTGGACATTTGGGTCCTAGAGACTATTGGTCCGTCCTGGATGTGGAGGGCGCGTCCGCCAAACTAGGCCCAGTGACACGCGGCAAAAAGAAGTCACAGGCCACAAACGCTCAAAAAGTTGGTATTTCGCCTGTGGGGTTAAATTTTGATGTGCCACACGAGACAGGAGGCGGACGAGCTTTCTACGCCCCGGACGGATCGATGGTCACTGGACCCAATCCACTGACTGAGCTAAATTTCAATTCACCGACGGGCAATGAAATACGAGAGACGGAGAAGAGAGTGAGATGGTCTGATGTTGGGGATGAACCGCCGACAGAGTCAATGCCAGCGACGCCGTTAGTGTTGAGCTCTATGGATGATTTGGTGCAAATAATACGCACGGTGTTGCGTGAGGAACAGACTCAGCAACCGCCGAGCAGTAATAATATCAACGTAGAATTACCACCACCACCATCTTTAAATCGACATGATGCACTGGACGAACAGGTGCAAACTCGTGGCCGACTGGCCCGTGCGACCGCTCAGATCGGCGATCGCAATGGCAACGGCCCAAATTTAAGATACCGCAATCCAGGCAGTCCGATACGCCATTGGAGGTTGCGTTTTAATGGAGAAAGCCATTCATTGCGAGCAGAAGAATTGGTCTTCAGGGCCGAAGCTCTTGCAATGGGGGATCTGGGCGGACGCATGGACCTGTTGGCCCAGAATTTTCATCTGTTGTTGGACGGTCGTCCGAACCAGTGGTATTGGCTCTGGAGGAGATCCAACTTAGAGACCCACTGGACTGATTTACGACTTGCTTTTCTCGAAGCTTGGGGAGAGAGTAGTGACGATTGGGAGGTGCGCAAGCAGATGCTAGGAAGACGTCAGGCACCAAACGAGCCATTCTTGCTTTATGAACAAGACATGACTGTACTCCGCACATTGCTGCCCACTCCTATGTCAGAAAGAGAATTCGTTGGAATCGTTCGAAGTAATTTATTAGCTAGTACGCAACAGCAAATGTGCTTTTACGAAGTACAAAATATGGCTCAGCTACGACATCTTGTGAAGCGTGTAGAGACTGTACGGAAGACTACACGAGCGAATTCTTGGCAATCAAACAGAGTTCACGAAATCATCGAAACCCAAGTGGAAGAGTTAGTAGATCCCGAAGTTGACGAGGTAGCTGGTCTGACTAAGTCCTTGACGTGTTGGAACTGTAATAAGGAGGGACACGGCTATCGAGAATGTACCGAACCACCTAAAGGCATTTTCTGCTATGGATGTGGAAGGGCGGACGTGGTGAAGCCCAACTGTGTTCATTGCAAGGCGGGAAACGGCCGAAGGGACGGAAGGACAGCGGGTCCCTTTCGTCTGAACACTGTACCCCGATAGTAGAAAGAAACGTAGTACAGAAACCCCTTTCCGATTCCCCATTTAATTTAGTACTCCCGAACAAAAAAATTTCTACCAACTATTCGACCCCTTTAAATACCCCTCCAAATTTTACCACCACACCTTCAACATTTTCTGAACCTGATTCCCATCCTTTTAAAGTAAAATCATCCTTACCTATTCCTCGGAATCTTATCACTTCGCAAGTCACTATTCTGAAAAGAGTAAATGATAAAACGAAGTTGGCTGTTTCTAGACCTGAAAATGACCTTATCGTACCCGAAAATCTAAGACAACATTCCCGCCATCCTTTCAAGCCTTATCACCTTTGACTAAAAGAGTATATGGAGGCTCGAGAGCGAATTTTTGCACCTACTTCAGTCACTAGCGTTGATCAAGTATCATCACTAACGAATGGATTCGGTCGTAGAAAGTCAATCTTACGCCTTCGTATGTTCTGGAGGATGGTGCGTGAAAAAAAGAAAGCGATTCTGTCTACCATTATTACCGAGCCGTTCGATATACGTCCGTACGCCATGGTATCCCTATACGGAGTGGACGTTAAAGGACTCCTCGATAGTGGTGCGAGCATTAGTTGCCTTGGAGCAAATTCCCTACAACGCCTTCAAGATGCACAGGTGAGTTATCGACCAGTCTGTCAAGACGTGAAGACAGCTGATGGTGTTGCACAAAAAGTTTTGGGCACAGTAGTTACCGACATTACCTTTCGTGACACTACTAAACCAATCACTTTATATATCGTGCCGAGCCTATCGCAGGAATTGTACCTTGGGGTAGATTTCTGGCGATCATTTCATCTAGCTCCTAACATCATCAGCGCGGTCGATATTCCCGATACTGCATCGCAACTAATTGCTCAGAATACCCATCATTTAACGCCCTCAGATGTAAAGAGGTTAGAATTGGCAAAGTCCAAATTTCCATCATACGAAGAATACGGACTCGGTGTAACCAATGTCGTTGAACATAGTATAGACGTTGGGGATGCTAGTCCCATCAAACAAAGACATTATCCCGTTTCACCTGCGATCCAAAATCTGTTGTATGACGAGATCGATCGTATGTTAGCACTTGGCGTTATAGAGACCAGCCAGAGTGCATGGAGTTCACCTGTGGTTCTTGTGAGGAAGCCAGGCAAGGTACGGTTATGCTTGGACTCGCGCAAAGTCAATGATGTGACGAAGAAGGATGCTTATCCATTACCACACATTGACGGTATCTTAAGTCGTTTGCCGCGAGCCAATTTTATAACCAGCCTAGACCTCAAAGATGCCTTTTGGCAGATTCCTCTCGAACAAAAATCTAGAGAATACACAGCGTTTACTATTCCTGGTCGGCCTCTATACCAATACACTCGCATGCCTTTTGGTTTATGCAACGCGCCGCAAAGGATGTGTCGTTTGATGGACAAAGTCATTCCACCCGAGCTGAAGGAGCAGGTATTCGTATATTTGGACGATCTGCTGTTGATTTCTGAGGATTTCGACTCACATCTGACTTTATTGAGCGAAGTCGCAGATTGTATAAGAAAAGCTGGCTTGACGATCAACGTCAGCAAGAGCAAGTTTTGTTTGAGAGAAGTGAAGTATCTCGGATACATCGTTGGAGATGGAGGCTTGAAGACAGACCCGAACAAAGTCTCAGCCATAGTCGATTACCCTTCGCCAAAGTCCGCACGTCAAGTTCGACGCTTTCTTGGTATGGCAGGCTGGTATCGACGATTCGTTCCCAACTTTGCTGCTACCGTATCACCGATCTCAGACACTCTAAAGAAGTCCAACCAGTTTGCTTGGACTACAGAGGCACAAACTTCCTTCCTAGTAGTGAAAGACTTGCTGACGAAAGCACCCGTTTTGATCAACCCAGATTTCAAGAGGCCTTTCGTAATACAAGGCGATGCTAGTAAGTCAGGGGTGGGTAGCGTTCTCTTTCAGGAAAACGACGATGGATCAGAATCTCCAGTCGCGTATATGTCACAGAAGCTCACTTCCGCTCAACGCAACTATAGTGTAACCGAACTCGAGTGTTATGCAGCTGTGTTGAGCGTGAAAAAATTTCGAGCCTATGTAGAAGGGACTGCGTTCAAAGTCATCACGGATCATGCAAGTCTCAAATGGCTTATGTCGCAGAAAGACCTACAAGGACGGTTAGCGAGGTGGAGTCTGAAACTTCAAGGTTTCGACTTCGTAATCGAGCACCGACGAGGGAGCTTGAACGTTGTACCCGATGCCCTCTCTCGCGTATACGAAGAGGGACTAAATGCGCTGATCGACGTAGCACCGATCGTGGACATGGATTCTCCAGAATTCTCTGGCAAAGAATACAAAGAATTGGTGTCCACGGCTGATGCGAACGCCGATCGGCTTCCTGACGTATGCGTGAGGGATGGTTTCGTGTATAAGCGGACAGAGCCTCACGTCGGTGACCCGATTGCGGAGGACAGGGCCTGGAAGTTATGGATTCCATCAAGCCTTACGTCAACTGCGATTGCTCAGGCGCACGAAGCAGACACTACGGTCCATGGTGGTTATGCTAAAACGCTAGAGCGAGTCAGACGATTTTTGTACTGGCCCGGGATGGCTACACAAGTACGTACCTACGTTCTGGCGTGCGACACTTGTAAAGAGACAAAGTCCCCGAACAGACCTCCACGAGCGCCTATGGGAGAACCGTTCCGGACAGATCAGCCATTCCAACACCTTTACATCGACGTATTGGGACCTTATCCACGTACTAAATGGGGTAAGATCGCAATCCTTATCGTCTTGGACCATTTCACCAAATTCCCCCTTTTACACCCCTTGGGGAGAATTACTGCTGAAGAAATCACTAAATATCTGGAGGGGCAGGTCTTCCACACGTTTGGGACACCTGAGACGATCCTCTCCGATAATGGCTCTCAATTTAAGTCGAAAGTGTTTAACTCTATGCTAGACAAATACGGAGTTCAACACCTGTACACCCCGAGCTACTCACCGCAAGCAAATGCATCGGAACGTGTCAATCAGTCCATCCTAGCCGGAATTCGAACATTCATCACTGATGACCAAACACGATGGGATGAGAGTCTAAGCAAAATAGGATGTGCCCTTCGGAGCTCACTCCACCAAGCCACTGGATTTTCTCCTTATCAGGTTTTGTTTGGGAATCATATGATGTTACACGGGAAGGACTACGAACTGCTGAAGCGTTTGCGAGCGTTGGGTGAGTCAAATGTACAGCTTCGACCTCGAGAGGGAATTCCTATCGTGAGACAGCTTGCACAGACGAAAGTAAGGGTCGCACATGAGGACAGTAGCAGGCGTTATAATCTGCGTGCTGCTCAAACACAATTTCGTGTAGGACAAGAAGTATTCCGAAGAAACTTTTCCTTGTCCACAGCCGCGCAGAATTATAATGCCAAGCTGGCGAAGAAGTTCCTCAAGTGCAGAATTCGTCGTGTGCTTGGCAACTCACGATACGAATTGGAGGATGTAGGAGGCAAGCGTGTGGGGATCTACCATTCCAAAGATCTCCGGCAGTGATTCTAAGAATACACCACCTATTACCCGGCTCTCAGTCGTGAGCACGAGACACCTAGCGACGGCTTTCTTAGTCGATTCGGCGCTGGAAATCAACGGCGAACCGCCTATGTTGTTGAGTCCGTCGCCCGAAAAGTAAAGAAAAAAAAAAAAAAAAAGAAAATATATACACCATATTTTTTTGTTTTTTCAAAATTTTCCCGCCTTCGATGCAAGCATCTGATCATCGAAAAGGTTTGCCAACCCTGAGCCTTTCGACATAACAACAGTGACACGCGGCAAAAAGAAGTGCCGTTAGTTTTGTTGCCGGCGGAGGACGGAAAAAAAAAAGACCGCGTGGAGTCGAGCGGTGCGATACTTTCGGGGAGGCAGGTTTTGTTTTTTCTCTGGCGGATGAGGCGGCGAACAAAAGAAAAAGTGTAAATTTGTCGGATTTCGGAAGTGGTTGTCTCTTTAAAAAAAAATCTTTGGCCCGAAATCAATCGTGTCTAAAAGTAATCACGACGGAAAAGAAAAAAAAAAAAAAGTGCAGCAAACTACAATCGCGGAACGCCGCGGATATTTTTTTGTCGGTTCGGAACAAGAAGTGGTTTCGGCTATAATTTAAAAAAAAAAAAAAAAAAGAAATTGTGTTACCCGCGCGAGAAAGGAAGAATGCATGTTACAATTGGTCTAGAAAATTCGATGGTTTTGTTTTGAAGTGAACGCGAAATTAGCTAAAGAATCGAAAAGAAAAATTGGAGCACCCGCCTCGAAATCGAATCGGAATTCGCGCCAACACGCAGTCTCACGGGATCGGGATCCTGGACGGTGGCCGGAATGCAATCGGCAAAGAACGTGATCCGACGATAGCGACGGGCCGAGAAAATTCGTAACTAGATTTTTTTTTGAATGAAATAAGCAATTAATTGTCGGAAAAATTTCCGTGAGAAGGAAAAAACAAGAAAAGAAAAAAGGCAAGGAGAAAAAAAAAGAAGGCAGAATTCTTCAGTGAAAGTTTAGTGATTTAATCGAAAGAAAATTTGGATCAAGTCGGTCTTGGGATGATCAGGAATCGAGTTCGTCGCGCATGCAGGTTAAAATTTTTTTTTAACTTAGAAAAAAAAAATCTGAAAAAAAAAGATCGTTTTGGGTCTTCGGTGCATGTAGTTGAGTGGTAGAAAACGCGCATTTAAAGTCCTATTTTGCTCGTGGCGTTTTCCCGAACAAATCGCATTCGTCTTTCTTCAAAAAAAAAAAAAAAAAATTTAACTAAGAATTAAATGAAATGAATCAGGATAAATCAACTAATTAATAATAGAATAAATAAGTAATAAAAAGATAACTAAAAATTAGGATGAATTAAACGAAATGAGTAAGAATAACTCAACTAATTAAAAATACAATAAAGAAAAATAGAATAAATTAACTAAGAATTAAATGAATTAAACGAAATGAATCAGAATAACTCAACTAATTAAAAATAGAATAAATTAACTAAAAATTAGGATGAATTAAATGAAATGAATCAGGATAAATCAACTAATTAATAATAGAATAAATAAGTAATAAAAAGATAACTAAAAATTAGGATGAATTAAACGAAATGAGTAAGAATAACTCAACTAATTATAAATACATAGAAAAATAGAATAAATAAGTAAAAATTAGGATGAATTAAACGAAATGAATAAGAATAAATTAACTAATATATAATAACTAAAAATAAACCGAAAAATAGAGTAATTAACTAAAAATTAGGATGAATTAAACGAAATGAATCAGAATAACTCAACTAATTAAAAATAGAATAAATTAACTAAGAATTAAATGAAATAAACGAAATGAATGAGAATAAATTAACTAATATATAATAACTAAAAATAAACCGAAAAATAGAGTAATTAACTAAAAATTAGGATGAATTAAACGAAATGAATCAGAATAACTCAACTAATTAAAAATAGAATAAATTAACTAAGAATTAAATGAAATAAACGAAATGAATAAGAATAAATTAACTAATTAAAAATAAAATAAATAAATAGAATAAATAACTAAAAATTAGGACGAAATAAGAAAATTAATAAAAATGAAATGAAATGCACCCACTGGAGTAAAAAAAAAAAGAATAAATAGAGAATGGATCCACACTCAAATGGCAGAATGAACAAAGATTTAAAATTGACCGGACCAAACCGAACCTATCGTTAAGGGGTGAGTTTGTTTTTTTTTCTCTTTATTTGATTTTTATTTTTTTTCTTTTCTTGGCAAACATTTATATTGTTGTTGTGTAAAGATGATTAAAGGCTAAAGAGCCATTTTGAATGAACCCGAGCGTTTAGCTCATTAGCCCCGAACCTCGACATGGGGCCACGACAAAAAATGATTTTTTTTTTTCAAGGAAAGTCGTGGCTGAGGTAGGGAGGGCAGAGAGGGCGCTAAAACCACCATAGCGCCCTAACACAAATCGCGAAGTCGGCAACTCCATCGCTTCATGGTCTTTCACGACCACTGGGGAAAATTATCCCAATTTTCACCCTAACCCGGAGTAAGCCGACACGAAATTTTTGTTATACAGGCCATGGGTTTTATGGTCTGATTAAGGAACAAGTACCCCCCCACACTGCCGTAGCTAGTCCCGGCCGCCAGCAAGCGTGTCGCTTCCGTTCCTTAGTCAGCCACCAATTCGGAAGTAGGAGGAATTGGCCCTTTCTTGTCCCGAACCTGGACATTTTCGTTTCCTTTCAGAATTATTTTGGCTTTAAGTCAAAATAGTTCGTTCCGACGGCCTAAATCATAACAAACTTAATCTTATTCCTATTCACCATAACGGCTAGGGGGCTTACTATCTCGACCACTTCTAGTCCTATATGGACCTTTAGTAGTCAACGGCTCTAGTTCACCTCTAACATTTATATTTAGATTAGAATCATTACTGGAGCTATCATGATCAGAAACGTCGAAATGGACATGCGATGACTCACTTGATCGATCGGCTTCAGCTGTTAATTGTTTATCATACATATTTTTACTTATATTCTTATTATTATTATTAGTTTGGTCTGGATTGCTTCCATACTGATAATCATATGCAAAATTATTGAATAATGCAGTTGAAGTAGATACACAGGGATTTTCCTCATACAACATATCACTTGTGTTAAATACATTATTGACTGTATTCGATATAAATCTGCGATTACGGCGATAAAAATTATTAAAATTATCTACAACAATATATGAGCGATTATTTATATTTTTAACAATTTTCCCATAATTCCATTCCTTACTATTTCTCTTAAACATAATAAGATCACCTTCATTCAGGACTGTTAGCTGTTTTGCATGCTTATCATAATATAGCTTTTGCATTTCTTTCTTCTGTTCAATTTTTTCTTGAACTAATGATTCGTCAATATTTATTCGATGTAACAAATGATCCGTTATAGGTAACGTCGTTTTCATTTGACGACCAAAAAACAATTGTGACGGCGACATTTTCATACTTGCAATCGGCGGTGCATTATACTCTAAAATACAATATGAGAATTTGTTAATTGAGTCGTCGGCATAGCAACGCTTTAAAATGTTTTTCGCGATAGCAACACCCTTTTCAGCTAACCCATTGCTTTGAGGATATCGTGGACTAGAAAATTTAAGAACAATATTTGCGTCACTAGCAAACTTTTCGAACTCCCTTGATCCAAACGGACTATTGTCTGCCCGGATCTCCGTAGGGTATCCGTAGCGACTGAAAACTGCTTGTAGTACATTAATTATATTATATGAGGTCTTATTTTTTAATGGCTCTGAACAGAGAAACCCAGAATAAGCATCGATAATAGCCAAAAAATCTTTTCCTGCATATTCAAATACATCCATTGAGATTCTTTGCCATGGATAATCGGGTGTTTTATCTTGAACTAATGTTTCCTTTTGGTTGTTACGCTTAAACTGCTCACAAAGAAGGCAACCACTAACCAATTTTGTAATATCAACAGTCATTTTTGGCCAATAATAATTCATACGAGCTCTAGCAAGTGTTTTCTCAATTCCTAAGTGTGATTCATGCAACCATTTTGAAATATTTGATTGTAATGCTGTTGGAATAACCAGTTTATGATTTTTGAATAATAGGTTATTTTCATAATGTAATTCATCTTTAAACCGATGAAACAGTTTACTTAACTCATCTAGTTGATGGAATGAAGGCCATCCGTCTTTGACATATTTTACAATCCTATTGTATAGTTCATCCTCTTCAAGGATTTTAACGTAGATATTGTAATTGTCTTCAGAGAGACAAGCGTTACGTGTTATTGAATGAATTACAGCATTTAGATCTTCACCTTCTGAGTCTGTTTCAGGCAACGCAGCTCGCGAAAGACTAACAGCAATCAACATGGTACGACCAGGAGTATATACTATTGATAATCCGGGATATTTCAATAATTGCAAAAACAGTCTCTGAAGTCGTACAGTGACATCATTAATATCTCGCTTTATGAGAGTCTCTAATGGTTTATGGTCAGACTGGACAGTAAATTCACGACCATACAAAAAATGATTAAAACGCTCGCAGGCAAAAACAACGGCAAGAAGTTCTTTTTCAATTTGTGCCCATCTTTGTTCAGTCTTCGTTAGACTACGAGACGCATATGCGATCGGTTGACCATCCTGTAATAAAACGCTCCCCAACCCATCTTTGGAACTATCTGTCTGAATGATAATCGATATTTTTGGGTTGTAAATTGTAAGAACAGGCGTTACACTAATAGACTCCAGCAAACTATTTAGCTCAACTTCGTGTTCGCTTGACCAATTCCAGTCAACGTTGTTTTTAGTAAGGTCACGCAAATGCACTGTTTTTTGCGAAAAATTAGGAATAAAGCGTGCCAAATATTTAAAGAGGCCTAATAACCGCATCACATCAGATTTGTTTGCCGGCTTTGGCATATCGATAATAGCTTTTATATATTTTGTATCAGGTTTGATAAGACCCCCAGAAATGATGTGACCCATAAATTTAACCTCCTTTTGACGATATTGGATTTTCGCAGGATTAAATTTGACATTGTTTTTCTTAGCTCGATGCAAGACGATTGACATAGTCCTGTCATGGTTTTCTTCATTGGAGCCCGTAATGAATAAATCATCAAAGTACACCTCAACCCCCGGGATATCACCAAATATTTGCACCATTCTCTTTTGGAACATTTCTGGTGCACAGTTCAGTTCAAAGGGTACACGATTAAAACGAAATCGAGCAAAAGGCGTCATGAACGTAGTTAAATCTGCACTTTGCTCATCTAGCTGCAGCTGCCAGAAACCATTACTCAAATCAAGTACCGAGAAGACGTTTTGTCCTGACAACCGGCCCATGATATCCTCCGATGTAGGAATTAAATAATGTTCCCGCCTAATACATTTATTTAACGGTCTCGGATCCAGACAAATTCGCAATGAGCCGTCCGATTTTTCAACAATTTGTAAATTATTAACCCAGTCCGTTGGGTAATCCACTGGACTCACTATTTTGCTACCAACCATCCGATCAATAAGCTCTTTCAATGGTTCAATAAGACTTAATGGAATACGCTTCCTGTACTTAAGTGACGGAATTGAGTTCTCTTTCAAACTAATTGTACATTTACCCGGAATTCTCCCGACACCATTGAATACGTCTGAATTGTCTTCGACAAATTCTTCTTTACCCGTTGGGAACAATCGTACAGTAGCAACACGTTCAACCAAGCCAAATGAAATGCATTCAGGTAAACCAAGTAGCGGTTCGTGTTTATCATCCACTATATGGAACAAGGCAACTTTTTTAGTTTTTGTGTCGCTATCAAAACATGTTAATTGGACTGTTCCGAATATACTCCATTTATTTGAACTGTAATCTGTTAACACGTCATTGGTTTTATTAATATTTTTAACTGAAAGTTTATTAAGGATTTTCATAGGTATACAGCTGACGTCTGCACCTGTGTCTAATTTAACAATGTACACACTGCCGGATCTGCTTGTCTCTCACCGACATCGTTCACTCGTTGTCCTTCTTCTCCGTCTTGCTCATTGTCATTTTGCTGCTGTTGTATTTGTACTGGAACATTTTGCTGCTGTTGTATTTGTACTGGAACTTGAGCAAGTCCAAACATGCTGCCGCCATCGCCATTGTTTGGAAAAAGGGTGTTAAAGATTTCCACTCCTCTTTCGCCAATTAACCACAAAAATGTGGCAATCTTCACTTCTTCCGTTTCGCCAATTTTACCGTTTGCATGCATATAAACGATGAAATTTTGTCTCCACTTTGGCCACTCCGTCACCAGACTTGCACCTTCCAATGGTTTAGGTAATCGACCCTCCATTTTCGGTTTGCTTCTTTTACGTTCACTTATTCCTTTTATTCCTTTAAATCCGCCTTTTACGCTGTTTTTTTTTTTTTTAAATAATAATAAGCTAGGAGGCCAGAGGAATAAACAAGTCCTGGCAACAGCTCTGCTGAAGAGTCTCGCCCAGAGTGAAAGAAGACAGAGTACGAAAACCAGAGTGAAAGAGGACAGAGTACGAAAACTAGCTATGTTGCTCATAGATCAAAAAATTTTTCGCAGTGTGAATTTGACAGGTATGAATTTTCGTATAATTAAACTGTGGTCTCGCCAATCTCGCTGGTGTATGACAAGCTCCGATGACGATCGGCCGACATCGGACAACCTCGCTGTTCGTTACACATAGGGGGTCTTAACAGGAATTTGATGGTTGATCTATACCACAGTTTAATTATACGTAAAACCAGAGCGAAAGAAGACTGAGTGCACAAACTGGCCATGCTTCCCATAGATCAGACAATTTTTCGCATAAAAAATACTTACCTCTCAAATGAACGATTTTGATTGGTTCGCTCAAGGTTATAACCTCCCAAAAATTTAAACAGCTGATTACCAAGGCATATTTTAAACGAAGATTGTTCGCATGTGTGCGTGAAGATTGCACGCAAATTGATGAGCTCAATTCGAGAAGCTCTCTCCAGTTTGTAAACTGTTTACGTATAATTAAACTGTGCGTAAAACAGTTGACAAACTGGAGAGAACTTCTCGAATCGAACTCACCAATTTGCGTGCAATTTTCACGCACACATGCCAACAATCTACGTGTAAAGATAAGCTTAGTAATAAGCTATTCATGAATTTGAGAGGTAGAATATGAAAAATTCATACCTCTCAAATTCATACTGCGAAAATTTTTTTGATCTATGGGCAACAACTAGTTTTCGAACTCTGTCCTCTTTCACTCTGATCTATCTATACATACATTGTGACCAAAAAGTACCGACAATTTGTACATAAAATTACTCTCGGGAATGATATTTCAAATTTTTTTTTGGTAAGCAGGTAGGACTGTCCTTAATTATTATCCCGAAAATTAGCGCGGTCTGTTAAACAGTTTGCTTACAGCAGCTGGTTGAATGGGTTCACCTCAGTAGTCCACGGCAATTTTTACACTGGATAAAAAAATGGAACAAAGAGTTTGTTTCAAATTTTGTGTTTCCAACCAAATTTCGTGTGTGGGGGTCATTGCGAGTGTTGACAAAGGCTTCAGTAATATCAAAAACACGAGCCTACAAGTGGTACAATGGCTTTAAGGACGGTCGAGAGAACCTTGAAGATATATATGTCTCGTTCTGGACGACATCCAGCCTCTTCAACTAACGAAAACATTCAAGAGGTAAAGGAAATGGTGCTCGAAAATCACACCAGTGTTAAGGAGATAGCAGGAGAGCTCGACAGCTCTCGCGAGGCCGTTCGTTGGATTTTGTTGGATACTTTGGCCATGAAACGCGTAATTTCTCGACTCTTTCCAATAAAGCTGAATTTCTTAAAAAAAAGTAACGTGAACAGGTCACTTTGGACATACTTGATCATGCGAATTCTGATTCCACATTCGTGGAGCGCATCATAACTGGTGATGAGACATGGGAGTCAACAATCGTCGGAATAGAGAAAAAAATGAGCCGAAACCGAAAACCACGCCAAAGCTGTTCGAAAATCAAGACGATGCTCTTTATTTTTTTCGATATTCGAGGTTTGATCCATCATGAGTTCATTCCGGAAGAACACATGGTCAATAAGGAGTACTATTTGAAGAAGCGTTTGCGTGAGCAAATCCGTAAAAAACGGCCGAAATTATGGAAGGAGAATTCATGGATTTTCCACGATGAGAATGCGTCATCGCATTAAGCTTCAATTGTGACCGAATTTAAGGCCAAAAGAGAACAAATTGCATCAATCAACCACCGTATTCACTAGATTTGGCTCCGTGTGACTTTTTCCTATCTTCCAAACTGTAATTACCGCTCCGTGGAACCCGTTTTGAGTCGATCGAGGTCATAAAACAAAAATCGCCGTCGACTATTGAGGTGTACCCATTCAACCAGCTGATGTTAACGAACTGATCAACAGACCGCGCTAATTTTTGGGATAATAATTAAGGACAGTCCTACCTGCTTACCAAAGAAAAAAAAAATTTGAAATATCATTCCCAGGAGTAATTTTATTTACAAACTAGCAAACGCCCGCGACTTCGCCCGCGTAAAAATATCAATAATAAGCAATTTTTGAGAGTGTAGTTAGTAATATATTATGTGAGATATAAATCTGCTTACGTTAATGGCTCTTTGAAGAAAATGGTTTGTATTTTGTTGGAATCAGAACCATAAATGAAAGCATGATACTTGCATTTATATGGGACAGGCTCATGATCAAATCAAACCCGTGGTTCGAGATTATATTCGTGTTAAAGAGCGTTAAGGATATGTGAATAATTGTAGCTGGTGTTAATTAAAAAAAAAAAAAAAACAAATAAAATAACATTAAGCTTAAAAACATAACAGGACTACGATTGTGCATAATTTTCGCGGCGTTAAGAAATTTTGTATGGGGAATGGTAGAAGGTGTGACAGCAATGAACTAATTTGTTTCACATCATGCTAGAGTAAGCTATAAAAATGTTTTGTACCAAATTTAAGCTTCAAAAATTGAGTAGGTACTGAGAAACTTAGTGCATAGAATTTAATGAAATTGTGCAATTTGCATGGGAGGTGGTAGAAGTAGTGGGGGGTTTTTGGTTATTTTTCGAGAAACAGCTGTATAATAATTACAATTGATATACTTTAAATTTCAGATCTGTATCATTCACACTTTTCAAAGAAAATAAAATTGTTATATATGTAGTCGTGGAATGTGTCTCATTGTATGGGAGGGAGTAGAAGGAGTGAAGCTACTCGGTTAATTTTTTCCCGATATTAATAATAATGCTAATTAAGGATAAAGTACATGATGAAATTAAAATGTACTGAGAAAATTGGTTTAGAGTATTTCATGGAAAAGTGCGGTTTATATGGGAGGTGGTGGAAGGAGAAGGGGGTTTTTGGTGATTTTTTGAGAAACAACTATAATCATCATGCAAGTGATATATTTTAAATTCCACATCAGTAACATTCACACTTTTCAAGAAAATCGAATTCTTGTAAAGTCGTGGAACTGTGTCACATTGTATGGGAGGGCGTAGAAGAAGTGAAGCTAATCGGTTAATTTTTTCTCGATATTAATAATAATATTAATTAAGGACTTAGTACAACATTTTAGCTCGATGGAAGTTACACGTAATGAGAAAATTGGTGTAAAATGGTTCATGAAAAGTGTAGTTTGTATGGGAGGTGGTGGAAGGAGTGAGGGAACTCAAATAATTTGTATATCAAAAGACTGCATTTGTAATAGAAATAATATATTCCAAATTTCAAATTAATAGCTTTTATAGTTTCCAAGAAAATTTGATTAATATATATTTTTGAAAATGAGTCACTTTGTATGGGAGGGGCAGAAGGCGTGAGGGGAGTAAAATAAAACTAAAAGCAGATTAAATCTCAGAGGATACCTAACAAACTGTGCAAATTTCATTACAATCGGTTCAGCCGTTTGTGCGTGAAAAGCGGTCGAATAGACAGACAGACAAAAATTTTAAAAATGTGTTTTTATGCTTAGTTATTGCTAAAATAACTCAAAAAACTAACTTATAGCCATTTATAAGCAAATAACAGACAGACACTACAATTATATTAATATTTATAGATTGTCGGTACTTTATGGTCACAATGTATAAATATAATTGTAGAGTCTGCGTGTTATTTGTTAAAAAATGACTATAAGTTAGTGTTTTGTGTTATTTGGAAATAACTAAGCAGAAACACACGTTTTTAAAATTTGTCTGTCTGGCTTTCACGCAACAACGGCTGAGCTGATTATAATGAAACTTGCACAGTTTGTTAGGTGAAAAGTTTTCTTGAAAAGTATGAAAAGCTATCCCAAACTTAGTTGATAGTCTTTAGTGATTGATATCGACACCATCTACACACTACTGCTCGGGCTCTCAGTGATATTGCTTTACACTGAGGAGTAGAGTAATGAATGAATTGAATTGGAGCTGGATGAAGTACGTCTGCGATTTGTTTAGCGATATTTTTATCGGTGGGATCTGCTCTGATAGGTGAGGTGGAACTGTTGTTGGTCTGCGTCGATGGGCAGGGTAAAATAAAACGCGTGCTATCTGTTGGACTGCTGATCAACAACTGTTGTCTTTTATTACTTATTTCTATTGACAAGGTTGGTAGGTTGGTACTAACATCTGTTTAAAACTGATAATTTAAGAAACATCATTAATAGTGTATGATACATAAAAATGTTATTAATGGCGCATTAATATTAGTAGTAGCTATATACGATATACGTTAAATTCAATACTTGATATCGTACCGCTCGCTACAGAACGTCCGAAGTGGCCAATGTTGCGCTCTGCTAGAGATTTGCTTGGCGGGTTTTGTTCTGAGTTTCGATCTCGTCAGTTGGTGGGACATGTGAGTTGTGGCTATTGCAAGCCGATTTATGTTGCATTCCACCGTGTCGATAAGAGCTTTACATTCTTCATGATGAAATTGCTTGTGTGAGGTAATATCGTGTGAAAAAAGAAAACAATAGATATTTTTGGTTTGGTTTTCTATGACCGGGTGGTTTTTTTTGATTCGGATGCGATGCGATTGACATTTTGCCATCCTGACTCGATTGCGCTCGATCGTTTTTTCGTAGTTTGGATAGTAAGAGAAAATCTTTTCATTCCAAGGGGAAATGGCGAAAATGTTCACTATGCTGAGCTGCTGGCACTATGAGATTGGGTCTACCTGATTGTTAGATGCAGGAAAATTACGATTTACTTAGCGATCGGTGAGGTGGAACGTGCGAAGTGTTCAATGGGGTACGTTTTCGTGTGTAAAAGAATTATTCCATGGAGAAGAAGAAACAAGGCACCTGAAAGCGTTAGGTCAGCCTGTCAGATAGGGTGCTTTTTACTTTATTATTTTAATAATAAAGTATTGTGATCGACTTGGGAAAAAAAAAAATTTGCTACCCTGAAATTTTGTTTTTTCGCGTTTCATGACTAAATTAGCCTAAAAATGCAAAAAAAAAACATAACAGGGCTACGATTACGCGTAAACCGCAATCTTACGATACTCTAGATGAAATAGAATTTTTTGTGCTCCCAAGAAATTTTGTATGGGAAGTGTTAGAAGGGGTGATAGCATTGAACTAATTTCTTCTCCATCATGCTAAAGTAGCTATAAAAATGCTTTAAACATAATGCTTACTCCAAAAATGGAATGGGAACTGAGAAAATTAGTGTGTTAGATTTAGTGAAAATGTGCAGTTTGTATGGGAGGTGGTAGAAATAGTGGGAGGATTTTAGTGATTTTTTCAGAAATAACTAAGAATATCATAAAATTGACATCTCTTAAATTTTAGACCAGTAACATTCATACTTTTCAAGAAAATAGATTTTTTGTGAAGTTGTGAAACTGTGTCATATTGTATGGGAGGGGGTAGAAGCAGTAAAGCTAATCAAATATCTTTTTCTGATCTTAGTAATAATGCTAAATAAGTATTTATCACAAAATGTGAGCGCGATAAATGTTATATCTTCTGAGAAAATCGGCTTAGAGCATTTCATGAAAAAGTATAGTTTGTATGGGAGGGGGTGGAAGGAGAGGGAGGACGCAAATAATTTTTATACTGTATATTGAAATCATTATGAAAGTAATATATCCCGAAATTCAGACTAATAGCTTTTATACTTTTCGAGCAAATCCATTTATAGTCGAATTGCGAAATTGTGCCATTTTGTATGGGAGGGGGTAGAAGGGATGAAGCTAATCGTCTAATTTTTTTTAGGCTTACTAACAATTTTAAATAAATATTTAGTCCACAATTTCAGCTCGCTAAATTTTATACGCACTGAGTAAATTGGCTTAGAGTAATTCATGACAAGTACAGTTTGTATGGGAGGTGGTAGAAGGAGGGGGAGGACATGCATAATTTTTATACCGTAGATTGATATTATCATACAAGTAATATATTCCAAATTTCAGGCCAATAGGTTTTATACTTTTCGAACAAATCCGTTTATTGTCAAATTGCGCATTTGTGTCATTTTGTATGGGAGGGGGTAGAAGGGGTGGAGCGATTTGGCCCGTTCACGAACTTGACCTTATTTTTTTGCTAAAAATGACACACACAAATTTTTAGCACTATAGCTCAAAGCTTTCGAGAGTTATGCTGTAGACAGACGCACAGACAGACAGACAGACAGACAGACAGACGGACAGACGGACAGACGATCACTCGGAATCGAGGTTTTTGAGCGACAACAAATATTTCTGTACCCTTGGCGGCTCTGTGCGAGCGTTATTTCTTAGCGTTACAAACGGTAAGGCAAACACAATATACTCTCAGATTTCATCTAGAGTATAAAAATCCGTCTGTCTGTACGCCGTCCGCCGTACGCCGTACGCCGTACGCCGTACGCCGACGTGTACGCTCAGCGCACATTAACTCACAAACCCTTCAAGATAGAAAGTTCATTTTTGGAGGGATTGTAGATAGTTGCGGATCTCAGGCGGACACTCATTTTGGAGGGTGTACGGGTTCAGGGGGAGGCGGGGGAAGCGCTTAAGCCGAAAAATACGAATTCAAATATCTCAACCATGGTAACAGCTAGGAAGCTAAAATTCAACATACATATAGAAGGGTTTGTGGGACAACTTTTAAAAATAATTTAATTTTTTTATCCATTGGGGTGCGAAAAGGGGGGGCTAAGAACCAATTCTCGGCCGAATTTTTTTTCTAATGATTATATCTTCGAAAATACTTACCATAAAAAATTGATATTTTGAGACCATTAAGCTGGCATATAGGTCCACCAGAATCAGTTTAGATAAAATCTAATTATTGTAAGGGGGAGGGTCAGGGAAGGTGCAAAGAAAAACACTTAAAAATGAATATCTCAGCTATCTATTGAGCTATGTAATTGAATCTTAGAACCTATATTAAGCTATATTAGAGAAATACGAAAAAAATATAACATTTGGAAAAAATAGTAGTGGGGGGAAATGGAGAGCATTTCAAAAATGATGCACTTTCCAAAATTTCAAACCGGTATAATTCAAAATTGAGTATAGATATCAAATTAAAATTTTGTCAAATTGTAGAACTAAAGAGTTTTTAAATTTGGTAAAAATTTTACGTTGGGAGGTGTAAGGGGAGGGAGGTGGTAACCAAAAATGTCGAAAATTTTGAGTGATTTTTTAAGGGCTCTGGTGAAAGATAACAAATTTAAATTTTCCATGTGGATACATCTATTTGTTGTACATACAGAAAAAATAATAAAAATTCCACAATTGTCATGCACCGACCCCCCTGGTCTACCGTGCACAAGGTGTTTCATGTGCAATGAAAAAACCACATAAACTGAACATTTTTTAATGAAATTTGAAGGTACAAACTTGAAAACTTGCGAAATGCATTTAAAAAAAATCTCTAAAAGAATGAAATATTAACTGGTCGAATACCTTGAAAGCTTCTACTCCCTCCCATACAAAATGATTTTTTCGACCATTTTTAAGAAATTAATTATCACCTAATTGGTAAAAGCTATCAATTTGAAATTTTGCACAAAATCATTTAAATATAGTTGAAATAGAACTGCGTCAAAATTTTTGAGATCACACTTGCCGTTCTACCCCCTCCCATACAAAAGTACGATTTCGGCCAATTTCAATAAAACAACTGCTAAACAACAAATTAAAAGCTACGAACTTGAAATTTTGTACGAGCACCTTAAAAGAGAAAAAAAAGAAAACTGCGTCACAAATTTTGCGATTCCCCTACCTCTTCTACCCCCTTCCATACAAAATTATTTTTTCGACCATTTTTAGGAAATCAGTTATCAGCTAATTCTTAAAAGCTACCAATTTCAAATTTTGCACAAAAAATTATAAAAATAATTGAAATGATATTATTTTAAAAGTTTTGCAATCGCGCTTACCCTTCTACCCCCTCCCATACAAAAGTATCATTTCGACCTATTTTATTGAATCAACTAATAACCAACAAATTAAAAGCTACGAACTTGAAATTTTGTACGAGCACATTACAAGAGAAAGGAAATAAAATTGCGTCACAAATTTTACGATTCCCCTACATTCTCTACCCCCTCCCATACAAATGTTCGGTTTCATGAATGTAAAATACACCGAATTTTATGAGAATTCTATGCAGCTTCGTCTATGAAACACATTCTATACAGAGAATATTGGACGTGATTCAAGCAATTAATTAAAAAGCTAACGTCCACCCACCCTTACCCCTCCTCCTCCCCTCATAAGAACCCAAACTTGCAGAAACGAATGAAATATTGTTAAATTGACAACAGCCCTGCCCAAGAACTCCCTTTCACTTAGCCTTCCCTAACCACTCTAACCTGCATATTGACTTTCCACTCATCTGCAACTTGTCCCAAGAATAATAAAGTTTCGCCCGACTTGTTGGCAGTTTATTATTTTTCTGTAACGAGTCGGTGTAACTATTGTAGTGGTTTTATTTCGCAAATATCTTTTCGATTCGCATTTTTGCCATCCTGACTCGATTGCGCTCGATCGTTTTTTCGTACTTTGGATGGTAAAAGAAAACATTTTCATTCTCATTTTTTATGCATTACCTGCATTTTTTTTTCTTTCGGCAAAATCGCCTGGAACCTCATGTTTGTCATATTTTCCGCTCTCCAACACACTAGACTTTTAATTAGGCGATTGGTTGGAAAACCGAGGCAAGACCGCGCTTTTAGTGAAATGTCATATTTTTGTGTGTCTTCTACTTCTACAATGGCACTACAGCCCAAATCGGACCTTGGCCTCCTGACCTTCAGGCTCCTTAGCATTTTCATTATTTATTGCGAAAGAGTTGTTAGCTTAAATACCTTCGCACACTGGACGCCAATTGAGAGGCAACCAGAAACACTTTTCTAACTAGTGCTGAAGAATCTGTGGGATATTTGCAAAGCGGTGAGAAACCCTGGATGTCGCAAGACACATGGGACAAGGTTGGCAATCGGAAAAAAGCCAAATTGGCAATCATCTCTCAACCCGATGTCAACCAACGAATGCCCGACCTGAGGCAGAACTACTGCGATGCTCATATACAGCTTGAAAAGGCTGTTAAATGCGACAAGAGAAAGGCCATTGAAGATCTGGCGAACAAGGCAGAATCTGCGGCTTACCTTGGGGATATGGGCTCACTATTCAAAATCATGAAACAGTTGACGTGTTGTGATAATGGTTGTAGTAAATTAAATTTATATTTTCCAACAATATTTATTTCACTAAAATTATATTAACAGCATTTAATTTCACCACATTTAATTCTATTAATTAGCTTGAATTATTATTTTTATTTATTTTTAATACAATGGAATATTTAATGTCTTAAATTTTAAATCGTACTGATCAACGGATTTTTAAATTTCGACTGACGTCATATATAAAAATTTTTATTATTTTCGAAAACAAAAGTTACTGATTTCGAAATTTTCGTTAATAAAAATTAGAGTGATTTTTTATTAACGAATGGCAAAAGTTACTGATTCCTAAATTTTCGTTAATAAAAAATTAGAGTGATTTTTTATTAACGAATGAATTGATTAATGTGCTGGAGCACCACAGACGAACAGGAATTTCACCGCCAACCACCTGGTGAGATATGTCAACGGAACTCTCCTTAATATGAGTGAACACCAGTTGCGGCGATGGAAGGAATACTTCTCTGATATTTTAAATATCTTGTCAGAGGAAGATATTCCAGAAACAGAACAACTACCGAACATCCAACCGCAACAATCCTCTATAAGGGACGATCCCCCAGATAAGCGCAAGAGATGGTTTCCGCCATTCGGTCAATGGCGGGAAGGAAAGCTCCAGGTATAGACGGACTACCAACCGAACTCCTCAAAGCGGACCCGAAAAAAACAGCCGATATACTCCTCCCACTCTTTACTGAGGTGTGGAATGAAGGAAGATATCCGACTGAATGGAAGGAGGGCGTCATTGTGAAAATTCCGAAGAAGGGCGATCTTCGGGATTGTAGCAATTGGCGTGGTATATGTCTACTTACTGCCGTATCAAAAAATTATGGCTAAGGTAATTCTCAATAGGATTAGTGATGTCATCGAGAGCACTCTCGAAGTTTATCAGGCTGGATTCCGTAAAGGGTCGTCTTGTACCGACCACACAAATACCCCACGGATAATATTAGAGCAGTCAGCCGAAATGGGTTCGCCACTACATCTCATGTTTGTGGACTTCGAGAAGGCTTTCGACAGCGTTAAGCGAGATTACATATGGAATGCTTTGCGTAGAGAGGTATTCCAGATAAGGTCATAGCTACGATTAAAGAATCCTACGAAGATGCAAGGTGTCGCGTCTTGCATAGAGGAGAGCTGTTCGAGAGCTTCCCTGTGCGAACGGGTGTCAGACAAGGCTTCATATTATCACCAGCCCTGTTTCTGGTGGTAATAACTGACATCTTGAAAGCTGCACTGGAAGGTGGGGAAGGTAAAGGTCTTCAATGGAGACTATTTAACAGCTTAAGTCACCTTGATTATGCTGATGACGTGTGTTTGCTTGCACATAACCGTTCGGACTTAGAGTCAAATGTTCGCTCGCGGGATTGAAAATAAATGTGCGTAAAACCAAGTACATGCACATGGGTCCGAACGCAAGCACACCAATTGTTCTTAACGGACAGGATGTGGAAGAGGTGCAAGAGTTTAGCTATCTCGGAAGCATTGTCAGCATGGACGGCAGAGCCGAAAAGGATGTTGAGGCTCGGCTAAATAAAGCTCGTCAGGCATTCGGTATCCTTTCCTCTTTCTGGAGGTTAAGAGAGATTTCCCTTCGCACGAAGCTGCGAGTTTTTGACGCATGCGTCAAATCCGTTTTGTTATATGGTTGTAATACGTGGAAAGTGATCGTTCGACTTACCAAGAAACTACGGATTTTCGTGAACTAATGCCTCCGACCGGGTTGGTCAACCATGTAACACATGGAAGCGTGCAGTTGAACAGGAGGCCAGAGGAATAAACAAGTCCTGGCAACAGCTTAAGGCCGATGCTCAGGATCGCGTCTTGTGGAAGAGAGTTGTTTCAGTCCTATGCCCCTATAGGGGGTCTTAACAGGAATTTGATTGATTGACAATGATTCTTAGATATTATTACAGGTAGGTATTATGGTGTTGCCATAACTAGCGCGCCCCAGTAGAAAAGTTGGTAAGTCCCTATACTTGAAGAGCTTATAACACAGGTTCTAGAAACTTTCTCTGGGCATGTCGACACCAAGTTCATATTCATCGCTTCCAGTGCTACTTGACAAGAATGGAGAAGGTAATGAGTTGATCGAATTTCTTCGTCAAAGAGTGAATTGCTGCGATTTTATGGTTTGCTTTTTTTACATACATAAATGGACGTTTGTCGGTCAATTGTTTTGCCTTATTGCATCATTATTCGCCGAATGATTGGAAGTGTAGTGCAGTACGTGCGAATTTTGATATTGAATTGTGATAAAATTGATTAAAAAAATGCCTAATTTATTATCACTCTGTATGTTTATCTGTAAAATTATTTTGCAGGTAATTTTATTATTGTGAAAGTCTTGCATGCAGTAAACTTCTATTTGCAGTGAAGATCGGTATATCTAATCGACTTTTCTATATGTTTAAACAAAAATAGAAATAGCAAAAAAGTGCGGGATGAAAAATCACAGACCGGATGACCGATCCGTTCATAATTCTGCGGTTGAAGCGGGTAAGCTGTATACGATGACTCATCACAGTTGTCGGTTTCGAAGCCAGATTGAGGTTAGGTTTGCAGAGCACCTGGCACAGGACAGGAGTTAAGACTTTAAAAATCCTTTGCCGTAACGAGTTTTTCTTTGCCAGTATTTGGGGGCAATGTGCACCAGACGTACATCGATGTGGCAGGATCCTTGAGTACAGCCGGCATAAGTCGACTCCATTCGTGATGCTCGTCGCGCAACGTATCTGCTTTTTGAAAAACTTGTTCTGGCTTCTGTTTCTTATCCGTTCGTCTTTTCTAGCATATCGGACTATCTTACACAGCTAAGGACTGGACAGTAATCCCTCGAGCAACTAAAACAATAGTAGTTCCAATCTTGAAATGATGGAGGTGCACCACCTCAAATCGGTAGCGATGTCCATATTTTTCCACTACGAAATTCTTCTTCTATATGGGACTCAACCAGCCGAAATGTGCAACAGCCGCCGATTCTCTAGCCGAAAATAAGCGATGCAATCGTTCTACAATGTAAAGGTCAAACTCATTAAAAGGTGGATTGTGTCTTGTATATAGGAACTACTCTATTGCAATGAAGTTTTAAACAACAATCGAAAGGGGAATTACTTCTTGGAGGTAAACGTGAGTAATTATTATTCATAAATTGTATAAACTTTAAAAGTGTTGAACAGTGTTAATTACTAGCTTTGGGTGGAACCAACCCATAAAACGGAATAAACCTTAAAAACAAGTGAAATTCAACTTCGCAGTTTGAAAGGTAGTTTGTGTTTGGTAGATGCAGTACTGAGCTAGTGGACTCATTCCTCCACTGCATACTTTTCCCCGAAATACTCATCAAGCTGAACGCGCACACGAGTACACGGTTAAATTCTTGCCTTTCCGTACAGTGAAATATAGGCAGTCTTTCATTTCCCGAACGTTAAGACTTTGAACGATTTACCAGCTAGTTTGTTTCCCAACAAGTACAACCTGCAGTGCTTCAAGAACAATGTCCACCGTCATTTTCGTTTCTCTCCACCTTAATACCTCCACTTCCTATACCGACATAACTGTGCATCGCATTAAAGGGTGACCCCCTAAGTTATACTCGGTGCCATAAAAAAAAAATATATATATAATAGAATTTGTAGGATCTTGGTTACGGGTTTTATTTTGCTTTAGCTAGATTTAATGCAAAATATTTTGGAGAATATTAATTTTAGAATTAGTGGATAAGAACTAGTGGGTAGCTACTGGAATTTCGTCTAGATTAGTTTTAGTGTTAATGGTAAAAGGGATTACAGGTTAGGATTTGAATTATTATTACTAAGATTTTGGTCGTTGATTTGTGTTCTAAGATAGGTGTAAGAGACGCAGACTTTACGGTTAATTTTTTTGTAGCGTAAATTGGACTTTCAGTTACGCCATATAAGTCCCAGCCGCGACGGCTACATGCCCAAAATCATATTCAAACATTAATGCTATAAAAATATCTTTCAAATAAAGCCAATTTCATGGATATTAAAAACATTTTTCTGTGTTTTATTTCAATTTAAAGCTATCCGCCTCTAAAAAAACACCCTGTATATAGGAACGCTAGTATATAGAAACTCCAATGAATACTATCCGTGTTTGATAAATTTTTTCACTTACAAAGCAAAATACGGATTAAGTATAAAATAAACTGCCACCAAGTCGGGCGAAACTTTATTATTCTTGGGACAAGTTGAGGATGCGTGGAAAGTCAATATGCAAGTTAGAGTGGTTAGGGAAGAATAAGTGAAAGGGGGTTCTTGGGCAGGGCAGTTATCAATTTAACACTTTGTGGAAACGTTCAAAAGCTCCAGTATATATAATCAATATTTCGTTCGTTTATTTACGCAAGTTTGAGTTTTTATGAGGGGAGAGGTGAGGGGTGATAGTAAGGGTCGGTGGATGTTAATAGTTTTTTAATTGATTGCTTGAATCACGTACAACATTTCTTGTATAGAATGTCAGTTCCATAGACGAAGTTGCATAGAATTTTCATAAGATTCTATGTATTTTACATTCACGAAACCAAACATTTGTATGGCAGGGGCTAGAGGAGGTAATGGAATCGTAAAATTTGTGACGCAATTTTATTTCCCTTCTCTTGTAGTGTGCTCGTACAAAATTTCAAGTTCGTAGCTTTTAATTTGTTGGTTATTATTTGATTCAATGAAATAGGTCAAAATGATACTTTTGTTTGGGAGGGGGTAGAAGGGCAAGCGCGATTGCAAAACTTTTAAAGGAATTTCATTTCAATTATTTTTGTAAGTTTTCATGCAAATTTTGAAATGGATAGCTTTTAAGAGTTAGCTGATAACTGATTTCTTAAAAATGCTCGAAAAAGTAATTTTGTATGGGAGGGGGTAGAAGAGGTGAGGGAATGGCAAAATTTGTGAAGCAATTTTCTTTTTCTTCTCTTGTAAGGTACTCGTAAAAAATTTCAAGTTCGTAGCTTTTAATTTGTTGTTTATTAGTTGATTTAATGAAATTGGTCGAAATCATACTTTTGTATGGGAGGGGGTAGAAGGGCAAGTGCTATTTTGAAATTTTTAAAATAATTTTATTTTAAATATTTTTATAAGTTCTTATGCAAAATTTCAAATTGATAGCTTTTAATAGTTAGGTGATAATTAATTTCTTAAAAATGGTCGAAAAAATAATTTTGTATGGGAGGGGGTAGAAGTTTTGAAAGTATTCGACCAGTTAATATTTCATACTTTTTTATTTTAATTTTTTTTTTTAAATGTATTTCCCAAATTTTCAAGTTTCTACCTTAAAATTACATCCAAAAATTTTCAGTTTCCGTGGTTTTTTCGCTGCACATGAAACACCTTGTGCCCATTAGACCGGGGTGGTCGGTTCGTAACAATTGTGGATCAAATTTTTTTTTTATGTATATCAAATAGATGTATCCGCATGCCAAATTTAAAGTTTCTATCTTTGACCAGAGTCCCAGAAAAATCACTCAAAATTTTTGACATTTTTGCTTACCACCTCCCTCCCTTTACACCCCCTAACTTAAAATTTATCAAAATTAACTATTGTGTAGTTCTACAATCTGACAAATTTTCGATTTGATATCTGTACTATTTTTTGAGATATAAGGATTTGTAATTTTGAAAAGTGCGCTATTTTTGAAATGCTCCCCATTTCCCCCCACTACTATTATTTTAACATATTGTATTTTTTTGTATTTTCCTAGTATAGCTTAATATACGTTTTAAGTTTTAATTACATAGCTTAAGAGATAGTTGAGACATTCATTTTAAAGTGTTTTTCTTTGCACCCCCAATAATTAGCCATTTTCTAAGCTGATTCCAATGGAACTATATGCCACCTTGATGGCCTCAAAATATGAATTTTTTACGATAAGTAATTTCGAAGATATAATCATTTGAAAAAACAATTCGGAACAACAATTTGTTTTTAGCCCCCCCTTTTCGGACGCCAATGGATAAAAAAATTAAATTATTTTTGGAGTTTGTCCCACAACCCTCTCTATATGTCTACTGATTTTCAACTTTCTATCTGCATTCGTGAGGGAGATATTAGCAAGTGTAATTTTCGACTTTTTCCCTCCCCCCGCCTCCCCCTTCCACCTAACACCCCCCAAAATTTAGAAAATAGAGCTCACTTACCTAAACACTTACCTATCCAACATTCTACCTTTAACGGTCTCGGAGATATGAGTCCATATATATGGCGTACGGCGGGACAGATTTTTTTTTTTCATTTTTAGGCTAATTACTTTATTATTCTAATAATAAAGTATTGTGATCGACACAAGAAAAAAAAAAACTTTGCTACCCTGAAATTTTTTTTTTTCGCGTTTCATGACTAAATTAGCCTAAAAATGCAAAAAAAACATAACAGGGCTACGATTGCGCGTAAAGCGCAATCTTACGATACTCTAGATGAGATAGAATTTTTAGTGATCCCAAGAAATTTTGTATGGGGAGTGTTAGAAGGGATGATAGCATTGAACTAATTTTTTTCTCATCATGCTAAAGTAGCTATAAAAATGTTTTATACAAAATGCTTACTCCAAAAACTGAATGGGAACTGAGAAAATTAGTGAGTTAGATTTTGTGAAAATGTGCAGTTTGTATGAGAGGTGGTAGAAAGAGTGGGGGGATTCTAGTGATTTTTTCAAAAATAACTAGGAATATTATAAAATATATGTCCCTTAAATTTCAGACTAGTGCCATTCATACTTTTTAAGAAAATCGTTTTTTTGTAAAGTTGTGAAACTGTGTCATATTGTATGGGAGGGGGTAGAAGCAGTGAAGCTAATCAAATTTTTTTTTTTGATATTAGTGAAAATGCTAATTATGTATTTCTTACAAAATATGAGCTTGATAAATGTTATATGTTCTGAGAAAATCGACTTAGAGCATTTCATGAAAAAGTGTAGTTTGTATGGGAGGGGGTAGAAGGGAAGGGACGACGCAAATAATTTTTCTACGGTAGATTGAAATCATTACGAGTGTAGTATATCTCAAAATTCAGGCTAATAGCTTTTATAGTTTTCGAGTAAATCCATTTATTATCAATTTGCGAAATTGTGTCATTTTGTATGGGAGGGGGTAGAAGGGGTGAAGCTAATCGTCTATTTTTTTTTTGGTCTTACTAACAACTTGAAACAAATATTTGGTGCACAATTTCAGCCTGCTAAATTTTATACGCACTGAGTAAATTGGCTTAGAGTAATTCAAGACAAGTACAGTTTGTATGGGAGGTGGTAGAAGGAGAGAGAGGACACATATAATTTTTGTACGGTGGATTGGTATTATCATAAAAGTAATATATATCAAATTTCATTCCAATAGCTTTTATACTTTTCGAGCAAACCCGTTTATTGTGAAATTGCGCAATTGTGTCATTTTGTATGGGAGGGGGTAGAAGGGATGGAGCGATTTGGCCCGTTCACGAACTTGACCTTACTTTTTTGTTAAAAACGACGTATACAAAATTTGAACTTTCTAGCTCAACGCGTTCTCAAGCTAGAGAGGACACGGACGGACGGACGGACAGACAGACAGACGGACGGACGGACGGACGGACATCCGGTTTTGAGATTTTTGAGTGATTATATGAACTTCTGTATCATTCATTTTTTTCTCCGAGCCTTATTTCTTGGCGTTACAAACTTTGTGGCAAACTTATAATACTCTCAGATTTCATCTAGAGTATAAAAATCCGTCTGTCTGTACGCCGTCCGCCGTCCGCCGTACGCCAACGTGTACGCTCAGCGCACATTAACTCCCAAACCCTTCAAGATAGAAAGTTCATTTTTGAAGGGATTATAGGTAGTTGCGGATCTCAGGCGGATACCCATTTTGGGGGGTGTACGAGTTCAGGGGGAGGCAGGGGGAGCGCTTAAACCGAAAAATACGAATTCAAATATCTCAACCATGGTTACAGCTAGGAAACTAAAAATCAACATACATATAGAGGAGTTTGTAGGACAACTTTTAAAAATAATTTAATTTTTTTATCCATTGGGGTGCGAAAAGGGGGGGCTAAGAACCAATTGTCGGCCGAATTTTTTTTTCAAATGGTTATATCTTCGAAAGTACTTCCTATAAAAAATTGATATTTTGAGACCATTAAGACAGCATAGGGATGTGCTAGAATCAGTTTAGATAGAAGCTAATTATTGTAAGGGGAAGGGTCAGGGGGGCTGCAAAGAAAAACACTTAAAAATTAATATCTCGACTATCTCTTAAGCTATGTAATTGGAACTTAAAACGTGTACTAAGCTTTATTAGCATAATATAAAAAAAATACAACATGTGGACATAATAGTAGTGGGGGGAAATGGGGGGCATTTCAAAAATGGCGCACTTTCCAAAACTACAAATCACCAAAACTCAAAATTGAATACAGATATCAAATCAAAAATTTGTCAGATTGTAGAGCTATATAGTCTTTAATTTTGGTAAGAAATTTAAGCTGGGGGGTGTAAGGGGAGGCAGGTGGAAAGCGAAAATGTTGGAAATTTTGAATGATTTTTTTATGGCTCTCGTAAAAGATACAAAGTTTAAATATTGCACGTCGACATACCTATTTAATGTACACAGAAAAAAAATAATAATTTGTTCCAAAATTGTTATGCACCGAAGTGGAGGTCTAACGTGCACAAAGTGTTTCATGTGCAATGAAAAAAACATATAAACTGAAAATTTTTGAATGAAATTTTTAGGTAGAAACTTGAAAATTTGCGAAATGCATTTAAAAAAAATCTGTAAGAGTTTGAAATATTAACTGGTTGAATATCTTTAAAACTTCTACCCCCTCCCGTACAAAATTATTTTTTCGACCATTTTTAAGAAATCAATTATCACCTAACTATTACATGCTATCAATTTGAAATTTTGCACAAAAACTTACAAAAATAGTTCAAATAAAATTACGTTAAAAGTTTTGAGATCGCACTTGCCCTTCTACCCCCTCCCACACAAAAGTATGATTTCGACCAATTTCATTAAATCAACTATTAACTAACAAATTAAAAGCTACAAACTTGAAATTTTGTACAAGCACCTTACAAAAGAAACGAAATAAAACTGCATCACAAATTTTACGATTCCTCTACCTCCTCTACCCCCTCCCATACAAATGTTTTGGTTTCGTGAATTTAAAATACACCGAATTCAATGAAAATTCTATGCAACTTCGTCTATTAAACTGACATTCTATACAAAGAATATTGGATTTGGTTCAAGCAATCACTTAAAAAACTATTTACATCCACCTACCCTTACTATCACCCTCCCCCCTCCCTTCATGAAAACTCAAACTTGTATAAATAAAGGAATGAAATATGGAGCGTTTCCGGAAAGTGTTAAATTGAGAACTGCCCTGCTCAAGAAGCTCCTTTCACTTAGTCTTCCCTAACCACTCTAACCTGCATATTGACTTTCTACGCATGCGCATTTTGTCCCAAAAATAATAAAGTTTCGCCCGACTTGTTGGCAGTTTATTTAGTCATGAAACGCGAAAAAAAAAATTTCAGGGTAGCAAACTTTTTTTTTTTCTTGTGTCGATCACATACTTTATTATTAGAATAATAAACTGCCAACAAGTCGAGCGAAACTTTATTATTTGGGGTCTTGGTGATTTTTTGAGAAACAACTAACCATCATGAAATTGATGTTTTAAGTTTCAAGCCTTTTAAAAAAAACAGAATTTTTGAAAAGTTGTGGAATTGCGTCACATTGTACATTATACTCATTACAATCGAAAATAAATATGAATTTCATAAATAACAATTAATTATGATTGTATTTACTTCATAAAAGAAAAAGAATTGAGAAAATTTAAATGTTGTACAAAATTTCCCGCGCAATCACTGTACATGCATTGTCCAAACTCTATTAGGACAGAAGTGTTAGTGTGTTGTATCGAGTATCTCTAGACGAGAGCAGTCGAACTAATAGCCTCCAAAAACAGGGCTTCAAAACAAACTATGGAAAATCGCCTCTAGTGTCCCATGGAGTAACTATACTCTATTATTACTCCGGTGTGCTTTTATAATCTTTCACTTCTACTCCGGCGACTTGGTGCGTCCAAGAACATCATGATGGCAGTTGTTCACCTAACGATTTTCTATCATGAATATGCCTGAAGTGACGTGTCAGAGTGGCTTTGTCCTTCAACCATTTACCAAATACCTGGCAGTGATACAGTCTTACATCTGAAATTTCACGTATACATATACATTAGAATGCACAATACCAAAAAAAAATGGAAAAATAAAACCTGTGTATGTCATTCGGTGCCGTTCGAACCATGATTGTTTCCTAAATCCCGCGGCGCAGACGGTACAAACATAATTTCGTTCGCAGTCTTTTGTCGCCGTACCTCCGCCCATATTGTCCTTGTCTGCTACATCTTCCTCTGGAGGAGCTGCGATCGTTGCAACGGGCTGTTTTACTACTTGCCCCTTCGGTGAAAGAACGCACTCAGGGGTATCGGTTTGGGTTCATGTAGACGGCAGAGCCGTCTCCCGTAGTCTCCATCGGCAGATGGCATTCTACCATATAATTTGAGGGGGGAGTGAATGAGGGACCGGCCAGTGCGTCTTCCGGTGGCATTCCGTCATATCGCTTAGAGAGGTTGCGGACGCGTGACCAGGCAGTACGTTCTCCGGAGTCCCCGTCTGCAGAACGAACGTTGATCATTTGAGGTGAGTGAGACCGAAGGCCTGACCAGTGAATTTTCCGCCGTCTCCATCTGCAGAGCCCATTCCAGCCTCGCGAAGTCTTCCATCCACACATCCTGTCTCGATTTGAGTTTTAAAGTTATGAGTATTCTGTGCTGCGACCAGTGACGTGATCGCCCCTCCGCATTGCCCAATATTCAGGTTCTATGGTTCGTTGCTCCAATTCACCACCTCCTTTTCGAGTTTCACTAGCTTCATGGCAATCCTTTTTTCATACTAAGGGAGCCGAAACTCGACAAAGCTCAATATCATATTGTTGCGAGCTAGAGGTTCGACGGGATTTCAAGAAAAACACAATTCGTTTAAAAATAAGAGATAATTTATTTATTCGCACTTTTATATAATTTCCCGATCACTTCGCCTTTATGACAACACCGTCGCGTGTTTTACTATCGCTTTCTGGCATCATTAAAGTAACTGACTGCTCGCTGACAGCTACCGTGGTTTTATACCATTTCCCCTTTTTCTAGAAGTTTCTGTCGTGGATGTTTTCGGGTGTATGTCTCGACTATTATAGATGATTCTAGATGGCACTTCTAGAAGCTTCTGTCGTGGATGTTTTCAGGTGTATGTCTCGACTATTCTAGATGGCGTTTTACATATTCGGGGATACTGTTCTTGCATATTTCAGAAAGAGCAATTACGTGGTTGCCAGATCTATAACATTACCCTCTCCTTAGTCCTTGTTCGTCCCGAACAGAGCTGTTCACTTCCTCAATGGCACCATGGTACTTTGTTAGTCGGTCGAGATGTACCACTTTCATTTTAGTACGAGGTTTTTGATGTAGTTGAATCCGATAGACAACATCATTTAACCGGTTGATGATCTGGTAAGGGCCTTCCCAGTTTCGCTGTAGTTTCGGTGATCTGCCCTTCTGTCGTTTGGGATTGTATAACCAAACCAAATCCCCCTCTTGGAATCCTGATGAATTCGCCCGTTGATCATACCTCGTCTTCATGCGGTCGGTCGCCAAATCAATTTTATCTCTGACCAGGTTATAAATTGTCTTTAGTCGACATCGAAGATCCGAGACGTAATCTTTAGCATTGGTTGGTTGGTCTGGCGGCACTCCAAACATTAGTTCCGCAGGGACTCGAATATTTCTTCCGAAAATGACTCGGGACGGAGTTTCTCCTGTTGTTGAATGTACCGATGTTCTGTAGGCCATTAAAAATAGAGGGATGTGCTGATCCCAGTCCTGTTGCCTCTCGCTGACGAGTTTGGATAGGTTTGAGTTCAATGTCCTATTGAAACGTTCCACCATTCCATCGGACTGTGGGTGTAATGGAGTTGTCCTGGTTTTGTTTATTCCCAGCATTTGGCACACGTGTTTGAATATTTGAGATTCAAAATTGCGCCCTTGATTGGAGTGTAGTTCACGTGGAGCTCCGAATCTGCTCACCCAGTTGGTAACAATTTGTTCGGCGACGGTTACTGCTTCTTGGTTTGGAATTGCGTAGGCTTCAGTCCACTTGCTGAAATAATCAATGACCACTAGAATATAGCGATTACCATTTTCTGATTCCGGAAATGGTCCAGCAATATCCACAGCAATTCTCTCAAATGGGACTCCCACGTTGTATTGTTGCATTTCTCCCTTTGATCTGCGGTGTGGGCCCTGACTCGATGTACACGTAGTACATTTACGGCATCAATTTTCGATATCATCTCGGAGATGGATCCAATAGAACCTTTCTCGTATCTTTGCCAAGGTTCTATTTACACCCAAATGCCCGCCGGAGGTACCTCCATGATATTCCTTCAAAACCTCCTCGACTTTAGAATGCGGGACGATGGTTTGCATGTGATACGACTTTCCGTCAGCTTTTTCCCATTTCCGTTTTAATAATCCGCCGTCTAGGTGAAGGGAGTTCCATTGTGCCCAATAACACTTTAAGGTTTCGCTGGATTGTGAGATGTCTTTCCTTTCAGGCCGTTTCATTTCGTCCTTCCATGATCGGTGAAATATCTGGATCTTTACGTTGGGCATCTTCCATTTCTTGCTGTTTCCATCCATCCTTTGGTTCGGTCGTTATCCTCTGCATGGTTTCTCCGGCTTCTTTCCCTTCTACACGGTGACAATGCTTGCAGTTCGGTGGACAAGGACGACGTGAAAGCGCATCGGCATTACCGTGGATTCTTCCTCTTCGATGAACAATTTCGAAATCGTTGGATTCGAGCCTTTCGATCCATCTGGCTACTTGGCCTTCGGGGTTCTTAAACTGAAGTAGCCATTTAAGCGATGCGTGATCCGTTCGAAGAAGGAACTTTTGACCATAGAGATATTTGTGAAAATTTTTTGTTGCTTCTACAATGGCTAACAGCTCTCGGCGAGTTACGCAATAGTTCCTTTCTGATTTTGAGAGTACTCGGCTGTAGTATGATAGCACTCTCTCCTGCCCGTCGATCTCTTGTGATAGTACTGCTCCGATACCGACATTGCTGGCGTCAGTGTCTATGATGAAACCGTGACCTGGTTTTGGACACGCCAGAACTGGGGAGTCGCAGAGTTGGTCTTTTATCCTCTCGAATGCTTCCTAGCACTGTTGACTCCATGTAAATGGTTTTTCCTTTTCTGTTAGCTGATGCAGACATTTCGCCGTGTCGGCAAAGTCTTTTACGAATCGTCGGTAATATGTCGCTAAGCCTAGGAAGCTGTGTAACTGGTGTTTATCACTCGGAGTAGGCCAATTTTTCACCGCCAGTATCTTTTCCGGATTCGTCTTTACGCCATCAGCTGAAACGATGTGACCTAAGTACTTGACTTCTGCACTAAACAAAGTACACTTTTTCGGACTCAGTTTTAATTTTGCCGCTCGCAGTCGCTGGAAGACTTCCTGTAGATTTTTTAGATGTTCCTTGAATGTTTTTCTGATAGCGATCACATCATCCATGTAAATGAGACAAGTTTTCCAACTCAGGCCACGCAAAACGAATTCCATTAGTCTTTCGAACGTAGCTGGAGCATTGCACAGGCCAAACGGCATTACGGTGAACTGCCACAGTCCGCTGCCGACAGAGAATGCTGTCTTCTCTCTATCCTTTTCATCTATCTCCACTTGCCAGTAATCACTTTTCAGATCCAACGTTGAGAACCATTTAGCATCAGCTAGGGTGTCCATGATATCGTCGAATCTAGGTAGTGGATAGCTATCCTTTTTCGTAGCATCATTCAGTCGCCTGTAGTCCACACAAAAACGGGTATTGCCATCCTTCTTCTTTACCAGCACCACTGGCGATATCCACGGGCTCTTTGATTCTTCGATGATTTCCTGATGATCCATAGTTTTGACCATTGAATAGACTTCTCCTTGTTTCGCTAATGGTACTCTTCTTGGAGGTTGACGTATCGGTGTAGCACTTCCGGTATCTATACAATGTTTCACTAAGTTTGTTCTTCCATAGTCGTCATCACCGGTGGAAAAGACGTCGCTCAATCCTTCGATTAGATCTACTGCTTGCTTGTGTTGTTCTCGTCTAAGGTTGCTTGACTGAAGAAGTGTTGATATTACATTGTCCTTCCTTCTTGGATTATTTTTAGAGGATACGTCATGTGGTTCTGCCTTGTCGATGCTCGTCACCGCCGATATTGGTTCACAGCTGCCAATTACATCTCCTTTCTTAACGCTGGTAATGCTGTCCGAAACGTTGAGGACTCTTATTGGTACCATCATCTTCTCATTCCTTTTTACGAGCGTTTTTCCTAGTATTAGACTTCGTAATGCAGGTGTCGTTTCCGGTTCTATGAGGTAGAATCGGTGGTTCCCGGGATCACCATCGAGCTCTGCCCAAATAACATTCTCGGATGACTTTGGTATATCCGCATCTTCGCATAATACAACTCGCAGCTTTGTTGTGTTGGAGGATGTTATTTCCATCGGGATTTGAATATTCCGCCACTTCATTATTCGTGGTCCCAAGTCCAGCTGGATACCGTGTGGTTTCAGAAAATCCATTCCAAGGATACACTCATCGGTAATGTCAGCTACCACGAATACATGCGAGAAGGTCAAATCCCCAAGCTGCATGTCGCGAGCTATTTCTCCATGGACCGTTGTAGTTTCTCCTGTAGCAGTGCAAAGTGCGTACTTCTTGGTGTTGTGAAGCCAAGTACGATCTACGAGGTCAGATCTTAGCACTGACCGTGTTGCGCCTGTGTCGACTGTTATGATGCAGTTTAATTTGCCGACTCGACCACTCATACATAAGTCGTTTTCACAACGATGTAGTCGAGAAACTGCGATGATGGTTCCGGGGGCGTCGATTCTACCAGCCAACTTCTGCCCCATGAAGTTGGCCTTTACTCGTTTCCCGGACTGTCATTAGGCGAAGCGTGCTCTCGTGACGGTTCGCCCCTTCCTCCTCTTTGTTTAGCAGCGCAGCCGGAACAGTAGTTGATCGCTTTTCTGGGTTTGCGGCAGTCGCGTCTTAAGTGTCCTGCCTGTCCACAATTCCAGCATCGGGGAGCACCAGATCCTTCGCTCCGCTCGGTGAACTCGGCTTTCTGACACACACATTCTTCTACTATTTCTCGAACTCGATAGTTACTCCGCGAGCTTTGGTTGACAGCTTCGAACGTCAGCCTATATACTAAGGCTTCGCCAATCGTTTTCTTACCTGCCAGTTTTAACGCTTGTTGCAGTTCTCTGTCCTGTACAGCATTGTTAAATGCGAAAACAGCTGTATCGTTGCGTTGCTCTGTTTGCGCATTGGGCAGCGCTAATAATGTGAGTCGTTCAATATCGCGTGCCAGCTCTTGAAGTGTTTCACCATTCTTTTGGGTTCGGTTGTACGGCTGTGTTTTGTAGATCTCTCGCATGTGGTCACTACTGTAATGAAGGTCCAATGTCTGGACTAACGTTGAAAAATCTTGTTGTTGCTCCTGCGGAATCGTTTGAAGGACCTCTGCTGGTGGACCTCTTAGCGCAATATAAGAGCTGTTCCTCGTTCCAGATCATTCCAATGATAGTTTCTTGCGGCAGCCTCAAATTGGGTCTTATAAATAGCCCACGGTGTTTGTCCATCTAAGATTGGAGCTTTGAGACCCTTGTGCGTAACGTGTTCTGTCTTGATGACTCCAATTGCTCTCACGTTATCGAAGTCCTTTTTTGGGCGTTTGACTTCTTCAACAATCCCGGATGTTTTTTATTTTCCGTAATTTGTTCTTCGAAGATTCAAAGTTTCTTCTCTACGTTTTCTTCTATTGCCTTACCCATGGTGTCTATTTTATTATTTTGCAGCTCCAATTTTTGGTTGAGGTCCTTTGAGGTCTGGTCTAACTTCTGAATAATGTCCGCAGATTGTTGCTCTAATTTCTGATTAATGTCCGCTGATTGTTGTTTAATGTCCACTGATTGTTGCTCTAATTTCTGATTAATGTCCGCAGATTGTTGATCTAATTTCTGATTCATGTCCGCAGATTGCTGATCTAATTTGTTCATCATTTGTTGCATTAACTGTGTTAGAGCATCCCATGTACCAGAACACTCCTCTCCACGAGCTTCTTTGATTTGGAACTCAAAAATATCTGCATACTCACCCTCAGCCTCAAGTGTCTCGATCATACGGCTGACAAGTTCAGACTTGCTCCCTGTCGTAGATAACTCGCGTCTACTGAGCTCTTCCTTCAGCTCCGTTAATGTTAAGTCCTTTAGATAACGCGGCATTTTCACTACCGATTATTTCCAGTTTTTCCGCGATTCGAATTCACTAAAATTTACGTCACTAATTAAAATCACTGCTCACTAAATCACTCGAGCATATTCGATTTCACAAAATTCTCACTGTCCGTTCGAGAATTTTAGCTTCACTTTTTCGCTCTCACAAATTTATCCGTTCGAGAATTTTTAATTTCACTCGCGATTTTTAATCCGAATTTATCCTTGAAATCCCACTTCTGACACCAATTGTTGCGAGCTAGAGGTTCGCCGGGATTTCAAGAAAAACACAATTCGTTTAAAAATAAGAGATAATTTATTTATTCGCACTTTTATATAATTTTCCGATCATTTCGCCTTTATGACAACACCGTCGCGTGTTTTACTATCGCTTTCTGGCACCGGTTCGCGTCTCGATCATTAAAATGACTGACTGCTCGCTGACAGCTACCGTGGTTTTATACCATTTCCCCTTTTTCTAGAAGTTTCTGTCGTGGATTTTTCGGGTGTATGTCTCGACTATTCTAGATGATTCTAGATGGCGTTTTACATAATCGGGGATACTGTTCTTGTATATTCCAGAAAGAGCAATTACGTGGTTGCCAGATCTATAACAATATCATTAGCATTTTCGAATTGCCTGACCGAGCCTTGACTGTCAATTACCGACATTGATGCCTTTCCATTTTTTTTGAACAATTTCAGAGCCGGTAGCTTTTGAATTCCGTGAATCGCCATCCTCGTGTTCCGTATTATGTCTTTAATTTGGGAGCTCGGAATGTTTATTCGGGCCCCCATACATAGTATAGACAACAAGAAGTTCGGCTCCATTTCTTCGCCATTTATTTTTGAATGCACTAAGAGATTATCATCGTCCGGATGATGTATGTACCTACACAAGGGCGCCAGAGCCGTTCGAAGATATCGCACAGAAGCACTTTTTCCGCCTCGCTCTTTTCGAAACATTCCAATTCACTGTAGCAGATTGAGCTGATTTTCTGTTTCGTCCGCCATATTGTGGATTACGCCTTCGAGGTTCATTGCGCACTTCGCGTACGTTGTCTCTGTTTGCGCGATTTGTGCCAGTGCCGATATTTCAATTTCCTTGCAATTGGCTCTATTGAGTAAGACGACTCGCTGCGATGTTGTGACGCATTGTTCGTCGATCAATGATGGAATCATTCGGCGAGTGGTTTCTTCGGCGAACCAAACAATTCCGTTGCGAATGAAATCAGAGTAACGCACCTGTCCAGTGTTGCCGTACAGTGTTGCCTCTAGTCCAATTCTCAACATCCTCAATTGACGTTGCTGTTGCAACTACTCTGCACGCGCGGAACGATTTCAACCGAACACCGTCTCGATGCACGTATCGTCTGCGTCGCCTCCATGCTTGAAGACAACGCGATTGGTTTGTTCCATATGCCGAAAGAGTTCAGCTGCGTCGGCGTTGTTCAGGGAGTCTAAACTCTTTGTTACGCGTAAGCGGAAATCGTTGTTGTCTGTCGTTGTCTGCCAGTTTTCGAAATCACACGTCGAATAGAAAGCTAGTTTCTCGCCATTCATAGCGGTCGCCTCCACAGTTGGAACAATGAACGTGGAGACGACAAACGGCAATCGGAAAAGGTTAGGCCAAAAGTTATGCAGATAATTGATGATGAGGCCCTTGATGTGGGCACCATCCACATCTAGATCTGCCATTAGCATCACTTCTCTGTAATTTAGCGTTTTCAAGTCCTCAATTGTAGTGCAATTCTTCGCGTAGCGCAAGCCGATCGCACGTGTCATGAGGTTGACTCCGTCGTTAGACATGACTCTCCTTCGAAATGCGCATCGCACATTCAACGGTTTACCTCTTAACGCTAGCACTCCGAACCGCTGCAGCCCAATGGAGGCCTTCAGACCACTGAGGGCAAAGGTTTTTGCCGGATCTCCCTTCGCTATGATTAGGACGCAGTCACTCGTTCCAATCTCTAACGCTGCGGGGTGTTGTGGAAAGTTCGACAAATTCAATGTGTCGCAATGTTTGTCCATCTTGTCCCTGCATGTCCCACACCGGCTACGTGAGATCGAAAGATACCGGTCCTTAGTAGTGATGTCCTTGCAGATTTCCCGCCACTTTTTAAATTCCTCTCCCACCGTGCATTCTGAAACCCGCAGTGGAAATTGAATTGCATGGGTGTAAACCATGTGCTCCCACTTTCAATGCATTCCCCACGAATCAATCCCCGTCTCAAATTTCTCCACATGCAGAAGTCCTTCCAGTCCATTGCCTTGTATCATCATCACCGCTTGATTGTCCGCCATCGCGCGCCGAGATGGAATCCTTCATTCGAAAATCAAACTTCAACACTCGCAAAAATGTTTAGCGATTTTAAATGAAATGAATCACAAATGAAGATTTTTTGGTCATACGTTCAAGTTTGCTTCATTTTTTATGGGGCCGTTAAAACGTTGTTTGCAATAAATTAATACAATTAAATATAACAATAACAATTAATGGGTATTTGTGTACAATGTGTGTAAATCAAACGTAACAGTGAATTAGTTACGTAGACGAATTTCGTCTACTTGAGATCGTTATTGATCTCCACTTTTTAAAGAGAAACAAAGACACACTATTAATTTTACTTTAATGTTTGAAAATCTTTATTTTCTTCTAATTGAGATCTCTTGCTGAGAGAGACTAACTTGTTAACTCACATTTAACTTGCTTAAATAGTAATTATTATCTATGCATCATCGTAAAGGGTCGATGCGATGGTATCTTATGTTTAACTTGCTTAAATAGTAATTATTGTCTATGCGTCATCGTATAAGGGTCGATGCGATGGTATCTTATGTTTACGTTGTCATCATGCAAGGGTCAAATGTTATGGCCTGTGTGATGATAGCAAATTCTTGGTTTATTTGATCTACTTAAGCCAATTCCTTGGAATTGTACTTAATGGTACATCGTTCGGTAGGGTCTCTGACGTAACTAATTAACCTTAAAAGAAACGTAGCAGAGATTAACCAACACGGTCAAATGTTCTTGCGACTTTAATGTGAATTTTCCGCTATCTTGGACGCGCTTTGTCAAACGTCAAAAGCTCCTGCAAGCACTGAAAAGCTTCTGCAAGCATCGAAAAGCTTCTGCAAGCATCGAAAAGCTCCTGCAAGCGTCTCCAGCCCGAACTCTGTCGTAAGGATTTGTAATTTGTAAAAGTGCGCCATTTTTGAAATGCTCCCATTTCCCCCACTACTATTGTTTCAACATGTTATTTTTTTGTATTTTCCTAGTAGTAAGTTGCACGATAGAAAGTAATGGACCCGGCCAAGGAGGATATATAAAAGGAGTACCTGATAGTCTGTCTCATGTGGGAATATTTTTTGATTCGGAAATTTTCGAAAATTGTGTCCAAGCTTAACTTGGCTTCAAACTTTTACAAAAAAAATACCATAATTTGTATTCTCTCTTAGTTGCTAGTATTCAGTCAGCAATAAACTAATTTTCAGTACAATGGAGTTTGCTGTTTCATTTCAGAAATTTTTATTTTTTCAATTTTCTTAGTTTTGGTTTGTGTTTAAGCTAAGCACTTTAGCAACGGACAATATAACGCGGGACAGAGATAGTTACTTTGGGTTTAAGTATGTCAAACAAGGATAGCGAAACAATTTTTTTCGAAAATTTGACAACTGTTTCGAACAATTTATCGTGGGAAAGAGTTAGTTGCAATATTTTTAAGTGTGGCAAACAAAGATAGCGAAACGATTTTTTTCGAAAAATTTTGAGCTTTTCGGTAGTAAGGGAGGGAAATACATTCATTCCCATTTTGCTTACAAGGCAAAGCATGCTCATAGTCACTCCTTTTTATATATCCTCCTTGGACCCGGCTTATACTGCAGAGGGCTTTGGTTATGACGTTTATGACATTAGCAAACATACGGCAGAACTGTGTCAACTTGTGAGAAGTGAAATGAGTTTGTTATGTTTCGAAGGAAAACTTAGTTTGTATTGTTTTGTGGGCACAGCGGCTTTAATATTTACACTATGTGTGCCACAAATGTTTTTAATATTTACACCTTTGGGTGGGGTATTGTTTTGGGGACCCTTGTTTTACTTTGCGCTTTTAAATATGCTGCTTAGGTTTTATTTTAAGGGATTTGATTATCAGGTAAATCACTTTAACTACGCTGTGTAGAAGTATTATATTCTTTTATCTTCTAGGTAGCAGTACGTGCATCGTTTTTGGGATTTGTCTTTTCGTCAAGTATTCTTAGTTTACTTTATGCACCGTTGCGGTTCAAGCCGTTTGGAATTTACGCCTCCATAATGTCAATTTTCCATTATGGTGAATTCTTGGGAATAGCTTGGTCAAATCCGCAATCTCTTAGCGTTGACTCTTTTATACTTAATCATTCAGTTCATTATACGTTAGCCGCAGTTATCAGCTGGGCGGAGTATTTTATCGAGTTAAGTTTTTTTCCATGTAAGTCCGATATTTTTTAGTACCAGAAAATCTCATCAGTTAAGGTCTAGTAGATTGTGTAAGTGAAATGAAATTGTTGTGTATCAATTCTAAACAAATTAATTTTGCCAACTACGATTGAAATAATATTTCACTTATACAGCGTACTAAGCTGAACAGGTTAACGGTTCATTTAAAGTCTTACAATATTATTAAAAATACAAGCAAAACTACAGTATATTATGATGCCAACTCTTTTTAGCTACTAACGAACTCTAATTTTCCAACCAATCAATACTGTGCTAAATTCAACAAATTTGACCGAGTTATTAAGAATTTAGATGCTAGCAAACCGTCTGGTCTCGATGGAATCCCTGCCGTTAATTAATGATCTTCTCTTGCAAACTTAACCGTCTTCCCTTGAAATGTTCAGCGCGTTCCAAAAATAAGGAGAACGCATTAATTCCGCTAAATAGCAATAACATCACTTCTGTCGAAGGTAATGGAAACGATCATCAATCACAGATGTAAAGAATATCTCAACAACAATGATGATTACAACCTATGGGCTCTGGAACAAAAAAAACATTCCACCTGGAACCTTTTAAAAACCAGTTTGGTGAATCTTGTATTTTTGCTCTTGATATTTCCGAGGATTTCGACAGAATTTGCCACAACGCCCCTTTAGTCAAACTTATAGCTACTGGTTTGGACGACTCTTATTTCCCGAATTGAAAGTTTTTTGACCATTCATTCAATACTTGTCGTATTGGATGGTGTGGTTACTTCTTATAAAATTAAATCTGGTGGTCCTCAGGGTTCGGCTGTTTCTCCTACCGCTTTTGAAATATTTATTAATGACTTATTTACTTAGCCCAAAGCAGAGCTTAGCCTCCTATATACTACGCTTCTCGGTTCAGTAACCGCGTCCTCCAGTTTAATTGAAAATTGTTTAGCCAGTCATTTAATATGTGTCGTATTGGATGGTGTGGTTTCTTGTTATAAGATTTAATATGGCTGCCCTCACGGTTCGGTTCTTTCTCTTACCGTTTTTTCTAGTATATATTAATAACATATTTATTTACTTACGGTGGCACTATAGCCCAAATCGGACCTTAGTCTCCTATATACTACGCATCCATCCTTATCGGTTCAGGGACCGCATCCTCCAGTTTGAAAATCTTATCAGTGATTTGCTGTCTGTGTTAATAGAATCCTCCCAGCGCTGCCCTGGTTTTTTAACTGGTCTTTGTTCATCGATTGTTTTATGCACGTTTTTGTTTATAATTATGTTTAGTACCGAATAATAATTCTTATTTTACACCATTATTCTTCTTTTTATCTCGATGGGTTCGGTTCTATCTTTCGATAAGTTTGCCCCTAGGTATACAAACTTGCCTTTGTTCTCTAGATTATAGTCTTGTACTGTAATATTTAGTGTGATTGGCGTTTTTATCCTAGCTTGTGCCATAACTTTTCTTTTGTTTTCGTTAATACGTAGTCCAACTTCCCTTGCCACCAAATTAAGGTGTCAACGGAAAGTTTGCGAACAATATATTCGAGTGTCAAATTGAAAAGCATTGGTGCGAGGCCGTCACCTTGTTGAAGGCCGTTGTTCGTTTTAAAACTGGAAGTCAGATCATTTTCTACTCTCACTTGCCTCAAAGACTCGGTCATTGTCATTCTTGTAAGCCGAACCAGTTTTGGTGGAACTGCAAACTCCAAAATAACTTTATACAGTTCGCGCCTGTCGTATGTCAATAAATATCTGATGCATATCAATGTTATATTTCCAGCACTTCTCCAACACCTGTTTAATTGAGAATATCTGGACCGTGGTCAATCGTCCAGCGCTAAACCTACCTTGGTATTCAATAATTACTTTGTTAGCATAGGGCTTAATTCTCTTTTCCAGAATTTTCGTCAACATTTTGTAAGGAGCACACAAAGATGTTCCTGGGAAGTGTTCGCAGCAGAGTTTGCAACTAATCTTTCAGGAAGTGTTTCTTGTGCCCATATTTCCGTAACTAATCTGTGTAAAAGATGTGCTATGCAGGCTTTCAGAAGCTCAACTGGAATTTGATCAGTGCCCGGCGATTTATGGCTCTTCAGGGCCATTTTTACTCCTTCGAGTGTGGGAGTACTCAAAGAGGATCCTTCATCAGTTGTGCCTGCTATTATGTCTGCTGCTTCTATTCGTGCGGATGAAGAGGTGTTCAAAGTCTCTTTGTTTGATATCTTCCGCGTTACTTATAATGTTGCCTTCTGCATCCTTGCAAAGGTTCGTTTCATCCTTTTAACAAAGGAACACGCGACTCTTGTGTTGTTTAATTTAAAATATACGTTATTTTTAATTTCGTCATTTTTGTACCTTTTTTCTGTCTACATATTTCGTTTGCAGATCGTCTAGATCATTACATTTATCCTGTTTGGCTTGGGTCGGCTGTTTCGCGTGCCCTATTTTTTCGCTCTGTGGTATCTTCGTTTTCGCTGTCGAACCAATCATTTCTTTTGCGTCGGGGTTTTTGTCCTCTGCGAATGATGTTTTGCCACATTTCTTCTATTGGCATGCTGGTCATAGTCGCGAAGTGACTCTCAAAGGCTGGTACGTACTTTGCAACTTCTCGTCCTTGAGTTTTCCAATGTCGAATATATTATAGTAACCGGTTGTGTTTTTGAGTGTGGTCTTTACCAAAATGTGTTCTGTGTTTGCAATTAGCGCTTCGACATGTTCGCACGTCGAGAATACTGGAGACCGACCTTTTTTCAATTAGAACGTGTTCTATTTGGTTGAATGTTCGTCCGTCGGGTAATGCCCACGTTCTCTTATGAATGTCACGATGCGAGAAGCATTTCGAGCTTACAATAAGGTTTTTTCTGCTGGCGAAATCAGTCAGCCTCTGGCCGTTGTTGTTACTAATATCATGGAGACTGCGCCTTCCAATTGTCGCTATATAACTCTTCTCTTTGCCCATTTTCGTGTTAAAGTCAATTAATATTATTTTAAGTTTAACGGAAGGGAGTCAATGTTGATTCTAATGCGCTGTAGAAATCATCTTTAACTTCGTCGTCTTTGTATTCTTTTGGGGCTTCGACATTTCAATCTTGTCTTGATGCGGATTGAAAACAATCCTTTATTGACGGGTTTGAAGGTGGTAATTAAATGTTTAAACTTGTTGTCGACGATATACGCCACTCTAAACTACCGACTTCCCGAAGGTTCCCACTTTTGAAAATTGTGTGTGATCTAATGTTACTAATCTGCCTAAAAATTTAGTTTTTTTTTGGAGCGCAGTGATATTTATATTGTATTTGCTCACCTGTTCCAGAAGTGCTCTGTACGTACGTTCCAAGATCCGAAGAAATAGTCCGTCTCTAAATAGTGATTTACATTAGCCCAATAAAAAAATTTGAATAATAAAGTTTAAATATATTTTTAATAAAATAATTTTTAATCGTTTCAAAATTTTCAGCTCTCAAAGAATATCAACTCATGTGGATCATAGGGGTGGTACTGTGTACTTGTGGAGAATTTATGCGGAAAATGGCAATGATAACAGCTAGTACAAACTTTAACCATGTGGTAATATATTATGATACTAAGAACTGTTTCTCGTCCGAATATAACACCTCTTATTTAATAAAATACAATTTAATTAAATATTTTACATAACGAAACTACTAAATGTTATTTTAACTTGTTTAGATATATTTTCTAGCCTCTATCTAATAGCACACTCACGTGATTTTAAAATTCGGCTGTTATTTGTTACACGACCTAGCGTCGTAATGTAGTTTAGTGAAATTAACAGTTGAAAGATAACTGACAATAACAATTAAATCTCGCAATGCAAAGTGACGGAACAACTTTTGGTTTCCATAAAATCACAGAAAATTTTCTTTTGAAATTACGAATTCTAAAATTGTCAGAATATATATAACTCCTCGAACTCGTTTTATTAGAAAGTTTGAAAGACTATAATAGACAGTTCATATTTTCGTTTGGAATTTAAAAGTTGTTTGATGTTTTAGAAATTTAACATGTTCGTCTCTACATCCTACGAACATTTATTCTTGATTTGGTTTTCGATTCCACAATGAATTATTTTCGATGACATTTGCGAATGATAATTTTTTGACTCAAAAGTATATAACAAGATTCCTCAAACTTTGGTGTTTCTGTCGTAGTACAAAATCCACTGAAGTGTTCACGAGGTGGATTTCAAACTACACTACGCTCCACGTGAATGCGATATAAGTTAACAAGTAGAACCAGCACTTGCACGGGCGCACAGCTCAATACATCATGATACTACTGGTTTCTTAAATTTGGCATTCTCAATGAAACCGTTGCGCGCTATTAGTCAGCATTGACCCAATTCACAGTTTTGCTCACCTGCTTACCAAAAAAAAAATTTGGAATACCTTTTCCAGATTAATTTTAATCACAGAGTGCCCTTACTTTCTTGTCACAATATATATCGTCACCAAGGAGGATGTATAAAATGGAGGCTGTCTCATGTGGAAATACTTTTTGATTCGAAAATTTTCGAAAATTGCGTTCAAGCTTAACATGGCTTCAAACTTTTACAAAAAAAACCATAATATGTATTCTCTCTTGATTGCTAATATCAGAGATAAGTGAAGACATAAAGATGTTTCACTCAGTACAAGAAAATAGTCATATGAAGGGAAAGCTCTTCGTATTGTCTCGCATCCAGGCGAATTCAATACTGGTGCCAGCACGAAGGGGAAACAAAGTTCAAGGCGAATGATAACGTAGTTTGGCAGAAATTGACAATGAACTGATTATGACCAACCAAGGTCGAAAATACACGATCCTTAGAAAAGGGATACTTGACTTTTGTGGTTTTCTCGTATGTAGAATTGAATTGATCTCCTGAACGTTTTTGTTTCTTTTAGCAAAGTCAGTACCATGGTTTTGTTTTTGATTTCATGAATCAATGTGAATCCCTAGTAAAGCGTAGGTTTTGTATGATTTATGAGTGAATGAATTTGTCTTTGGACTTTAGGATAAGTTAGAAACATGAGATTGTTCATAAAATTATTCAATACCCTTCGAACTTCAAACTTTAATACATGCCCATATGACGGTTGGCATGCATATTTGTTGGGAATTTGTCGGACTCCCATTTACAATATTTCTCTAAAAGGATTAATATAGAATAATCTAGAGCCTCTAAATAATGTTTTTAACACGGATTTTCAATAGAAAACCAAAATGATAAGTTAGGGGTATTTTGTACATTTTAGATACAGGATTCTGTTATATTTTGTTTTATGCAATTGAGTGATGGATTTTCTTCTAAAACTGTTTAAGGCATATTTTTGAAGTCTTAAAAAAATCCGTTGAAGCCTTCAAACTGCCAAAATCATAATATGCGTAATAATTCTTATGGAATATAAAAGACTCAGATGCACATTCCAAACTAATTAGTACTTCAGATCGGCACATGTCTTGTGAACATTGATCATTCTTTGGAATCATTTTAAAGGCAATATAGCCCACAAAATACCTTAACGATGCGTCGTGAATTAAAATTTCTTCAGTAACATACTGTAAGTAATTTTGCTATATGTCTGTATTTTCTTCTAATCTATAAACTGATATGTTCGGATTGTCTTGAGTGTCAAAATTTCTTTCATTGACATCAGTTTCTGCAAAATTTGTATATTGAACCAAATAACTTTCATCGTCGTCTTGGCAATTAAAAATATGGTCAGATTTTGTATTTTAGAAATTTAATTTTGTTTATTTTGAATTATTGGGATGGATGTGTGGGGTGTGAAATGTGAGGTTTTTTTGTGCGATTCCAGGAAACGAAAGGATTATAATTTGAAATTTTTTAAATTTCCCGATCGAGAGAAAAAGGCGGCACGATTCGAAAAGTAGCCGAAAGCCTGCGGGTTGATAAGTCCTCCAACACGTGCAAATGCATATGTTTGTGGGAAACATTTCGAACATAACCGAATTGGGGAAAAATATTTAAAAAAGAGTGCAATGCCAACATCAAATATTTTTTCTTCACCTGAATTTGGATCCGATTTTGAGTATATGCAAATTTAATCTTCCTTCGCTGGGTTCAATTTTTCGGTGGTTTCCTTTTAAAGCCCTAGCTTTAATGATACATTTATTTCAAATGTTAAAAAATTGATTTATTCATGGGATGACTGTTCGAAAGATGCAGTACTTTTGCTCGATGAAATATCAATTCGAAAAGGCTTAACATATGATTCTATTAAAGACCAAATAGTGGGATATAAGGATTTAGGAGACACTAGGAATAACATGAAAGCCAAATACGAGTTTTAATGATTAGAGGTATTTTTACTAATTTGTAGTGTGCTATTTCGCAACTGTAGCACCAATTTCTGGAGAAATCTTAACTGAAAACATCAAGGATTGCAATAAGATTTGTACCAAAATGGGTTTAAATATACGTTGCATAGCAACTGATCAGGGTTCGAATAATCGTAACTATCAGCGAAGGCTGGATATATCAGAGAAGAATGCTGTTTTTGAGTAAAATTCCAGAAAAATTTGTTGCACGTTCGATACACATCATATATTCAAATCTATTCGAAATATACTCGTAAAAAATTAAATTAATACGCATGGAGGAACAGTTAGCTGGGTACCAGTAAAAGAGTTGTACCGGTTTCAACAAAATAAGTCCACAAAAATGAGTCCCAGACATATACATACCTAGTCTAGCCATAAATACTGTTACAAACTTTTTGAAGCACTGTTCAATAAAAGAGGTGTTATATGTTAAGAAATCATTGTTTATTTATTAAATGCATTGTCAACAACGGAAATTGCAACAAGCTATTCGAAGTGATTGCCTTTTGCCTTTACACAAGCCTTTAATCGAGCTGGCCACTTATCTATGGAAACACGCACGACTTCAATCGGAAAGTTGGCGACTGCATGTGTAAGAGACTTCTTTAAGGATTCGATATTAGGATGTCTTTTAGAGCACGTCATTTGCTGTAAGACAGACCATAATTCGTAATCCAGCGGATTCAGGTCTGGGCTAGAGGAAGGCCAATCTTCAGCCTTAATAAAATCTGGAACATTTTCTTCAAGCCATTTTTGGGTTGACTTCGCCTTATGACCTAGTGCAGAATCTTGCTGGAAACTCCAAGGCTGATTTTTGAATAATGACGTGTTGAGAGGTTTCACTACACTTTCAAGGACACTTTCTTGATAAATTTTGGCAGACGTTTTGACGCCCTTCTCACAAAAAAGTAACTTTGTCACCCCGTTGTAGCTAACACCCCACCAAACCATTACTGAGGCTGGATGATGACCTCTTTGAACCTTTTGGGCAACTTGAGAAGCTTCTCTGGCACTGCGAGCATAAACCCTATCGTTTTGTTTATTAAATGTTTCTTCGACAGTAAAAATTTTTTCATCCGTAAACAAAATTTTACGGTGTTCTTGGTTTGCGTACCGGCAAAGTAATCGTTTTGATTTTTCCACTCTATTTTTTTTTAACGAATCTGTTAGTAAATGCCCGGTATATCTACGATAAGCACCCAACCCCAAGTCACTTTTGATGATACGTGAAATTGTTCTTTGGGGTATTTTCATCTCACGCGATAAAATTTTTTGTTTCCGAAGAGGATTACGGTGAATTCTCTCGCGCACGGCTTTAACCGCTTGAGGTGTTCGAGTAGTTCGCGGACGGCCACTTCTTTCACGGTCACTTACTCCAGACGTATCATTAAATCTTTCAATAGCCCGATATACAAACATTCGGCTTATACCAAGGGTATGCAGAGTCTTAAAAATATCACTTGGTTGCATTCCTACTTTATGAAGTGCAATCACAGCAATTCTATTTTCTTTGTCACCCCAATCCATGTTCACTACACTAAAAATTAAACTCAAATGATGACAAATGCATCAAGCACAAGCGTACTATAGCGATTAGCTCAACTTTTAAGAAATGCAATATAACGGTTCCTTTCTGCAGGGTTGCCAAACCTTGTAACAATATTTATGGCTAGACTAGGTATATCCAAATAATTGGCAATAAATGAAAGTTTCATATGCTGTTCAAATAATGATCTTTTATATTCCATAGGAATTATTCCGCACATTCTGATTTTGATAGCATCTTTATCGTGATGTGAAAAAATTAGTTTAATGTCACCCCCTCTACCACTTCTCCTACAAAATTTCTTAATATAAAAAAAATTCTCCGTCATCTAGAGTATCGCACGATTCCTGTCGTTTTTTAAGATTTCAAAAATATGCCTTAAAAAGTTCAAAAAAGTCTTAGAAGAAAATCCATCACTCAATTGCTTAAAACAAAATATAACAGAATCCTGTATCTAAAATGTACAAAATACCCCTAACTTATCATTTTGGTTTTCTGTTGAAAATCCGTGTTATAAACATGATTTAGAGGCTCTAGATTATTCTATATTAATCCTTTTAGAGAAATATTGTAAATGGGAGTCCGACAAATTCCCAACAAATATGCATGCCAACCGTCATATGGGCATGTATTAAAGTTTGCAGTTCGAAGGGTATTGAATAATTTTATGCACAATCTCATGTTTCTAACTTATCCTAAAATACAAAAGACAAAATCATTCATTCATAAATCATACAAAACCTACGCTTTACTAGGGATTCACATTGATTCATGAAATCAAAAACAAAACCATGGTACTGACTTTGATAAAAGAAACAAAAACGTTCAGGAGATCAATTCAATTCTACATACGAAAAAAACGCACAGGTCAAGTATCCCTTTTCTAAGAATCGTGTATTTTCGACCTGGTCATAATCAGTTCACTGTCAATTTCTGCCACACTACGTCATCATTCGCCTTGAACTTTGTTTCCCCTTCGTGCTGGCACTTATCTCTGCTAATATTCAGTCAGCAATAAAGTAATTTTCAGTACAATAGAGTTTGCTGTTTTATTTCAGAAATCTTTATTATACTCTAGATGAAATCTGAGAGTATTATAAGTTTGGTCTAAGGTTTGTAATGCTAAGAAATAAGGCTTGGAGAAAAAAATGAATGATACAGAAGTTAATATTATCACTCAGAAATCTCAAAACCGGATGTCCGTCTGTCCGTCCGTTCGTCCGTCTGTTCGCTCTCTAGCTTGAGAACGCGTTGAGCTAGATAGTTCCAATTTTGTACACGCCGTTTTTGACAAAAAAGTAAGGTGAAGTTGGTGAACTGGCCAAATCGCTCCACCCCTTCTACCCCCTCCCATACAAAATGACACAGTTGCGCAATTTGACCATTTAACGGATTTGCTCAAAAAGTACAAAAGCTATTGGCCTGAAATTTGAAATACATATGTTACTTTTATGATAATATCAATCTACCGTATAAAAATTGTGCGTGTCCTCCCCCTCCTTCTACCACCTCCCATACAAACTGCACTTGTCATGAATTACTCTAAGCCAATTTACTCAGTGTGTATAAAATTTAGCGGGCTGAAATTGTGCACCAAATATTTATTTAAAATTGTTAGTAGGGCCAAAAAAAATTAGACGATTAGCTTCGCCCCTTCTACCCCCTCCCATACAAAATGACACAATTTCGCAATTTGACAACAAATGGATTTGCTCGAAAAGTATAAAAGCTATTAGTCTGAATTTTGGGATATATTACTTTCATAACGATTTCAATCTACAGTAGAAAAATTATTTGCGTCCTCCCTCTCCTTCCACCGTCTCCCATACAAACTACACTTTTTCACGAAATGCTCTAAGACGATTTTCTCAGAACATATGACATTTATCGAGCTCATATTTTGTAATAAATACTTAATCAGTATTATCACTAAGATCAGGAAAAATATTTGATTAGCTTCATCACTTCTACCCCCTCCCATACAATATGACACAGTTTCACAACTTAACAAAAAATCGATTTTTTTGAAAAGTATGAAAGTCTGAAATTTAAGGAATGTCAATTTTATAATATTTCCAGCTATATCTGAAAAAATTACTAAAATCCCCCACTCTTTCTACCACCTCCCATACAAACTGCACATTTTCACTAAATCTAACTCACTAATTTTCTCAGTTCCCATTCAATTTTTGGAGTAAGCATTTTGTACAAAATATTTTTATAGCTACTTTAGCATTAGTTCAATGCTATCATCCCTTCTAAAATGTCTTGGGATCACAAAAAATTCTATTTCATCTAGAGTATCGTAAGATTGCGCTTTACGTGCAATCGTAGCTCTGTTATGTTTATACTCTAGATGAAATCTGAGAGTATTATAAGTTTGCCACAAAGTGTGTAACGCTAAGAAATAAGGCTCGGAGAAAAAAATGAATACAGAAGTTCATATCATAAATCTCAAAACCGGATGTCCGTCCGTCCGTCTGTCTGTCAGTCCGTGTCCTCTCTAGCTTGAGAACGAGTGGATCTAGAAAGTTCAAATTTTGTACACGTCATTTTTGACAAAAAATTAAGGACAAGTTCGTGAACGGGCCAAATCGCTCCACCCCTTCTACCCCCTCCCATACAAATTGACACGATTGCGCAATTTGACAATAAACGGATTTGCTCGAAAAGTATAAAAGCTATTGGTCTCAAATTTGGAACGTATTATTTTTATCATGATATCAACCTACCATATAAAAATTATGCGTGTCCTTTCCCTCCTTCTACCACCTCCCATACAAACTGTACTTTTTCATGAAATACTCTGAACCAATTTACTCAGTGCGTATACAATTTATCGATTTGGAATTGTGCACTAAATATTTATTTACAATTATTAGTAAGATCAAAAAAAATTAGACGATTAACTTTACCCCTTCTACTCCCTCCCATACAAAACGACACAATTTCGCAATTCCACAATAAACGGATTTTTTCCAAAAGCATAGAGGCTATTGATCTGAAATTTGGAATATATTACTTTTATAATAATTCCAATCTGCTGTATAAAAATTATTTAAGTCTTCTCCTTTCTTCTACCATCTCCTATACAAACTGCACTTTTTTATTAAACACTCGAAACAAATTTACTCAGTACGTATAAAATTGATGGAGCTGAAATTGTGCACTAAACATTTATTTAGAATTGTTCGTCAGACAAAAAACAATTAGGCAATCAGCTTCACTCCTTCTACCTCCTCCCATACAATTTGACACAATTCAACAACTTTACAAAAAGTCGATTTGCCTGAAAAGTATGAATGCTACTGATCTGATATGCCAAATAAATGATGTTTACAGTTATTTCTAAGAAAGTTATTAATAACTCCACCCTCCTTCTACCACCTCCCATACAAACTGCACAATTTCACTAAATTCAATACACTAAGTTTTTCAGTACCTGTTAAATTTTTGAATCCTAAATTTTGTATAAAACATTTTTATAGCAACCTTATCGTGATGTGAAAAAATTAATTCAATGTTGTTACCCCCTCTACCACTACCCCTACAAAATTTCTTAAAATAAAGAAATTTCTCCTTCATCTAGAGTATCGCACGATTGGGCCTTACGCCCAATCGTAGTCCTGTTATGTTTTTTTATTAGTTTTTGGTCTTCCACAAGACACGATCCTGAGCATTGGCCTTAAGCTGTTGCCAGGACTTGTTTATTCCTCTTGCCTCCTGCTCAACTGCTCGCTTCCATGTGTTACATGGTCGACCAACCCGACGTCTTCCTTGAGGGTTATAATCCAGAGCCTGTTTTGCGATGTTTCGCTCTGGTTTCTGCAAAGTATGACCGATTCACTGCCACTTCCGCCGTTGAATCTCAATACCTATTTTAGTCTGGCCAGTTGTACTCCAAAGTTCGTCGTTGGAGATCACTTCTGGCCAGAATATTCCTAAAATGCGCTGGAGGCATTGCTTTACGAAAGTCTGTAGTTTCTTGGTAAGTCGAACGGTTACTTTCCACGTATAACAACACGGATTTGACGCATGCTTCAAAAACTTCGCAGCTTCGTGCGAAGAGAGATCTCTCTTAACCTCCAGAAAGAGGAAAGGATGCCGAAGGCCTGACGAGCTTTATTTAGCCGAGCCTCAACATCCTTTTCGGCTCCGACGTCCATGCTGACAATGCTTCCAAGGTAGCAAAAATCTTGCACCTCTTCCACATCCTGTCCGTTAAGAACAATCGGTGTGCTTGCGTTCGAACCCATGTGCATGTACTCGGTTTTACGCACATTTATTTTCAGTCCCGCCTCTTTGCATTTAGAATGCAACGAGCGAACATTTGACTCTAAGTCCGAACGGTTATGTGCAAGCAAACACACGTCATCAGCATAATCAAGGTGACTTAAGATGTTAAATAGTCTCCATTGAAGACCTTTACCTTCCCTACCCTCCAGTGCAGCTTTCAAGATGTCATTTATTACCACCAGAAACAGGGCTGGTGATAATATGCAGCCTTGTCTGACACCCGTTCGCACAGGAAAGCTCTCGGACAGCTCTCCTCTATGCAACTCGCGACACCTTGCATCTTCGTAGGATTCTTTAATCATAGCTATCACCTTATCTGGAATACCTCTCCTACGCAAAGCATTCCATATGTAATCTCGCTTAACGTTGTCGAAAGCCCTCTCGAAGTCCACAAACATGAGATGTAGTGGCGAACCCGTTTCGGCTTACTGCTCTAATATTATCCGTAGGGTATTTGTGTGGTCGGTACAAGACGACCCTTTACGGAATCCAGTCTGATAAACTTCGAGAGTGCTCTCGACGACATCACTAATCCTATTGAGAATTACCTTAGCCATAATTTTTGATACGACAGTAAGTAGACATATACCACGCCAATCGCCACAATCCCGAAGGTCGCCCTTCTTCGGAATTTTCACAATGACGCCCTCCTTCCATTCAGTCGGATATCTTCCTTCATTCCACACCTTAGTGAAGAGCGGGAGGAGTATATCGTTATTTCCGGGTCCGCTTTGAGGAGTTCAGTTGGTAGTCCGTCTATACCTGGAGCTTTCCTTCCCGCCATTGACCGAATGGCGGAAACTATCTCTTCCTTATCTGGGGGATCGTCCCTAATAGAGGATTGTTGCGGTTGGATGTTTGGTAGTTGTTCTGTTTCCGGAATATCTTCCTCTGACAAGATGTTTAAAATATCAGAGAAGTATTCCTTCCATCGCCGCAACTGGTGTTCACTCATATTAAAGAGAGTTCCGTTGACAGGTGGTTGGCGGTAAAGTTCCTGTTCGTCAACTGTTTCATGATTCTGAATAGTGAACTCATGTCCCCAAGGTAAGCCGCAGATTCTGCCTTGTTTGCCAGATCTTCAATGGCCTTTCTCTTGTCGCGTCTAACAGCCTTTTTAAGCTGTATATGAGCATCGCGGTAGTTCTGCCTCAAGTCAGGCGTTCGTTGGTTGACATCGGGTTGAGAGATGATTGCCAATTTGGCTTTTTTCCGATTGCCAACCTTGTCCCATGTGTCTTGCGACATCCAGGGTTTCTCACCACTTTGCACATATCCCACAGATTCTTCGGCACTAATTAGAAAAGTGTTTCTGGTTGCCTCCCAATTGGCGTCCAGTGTGCGCATTTCATATTCACCCAATGTGGATGACTTTTCGCGTGTGTATTCGCGTTTTTTGTTGGGATCTCTGAGTTTATCCACTGTTGTTTATTTTGTAGTTTTTTTTAATGAAATATTGATAATATGTATGGCGACTTTTTTCTCTCTGACGTTTTGCTTCCTTTTTTTTGAAGAAGCACAGCCATCTTTTCTAATTAGGCGCGAACATTTTGAATTTAAGCGCGGACATACCGCCCGCCTTGAAAGGATGCTTTCAACAATTTTTATTTTTTTTTTAAATTGCAATGATAAATTTTACAAACTTTGAATGAAATTGATGAGTGTTGAAACTGATGATTGTGGATTTCACTCGTTGTTTTCAGGATCCATGGGTAGTGCGCATAATTTTCGAGTTGCCCTTTTAAATATGTTTGATGCGGTCTTGATTGTAGCTACTCGTACGACTCCGTCGGCTCCTGGATGCACGTCTACGACTCTGCCTACGCTCCATGAACATGGATGCACGTTTTCGTCGACTAGCAAAACCATGCTGCCAATAGCAAGATTTGCTTCGCCTTTCCGCCACTTGCATATGGTTTGCAAGTGATTTAGATATTCATTGCGCCAACGTTTCCAGAAATCTTTACGTAGTTTCTGCAAATGTTGCCATCTGGATAGATGACTCTCCGGAACATTTATATAGTTCCTTTGGACCGGTTCGCGATATGAGTCTCCAGTAAGGAAATGTGCGGGAGTAAGGATTGATAAATCGTTCGGATCAGAGGATATTGGGGTAAGGGGTCGTGAATTTAATATAGCTTCTATTTCTGTGAGTAACGTATAATATTCTTCGAAAGTGTACTTCACATCTTTCACTACTATACGAAGATGTCGTTTTGTGGACTTCACCGCCGCCTCCCAGAGGCCTCCAAAATGGTGTGACCTTGGGGGTATAAATTTCCATGATATTTTTTGAGCTGCTAATTTGTCTAATATCTCTTTTTCGTTTTGTTTAGCGAATTCATGAATCTCTCGTAGCTCCTTCTCCGCTCCGACAAAATTTGTAACATTGTCTGAGTAAATACACGAACAGGCTCCCCTTCTGGCAATGCATCTCCTTAAAGCAGCCAAAAAAGCCTCTGTGGTCAGATCGCTTACTAGCTCTAAGTGTACTGCTTTTGTATTAAAGCACGTGAAAACTGCGATATAAGCTTTTGAAATGTGAATTCTTCCTTTGCGTTTACTTTCTCGTACCTGTAGAGGTCCAGCGTAGTCTACTCCACAGGTTTCGAATGGCTTGGTGGCAGCTGTAACCCTTAATGTTGGAAGATCAGCCATAATTGTTTCACACTTCCTTGGTTTGTAACGGAAGCATGGTATGCATCGCTTTGTTATCTTTCTTGCTTCTCGTCTGCTTGAAAGCGGCCAATATGTCTGACGGATTGCACTCAAAAGATGTTCTGGACCACAATGCTTAAGAGCGCAATGTTCTCTTCTCATTATAATCTCTGTGATGAAATACTTGGAAGGTAATATTATTTGATGTTTCTGATTTGTTGAAATCTCTGCATTTTGAAGGCGTCCTCCTACTCTTATTAGACCATTAATGTCGAGAAAAGGCTTTAACATCAGCAATTTGCTCTTGGTACCAATTGACTGATTCATCTTTAAAGCTTTTACTTCTTCTGAAAACACTTCCTGCTGTACCATGCGTATAATTGAGTACTCACTCCTCTGCAATTCCTCGACTGTCAAAGAGATTGTCTGATGATTTTCTTTTTTGAAATTAATGAATCGAAGGCAATACGCTATTACTCGTTTCAGTTTGTCGTATGAAGAAAACTTGCTCAGAACGTCTGGAGTTGAATATACCACTGATAGTGCAGCGCTAGATTTTTGTTCTGGAACTTGAATACCGAAATCTATTCTTGGTTCCGGCCAACTATTGCAATCGGGTAACCACTATGGTCCCTTCCACCATAATGTATTCTCCAATATTTTCTCAGTTTCAATGCCACGTGAGAGAATATCTGCGGGGTTATCTAATGTTGGTACATGGCGCCAAGTCATATCATTTGTAAGATCCTGCACTTCGGCTACTCTGTTTGCTACATATGTTTTTAATTCGCTCGGATGCTTTTTAATCCAACACAATACTATAGTTGAATCACTCCAAAGATACACAGCTGCCACCTTGTCTTCTAATGCTCGACGTACTACAGCAATCAACCGAGAGAGCAGGACTGCTGCGTTTAGCTCGAGGCGCGGTATTGTAGCAACTTTTAGCGGGGCCACTCTGGATTTGGAGCACAGCAAGTTTACTTTGGCCTCACCTGAGACATTAGAGCATAGTACGTAGACGCAGGCACCATATGCCTTTTCGGACGCATCGCAGAAACCATGTAGTTCAATTTTTTGAGATTCGTTTTGTGGGTTAACGTTTCTTGGCACGTTTAACTTGTCGATATGCGGTAATGACGTGTAATAATTGGTCCAAGTTGTGTACAGTGACTGAGGTATTGCTTCGTCCCAGCCCAACTGTAATTTCCATAAATGTTGCATAATAACTTTGGCTGTTATAAGTATTGGACCTATCAAACCTAGCGGGTCATAGATTTGAGCTATACTTGACAAAATGTTTCTTTTAGTAATCTTTAGATTATTTCTTTCGATAACTCTATATTGCAAAGAATCATCCCTAGAATTCCATAATGTACCTAATGTCTTTACTGCTTCTTGCTCGTCTAATCAGCAATGGGTCTGCTTTGGTTTCCTCTGAAAGATGTTGCAATATGAGCGGATTGCTTGATCTCCATTTTCGAAAAACGAATTTACCCTTTGATAGGATTTGTGCAAGTTGTTTCTGGAGAAATACAGTTTCCTCCAAGGAATGCGCTCCGGTGAGCACATCATCCATGTAAAAGTCTTGTAATAATGCTCGTGCTGCCATTGGATAGTTTGCATGCTCATCTAATATGAGTTGTTTCAAACATCTCATTGCTAGAAATAGTGCACATGACGTGCCATATGTCACGGTGTTTAATGTAAAGGTCTGAACAATTTCATTTGGATTCTTTCTCCACAGAATGCATTGTAGCTTTCTATCTTCTTCAGCTACCATAATCTGTCTAAACATCATGGCAATGTCGGCTGTGATTACGTATTCGTGCATACGAAATCGCAACATGATATCCAATATATCCTCTTGTAGATTCGGTCCTACTAACAGCTTATCATTCAGTGATGTTCCTTGGGTAGTCTTAGCTGACGCATCAAAAACTACTCTTACCTTGGTAGTGAGGCTGTTTGTACGAGTTACTGGTTGATGTGGTAAGTAGTGAGGTTCGGTTTCCGGTATTGCTGGATGTAATACGTAGGGTGACATGTGTCCCAACTTCTCGTACTCGTCCAAGAATTCGATGTAAGCTTTTCGTAATTCCGAATTCTTATTCAACCTGCGCTCCAGAGAAAAAAGTCGTCGTGTTGCTTCATTCTTGAAATCACCTAAAGTTATTTATACTTGTTTTGGAAGGCTAACTATAAATCTTCCGTCTTGGTCTCTCCGAACTGTGTCCACAAATTGTTGTTCACACATCTCTTCTGACTTTGTTAGATGTGTCGTCGGCAGTATTTCTTCCGTTCTCCAGAACTTTTCTATCTCACGTTCCAATGTTGAAGTAGTGAGAAGATGACACGTTGTCAGTTTTTTATGATTCTGAGTTACTAACTCTCCTCCTATGATCCAGCCAAGTACTGTCTTTTGGAGTATTGGATGATTTTTGGATGTAATGATTTGTCCCACGCAAAGTAATCTCCAGAAAAGGCTCGCTCCGATAAGTAAGTCTATGTTACCAGGTGTATCGTATGTTAGATCCGCTAGTTGAATGTGACTAGGGACCTCAAGTTTGCTATTAATCTTCACCTGAGGAAGTTTTTCAGTTATGACTGGTAAAACTAAACATTCCAAATTGGTTTTGAAACTGTTCGTGATCGATCCGATTTTGACCTCCACTTTGTTCGTAACATTTGATTGAATTTTGTTAACTCCACTTATCGGTACTTTTACAGTCATGCAAACAAGTTCAAGTCTATGTACTAACTCTTTTGTTATAATATTAACTTGCGATCCGGGATCTAATAGAGCTCGACACTTGTGTATCTTTCCTCTTCTGTCGTAGATAGACAACTGTGCAGTTGATAGAATTACCAAACTCTTAACTCCGCGTGCACAATGAGTAACTACGGACGGATTGGCCTCATTGTTCGTTTGACTTTGACTCGGGCTCCCTGACATCTCCGATTCAGGATGTAGTAAAGTGTTGTGCCGTTTCGAACACTTTTTGCATGCTGATGATTTGCAATCTTTACTGTAATGACCAGTTTTCAAACAATTGCAACATAAACGCAATCGCCGTACTTCTTGATATTTTAATTGAGTGGACAAACTGATGAAATCACTACATCTGAAAATGAAATGTGAGCCCTTGCAATACTGGCACAACTCTTGTGCGGTTGATACCATCGCTACCTTCTTCTCACATCTTTTTCCACTCGGCTTGAAAACATCTTGTTTGAAAGAGCTTTTTTCTATCATTTCCAGTGTGTGACAGCGATTTGATAAAAACTCGAGTAGTTCATCCATGGTTGGCATCCTATCGAATTCTCCAGTTCCAATTTTTGCTTTCATGTGCGTGTTGATTATGAGCCTTTTATTCTCATATCGAGATTTTAACAACGCCCAGCCTGCTTCGTAATTTGCGGCCGATGTTTCTAATGCTTGAATTACTTGTTTTGCTTCACCCTGTATTGAAATTTCTCCACAGGTGACAGACCATCGTTCGCGTCTATCAAGGAGTGAAACGCGTCTTTAAACAGCATCCATTGATTGTAGCTGCCGTCAAAAGTCGGTAAATTGAGTGTCGGTAATTTGACGTTAGCCTTGAACTCCGGTGTGTGCGGCGCTCTGCCACTATGATACGAATGCATTGCCTCTGATGAGCACAATCCTGTCCGAGCTTGTTTGAGCTCTAATAAGTCTTTTGCTTTTGTTACTGTTTCGAAATATGTGTTTTCGAACAACAGTCTTTCGTCTGCTATGTTATTTCCATCCTTGTCGACGTACACCCCCGTATCGTTGTAATGAGCGCCCTCCTGCGCTTGCAAATTCTCTATCTCCGTTTGTATTTCGTCGAACTGCTGTCACAACTCTTCTGCCTTGTTGAGTCTCTCTCGCAGCTGCGCTATTTTTTCTTCCGTACACGAATCGACGAACGTTTTGAATTTTGTCAGGGAGGTCTTTTTTGTGCCCCTTCTAACAACTAGATCGCTCAGCCCCATGTTCGGCTTTTGATTTTTTTTACGATTCACGAAAGGAAAATAGGAAATACGAAAAAAAAGGAAATCGAGACCCACTATTTATTTATTTATTTATTTATTTGAGCTCTTGAACAAAAAGATTACAATTTCAATTAAACAAAAGCGGAAAACAAAAGAACAGCAAATTTAAACATTGAAGATAATAGTTTATAATATACGCTAAAAAATAAATGAATAGTGAAGTTAAAAATTTAAACATTAAATATGATAGATTTAATTCTATTTTTAAATAATGGAAAAGAAGAAGCTAAAGTACCAAATTGGAGTCGATCGTGGTTCCTTTGCATTCTTAGCATCGGAGAATGATGGTATACATCTAGAGAGGCACGTGGAGGATTGAAGATGTCTGAATTCCTTGTTGAGACTATTCCTGATCTAAAGTTCAGGTCGTCACAAAGGTGGGTATTGAGCAGATAGTTGCACATCTTGTAGAGGAAGCAAGTATCGAGAAAGGTCCGCCTTAAATGCAGTGGCTGTAGGTGAAGTACTTCAAGTCTGTCATTGTAGTCGATATGAGGTTTCCTTAATCTGTAGAAAAGGGTTCGAGTGAATCTACGCTGAACAGATTCGACGGTTTGAACATGGCAAGAGTGGTGTGGGTTCCAGACGATGGAACAATATTCCAAAATACTACGGACGAGTGTGGCAAATAAGAGAGCAGCCGTTCCTGGACGATTAAACTGGACGGTCGTGCGGAGGACGAAGCCAGCAAGTCTGTATGCCTTATTAGTAATCTCGGAGAAATGATTGACGAATTTAAGTTTACGATCAAAGACCACTCCTAGATCCTTTATTGTGGTTACTGCTGTAAGGGTGGATCCATTAATAGAGTAAGAGAGAACAGAGGGGGTAGTCTTATACGAGTACTCCATAGTAAAACACTTTTCAATGTTCAAAAAGATATCGTTGTTTGAACACCAACGAGAGACAGCCGACAAATCAGCCTGGAGAATCCTGTCATCAGAAACGGAGGAAATTTCCCGGAACAGTTTGGGGTCATCAGCGAATAAGAGACAGTTCGAAGATACAAATTTGGGCAAATCATTTATGAAGAGAGTAAATAATAAAGGACCAAGGATCGATCCCGCCATTTTTAGGGCAAGCAGGACTGGCTGTGGGTGAATTCTACAGACCCCATCCCACAGGGGGATGGAGTGACTATGAGCGTGCTCATAGTCACTCCTTATTATATATCCTCCTTGATCGTCACTCATAAAGCTCACTGGATGTCAGCCCCTTCTTTCGTTCGCTGCCTGGCTTTAGAACGTATTGAGCTAGAAAGTTTAAATTTTGTGTATGTTGTTTCTGTGGGAAAGTAAGGTCAATTACGTTAATGGGTCCAACTCCTCCACTCCTTCCGTTCATAATAAGTTAAATTTCTTGAAAAGTACAGGAGCTTTTAATCTGCAATTGTGAATATAATGTTTTTATGATAATAGTAGTTCTCCGTATAATTATTAGAATCATCCGACTCCTTCCTCCACTTCCCATACAAACTACGTTATTTGATGAAATGCAAGAAACCAGTTTTGCTTTATTATTCTAATAATAAAGTACTAACAACCAGCAGTCCCTACGTGACCGAATGAGTCTATACAATATTTTATTATGAATTAGTCACCAATGATCTGTAAATGCTGATCTAATTCTCTCTCATACAAACAGAGCAGCATACGTGCCTTAAGATCGTTTCTTAAGATGTCAGGGAAAAGCATTTTAATAGCAGCTTATAGTCACACTCTTTCAGCCGACTTAAACGTTTGGTAAAGATGGCTAAGTGGTTAACACCTCCGCTTTGCGATCTAGGATCACAAGGTCAAATCTACTTCTCGACTCGAAAAAAATCACTTGCTTTTTCGTTACACACTTATGAAACTTGTTTCTCAGTACAAAAAATATCCTTCAAAATGACTTCGAAAATACGTTTTAAAATGGCTTCTATGAAAGCTGAAGTGGATGGCCTACTTCGTCGGACATGCAATATTAAAATGTATATGAAATATTCGCAAGCGCTTTTTCCTCACTGAGATAGCAAAAGAGTGAAACGCGCGGTAAAGAAATTTGCGTTGGTAAGACCCGCTCGCCCGACTTACCTGTGCCAGCTTATCCAGACCAATACAGGGACTTGGTAATAGGTTGTGATGCCAATGTCCATCACACCTATTCGTCTAGCGCAGACTGCAGCGATCGGGGTAAGTCAATCCTAGAATTTCTTAGCATGAACAATCCAAATGTTTGTAATGTTAGTAATAGAGGTGATTCTCTCACTACCTCCATTTAATGTTTTTATAAAACAAACAGTGGGCCTAGCTGCCATTAGATATAAAAACCACTAATTCTTGGTCTGCACCACAAATTGGTCATGGCAAAATTTTAAACGTCATTGGAGACCCTCCCTTTTAGACTGCGAGTATGATTGCATAAACCAACCGCAGGTTGAGCGACGATAGTTTCACATTAAGTTTCCTGGGCAACAAACGCGATACTCAGCACCTGTACAGGTCTTCATCTCTATACGGACGGATCTAAAACTAACCAGGGAACAAGTGCAGGAATTTATTCCCACGACCTCGACATCCACAGCAGGGCTGTACTTCTGGCACTTCAATCCTACAGGACCACGTCCAAACTAGTGTCCATTTGTAGACACAATTTGCGTCGCCTAGCGGCTATAACCGAAATATTTTTAATTTGGATACCAGGTCATAGCGACCTGTTGGGAAACGACGCAGCAGACACGCTTGCATGGCAAGGATCTGCAAACATTAACTTCACTAGGAAGTCAGTCGATATAGCACCAACACTGCTGAAGACTAGCTTCAAACAAACTATATTAGATTCTTTCTTGACGGGGTGTATTACAGCTCAGCTGTTACAACGTGGTCACTATAGCGTCCGAACTATTATTGGCCTCACCACAGGTCATTGCTTGCTAAATCTGCATTTAGGCTGAGGATCGCGAGCGACAGCCTTTGCAGAGGTTGTGAGGAAGACGAAGAATCTATCGAGCATTATCTTTGACTTAGAACTAAACGACCTCAGAGGCGTCAAACATTCGAGCCTGCTACGGTTCGCAAATCGAACTAAGTGACTAGAACAAGAGGAGTAGTATCCATCTCATAAGTAATAGAGGGACTACAATGGGCCCAACTAAATGGCCTCAGTGCATTGTGATTCTACGAAACCATCCTCCTTCAGCCTAAACCTAAGACCCGCCCGCATATACTTTGACAGAGTGTTGTATTGTATGTAGGGTATTTGGTATTCCGTGTGCCACCTTGTAAGGGGTTATTCCTAGATATATTTTGAGAAAAAAATTGTTGTACGGAGATGGTCAATTTTCAATATCCGCGGAGATACAGGGTGACCAAGAAAAGGGTTTCGGACCTGTACCCTCACTCACTCAAAACGCTATATCTTGAAAACAAATAATCACAATTCAAAGTGTTATAGCTTGTTTTTTAGGGAATCGAATTATCTTTCATTTGGTGTAATAGTACGCGTTGTAACTGTACCCAATCCTGAGGTATTTGCTTCAGAACACAAATTTTTGATACTTTGACCCTCAAAATTCTGGGATCAATGTAGTTTTTCTCAAAAAAACGCATTATAAAAATGTCATTTTAATGTTGTCTTTTTATGTGCCATATTATTGCCTATAAAAGATGTACCACTGTGTCCAAAAAGTAGTCGTAATTTTTTTTTAAATCAAAAAATCTTTATTTATTCTTTCAAATCAATTTCGTCCCCTTCAAAATAGTCCCCTCTCGATGTAATACACCTATGTCACCGCTTTTCCCAGTCCTCGAAGCATGTCAAAAAGTCTTCTTCCGGTATAGCCTTCAGAGCGCGCGCCGATTCTCGTTGAATGTCTTCAATCGACTCAAAACGGTTTCCTCGGAGTGGTCTTTTGAGTTTTGGAAATAGCCAGAAGTCACACGAAGCCAAATCAGGTGAATAAGGTGGTTGCGGAACGATATTGGTTGCATTCTTGGCGAAAAAGTCACGAAGAATCAGTGCAGTGTGAGATGGCGCATTATCGTGGTGTAAAAACCAAGAGTTGTCTTTCCATAAATCCAGCCTCTTTTTACGAATAGCTTCACGCAAACGACGCATAACACTCAAATAGTATTCCTTGTTGACAGTTTAACCGGGCGGAAGGAATTCATAATGCACTACACCACGAAAATCGAAGAAAACAGTCAACATCACCTTGATTTTTGAGCGACTTTGACGCGGTCTTGTTGTTGATGTTGATGTTGTTGATTTTGGTAGAGCTCGGTCCCCGTAAGCCGTCTCCATCATTTTCAACATTTCTGCAGCATTTATTCCATTCCGGAAACAAAAATTTGATCGCACTTCTTTGTTGAATAATTTCAGACATTGTAAAAATCGCCAAATTCACTTTTTGTGTCGCACAAAAACAAGCGTAACTCAAACACTAATGAATATTTTCACATATAATTCGGCATGGAGGTCAGTAACAGTTGTACTAACTTAAAAAAAAATATATTGAGCGAAAATATTTACCCGCGTAATTTAAATCGAAAAATTCCGACTAGTTTTTGGACACAGTAGTATACACTTGCATTGCATAAGTTTCATAGTTTAGCAAAAACTATCATTCCAATAATTTAGCACTTTTATCAAAAAAACAAGAATATGTTGATCAACACTCTCCGCTTGAACTAAAAGAACTTAAGAATGGTTTATATGGTTTATTTCAAATTTCCTTAATTACAATAAATGTTCAAAATGGCCACCTTCATTTTGAATGCACGCTAAGGCTCGTTTTGCCAGTGTTCTCTTTGTGTTCATACTCCGCAACTGCTGCCTTACTTCTGTTGCTGCCGCATCGATTGATCCGGTGTTAAGATCCTGCAACGTTACTACTTCCGTTGCGTAGACAAGGTCCTCCATCCGTCCCCATACTAAGATATCCATAATAGTTAAATCAGGAGATCTTGCAGGCAAGTGTATCGGTCCATTTCTAGCGATCCAGCGATTGCTATAATTGGAATTTAACCAATCTGTGATTTGTCGGCCGTAATGAGCTGGAGCACCATCGTGTTGGTAAAACATGGAAGACAATCGTTGCAGTGGCATATCATCCAATAACTCCTGTAGATCATTTGTCAAAAAATGCAAGTAACTAGAACTATTTAAGGTAGGCGGAAGCCTAATAGGACCATAAATTGCCCATAAATTGACACTGAATCTGTGCTGAAATGATGCCTCTTTTCTTGTATGTGGATTGTTCTCAGCCCAGGTGTGTAAGTTGTGGCAGTTTGTGATACCGTCCGTGGTGAATTGGGACTCATCCGGCCAAAGAATGTTGTTCATAAAATTTTCGTCACTTTGTTGTCGTTCAAGGAGCCAATTGCATAACTCCATCCTTTTGGGCAAATCAATGAGTAACAGCTCCTGCACTGGTGTGTGGTGGTAGGGATGCAAACGCTCTGCTTTTAGGACACTCCAAACTTTCCACGTAGAGACGTTTAACTGCAATGCCAAGCGTTGGATACTGATTGATGGATCATTTTGAACTGCATGTAGTATTCCTTCATCGGTTGGAATAGCGATTATCGGCGCAGGATTTGCATTTACTCTGCTTGTTCTAACGCTGCCTGTAATTTTAAAATGGCGTCAATAAAAAATTGGAACTGATGAATAAAACAATTAGGAACATTCAAAAGAAAGGCATTAATATTACTTCAATCATATTTCATTGATGATTTTGAAGCGCTTTATTTTCAGTTGGGTATATACTTTTCCTTGCATGGTTTCATATATCTATATATTATAACACAAAAGAGCATGGAGAACAAATCGACAGTCAATCAAATTCCTGCTAAGACCCCCTATAGGGGTATAGGACAGAAACAATTCTCTTCCACAAGGCGCGATCCTGAGCATCGACCTTTAGCTGTTGCCTTGTTGACTTGTTTATTCCTCTGGCCTGCTGTTCAACTGCTCGCCTCCATGTGCTACATGGTGGACCAACCCGACGTCTTCCTTGAGGATTATTATCCAGAGCTTGATGTTTCGCTCTGGTTTCCTCAAAGTGTGACCAATCCACTGCCACTTCCGTCTTTGAATCTCAATGCCTATTTTAGTCTGTCCAGTTGTACTCCACAGTTCGTCGTTGGAGATTACTTCTGGCCAGAATATTCCTAAAATGCGTCGGTGGCATTGGTTCACAAAAGTTTGCAGTTTCTTGATAAATCGAACGGTCACTTTCCAAGTAGAACAGCCATATAACAACACGGATTATACGCATGCGTCAAAAACTCGCAGCTTCGTGCGAAAGGAGATCTCTCTTCACCTCTAGAAAGGGGAAAGGATACCGAAGGCTTGACGAGCTTTATTTAGACGAGTCTAATTATCCTCGTCCAGTGTGGATGACTTTTCGTGTAGAATGGCTGTGTATTCGCGTTTTTTGTTGGGATCTCTGAGTTTATCCACATTAAACTTGCGCTTCATTTGAAGAATTTGTGGTCGTCGGATAGCTGCTGTACACAATCTCAAGCAGGCAACCATCAAGTGGTGATCGCTCCCCACGTCAGCTCCAGGTTTCGCTCGCACATCGAGGAGACATCTTCTCCATCGGCGACTTATAGCCAAATGGTCGATATGGTTCTGAGTAACACCATCAGGGAAAACCCAAGATGTTTTATGATGACTCTTGTGTGGAAAAAGGGTCCCTCCGATGACCATTTGCCGAGTACTACAAAACTCCACAAATAATTCGCCGTTTTCGGGTATCTTAATCCGAGGTCGTGACGCGCCGACCCAAGGGTCACCATGCTTACCCATGACGTATTCTAGTCCAGTGTTGTCAGAGCCAACCTGGGCGTTCATATCTCCTGAGATGATAATAATATCACCTCTTGGGACACGATCGAAGGCGGCACTCAGATGACTATAAAACTCCTCTTTATCACCAGGTGTTGTGCACCTTAGAAGGTGCGTAGAATTGCAGAATTATGATGTTTCTGACACTGGTCCTGAACCTGACGATAATTCTAACCGAGATTGGTTCCCAGTTGATGAGACTGTTTCTTGCTCTCGGTGTACGGACGACCACCACGCCATTTTTGGCTTCACTCTTAGGACCAACGTACATAATGGTGTTTCCGCTCGGGGTTCGATCTTCTCCTAATCCTGTCCACCTGACCTCGCTCAAGCCCAAGATTTGGATTTTATAGTGCTCCATTTCACGGTCGATCACTGATTGGCGATGTAAGGACCGAGTGACCCCAGTCCTTTCCCCGTCATTCAATGTTCGAACGTTCCAGGAGCCAATCATAGTTCGTTGTCGAATGCGAAAAGTCGTTACCGTAAAATCCGTCTGTATCCGAGGCGCGAAATCTATTTCTCGTATCAGTTAGGTTTTAAGATCACGGTTGATAAGTCCATGATCCAGTGAGTGTCCATTTGCCATTTTTAGGGCAAGCAGGACTGGCAGTGGGTGAATTCTATTGCTCCCATCCCACAGGGGGATGACTAGCTCAGGTCTGTGGAGTCACTATTCTCCAAAGATAGTTGCATGAATTGGTGAAACCTCATCCTACAATTACACAACTACGATAGTGCGCGTTACAAATTGTTGGATAGATATTAACCGGTAGATTCGAAACAGACGTAGCACAAAGTTGTGCTGTCATAGTAAATAGGGGGTAAGTTTCTTTTGTGAGTCAAAAATCGAAGAGAATGCGTTATGTGTACATATAACGATCGCACAACTGAAAAGGAAACGTTATGTGCTAACAGCAAAGTAAGAACTCTAAGCGTCCCTCTCTTGATGTATATATATAGAGAGAAAGCACAGCAATCTGCTATCTCTCTATATGTAAAGAAAATCATTTGAGTACAGTACGCATGAAAATATTGCGTTTTGTCCTGCTCTTTTTCAAGCTCTTGTATGATTGTCGAATGTATGGATGTCACGCTCTGGAATGCAAGATTTGTAGCCGGTACAACTGAATGGCGTTTGTGCTTCATGTTTCTGCCTCGCTCTGGCTTTAAGTTCTCGTATGCTTGTCTGATGTCGTAATCTGATTGGTGTAAGGGATGAGTTTGCAATTCCCTTTTCATCATTTGCTTCACCCTGTTGCCGTATTTCTGCGGAAATCCTTCACCGGAACAAGTAGAGAGCGGGAACCCAAAAGGCACATCTTGATGAAAATACCTTTCCAATGGTATTTAATTAGTTTATTTTGGATCATTGGCTTGGGCAGTAATGCGTTTACAATTAATGCTTATTCTTTTAAATATGATTGTTATCGACTTGGAAGAAAATATGCTTCGCTCAAATTTTCGTAAATTAGCCTACAAATGCAGAAAAACCCGTCTGTCTGTACGACATACGTTTGCGCTCAGTACACAATAACTCTCAAACCCTTGAAGATAAAAATTTAATTTTGGGTGGGTTGTAAATGGGTTCTGATATCAGGCTGGTACTTTAATTTTGCGGGGTGCTAAAATCGAAAACTGCGACTTCGAATATCTCAACTCTGGTTCTAGCTAGAAAGCTGAAAATCGACACACATGTAAAGTAGAGTTACTGTACAGAACGTACCCTCTCTTGTTAGAGTTTGAGCACCAGGTTCCAGAACAGCGTGAAATTTTCAAAACGAAGGCCAAATAAAGGGTGTTTTTTTAGAGGCGGAGAACTTTAAATTGGCAACACTGTTTTCTGTAGCAGCCGATTTGACAGTTCCTGGTTGTTGTTTTAGGGTTAATTTGGTTTGGCAATTTATCACGAATTGACTCACGCCTGAGTAACGTTTGCAAATTATTCAAATTTAAAAACAAAATTTAAATTTTATTCAGTGATGAAGCACACTTTTGGCGAAATGAGCAATGATAATCTACAAGCTAATGTCGAAACACCATTACATCCAGAAAGTCACAGTGGCCGGTGGAATTACTGGTCTATATACTACTACTACAATGGCGCTACAGCCCAAATCGGACCTTGGCCTCCTGATATTTAGGTTCCTTAATATTTTTTATTACTTATTGTGGAAGAGTTGTTAGCTTTTCGCACAACCCTCTTTCTACGAATTTTTCATTTTCGTAGACTGAGGTGACCAAGGTATATCCAAGCAGGCAATGTGCTGGAATTATATATTGCGTCGACCGGGATTTTCGGCCACATGCCCGAAATCATATTTCAAACATTAATGCCATAAAATTATCTTTCAAATAATTTCAGGGATAATAAAACATTTTTCTGTGTTTTTTTTTTCAATTTAAACGTCTCCACCTCTAAAAAACACCCTTATTTTCTGCGATCGATTTTCTTTTCGGCGAAATTTTAGAATAAGTATAAATTTATACTCCCGAGAATGACGACGTTTCTAGTCGTTTTTACTTAAATTGCAATCTTTTGTCATCTTTTCAGTGCAAGCTGTCACTCGTTCGCTTTTTAAATATCAGCCGATTAACGGCTCCGTGACCAATCTCGTATGCAGTAGTTTTAAAAATAATTCATTTTTTTATCCATTAGAGTCCGAAAAGAGGGGTTGAAAACAAATTGTCGGTCGAATTTTTTTCCGAATGATTATTTCTTTGGGGTAACTTAAGATGGAAAGTTCATATTTTAGGCCCAATTATGTGGCACATTGACCCTCCATAGTCATCTTAGAGGGAGGAGAATAGATGCAAGAGGGAGGGTCAGGAGGAGGGGGAGGAGTGTATTAATTGTCAACATTATTGCACCAAATAAAGCTCTCCCAAACTCTCTCTCCCCATAATTTTTTTTAAATCAATTATCACCAACACATTAAAAGCTATCAACTTGAAACTCTGTACGAACACTTATAAAAACAAAGTTCCATTAATTTGTAATCGCTTCACTCCTTCTAACCTCTCCAATAAAATAGTATGATTTCGACCAATTTCGATGAATCAACCAATAATCAAAAAATTAAAGTGTATGAACTTGAAGATTTTATGCGTCACAACCGACATTTTCAGTTCGATCGGAAATTGCACACTTAGATCCACAGCATGTTTATAGTTTTAAAGTTAGGCTACCGACACGCATCGTGTGTCAGTAGCCTTACGTCAATGAATTGTTTTGAATTTATTGTACAGTTTTCAGATTTATTAATTTATTGTAACTTGATGGATTACGTGCTAACTAATCAGGGTTACATTTGAAATCGATTTGATATTCATTTTTCGCTTTTTATAACTTTTGTATTGTCCGTATTCTTCGATTTTACTTGTACTTTACGTTTCAAATAATTGTATATTAACACAAATATTGTCTTTAGTTTTTAAAATCGGTACAATACAATTAATAAAATGCCTTTCAGGCTCAAACAAAACACTCTTCCGCACCATAAGGATGTTGATAAGCAGGTTCAAAATCAAAACTTTGTACTACCTCTACCACCTCCTATACAAAAGTCCCAATTACAGGAAAACAATGTCAAATTTCTAGTAGTTGTAATACTAGATGGCAGTTGTAACACTATGCGTCGGTTGATATTTAATATATTTGTGTTTTGAATAAAAATAAAATAATAATACAATAGTAAAAAGGTCGAGGATATGGTGAATACATACATACATTGTTACCATAAAGTACTTTGTAATTAAAATTAGTTTGGGGAATGATGTTTCAAAATTTTATTTTTTTGGTAAGCAGGTAGTACTGTCCTTAATTATTATTCCAAAAATTAATGCGGTCTGTTAATCAGTTTGCTTACAGCAGATGGTTGAATGGGTACACCTCAGTAGTCTACGGCGTTGACTAGTTTGTATGTCAAACTCGTTGATCCATGTCTCATCACCAATTATGATGAATTCGCACGATCAAGCATGTCCAAAGTGACCTGTTCACTGTACTTTTTCTTAAGAAAATTCAGCTTTATTGGAAAGAGTCGAGAAAGGACGCGTGTCATGGCCAAAGTATCCATCAAAATCGAACGAACGGACTCGCAAGAGATGTCGAGCTCTCTTGCTGTCTCCCTAACTCTGGTATGACAATTTTCGAGAACCATTTCCTTCACTTTTTGAATGTTTTCGTCAGTTGAAAAGGTCGGAGGTCGTCCAGAACGAGGCATGTCTTCAAGGATCTCTCGACCATCCTTAAAGGTATTGTACCAATCGTAGGTTAATTTTTTTAAAACAAAGAATCACCGTAAGCCATTTTCAACATTCGCAACGATTTCGCACACGAAATTTGGTTGGGAACACAAAATTTGAGAAAAATTCTTTGTTCCATATTTTTGTCCATTACAAAAATCGCCGTGGACTACTGAGGTGTACCCATTCAACCAGCTGCTGTAAACAAAATGATTAACATTAACATGATTAACATTTTGGAATAATAATTAGGGACACCTACTTCCCAAAAAAATAAATTTTGAAATATCATTTCCCATACTAATTTCAATTACAAAGTGCCCTTACTTTATGGTCACAATGTATACCATATCGTCGAAATTATTTTATAGTTTGTCTTACAAAACCCTCCATTTATATGTTGATTTTCAGCCTGCTATCCAAAGTTATAGTTGTAATATTCACATTTTTAGTTATCAATACTTCTTTTCCTCTGGAGGCAACATTGCAGTCTGGCTCAGATCTCTCCCCATCTATAATCAACACAAAAATGTACTTTCTATCTTCAATGGTTTGGGAGTTATGGGCTAAGTTATTGTAGGCAAAAATCTGCACAAACGATTTTTATACTCTAGGTGGATCTAAGAGTATTATAAGTTTGCTTTAAAGTTTGTAACGCCAAGAAATAATAATCGGACAGAGTCGCCGAGGGTACAGAACTATTTGCTGTCGATGAAAAATCTCAAAACCGGATGTCCGTCCGTCCGTGCGTCTAGCTTGAACAAGCATTGAGCTAGGAAGTTAAAATTTTATACACGCCGTTTTTGAGGGAAAAATAAGGTGAAGTTCGTGAATGGGCCAAATCTACCCCCTCTCATACAAAATGACTCATTTTCAAACATTTACAGTAATCAAATTCTATTGGGAAATATAAAAGATAATAATTTGGAATTTAGACCACATTAATTTTTATCATAAATGTGACTATAAACCAATTTACTCAGTACGTATATTTGTCGGGCTATTTGTACTAAATACTTAATTAGCATCATTATTGTTAAGATCGGAGAAATTAACTGATTAGCTTAACTGCGTCTAATACAATACAGTATGACACAATTTCACAAAAATCGATTTCTTTTACCGTTTGTAACGCTAAGAAATAACGCTCGCACAGAACTGCCAAGTGTACAGAAATATTTGTTGTCGCTCAAAAACCTCGATTCCGAGTGACCGTCTGTCCGTCCGTCTGTCTGTGCGTCTGTCTACAGCATAACTCTGTGTGCCCTTACTTTATGGTCACAATGTATACCATATCGTCGAAATTATTTTATAGTTTGTCTTACAAAACCCTCCATTTATATGTTGATTTTCAGCCTGCTATCCAAAGTTATAGTTGTAATATTCACATTTTTAGTTATCAATACTTCTTTTCCTCTGGAGGCAACATTGCAGTCTGGCTCAGATCTCTCCCCATCTATAATCAACACAAAAATGTACTTTCTATCTTCAATGGTTTGGGAGTTATGGGCTAAGTTATTGTAGGCAAAAATCTGCACAAACGATTTTCATACTCTAGGTGGATCTAAGAGTATTATAAGTTTGCTTTAAAGTTTGTAACGCCAAGAAATAATAATCGGACAGAGTCGCCGAGGGTACAGAACTATTTGCTGTCGATGAAAAATCTCAAAACCGGATGTCCGTCCGTCCGTGCGTCTAGCTTGAACAAGCATTGAGCTAGGAAGTTAAAATTTTATACACGCCGTTTTTGAGGGAAAAATAAGGTGAAGTTCGTGAATGGGCCAAATCTACCCCCTCTCATACAAAATGACTCATTTTCAAACATTTACAGTAATCAAATTCTATTGGAAAATATAAAAGATAATAATTTGGAATTTAGACCACATTAATTTTTATCATAAATGTGACTATAAACCAATTTACTCAGTACGTATATTTGTCGGGCTATTTGTACTAAATACTTAATTAGCATCATTATTGTTAAAATCGGAGAAATTAACTGATTAGCTTAACTGCGTCTAATACAATACAGTATGACACAATTTCACAAAAATCGATTTCTTTTACCGTTTGTAACGCTAAGAAATAACGCTCGCACAGAACTGCCAAGTGTACAGAAATATTTGTTGTCGCTCAAAAACCTCGATTCCGAGTGACCGTCTGTCCGTCCGTTTGTCTGTGCGTCTGTCTACAGCATAACTCTCGAAAGCTTTGAGCTATAGGGCTAAAAAATGTTTTGTGTCATTTTTAACAAAAACGTAACTTTAAGTTCGTGAATGGGCTACATCACCCCACTCCTTCTACCCCCTCCCATACAAATTTCATGAAATTTCGAAATATTGAGAAATTGATTTTTCTTTGAAACAATTTAAGCTATCGACTTGAAATTTAGGTCAAAGTTTAATGATATAGATGTCATTAATATCACGGAATATTAACCCGATCCCCTTACTCCTTCTACCCCCTCCCATACAAATGGACAATTTTGAAAAATACATATTTTCGATTTTCATTGAAACTAGTAAAGCTGAAAAGACGAAATTTTATCAGAATTAATTCTACTATAATTGCAATTTATTTTAAAAATAATTATTAGCTTCACCTCACTCCTTCTACCCCCTCCCGTACAAATTTCACGAAATTTTGGAATTTAAATTAAATTATTTTTCTCCGAAACTGTTAAAGCTATCACCTTGATATTTTGTATAAAGTATGCAAATAGAAATATTAATAATGCGAAAAAATTTGTTTTGATCCGTACACTCCTTCTACCCCGCATAATTTTTGTTAAATGCATTTTATCGATTTCCATTCAAACTAGAAAAAATACAAACTTCAAATTTTGCCAAAATTTGTTTCTTAACAATTGAAATAAGTGTTAGAAAAAATTATCAGCTCCGCTTCACTCCTACCACCTCCCATACAAATATCTGTATTATAAATTCAAGAAAAGCATTTCTCCTTCAAGTATATGAGAGCTATCGACTTTGAAATTGAATCAAAGCATGGTGATAAGGATGATGATAATCAGTTTCAAAATCATCTTAAACGCTCCACTTCCTCTGCCACCTCCCATACAAGTGCCCAATTTCAGGAAAACTATGACCAATTTCTTTAAAAATAATGAAAACTAAAAACCTTAAATTCAGCAAAAAACATTGTGCATGCCATGTTCGGTGTCATATACGAAAAATACAAACCTCCCCTCTACTTCTACCACCTCCCATGCAAAAGTTTCTATTCACTATTCGAAAGAATTTGAGATGACATATTTTCCGGTATATTAAAGTCTTTTCCATCTCATCTAGAGTATCATATGATTGAGCTTTAAGCCCAATCATAATTCTGTTATGTTTTTTATACAATACGTGTTAGCTTGTTTAGTCATGAAACGATGAAATAAAAAATTGGGTATAACTTTGGCTTACCGCTTTAGCTTTGAAACCGCTCCGAAGTAATCGGTTATCGAATTTTTCAATAATATTTTACTCAGCCATAATAAATAAATAAATAAGTAATAACTTCCATTGACTGGTTCATTTTAGTTCTTCTACATAAATAATGAAATTTGAGAGTATCAAGCTAAGAAATAAATCTCGGAGAAAAAAAATTAATGATACAGAAGTTCATATTATCACTCGAAAATCTCAAAACCGGATGGCTGTCCGTCTGTTCGTGTCCTTTCTAGCTCGAGAACGCGTTGAACTAGGAAGTTCAAATTTTGTATACCCTCCCATACAAAATGACACAATTTTGAAATTTAACAATAAACGAATTTTCTCGAAAAGTAGAAATGCTTTTTATCTGAAATTTGGATTTCAATCTACTGTATAAAAATTATTTGTGTCCCTCCCTCCTCCCACCACCTCCCATAAAAACTATAATTTTTCATGAAATGCTCTAAACCAATTTACTTAGTGCGTATAAAAATTATCGAGCTGAAATTGTGCACTAAATATTTATTCAGAATTATTTGTAAGACCAAAAAAATTAGACGATTAGCTTCACTCCTTCTACCCCTCCCAGACAATCTGACACAATTTCACAACTTTACAAAAAGTCAATTTTCCTGAAAAGTATGAATGCTACTGATCTAAAATTTGAAACATGTCAAAAGCATGATGTTTATAGTTATTTCTGAAAAAGTCAATAAAAACTCGCCCCTCCTTCTACCACCTCCCATAAAAACTGCACAATTTCACTAAATCCAATACACTCATTTTCTCAGTGCCTATTAAATTTTTGAATTCTAAATTTTGTACAAAACATTTTGATAACAACTCTAGCGTGATGTGAAAAAATTAGTTCAATGTCGTCACTCCTTCAAAACTTCCCCATCAAAATTTATTAACATAAAAAAACAATCTCTTTCATATACGAGGGTCGTTTGATAAGTCCCTGGCCCAAATGACAAAACGTGGTTTCACGAAAAAGTTTTTGCTATCGCTAGGTAGATGGCACTTTCGAACGGTCTCATGAATTTTTTCAGGTTTCTGTAGGTAACAGTTTGTTTTTGGCAGCCATTCTAAGTTGACGTGTCACGCGAATCGAAAAGAAGATCTTGTTCCACCACGACAACGCCCCTGTCCACACCTGCGCGGTTTCCATGTCCAAATTACACGATTTGCGGTATGAGATCGTTGACCACCCACCTTATTCGCCCGACTTGGCCCCATGTGACTTTTTTTTGTTCCCCAAATTGAAAACTCACCTCGGTGGACAAAAATTTTCATCGAACCAAGAGGTGAAAGACGCCGTTTCCCAATTTTTTGCAGACTGTGACAAAAATTTCTTTTTGAACGGTATGAAAGGACTTGAGAAACGTTGGACCAAACGTATTAACCTCCAGGGAGATTATGTTGAAAAATAAAAAAAAATTTTCCGGAAAAAATGCTTTTTTCTTACTTGGGCCAGGGACTTATCAAACGACCCTCGTAGAGTATCGCACGATTGGGCTTTACATCCAATCGTAGTACTGTTATGTTTATTAGTGTTTTTACGTAAAATATTTAATTAACCTATATTTTTTGAGGATTTCATATATATTACATATGTTTGTCAGTTGATAACAAATATTCAATTATAGGTTCAATTTATAAAGTCCAATAACCATAAACTAATAACTCATGGAATATACAGTTTCATGCGCCATCCCTCGTACGTTGGATTTTTTTGGTGGTCGATCGGAACACAGGTATTTTCTCTTCTCAATAATAACATTGAAGCAGCTAATTTTCATTTTTCAGATAGTTCTCTTCAATCCTCTTTGTATAATATTGTATACTTTAGCAAGCTGGAAATTTTTCAATGATCGTATTTATTTCGAAGAAATCACTTTAATTAATTTTTTCGGAAAACAATATTACGAATATCAACAGCGAGTTCCTACGGGTATACCATTTATTTCTGGCTATCAAATAGAGAAAACATAGCTATTGTATTTAATGTTTATTTTTGAATTACGTTTTATTAACTTGAAATTATGAAGTGTTATACATTATTAGATCATGTTAAATAGGTAAATAATTTAATTTTTGTATATTAATTTCTTTTGTGATCAAGAATAAACGATTAAATTTATCGTGACTTTTGAAATACTATATACTATAAATACTAAATACTATATTTTACATCTAATTTTAAAATGTCGAGCTCTCCGGAAAAAAAAACTCGTGATTATAGTAAATCCGTTTGTACATTTCAATTTCAACCAGATTTTTTTATAGCATTTTGCATTCCGAAAATGAAATGTTGCCCGGTTTTGCCCTTTTATCTATTACATATAAGCACTTCTTTGCAGAAATTAGTTTAGTGCCTGATAGGCTGTCTCATGTGGGAATACTTTTTGGTTCGGAAATTTTCGAAAATTGCGTCCAAGCTTAGCTTGGCTTCAAACTTTTACAAAAAAAAAGCAATAATTTTCGTGCAGGTTCCAAGCGGAAGGATTACATGCAGTTAAAAATGTTTTTGAAACTTTCTCCTACATGATTTCCGGTGATTCCACGCTGGAAAAGATATTGATTGACCAGAAACTGCCATCATGGCAAGCCGGTCCATTCCACCATAGACGATGATGCAGCAAGTCTGATGGATGCAATGCGCTCGATGCACAATCAGCGGAATTTTCAGCACAAGGTAATATCTCCATTTGGTTGATGGACTGCATTTACAGAGCCACAGTTGCTGGAATAATATTTTACCAATGACAATCACAGGGCAAGCTAGCCCAGAGGATCAAAGAGCCGTGCGACATACGGTAAAAGACTTCTTTTTGGCGGTGCCACAGCAGGTGATTTTTGCAACTTTTAACTAAATGAGTCACTGCTTGGATTCCAAAGAAGACCCAAGATTGCAATTTACTTTATTATTCTAATAATAAAGTATTGTGATCGACACAGGAAAAAAAAATTTGCTACTTTTTTTTTCGCTTTTCATGACTAAATTAGCCTAACAATGCAAAACAAAATCCATCCCGCCGTACGCCGTACATATGGACTCATATCTCCGAGACCGTGAAAGGTAGAATGTTCGTTTTTGGGTGGATTGTTGATTGGGTAAGTGAGCTCTATTTTCTAAATTTTGGGGGGTGTTAGGTGGAAGAGGGAGGCGGGGAGGGAAAAAGACAAAAACTACACTTGCTAATATTTCCACCAAGAATGCAGATAGGAAGTTGAAAATCAGTAGAGATATAGAGAGGGTTGTAGGACAAACTTTAAAAATAATTTAATTTTTTTATCCATTGGCGTCCGAGAAGTGGGGGCTAAAAACAAATTGTCGGCCGAATTGTTTTTTCAAATGATTATATCTTCGAAATTACTTATCGTAAAAAATTCATATTTTGGGACCATTAAGGTGGCATATAGTTCCACCGGAATCACCTTAGAGAGTGGCTAATTATTAAATTATTTTTTTACAAAGTTTAAATTTTGCATGTGGATACATATATTTGATATACAGTGAAACTTGCATAAGCCGGAACCCTAATAACGCGGAAACCTGTCTAAGACGCACATAATTGCTAGTCCCGAAGTTTAAGTCAAAATAATCCATATATATTGACTTGCATAAGGCGGAACCTGTGTAACGCGAACCCGGAAACAAAACACAGGAAAATTTTTATCTCGTGGGACCTATATAAGACGGAAATCTTCTTCGAAATTTTTTTTTGTTTTGATTATTTTTGTTTTGTTCCCTTCAATTAATGAAAACCGAAGAACAAATGCACACACCTCAGTTTGAGAAATAGAAACGCCAGAAAAATGAAGCTCTCTCCGCTCTCTGAAGAACAAGAAGAAGAAATAACGTGCAAAATTAACATGTTTCGGTTCCAAATGGTTCCGAACGGCTAAAAATAGAACGGGCGAGAGTGAACCGAATAGATTGTTTATACGGATGGTTTTGATTTTTGACTGTTGTTCGCCATCCAAGTTTTGTTAATTGTTTTAGAGAATACCAAAGGTTAGGCATTTAATCTTACTAAATCAAAAAGTTGTTGAATTTAATGATAATCTGTATTTCAGTAAAAATGTCGAAAAAGTTAAATACACTAACCTTAAAGGAAAAAATAGAAGTAATCGATGGAAAAGAAAATAATGGCTTGTCGATTAAAGATCTTCAAAACAAATTCAAATGTGGGAAGACACAAATTTATGAAATTCTGCGGAATAAAGAAGACATTAAACTACAATGGACGGCGACTGATAATTTGCACATCAAAAGGAAAGCAAGAGTCACGAGAAATGAAAAAATCAATTGTTATGTCGCTGAGGCCTAGGAGAGAATCATTTTGACCCGAAAGCCAAAATAATTCAAAAGGAAAGATAAGGTTCGGGATAGACAGGGCTGAGATTCACCTACATCCATCTCAGTGATAATCTTTGTGCTGGTGCGACGCGCTAGCTTGATGCCGGGTCTAGCTGCAGCAGGCGTGTGGGGGGTTCGCTGCACAAGAAGGTCATGAAACCCAATTTGCCCTGTCATAACAAAATTAAATCGCGAGTAGTTAGCTCGCCGCGTCGACTTATCCAAGTCGGAAGGACAACGAAAAAAAAGGAACTACAACTGATCACGGATATTGACCCGACCAGATGCTTCGACGACGGCGTCTGATGGTTTGACGCCAACCTGCCCACCCAACCTTAGCCAGACATCTTCCACTAAGTCTTTATCGTATGGCCCCAAGAGAGAGGAGGAAGTTTCGTGGAGAGTAGAGGAGTGTCTTCAATTGAGAAAAAACTAGCGGATCATGGTTCAATTCACCTTATTATTCAGTATAAAAATTAACAAATAAATCTTTAGGAATATCAGAACAAGGTCCTACCTTTCAGCTAATCACTATACATTTTACTGATTTTTAATTTTTTAAGCTCCAAAATAAATTTTGTTTAATCATCTTATCATAATGTTTTTATATTTTTAATTTGTAATCTCAAAATAAATTTTGTTTAATCATCTTATCATAATGTTTTTATATTTTTAATTTGTAATCTCAAAATAAATTTTGTTTAATCATCTTATCCTAACTCTATTATTTAAGTTTAATTTTTCAATTCTAGGTTTAAATATTTCTCTTTCTCTTCCCTATCCTTAACATCATTAAATTTGAGTCTTCTAAATTTCGTAATCAACTTTTGATTTTTTCCCAATCCATTCTGAATTTTAAATTGGTTAAATTTTATTTGGCCAAATAAACTTTAATCCCCGTTCTTTCGTAATTCTTCAATTCTGAATTACTTTTACTTCGTTTCTTTTTAGACTTTCAAATTTAATCCTCTCTTATTCATTTTAAAACTCTAACTTAGTGAGCTTGGCATTTTGCCTTCTTCTTTCCAAACAAGAGATAATTCGAACTTTCTAGACGTTATTTCAAACAACTAACCTGTCATTGAATCGAATAATAAAAGAGAAAAAAAAAAACAAAAGAAAACTAAACATGCAATAAAATATTTACAGTCGTTGGTGAAGTTGGCCGTCAAGCAATTTCCATCCAAATTCGGTTCGAAGGTGTATGTTGAAGATCGATTGTGTCTGATGAATCATAAAGCCGTAGTAGCACTTCGCGTGCTATTCCCGTCCGGAATATAAGAGAATTGGGAAAAGGTAGCTGATCGCCGACAGGACGTCTTGGGATGAGCTCCTGACTGTTTTGTGGATACTGGAGTATTCTGTTTATCTATCTTGTTATAATTTGTATGCATTAAAATCATATATTTATTATTTTGTTTGGTTTCTTCACTAATTCAGTATGTAATAAACTTTGATAACGTTAAATTATGGGTAAAGCATAAACATTTGTTATTATTAATCCATTTGTTTATAATTTATTTTCATAAATACGGTAGAGATGCTGAATTCATTTAATTATTATTGTTTTGTATTTTGTTTTCATTAACTACATAATTTTATTTTAGGACTGATTAATATTTTGTTATATGTTTAGAATCGTATTATTATTCATTATGTTTACATGTAGTTAGGTCATCGACACTTGGATTTATATAGTAGATATCATGAATAGGTATAACGTTTATTACACTTAAATATTATGATAGGTATGTATAATTACTATTCATACTTCCTGAATTATAGTTTGTATGTTTTACTTATGGTTTATTTCATTCCGTTTTAGTTAATAGACTGTACACTTTTCAATTACTAACTATAACCTAAGCATATCAGCTGCTTCACTTCATAAATGTCAGTCAAATTCAATATCATATTTTTTGAATGTTTCTGTTCAGTGTTCATTTAAATTAAGGAAAGGAAATCTGCTCGCATTTATTATCGAAGAATAACTCGAAAGAGGAAAGGAAATAAACACGATCGCACTATGTCATGCGGCAATGGTTAAACTGAGATAATCACACGAGGCGGTGATATCGAAATTGTTGTTTTTGCTTTTACCGTTGCGGAGCCACAATCGCACATACCGAGAATAAAAAAAACGCCGAACCGTGCAGAAAAGAATGCGTTACTTCAATGAATTACCTTTTTTTTCATGTTTCTAGGTTTTAATCAGGTGCCTGCACTACATCAATGGTCGAATTTAAAAAAACTATGTACCCATCTCCTATTAGTTCAATTCCAATTAGGTGAAAATTATTTTCTATTATTAAAATTTTAAGGGATTTAAGAGAGATAAGAAAATGTTTTATCCATATTCACGAGTTATCATCAGATTAAAAAAAAATAAAACGAACCTTACGAAAACTTCAATGCATCGAAAAAAAACAAAACTGAATTTAACAAAACATGGGAGCGCTAGTTTAGTTATTCACGAGAGTATATCGACAAGACTTGTTACAATTTGGCGGATATTTTCACCATTCCATGCGTTGTCCCGTACAAAGTCTCGTGCGTTCAGTCAGACTATTCGGATACTCGTCACAGCGAATTTTTTTGCGCCGATCTAGCCAATTACGAGCTGCAACAAAGAGCACCACACCATGACGCGGAAAATTGAAAATTTTTCGGTGAAAAGTTGCACCCAGAATTTACGTGCCGCACACAAAATGTCGGAAACGTCACTTTTTCTGATCAGAACGCAGCAGGGAGAAAAAAAACATTCTCACAATGAAAACACTGCACCAATGAAAACTGCGCACTTCACCTCTGGCTGATTCCGTGAAAACGTTCCGCAACCACAAACGTTGCGTTAATCATTCTCCAAAATGACCCGATGTTGAACGCTTGAATTGGTCCGATCTGTGTGATACTTTCCGCTGCTCTCGACCGCGTGCCAACCTTCTTTTTCCGGCATCTCCGAATTTTCTTTTTCTTTTCTTCCGTTGGGTGACACGTCAATTACCAAAAGGTCTCAACTGACCCTTTGAGCAATTCACACGATTAAAGTAAAGTTCCGGCCGACCACTAGATGGCGTGGACCCGTCACACATAACACCACGTTTATAGAAAGGCATTTTATTATTTTATTTTTTTTTTTTTTCAAATAATTGGAAAAAAAAATTTTCGCGGGCCTTCAACCATAACACAATGAAGCTACTTTGCGATGGTTTGCTGCAGCTCGTGCAAAAAACTTGCCTATTTCTGGACCAATTATACAGGAAAAGGCTAAGCCTCTAATGGTTGGCTTGCCAGTTTTAAAGCACGCCACAAAATCGTTTTCGGCAATGTTTGTGGGGAAGCAAATGATGTGTTAGCAGTTACGACCAAAGAATGGACCGAAAAGTTGAAAAATCTAACAACAGGATACGATCCTAAGGACATTGCTAACGGCGATGAAACGGCTTTATTTTTTCGCGCCTTACCAAACAAAACGCTATCTTTTAGAAAGGAAAAATGTAGTGGTGGAAAGCAGTCCAAAGAATGGCTAACAGTGTTCTTGTGCGCATTTGCTGACGGATCCTTTCAGAAGCCTTTGGTGATAGGGAAAGCGCTTAAGCCACGATGCTTTCAAAATATCGATAAAGAAAAGCTCCCTGTAATATGGCGGGCTAATAAAAAGGCTTGGATGACAACATCAATAATGGAAGAATGGCTTTTACAATTTAATAGTGAAATGAGGTGGCAAGGTAGAAACGTCTGTTTATTTTTGGACAATGCAACCTCGCATCCAAACCTCAAACTGTCAAATTTTAATTTGATTTTCTTTCCACCAAACACAACGAGCGTGTGTCAACCTATGGACCAAGGAGTTATTCAGTGTTTCAAAACGCATTACAGAAAACGAATTCTTTGTCGGTTGGTTGCAAGTATTGAGGAGTGTAATAACGTGTCTGAATTAACAAAATCCATTACTTGCCTTGACGCAATTTATTGGATTAAGCAAGCTATCGCGAATATTCCGAAAAGCTGCATTCCAAATTGTTTTATCAAAGCTGGCTTTGACTTGGGAATAATGGAATCTGTACCAGTTGTGGATAATCTAGGCAGAGACATATTCTCGCTAATGCTAGCAGCTGACATTGAAGAAGTTTCAGTCGTCGATTATGTGAATATTGATTCCAGTGCTTATACTGAAACTGATGTAATTGACTTAGAGCAAATCGTATCATCAGTTGCTGAAAATTATTGAAATTGAATTTATTTTTTGTTTGAATTGAATTTAATTAAATGTATCTATTATTAAAAGAAAATTTAATGTTTTTTTATTGCCAATTCCGCATTGCCTTATGTAAACCTAATAACACGGAATCCTGTATAGACGGACATATTACTCGGTCCCGTGCGATTCCGGCTTATGCAAGTTTCACTGTACATAGAAAAATTATAATAACTTGATCCATAATTGTTATAAACTGACCCCTTCCCCCCGGTCTAACGTGCACAAGGTGTTTTATGTGCATTTAAAAAAACACATAAACTGAAAATTTTTGATTGAAATTTTAAGATAGAAACTTGAAAATTTGCGAAATGCATTTAAAAAACATAACAGAATTATGATTGGGCTTAAAGCTCAATCAAATGATACTCTAGATGAGATGGAAATGACTTTAATATACCGGAAAATATGTCATCTCAAATTCTTTCGAAAAGGGAATAGAGACTTTTGCATGGGAGGTGGTAGAAGTAGAGGGGGAGGTTTGTATTTTTCGTATATGACACCGAGCATGGCATGCAAAATGTTTTTTGCTGAATTTAAAGTTTTTAGTTTTCATTATTTTTAAAGAATTTGGTCATAGATTTTCTGAAATTGGGGCATTTGTATGAGAGGTGGCAGAGGAAGTGAAGCATTTAAGATGATTTTGAAACTGCTTATCATCATCCTTATCACCATGCTTTGATTAAATTTCAAAGTCGGTAGCTCATATACTTGAAGGAGAAATGCTTTTCTTACAGATATTTGTATGGGAGGTGGTAGAAGGAGTGAAGCGGAGCTGATAATTTTTTCTAACACTTATTTCTATTATGAAGAAACAAATTCTGGCAAAATTTGAAGTTTGTACTTTTTCTAGTTTGAATGGAAATCGATAAAATGCATTTAACAAAAATTATGCATTTGTATGGGAGGGGGTAGAAGGAGTGTACAGATCAAAACAATTTTTTTTTCGCGTTATTAATATTTCTATTTGTATACTTTATACAAAATATCAAGTTAAAGCTATCAACTTGATATTTTGTATAAAGTATAGAAATAGAAATATTAATAACAGTTTCGGAGAAAAATAATTTAATTTAAATTCCAAAATTTCGTGAAATTTGTACGGGAGGGGGTAGAAGGAGCGAGTTGAAGTTAATAATTATTTTTTAAAATAAATTGCAATTATAGTAGAATTAATTCTGATAAAATTTCGTCTTTTCAGCTTTACTAGTTTCAATGAAAATCAAAAATATGTATTTTTCAAAATTGTCCATTTGTATGGGAGGGGGTAGAAGGAGTAAGGGGATCGGGTTAATATTCCGTGATATTAATGACATCTGTATCATAATACTTTGGCCTAAATTTCAAGTCGATAGCTTAAATAGTTTAAAAGAAAAATCAATTTCTCAATATTTCGAAATTTCATGCAATTTGTATGGGAGGGGGTAGAAGGAGTGGGGGAATGTAGTCTATTCACGAACTTAAAGTTAATTTTTTGCTAAAAATGACACAAGAATTTTTTTAGCCCTATAGGTCAAAGCTTTCGAGAGTTATGCTGTAGACAGACGCACAGACGGTCACTCGGAATCGAGGTTTTTGAGCGACAACAAATATTTCTGTACCCTTGGCGGCTCTGTGCGAGCGTTATTTCTTAGCGTTACAAACGGTAAGGCAAACACAATATACTCTCAGATTTCATCTAGAGTATAAAAATGTGTTACACAAAAATTGAATATGTACTGAGAAAATCATTCTTTTTGATTTTCTGAAATTGGGCAACTTGTATGGGATGTGGAAGAAGAAGTGGGGAGTAGTTAATGTTTTTTTCATAATATGTAGTTAATTGCAATATAAAACATGTTAAATGCGTGATTGACATGTTTTAGATTGCAGATCAGTAGCATTTACACTTTTCAGGAAAATGGACTTTTTATAAAGTTGTGAAATTGCGTCTTACTGTATGGGAGGAGGCTAGTCGTCTAATTTGTGGTGGACTTTTATAAATATTACACGTGAAACCAAAATCCGCGAGTTGCATTACTTCTCTCTTCCAAATTTATTTATGTATACATATAAGAACAATAATATAATGATATTTTCTATTATAAACTTAAATTAATGCTCACCCTTAAATTTCCATTTGTGAACTTCTCGCAAATCATTACTCTTCATAAACACAATTTAATCTTTTTGCTGCAAATATTTTTCCAGTTTCAATGGATTTAACTTTCAAAACCTGATCCTTCTCCTATTTTGCATATAATCTTGTAGCCTATTGGAATAATGTATTTTACTTTATTATTTTAATAATAAAGTATTGTGATCGACTTGGGAAAAAAAAAAATTTGCTACCCTGAAATTTTGTTTTTTCGCGTTTCGTGACTAAATTAGCCTAAAAATGCAAAAAAAAAAAATCCGTCTGTCTGTACGCCGTCCGCCGTACGCCGGTGTGTACGCTCAGAGCACATTAACTCCCAAACCATTCGAGATAGAAAGCTCATTTTTGGAGGGATTGTAGGTAGTTGCGGATCTCAGGAGGACACTCATTTTTGGGGGTGAAAGGGTTCAGGGGGAGGCGGGGGGAGCACTTAAACCGAAAACTAAGAATTCAAATATCTCAAACATGGTTACAGCTAGGAAGCTAAAAATCAATGTACATATAAAAGGGTTTGTGGGACAACTTTTAAAATTAATCTAATTTTTTTATCCATTGGGGTGCAAAAAGGGGGGGCTAAAAACCAATTGTCGGCCGAATTTTTTTTTCAAATGATTATATCTTCGAAATTACTTAGCATAAAAAATTTATAATTTTAGACCATCAAGATGGCATACAGATTCACTGGAATCAGCTTACGTAGAGGCTAATTATTGTAAGGGGGAGAGTCAGGGGGGGTGCAAAGAAAAACACTTAAAAATCAATATCTCGGCTATTTGTTAAGCTATGCAATTGAAACTTGGTATTTATATTAAGCTATACTAAAGAAATATGAAAAAAATATAATATTTGGAGAAAATAGTAGTGGGGGAAAATGGGGAGCATTGAACTTTCCAAAATTTCAAACCATTATATCTCAAAACTGAGGGCAGATATCACATCAAAAATTTGTCAGATCGTAGAACTATATAATTTTTAATTTTGGTAAAAAAATTAAGTGGGGGGGTGTAAGAGGAGGGAGGTGGAAAGCAAAAATGTTGAAAATTTTGAGTAATTTTTTTTGGGCTCTGGTAAAAGATACAGAGTTTAAATTTTGCAGATCAATATATCAATTTATTGTACATACATAAAAAATAATAGAAATTCTACAATTGTTATGCACCGACCCCCCTGGTCTAACGTGCACAAGGTGTTTCATGTGAAATGAAAAAACACATAAGCTGAAAATTTTTGAATGAAATTTTAAGGTAGAAACTTGAAAATTTGCGAAATGCATTTAAAAAAAATCCATAAAAGAATGAATTATTAACTGGTCGAAAATCTTTAAAACTTCTACCCCCTCCCATACAAAATTATTTTTTCGACCATTTTCAAGAAATCAATTACCACCTAACTATTAAAAGCTATCAATTTGAAATTTTGCATAAGAACTTACAAAAATAATTGAAATGAAATTACGTTAAAAGTTTTGAAATCGTGCTTACCCTTCTACCCTCTCCAATACAAAAGTATGATTTCGACCAATTTTATTAAATCAACTAATAACAAACAAATTGCAAGCTACGAACTTGAAATTTTGTATGAGCACCTAACAACTAAAAAGAAAGAAAATTGCATCACAAGTCTTACGATTCCCCTACCTCCTCTACCCCCTCCCATACAAAATTATTTTTTCGAGCATTTTTATAAAATAAGTTATCAGCTAACTCTTAAAAGCTATCAATTTCAAATTTTGCATTGAAACTTATAAAAATAATTCAAATGAAATTGCTTTCAAAATTTTCAAATCGCGCTTGCCCTTCTACCCCCTCCCATACAAAACTATGATTTCGACCAATTTCATAAATCAACTAATAACCAACAAACTAAAAGCTATGAACTTGAAATTTTATAAAAGCACCTTAAAAGAGAAGCGAAATAAAACTGCATATCAAAATTTACGATTCCCCTACCTACTCTACCCCCTCCCATACAAATGTTTGGTTTTGTGAATGAAAATTCTATGCAACTTCGTCTATGAAACACATTCTACACAGAGAATATTGGACGTGATTCAAGCAATTAATTAAAAAGCTATTAACATCCACCCACCCTTACTATTACCCCTCCTCCTCCCCTCCATAAAAACCCAAACTTGTAGAAACGAATGAAATATTGTTAAATAGACAACAGCCTTGCTCAAGAACTCCCTTTCACTTAGTCTTCCCTAACCACTCTTACCTGCATATTGACTTTCCACACATCCGCAACATGTCCCAAGAATAATAAAGTTTCGCCCGACTTGTTGGCAGTTTATTTTTATTTACTTACATATATCACAGTATCACACAGTATAAATCTTACTTTTAGAAAAATCTGACATTTTGAAAACTTCAATATGATACAATATATCAACTCAATATCTTAGTTCACCATGTATGGCACATAGCCTATTATGGCCATTAAAATCAGAAGTTCTCAATAAACTCGATCCACAATGCAAATCGTGAACATAAGGTAATAGAGGGATTTATGTAGACTTCATCCAAAAAGAGAACTACTGGCCTCTCACGGGGTTGCAAATTGTTAAAACGGTCATTCATATAATTATTTCTAACACTACCAGGTCCCATAATAATTGTTTGAATATACCCAAAATGATGAAAACTTAAGCAATCTGAGTCTTTTAAAAATATCTGTCGGGCGCAACTTTATTATTCTTCGGACAAGTTGAGGATAACTAGAAAGTCAATGTGCAGATTAGATAGCTTGTATCAGATAGGAAAGACTAAGGGAATGGGGGCACAGCGGTGTACGATCTTATGTGCAATATACCCTATAGCACTGGCACAGAGTAAGACGATGAAAAGAGGCAAAAATTCATCAATAATATCGCCATCTGTCGAAAGCGATAATAAAAGGCACAAGACCTTAGCTTACACGGATTCAGTACAATGAAAAACTCGAGCTTTCGAGTAGTTCAATGCATTTAAGGATGGTCGAGAAATACACTCCATGTGACTTTTTCCTATCCTCGAAACTGAAATACCGCTCGCTCCGTGGAACCCGTTTTCAGTCAATTTAGGACATAAAACAAAAATCACCGTGGACTGACTACTGAGGTGTACCCATTCAACCAGCTGCTGTTAACGAACTGATCAACAGACCGCGCTAATTTTTGGGATAATAATTAAGGACAGTCCTACCTGCTTACCAAAGAAAAAAAAAATTTTAAATATCATTCCCAGGAGCAATTTTATTTACAAACTAGCAAACGCCCGCGACTACAGTGACCTGTTCACTGTACTTTTTCTTAAGAAAATTCAGCTTTATTGGAAAGAGTCGAGAAAGGACGCGTGTCATGGCCAAAGTATCCACCAAAATCGAACGAACGGACTCGCAAGAGACGTCGAGCTCTCTTGCTGTCTCCCTAACTCTGGTATGACAATTTTCGAGAACCATTTCCTTCACTTTTTGAATGTTTTCGTCAGTTGAAAAGGTCGGAGGTCGTCCAGAACGAGGCATGTCTTCAAGGATCTCTCGACCGTCCTTAAAGGTATTGTACCAATCGTAGGTTAATTTTTTTAAAACAAAGAATCACCGTAAGCCATTTTCAACATTCGCAACGATTTCGCACACGAAATTTGGTTGGGAACACAAAATTTGAGAAAAATTCTTTGTTCCATATTTTTGTCCATTACAAAAATCGCCGTGGACTACTGAGGTGTACCCATTCAACCAGCTGCTGTAAACAAACTGATTAACAGACCGCTCTGATTTTTGGGATAATAATTAAGGATACCTGCTTATCAAAAAAAAAATTTTTTTAAATATCATTTCCCAGACTAATTTTAATTACAAAGGATACTTTGAGATGCTAAAATTGAATTTATTTATTAGTGGCAAATGGAAAACCAAAGTTCCACTGACTTTTTAGTGAACAGAGGATAACGTTAATTGCTAATAACGCAAAACAGCGCGGAGGCTTGACGTCGTTTGATAAAAACAATTACATATATACAGTTCTTATTGGAGATAGATTAAAAAATTCAAGTTGGAATTTTTAAAAGAAGTTGCTTTAAGCTCAGAATTATTTTAAGATATTTTTTAAATTTCCTTTTTTATACATAGATCACAACACCGCAGAACAGATTTTTATTCGTTTTCATAAATGGATCTTAATCACAACGCCGCAGGAGACACTTTTTTCTCCGTTTTTTTAATAAAATAATTTCTTATTTACATATTTTTGAAGAATCGAAAATAAGTTTGAATGTTAGACTAATTTAGTTTTTTATTAAAAATAATATGAGTAATGAATTTATATAATATTGAATTTTTATATGCTCCGTTTACCGACTTTGTCACATTAAGGACTTTCCTTTCCATACAATTCAACTTGATGCTAAGTTTTACTGCGCTTATTACAATTTATATTTTAACTGTTTACCCATCTCATTGCAATCCATTTTTATATTGATTTTTAATCTTTACTATCCTTTAATGCAGGGGTACGTTGTGGATCAAGTGCGAGAGGAAGATATTCAAAGGAATCAATTAAAAGTATCAACAGAAACAGCATGCGCTAGATATAGGCAAATGAAAGTTCAGTATTTTTTTATTGTATTTATTTATAAAATGAAACACACATGCAATTTATTGATATTACTCAATATCAATGGACTGTATCAAAAATTATTAAAATATTAAATTTTTTAAGCGAAACATACCAACAAATCGAAGTCTCCTAATATTCGAAAAATTATGTAATTTTTTAAATCGTTTATCCATCGTTGTCCAAGTATCAAACAATATATGTCGTAATACGGCATTTTTGGCATTCAGATGTCCATTTATTTTAAATTTTCTATGCCATTAATCCAAAATTCATTATCCTATATCCCTCGTTGTCCTAATATTCTACATTCTATCCTTTTTTCACCAAAATAAACGAATTTATTTTTCTTCCTTTTTTAATTAATCAAAGTTTCCTATCCAATATATCCAACGTTATATTCCATTCCAGTCCATTCACAAAACTGTCCAGAAATTTAATCCCCGCTTCACTCATTATCCATCCATTAATAATCGTAAAAAGAAAAAGAAAATATATTAATAAAAAAAATATTTTCAGTTACAAGTACATTTGTTTTAGAAACGTATGAGCTTGATATTTCTGCACTTAATCAGAATTTTAATTAAGCTCACATGTTTGCAAAACTGCTACTAATCGAATCGTTTAGTTTAAAAAATTTACAAGCTCTGAAAACACAATGGAGCTTCATATAATTTTTTAAGACGCGGAAGATTTGCCAAATTTCTGATTGTAGTTGTAGAGATCATAGACATTGCTACGAATTCAATCAAGGAATGTAATATTTTTATGTGAAAATTATTATTTTTTTTTAGATATTTCCTCGACACGATCGGACAAAAAATATTTGGAAATTCATTTTAATAGTTAAAGTACAAATAAGTTGTGGCATTTAAAAATCGATTACTTAAAAAATCAAGTGAATGTATGTTTAGTAGTTTGACCTGGAGTCTGAGCGCGATTTCGAGAAAGATCGACGTACAGGCGAATACGTTGGCGTTCCACGGCGTCTTCTAGGAGAATAAGAACGGGACCGAGATCTAACAATAATTAAAATAGTATCAGAATTTTATGTTTCCAAATTTAATTTACCTATCACGATATTCACGCCTGTCTTCTCCCGAGTCTTCACGTACTCGTATATAAGCCACTTCACCCTGAAAGATTTTTGAAACGTTAAATAAAACTCAAAAGACAGCAAAAAAAAAAAGTACTTCATGCGATCGAAAACGTGAGTCATCCAGTTTCTTAATTGCATATTTCATATCCTCGTGGCGTAAGAACTCTACAACTCCTGTACCATCTTTATACGTGTCCGCAAAGCAAACGTCTCCGGCTTCGCGCATATGATCCTTAAGATCCTGCCATGATCCTGACGGAGGCAAACCCGAAACTAACACCCGAAATTGGGAACGTTTCGTCGGAGGACCTCTTCCTCCACGCCCTTCCCCCCTGCTACGATCATTGCGATTGCCGCGATAGCTTCCTGGCCCTCCGCCTCTAGGAAATTCGACTCTAAGTCGGTACCCATCATAATCATATCCATCCCTAGCCTTGACAGCATCTTCGGCATCACTAAAATGGAGAAAAAAATCGTAATGTTTACCGCCCTAAGTAATTTGCAAGATTATGCCAGTTTAAAATTTCGTAAGAGTAAAGTCCACTCGTTTAATAACAAAAACACACGGCACAATTTTTTCATTTCTAATTTCCTATTCACTTACCGAGCATCTTCAAACTCGACAAATGCAAATGGAGGCCCACGCCGGTTTTTCAAGTCAACAAATGTGACTTTACCGAATTTGTGGAACAAGTCCTGAATATCTTTTGTTCTGATATCAGGTGGCAAGTTGCCCACATATATTCTACACTCATTTCGTGACATATTTAAAAACACGGTAGTCTCAAGAAAACACAAATTCTTATATTTCCACTCTTCCGATTAAAATATTTCACACCGACACCGATTCAAAGAACGCCAACTTAATCAACTTCATGGGGTAATAACACTTTGCACGAGAGAAAACGAGAAAACATAAGAACAACGTTTACACTATCCCTAGTGCTGCCATATGCAAATAAAAGTGGAATATGATATCTGGATTTAAGAAAATGTACATGTATACAAGACACAAACCACCCAGGAAAAATAACACTAAGCCTTTAGCAAATTCCAATTTTATGTGAGTTTTGTTAATTTCATTCAACACAAAAAAAAGAACGTAGTTAAGTTTCATGATTATCTCCTTTCGTTTAAGTAAAACATAAAAAAAACAAATTTTTCTAGACTAGACTTTTTCATTCCATGATTTGGAAAATCGACCCAAACAAGGCGTCTAATGAAACAAACTTCGTCAAAACAAAAAAAATCATAATTTCAAAAACAAAAAGTATAAAACAAAAATAGTATATCAACAATAAATTTTGAAAATTCAAACTTCTTGTCTTACCGTATATTTTCCACAGAAATCCACAAATTTGATATGTTCGACTCGATTATCGAAAAACACACCCATACAATTACAATTATATTTATTTGTGTAGATGTATAGATATAGATTTTTTAGTATATACTTTTGATGTGCTTCAAAAATTTTTTAATGATAATAAATTGTAAATTCGGAGTATGTAGAATGCACATTAGCCAAAGCACATTAGCCAAAAAAATCAGAATTTATTTCTGTGGCCTTCACTAAAATGATTTGGAAATCCTCCAGCTAAAAGAAATTGAACCACGCGTACAAGTGATAGATAAAAGTTCTTGTTTGTCTATGAAATTAGATCTAAATCAAATTTATCGAATCGAGATAGGATATCACTGTCGCACGTTATATAGGGTGTTTGGTACTCCGTGCGCCACCTTGTAAGGGGTTATTCCTAGATATATTTTGAGGAAAAAATTGTTCTGCGGAGATGGTCAATTTTCAATATCCGCGGAGATACAGTGTGATCAAGAAAAGTGTTTCGGACCTGTACTCTCACTCACTCAAAACGCTATATCTTGAAAGCTAATAATCGCAATTCAAAGTATTTTAGCTTGTTTTTCAGTGAATTAAATTACCTTTCATTTGGTGTAATAGTCCGCATTGCAATTGTACCCAATCCTGAGGTATTTGCTTCAGAACACAAATTTTTAACACTTTGACCCTCAAAATTCTGGGGTCAATGTAGTTTTTCTCAAAAAAACGCATTATAAAAATGTCATTTTAATGTTATTTTTTTATGTGCCATATTATTGCCTACAAACGATGTATACGCTTACATTGCATAAATTTCATAGTTTAGAAAAAAATACCATTCCAATAGTATAGCACTTTTATCAAAAAACAAGAATATGTTGATCAACACTCTCCGCTTGAACTAAAAAAACTTAAGAATGGTTTTTACGGTTTATTTCAAATTTCCTTAATTACAATAAATGTCTAAAATGGCTACCTTCATTTTGGATGCACGCTAAAGCTCGTTTTGCCAGTTTTTCTCTTTGTGTTCATACTCCTCAACTGCTGCCTTACTTCTGTTGCTGCCGCATCGATCCTGGTGTTTAGATCCTGCAACGTTACTACTTCCGTTGCGTAGATAAGGTCCTTCATCCGTCTCCATACAAAGAAATCCATAATAGTTAAGTCAGGAGATCTTGCAGGCCAGTGTATCGGTCCATTTCTACCGATCCAGCGAGTGCTATAATTAAAATTTAACCAATCTCTGATTTGTCGGCCGCAATGAGCTGGAGCACCATCGTGTTGGTAAAACATGGAAGCCAATCGTTGCAGTGGCACATCATCTAATAACTCCTGTAGATAATTTGTCAAAAAATGGAAGTAATTGGAACTATTTAGGGTAGGCGGAATACTAATAGGACCAATGAAATCGTCACCAATCACACCTGCCCATAAATTGACACTGAATCCGTGCTGAAATGATGCCTCTCTTCTTGTATGTGGATTGCTCTCAGCCTACGTGTGTAGGTTGTAGAAGTGTGTGATACCGTCCCTGGCGAATTGGTACTCATCCGTCCAAAGAATGTTGTTCATAAAATTCTCGTCACTTAGTTGTCGTTCAAGGAGCCAATTGAAAAACTCCATCCTTTTGGGCAAATCAATGGGTAACAGCTCCTGCACTGGTGTGTGGTGGTAGGGATGCAAACGCTCTGCTTTTAGGACACTCCAAACTTTCCACGTAGAGACGTTTAACTGCAATGCCAAGCGTCGGATATTGATTGATGGATCATTTTGAACTGCATGTAGTATTCGTTAATCGGTTGGAACAGCGATTATCGGCGCAGGATTTGCATTTACTCTGTTTGTCTTAACGCTGCCTGTTTCCCGAATCCTTCTGTAAACGTCTTGAAATACTCTCCTGTCAGGTATCCGACAATTAGGAAATCTCTGATGATACAAAGATCGCGCCGCTCGTGTATTTGCCTGACACTCTCCATAAATGAAAATGATGTCTGCATATTCTTCATTCGAGTACTCAGGCATTTCGAAATTATTTTCTAAATTTTAGTGACACCTTCTACTTTTAACTGGTAAAAATATGAAGTAAGATTTGCTTTTGTACGCTTTTCATTTTGTTAGGTACACCATTAAAAAAGGCAAAGTGCTGCACCTAGTTGTGTTGAAACTCATTTTAATTTAATTCAATTCCTCGATAATTTAATACTAATTAAAGGACATTCCTCGATAATTTAAATATTAATTAAAGGACACAAAGAATATTTCAGTTTAACAACATTTCAGGTAGTTTTTTTAGAACGAGGGTTGCTTTATGGCATATGTATTGGCCATATGTATGTTTCGCTTATGACCTGGAAAACGGGAAAACCTAAGTCATAAGTACGTGTGCATCTTTTATAGGCAATAATATGGGTCATAGAAAAACAACATTAAAATTACATTTCTATAATGCGTTTTTTTGAGAAAAACTATATTGATCCCAGAATTTCGAGGGAGAAGCATTCCAAATTGAATTTTTGTCCTCATCACAATTGACAAAGATAAACGCCATTGCCAAGCTTATACGATATAGGATGAACTATATTAGCATTGCATATTATCCATAAGCCAAAGCACATTAGCCAAATCACCTTAGCCATTGCACATTAGCCATGGGTTTTCGAAATACCAACTATAACTATAACTTATTTTAAATACACACTAATTACAAAAATTGTAGTGTATATATTTTAACAGAAAAAAACGTTGAGGCAAATATTATTTTAAGATTATATTTCACCCACGAATTCTTCGTATAGTAACATACAACCGTGAAATAGTTAGCATTAATGTATTCACCCTTTTCGGAGTCAGCTAGACTCTCAGGGCACACGACGGCATCTATTTTGAAACGTTTTTTTGTACGTTATTTTTTCATTACCAAAAAAAAAAGGAAGTAAATTATTAAAATCTGGGTGAACTGGTTTTTTTTTAAAAGATGGAATTTGGTTCAAACAATTTGTTTTTCTTTATTTTATAATATTTTTGTTCTTAATTATAATTTAAAATGAGATTTCAATTAATATCTCACAAATAATAAAAAAATGAAATTATTTAAAAACAAATCTACTTTTAGATTATTGTTTATACAGATTTAATTATTTAGTTTTTGCGTTAAGTTCTTCCCAATACAAAAAAAAACAAATGAAGGGAATTTGTGAAAAGTAGAAAAGTTTAAAGTAAACATTAAATGAATTTGTAAAGATGAATAATTAAATTTCTTAATTAGAAAGACGCAATGTGGATCTCAATGTGCTTTGGCTAATGTGCTTTGAATAAAGTGCTCTGAATAAAGTGCTTTGGCTAAAGCTTAAATATACCTAGTCGTGCCATAAGTTCTGTCACACGTATATGGGCAATTTTTGTATAAATGAAAAAGAGTTTTTGACAAAGGAAAATATATTTTATTTTGGCATACTAATGGAAGTAAAATAAGCAACAAATTATTCAAAGTGGCCGCCTTTAGCCTTAACACAGCTCTTTAATCTGTTGGGCCAGTCATCGATAGCAGTACGCACTGTTTCTAGCGGAAAATTAGCTACTGCTTCTGTCAAAGATCGCTTAAGGCTCTCGATATTTGGGTGTCGTCTCGTGCACACCATGGACTCTAACTCCGCCCACAGTTTGTAGTCCAGGGGATTCAAATCTGGGCTCCCAGAAGGCCATTCCGTCGCCCTTATAAACTGTGGAATATTGGTTTCCAACCACGCTTGTGTGGTTCGAGCTTTGTGGGCTGGCGCAGAATCTTGCTGGAAAACCCAATGTCGATTGTTGAATAGCGTAGAGTTCAGCGGCTTCACACATCCCTCCAGGATGTCCGTTTGATAATTTTTCGCTGCAGTTTTTACGCCTTTTTCGCAAAAATGAAGCTCGGTGACCCCTTCGTAGCTGACACCCCACCATACCATGACTGATGCTGGATGATGTCCTCGCTGTACCCTAGTGGCAACTTCTCGGGCTTCTATGGAGCTGTGGGTATACACCTTATCATTTTGGCGGTTGAAATGTTCCTCCACCGTAAAAATTTTTTCATCGGTAAATAAAATTTCTCGATGTTTGTTGTTGCCGTACCGCCGAAGGAGCTCTTTCGATCTGGTGCTCCTAATTTGCTTCAACTGCTCAGTCAGCAAATGTCCCGTCGATCGTCGAAAGGCACTCATCCCGAGGTCAGATTTTATGATGCGAGACATACTTCGGGTGGAGATGTTCATCTCTCGAGCCATGATTCGTTGTTTACGAAGCGGATTTCGACGAATTCGACTCTCGACCGCTTTGATGGCAGCAGAAGAACGTACATCACGCGGACGTCCAGAACGAGGTCGATCTTCAATAGTCTGGATCGCGTTATATCTCTGGATCGCACGATACACAAATCTTTGCGTTATTTTTAACGGGCACAACAACTTTAAAATTTCACTCGCGGATTTTCCACACTTATGTAGTGCAATCACTGCAGTTCGGTTTTCTATTACACCCCATTCCATCTTCACACATTAACGAACACACTTTAAATGACCATCAACTGTCAACAACATTATGACGTTTATAAAACTGGCCGATATTGAAATGTCACTCATAAAATAAAGTTGTTGCCAATGTGAGAAATTATGTGACAGAACTTATGGCAGGACTAGGTATATATAAAATGTGGGAATAATTTTTGATTCGGAAATTTTCGAAAATTGTGTCCAAGCTTAACTTGGCTTCAAACTATTACAAAAAAAATACAATAATTTGTATTACTCTTGGTTGCTAATATTCAGTCAGCAATAAAATAATTTTCAGTAGAATGGAAATTGCTGTTTTATATCAGAAATCTTTATTTTTTCAATTACTTTATTATTTTTTAATAATAAAGTATTGTGATCGACACAGAAAAAAAAAAAATTTGCTACCCTGAAATTTTGTTTTTTCGCGTTTCATGACTAAATTAGCCTAAAAAAGCAAAAAAAAAAAATCCGTCCCGCCGTACGCCGTCCGCCGTACATATGGACTCGTACCTCCAAGACCGTTAAAGGTAGAATGTTGGTTTTTAGGTGGATTGTTAATTTGGTAAGTGAGCTCCATTATCCAAATTTTAGGGAGTGTGGGGTGGAAGGGGGAGGCGGGGGGATGGAAAAAGTCGAAAAATACACTTGCTAATATCTTCACCACGAATGCAGATAGAAAGATGAAAATCAGCATACATATAGAGAAGGTTGTGGGACATACTCCAAAAATAATTTAATTTTTTTATCCATTGGCGTCCGAAAAGGGGGGGCTAAAAATAAATTGTCGGTCGAATCTTTTTTTGAAATGGTTATATCTTCGAAACTACTTACCATAAAAAATTCATATTTTGGGACAATTAAGATGGCGTATAGATCCATCAGAATAAGCTTAGAAATAGGCTAATTATTGTAAGGGGGAGGGTCAGGGGGGGTGCAAAGAAAAACACTTAAGAATTAATATCTCAACTATCTCTTAAGCTATGTAATTGAAATTTAAAACATATACTAAGCTATACTAGCGAAATATAAAAAAAATATAAAATTTGGTCATAATAGTAGTGGGGGGAAATGGGGAGCATTTCAAAAATGGTGCACTTTTCAAAATTAGAAATCGTTATATCTCAAAATTGAGTGCAGATATCGAATCAAAAATTCGTCAGATTATAGAACTATATAATTTATAATTTTGATAAAAATTTTAAGTTAGGGGGTGTAAAGGGAGGGAGGTGGTAAGCAAAAATGTCGAAAATTTTGAGTGATTTTTTTAGGACTCTGGTCAAAGATAGAAACTTTAAATTTTGCATGTGGATACATCTATTTTATATACACAGAAAAAAATAATAATTTGATCCACAATTGTTACGAACCGACCACCACGGTCTAAGGGGCACAAGGTGTTTCATGTGCAGCGAAAAAAACACGAAAACTGAAAATTTTTGGATGTAATTTTAAGGTAGAAACTTGAAAATTTGGAAAATACATTCAAAAAAAATCCCCAAACGTATAAGATATTAACTGGTCGAATACCTTTGAAACTTCTACCCCCTCCCATACAAAATTATTTTTTCGACCATTTTTAAGAAATTAATTATCACCTAACTATTAAAAGCTATCAATTTGAAATTTTGCATAAGAACTTATAAAAATATTTAAAATAAGATTATTTTAAAAATTTCAAAATAGCACTTGCCCTTCTACCCCCTCCCATACAAAAGTATGATTTCGACCAATTTCATTAAATCAACTAATAAACAACAAATTAAAAGCTACGAACTTGAAATTTTGTACGAGCACCTTACTAGAGAAAGAAAAGAAAATTGCATCACAAATTTTGCAATTCCCCTACCTTTTCTACCCCCTCCCATACAAAATTATTTTTTCGAGCATTTTTAAGAAATCGGTTATCAGCTAACTCTTAAAAGCTATCCATTTCAATTTTTGCCGGAAAACTTATAAAAATAATTGAAATGAAATTTTGATAAAAGTTTTGCAATCACGCCTGCCCTTCTACCCCCTCCCATACAAAAGTATCATTTCTACCTATTTCATTGAACCAACTAATAACCAACAAGTTAAAAGCTGCGAACTTGAAATTTTGTACGAGAAGACTACAACAGAAAGGAAATAAAATTGCGTCACAATCTTTACGATTCCTCTACCTCCTCTACCCCCTCCCATACAAATGTTGGTTTCGTGAATGTAAAATACACAGAATCTTATTCTATGCAACTTCGTCTATGAAACTGACATTCTATACAGAGAATATTGGACGTCAATTAAAAAACTATTAACATCCACCGACCCTTACTATCAACCCTCATCCCTTCCCTCACAAAACTCAAACTTGCATAAATAAACGAATGAAATATTGGTTATATATACTGAAGCTTTTGAACGTTTCCGCAAAGTGTTGACAACTGTCCTGCCCAAGAACCCCCTTTCACTTAGTCTTCCCTAACCACTCTAACCTGCATATTGACTTTCCACGCATCCGCAACTTGTCCCAAGAATAATTAAGTTTCGCCCGACTTGTTGGCAGTTTATTTTTATTAGTTTTTGGTTCATGTCTAAGCTAAGCACTTTAGCAACGGACAATTTAACGCGGTTTTGCTGAAAGTGCTTAAAAGGAGATTCTTTATAAGTTTATTTGTTTAATTTCTGCTCCTGAGGAATAAGAGACATAAATCATGGATCGAGCAAAACCGGGAAAAATTAACGTCTTGCCTCTTGAACGTTTTGCTATTTGAGAAGTACAGGATTATATTTGACTAAAATGCAACAATATGAAAATTTGAAAAATTCATTCATTACATTTTGATTTTTTTTTTTAAACAGGAGAAATGGCGAAAAGATTTCTATGCCAGTCCGAAAAACATTTTAGCACAAAATTAAAAAATCGTTAACATCGTTCTAACATCGGGGAAAAAAGCTGTGTTCCACTATCGTAATTTATTGTTTTCACTTTTTTACCACATGTGTTGTTTGCTTGATACCAGAGTACAAGTTATTTCGATATAAAAATATCGAAATAACCGAAAAGGTAAGGAAACTATAAGGTTCGGGGATAGAACTGTTCCGAGATCTACCAACGTCCATCTTGGTGGCAATATCGGGCTGGTGCGACGTGCTTGCATGTTGCCGGGTCTAGCTACGGGAGTCGTGGGGAGCTCGTTGCACCGATACAGACCATAAAATCATGGCCTGTAACAGCAAAACGAGCTTTAGAGCTCGTCACGTCGACTTACCCCAGAATAGGTAATCAACAAAAAAAAAGGACTTTCTCTGATCGCGGTGCTGACCCAACCAGATGCCTCAACGATGGCGACTGGTGTTAGGTCGCCTTACCCTGCCCACTCGGCCTTAGCCATACAGTCTCCAATAAATCTTCCTTATATGGCCGGCCCCATGAAGAAAGGAGGCATTATGTGGACTTACGACGGAGGCTCTTCAATCAGAGTTATTCCTCCATTTTAATTAGTTCGTACGGAAAAAAGAAGTCCGAATGTATAGCTAATCCTTTTCTCCACCATATTTAATTAAAGAGTATTTTGATAAAGCCAAAACAAGGTTTTTATTTATTTAATTTGATAGAGCTTTTCTTCTCCTTTTTTTTCCTCTGTTTCTGTTTCCAAAGCACAGAAAAGGAAGCAAAACAAGAGGAAATAATTAATAAAAAAACAAACTGTATGTGTATATTAAAGAGTAGTTGGGGAGTTTGTAAAAAAATTTGATTTGGCAAACACAGGAAAAAAAAACAATTCATGTATAAAAGTTGTTTATCTTTTTTTTCTATTTTAAGTACTTAATCGCATGCATTTAGTTCCTTTTTCCTTTTTTTTAAAATTATATTTAGTTCATTTTTTTCTTTTCTTCTTATAATTATATTATTAATTACAACATAAGATAATGCTACTTAATTATAATTGCATCTCGTCGAATAATACCGGAACGTTGCTCGATGTTTGCATTGTTGAACGCCATGCTCGGCTTTTGACGAAAAAACAAAAGATGCATCGTATCATAATCCATCATTAATCGATGGTTACACTTTGTTAAATTCGTTCTATTATTATTTTTTTTCTCTCTCGCAAAGGTATAATTAATTTACATAACTCGCAATCATTTAGGTTTCACTCAAAATAAGAGAGAACAGTTATATATATATATATTTTATTCGCCTGTGCCTTATTTGGCTTAAAAGAAAATAAACTGCCAACAAGTCGAGCGTAACTTTATTATTTTTGGGACAAGTTGAAGATGCATGGAAAGTTAATATGCAAGTTAGAGTGGTTAAGGAATACTAAGTGGAACCCCCTTTTACAAGTGGAACCCCCTTTCACAAGTCGAACCCCCTTTAGGGCAGGGATGTATTATATAATTTAACACTTAACTGCGAATACGATCAGTAGCTCCAGTACATGTAATCAATATTTCGTTTATGCAAGTTTGGGTTTTTATGAGGGGAGGGGGAGGGGTGATATTAAGGGTGGGTGGATGCTTTAATTACGTCCAATATTCTCTGAATAGAATGTCAGTTTCATAGACGAAGCTGTAAAGAATTTTCATAAAATTCGGTGTATTTTACATTCATGAAACCAATCATTTGCATGGGAGGGGGTAGAGGAGGTAAGGAAAATGTAAAATACGTGATGCAGATTTATTTCATTTCTCTTGTAAGGTGCTTGAACAAAATTTCAAGTACGTAGCTTTAAATTTGTTGGTTATTAGTTGATTTATTGAAATTGGTCTAAATCATACTTTTGTTTGGGAGCGGGTCGAAGGATAGGCGCGGTTTCAAAACTTTTGACACAGTTTCGTTTCAATTATTTTTAAAAGTTCTTTTGAAAAATTTAAAAAATTAATAGTTAGGTGATAATTGATTTCTTAAAAATGGTCGAAAAATAATCACTCAAAATTTTGAACTTTTTTGCTTACCACCTCCCTCTCCTTACACTCCCGGCGTAAAATTTTTATCAAAATTAAAAAACTATGTAGTTCTATAATTTGACAAATTTTGGTGTGATATCTGTACTCAGTTTTGAGTTATAACGGTTTGAAATTTTGGAAAGTGCACCATTATTGAAATGCTCTCCATCCGCCACTCCTATTATGTCCAAATGTTATATTTTTCTCGTATTTTGCTAGCAGAGCTTAATATACGTTCCAAGTTAAAATTACATATCTTAATAAATAGCCGAGATATTGATTTGTGTGAGTGGTTTTCTTTGCAATCCCTCCCCTGACCCTCACCTTTACAATAATTAGCCTCTCACTAAGCAGATAGTGTATCTATGTGCCGCCTTACTGATCAAAATATGAATTTTTTATGGTAAGTAATTTCGAACATATTATCATTTGAAAAAAAAATTCGGTCGACAATTCATTTTTAACCTCCTCCCATTTCGGATGCCAATGAATAAGAAAATTAAATTATTTTCAAAGTTTGTCTCACAAACCCCTCTATACGTGTGTTGATTTTTAGCTTCCTAGCTGGAATCATGGTTGAGATATTTGAATTCTTAGTTTTCGGTTATTGCGCTCCCCCCGCCTCCTCCCCCTGAACCCTTACACCCCGAAAATGGGTGTCCGCCTGAGATCCGCAACTATCTACATACAATCCCCACAAAAATAAACTTTCTATATTGAAGGTTTTGGGAGTTAATGTGCGCTGAGCGTGCACGTCGACGGACGGCGTACAGACGGATTTGTTTTTTTTTTGCGAAGCGAATGAGTTTACAAAAAAAACACGACGAGTCGCAATCGTTTCCTCTCGCACTAACGCATAGAATTCAAACGAGAAAAAAAACGCAGATTTGCGATAAAATGAGAAAAGATAGTCGAATCCTTTCTTCGATGCCAAAAGACGCGCATAAAAAACCAAAAAAACTTGACCGGAGCAAAACGTATGGTAGAGTTTTCCACTGTGTCCGTCTATTCCGAATTGAACGGATTTTCCGAGCTGGTTGAAGGAAATTTTTCCTTCCGTGTGCAGCACAATAACAGCTCGATTTCTTGCTGGCAATCTATCACTGTCCTTCTCGAAATATCCAACTTGTTAGTTTACACAAAAACTGCTTCTTTGATGAAACCAGAGTACAACAGAGTAGGACAGCTCAGCTAAAAATGCGACCCGGCTCCGAAAATTTGCCGAAAACACACTCGTGTTTCATCGCCGATACGTGTGCTTCCTCTCTCTCACGCTTACAGTGAACATTTAATGTGATCTTTCCATTTCATTCTCGCAAAAATTTTTTTTTTATTAGACAGGAGCAAGCGAAAAATATCGAAAACATTGAGCGGAAAGAGAATCGTCGACCACCCGCCAACCATCACCCGCGCACCCGCCGTTCAAGTTGAATACGACGCGAGCAAAAGCTGTAAGAACGCCATGTACGAGAATGAGAGGTAAAAAGTGTCGCGGACTCGGCGCACATGTTCCACCAAAACTGAAAACCGGAATTTGAGGTGAAAAAAACCTGAATTTGAGGCGAAGCACGTGACAAACATGTTAACCCGGGCAAGTATACGAGTGGTCCTACCAGAGTACATTTACAGAGTACGCGACACTTTTTACCTCTCATTCTCGTACATGGCGTTCTTACAGCTTTTGCTCGCGTCGTATTCAACTTGGACGGCGGGTGCGCGGGTGGTCGACGATTCTCTTTCCGCTCAATATTTTTGATATTTTTCGCTTGCTCTTGTCTAATAAAAAAAAATCTTTGTGAGAATGAAATGGAAAGATCACATTATATGTTCACTGTAAGCGTGAGAGAGAGGAAGCACACGTATCGGCGATGAAACACGAGTGTGTTTTCGGCAAATTTTCGGAGCCGGGTCGCATTTTTAGCTGAGCTGTCCTACTCTGTTATACTCTGGGTCCTACTCTGTAAATGTACTCTGGATGAAACATGCTCGTATTTTCGATTCTTTGTTTGGAACTTCTACTGACACGACCGCTTTGTAAGTGTAAGTCGGGCTTCTTTTTGATGGTGTGTGTAACCGTTCCCATGCAAATTCAGAACCCGACTCGTGGTTTTCGATCGTTCTCTCCCCCTCCTTCTACACAGTCCCATTGTTGCCATGACCTGTTCGGGGTTGCAGAGTGGCACGGCGTATTTTAGTTGAGCTGATCCTGGTTGTGATATTGACTGGGAATTGTTCATTAAAAGGGTAGGTGTCCAAGATGTGTAGAAGGAGCTTCGAGAGTTTTCGCAGACGCGCCAAACTCGCCACATACAACACATGCAGCGTTCTCATCACTCTATTTCAGGCAATGAATTAGTCGTCTGTTACAAATGCCCAGTACCGAATCCATTGACGTTAACATCGAGTTAAATTTGGTTAACAATGCGACAGCAATACATTTTTTCGTCATGAATGTTGCGTTAGTTTGACGTAGATTTTTTAACTACATGTCATCAATTAAAAAACGTGAAAAATTACCGTTAACATGTACTGAAAATGCTAACATTAAATACACGAACGAACTGGCCCTTTTCTGCTGTTTCGGGTTTGGCCACGGAGCCGTTAATCGAGCTGTCACTCGTCGATATTTAAAAAATCGATGAGTGACAGCTCGTACTGAAATGATGCTAACAAGATTGCGATTTCACTAAAACTACTTAAAACGTATTTCTCGGGAGTTTAAATTTAAACGTGGCCTTAAATTTCAACGGAAAAGAAAGGTACAACTTCGTAATAGTTGCGGAAGTAAAAAATGCACTAAAAAATGGTCCACGGCACGTATTATGAATTAAAAACTATAAATTAAGTAATTTTATGGCCCGCTCGGTACTTTTTATACTGATTTTCTACCCGTTTTAAAAAGTGATTTTAAACTTTTTAAAACACCAATTTCGCCATTTGTCTGGGTGGTATTTTAATTATAATGCACAATAACATAAAAAACACCCTTATAATATTGTCCCGACACTATTTACTACGCATTTTTCGCCTCCCGAAAGGCGAAAATTAACAAATTAGAGAACTATTAAATGACCGTCCATGTTTACGGTTTTTCCGTATTCCGAATGACAGTTCCACTGTTGAGCATTGCCAGATACATAAACCAAGTGGGTTTTACATAATTTCCCGCCGAGGGAAAATGTGTTTTTGGGATATTATTCAAAATGAATATTCATTCATTTTTTATTGCGAATGAAATTGTATTTCTTTTCTGAATTTTTTGTCGCTTTCACTAGTCCTGCGGGGCTTTTCATCGTATTCGTATCTAACGTACTTCCTTGCGTAGCCGTAGTTGGATACGAAAAACAGGGTTTAATAATGAAAGCCCCGCAGGGCCACCCAAAACGTAGTTCTTTGCGTAGCCGTAGTGGGATACGAAAAACAGGATTTAATAATGAAAGCCCCGCAGGACCACCCAAAACGTAGTTCTTTGCGTAGCCGTAGTTGGATACGAAAAACAGGGTTTAATAATGAAAGCCCCGCACGGACACCCAAAACGTAGTTCTTTGCGTAACCGTAGTTGGATAGGAAAAACAGGGTTTAATAATAAAAGCCCCGCAGGGCCACCCGAAACGTATTTCTTTGCGTAGTCGTAGTTGGATACGAAAAACAGGGTTTAATAATGAAAGCCCCGCACGGACACCCAAAACGTAGTTCTTTGCGTAGCCGTAGTTGGATACGAAAAACATGGTTTAATAATGAAAGACCCGCAGGCCCACCCAAAACGTAGTTCTTTGCGTAGCCGTAGTTGGATAGGAAAAACAGGGTTTAATAATAAAAGCCCCGCACTTGTACTACAATCTCTGGGCCTTGCACGTATTTTTTCACATCTTTATCAAATTTTTACCGGAAAACCTGTGATTATGAATGAGCAGATTCATCCCGATGTAATAAAAGCTTTCATCGACAGAACTGAGTGATTGACTGTGGGTGGGTACTAGGGTTAGTGTGTAACGAAAAACGTATTTCTTTGCGTAGCCGTAGTTGGATACGAAAAACAGGGTTTAATAATGAAAGCCCCGCAGGGCCACCCAAAACGTAGTTCTTTGCGTAGCCGTAGTTGGATAGGAAAAACAGGGTTTAATAATAAAAGCCCCGCAGGGCCACCCAAAACGTAGTTCTTTGTGTAGCCGTAGTTGGATACGAAAAACAGGGTTTAATAATAAAAGCCCCGCAGGGCCACCCAAAACGTAGTTCTTTGCGTAGCCGTAGTTGGATAGGAAAAACAGGCTTTAATAATAAAAGCCTCGTAGGGCCACCCAAAACGTAGTTCTTTGCGTAGCCGTAGTTGGATACGAAAAACAGGGTTTAATAATAAAAGCCCCGCAGGGCCACCCAAAACGTATTTCTTTGCGTAGCCGTAGTAGGATACGAAAAACAGGGCTTAATAATGAAAGCCCCGCAGGGCCACCCAAAACGTAGTTCTTTGCGTAGCCGTAGTTGGATAGGAAAAACAGGGTTTAATAATAAAAGCCCACATTTATTAATCACATTGCTAATGTTAGCCAGATGAAAGCGCATGTCGCGTTTGTTTGTTTTGTTCTTACAAAGAAGACAACTGTGATTTAGAAACTTAACTTTTTTTCGTTCAAGCTTCTAGCGTGATACGCAAGCAAGTCTGTACCGCTCGTCGTCCGCTGGATTCTGACCTGATAGCATTACGTGTAAGATCTTTGAGCATCGGAGTAATGTTGATGGTATTGAAAAATTTAATTATAAGTACAAAAGCGTTTTCAGGTCCTTAAGGCGTGATCATGGCGACAGTTTTGCATCCTGTTGTATATTCTAGCATTAAATTTCTGCCTAACTAGATTTCAAATTTCTAACTTGAATGTGGATCTTTCACTCCTATCAACAAAATAGCATTTTTTCGTGAAGACCTTTCAGATAGTCATAGAATCTACTACACAGTTTATTTATTTATTTATCATAGCAAGATATTTAGTTACATAATAATTAATTTATATTTTATAACACGTGATTTTTGATTTTATATTCGTTAAACATTTATTTCTGCTTAACCTAAAAAAACACATCTGTTCTCTTTTACCTTCAATACAATTGTGTCAGAATTCCGCGCCAAAACCCTCTAGCGCACCACACGGCTCTTTTCTACACTAAACGAGTGCGCTCAATGACCGGACTGTGCACATGGGTGCGCGAGGTGGCTTTGAGCGGTTACAAATTCAAATTTAAATTTGGCTCTAGGTTATAATTTTAGTTTAATTTAATTTAATGTAACTTAAAACAATTTAACTTACGTAACTTAATCTAAACTAGTAAGGTGGGCACTGGTAGAAGGATGGTCATACAGGGTTTGGGATACTTTATAAAACAGAGCGCAGTCTTAGTTTGTATGTCAATTTACTCATTGGAGGTGTGTAGTGTATACTGAATTTGTTAAATACTCTACAGCATCTGTTAATAGGCTCATTTTGTCTGTAAACTGTACTATACGGATATTCCTTTAGTAGTCCTGAATGTCTCGTCAACCTGACATTGTCATTGGATCTGAATTTATTTGAGATGTGATCTACCATAATATCGCCATTCAAAACATCTAAGGTAAACCAGGATGTGAGCATAGTTCTTCTAGAACTAAGAAGTAAAAGATTTATTATTTGGAGCCTAGTTGCGTACGGTGGAAGGTTCTCAAAGTCTCTAGGATCATACAAGTCCCTAAGAGCAAAGAGAAGGAATTGCTTCTGTATTGACTCTATTCTGTTGCTGTATAACTGGAAAGAGGGAACCCAAATGGGATATGCATATTCCAGAAGAGGACGGACAAGGGAACAGAATAATGTTTTAGTGACCCATACATTCTTAAACTCTTTGGCTCTTCTCTTAATAAATCCAAGTCTATTGGCTTTTGAGATTAACCGGTTGTAGTGAGATTTAAAGCGTTTCTTGTCGAGTAGAATGCCGAGATCCTCAATTTGATCTACACGATGTAGTTGAGATCCACTTAGGAAATAGTCATGTAGGCATGTGGATCTTTTATGTGAGAAGCTTATCACGTGGCATTTACCGACATTAAGCTCTAACTTGTTCTGACTACACCACTCATCTAGTGCAATAAGCTTATATTGCAAGAATGCGGCATCAGCGGGTGAGGTAACAGTATGATATATTTTCAGATCATCAGCGTACAACAGATGCGAGACATTTTTTAATACTTCAGATAGATCTGAGATGAAAATATTAAATAAGAGAGGTCCTAAGTGACTCCCCAGAGGACACTACTATTTCCTTGGAAATAGAGCCTTGGAACTTGACAAATTGAGTTCTATTGCTAAGGTAGGATTTAATCCAGTCAAGAAGGGATCCTGTACCACTAATTTTTTTTAATTTTAAAATCAGGATGATGTGATCAACTCGGTCGAAGGGTTTGTTAAAGTCAGTGTATACTGCGTCAATTTGATGCCCATTTTGCAGTGAGCAGAGTGTATCAGATACTAGAATCATGAGGTTAGTCATGATTGAGCGCCCTTTTCTAAAACCGTGCTGCTGGTCATTAAGAATAGGGTTGATTATTTTGGTTAATTTGTCGCAGATAATTTTTTCGAATAATTTCGGTATAGCTGATAGAATAGCTATACCTCTATAGTTCTTCACATTTCGTTTGTCACCATTCTTATGGATGGGTGTGAGATGCGACGATTTCCAAGCCTATGGGAATACTCCCAATGAGAGTGACTTGTTAAAGAGCCAGTATAGAGGTGTTGAGAGCTGAAGGGCACATTTCGATAAAAATAAGGGAGGAATAAGATCAGGACCTGGACCTTTTCTGACATCAATAGTTAAAAGAGTATCAAGCACCTCCTCAATGGTTAATGAAATATTTTCAACGAGCGGAGGAACCGAAATGTTGGGCTCGATTTCGGTCGAATCCGACTGGGCTCCAAAAACGTCGCGAAAACGGTCAGCAAACATATCGCAGATATCATGCTTACAGGAAGATTGCGTGATTCCATTGGACATGGTTACGAGATAACCCGAACTTTTACGTTTTGTGTTGTCGAAAAATCTTTTTGGTTCTGTTATGATATCTTCACCGATTTTTTTACATAACCCTCATATGCAGTCCGGGATTCAGAAGAGAACTCTGATGCCAGCGTGTCATATTTTTTTGGAGATTGGGAGAAATTGGGCCCACTTTCTTAAGCTTTTTGAATAGCTTATTTCTTCTATTCCGCAGTGATCATAGGGTTTTATCCCTGGTTAGTTCCGATAATTTATCTTTTTGCTTTATTACAGGGACTTACTTGATAGCAATTTCAAAGATCACATCGTAGAATGCTGTTATGGCATTGTCAAGATCATTAGATGAGAACAGGGCTGTCCAGTCTATCGTGAACAATTCATTATTAATGCCATTGAAATTAGCATTACGGAAGTCAAATACAATATTATTATTGTAAGAGTGAACAAAATTAGTGTGATCGTATGGTAGATCTACTATGATGGCGGAGTGATGTTGAGTATTAGAGAAAAGATTCTCAGCGTCAGAGGCATGGCCAACAATCACTTCATCATATGCGACGGTAGAGATCATATCAAGCCATCTCCCATTTTTATTGGGTAAATTCACTAGCTGATGTAAGTCGTTATTATACAGAGTGTCGATAATAGTTGTGTCAATATCAGACGTGAGATTCCCCGGTATAATAGTGTTATCCGAATGATTCGTGTGAAAAGAGATACTTGAGCGATTAAGATCGCCGAGAAGGAAAATATTGTCATTTTCTGCTAAAGAGCAGTTGACACTATGACAAATGTCAAGAATGTCGTGGTATTTTTGGTCTTCAGAGTTAGGCTGGATTTATACAATACCAATGTAAACACATTTATTGATCGTTTGATTCTGATAAATTTATGTTCAAAAAGTGTTGATGGTGTTGTGTTGACAATCTCGCCAGATAGAGATTTATGAACTGCAATCAGGACGCCTCCTCCTTTTAAAAGACTTGTTGTGCTGTAATTCCTGTCATTTCTGTATATGGTCCAGTCGTTTTCCAGTATTTTTTTCATTTTTGAAGGAGTCGTTTAGCCCAGTTTTCGTAATAATTATGACATTAAAGTGACAAGATTTTGCGTCAATGAAGAGATTATTTAACTTCCCTCTAGTGCCACCTCCATTGTGGTAAAAAAAACGAAGGTTATTTTTTGAATTAGGAACGAAAAGACCGATTTTGATCTTCCCGGCTTTTTTGCATATCAGAAATATGCTTCGAGGAAACATGGGAACCGTATGTCGCGAGATCCTTATGAACTTGGTCAGGAAAAGATTGAACTGCTCGTGGAAGCGTGTATAGATCAGCCGCAACGTTTTTAAATCCGTTGGAAGCCCTTCTTGTTGAATGTATAGCATTAGACTGGTTTTGGTTTTGCCGTTAATGCAGGTTGAATCAGATTTGTTGTGCATATACGCAAGATACAGCCGCACGTTCTCAAATATTCTGTGCTCTCTCAATCGTGATAATAAGTATCTGTTCTCCTCAGAATTTGCAGAGTTCATCGAGAGCTTTAGGACTGGAGGAAAAGTGGGTCAAGGAAAGGGGGGTTATTGTGACCAGCGACTGCAGATTTAAAATTTACGTGAGACTTTTCATTTTTATCCTCAATATATATTACTGACGACGAGGGGTAAGGATTAATTGTTTCTCCACGCACGAAATTATTGTACGGACCAGAAGCTAGGGCAGGATTCGAAGTAGGAATTGGGGCTAAATTTGAGGTAGGAAGTGGAATCGAAGTAGGAACTGGGACTAGGTTTGAAGTAGGTAATGGATTCGAAATAGGAAGGTTCATGGAATGAGGCAAAGAGTTTTTACTGGAGTTCATGTATTAGGCTTTCGAGGCAAAGAGTTGGGAGAAGTTTGTTTTCTTATTTGTATTCGTAACTATTTTATTCCTAGATTTATTGTTACTATTAATTTTTTGGCTATTATTGTTGTTATTCTGATTACTAATATTGTTATTGCCATACTTATTGCGCTTCAAATTTGACTTCCAGTGGCTGATTTCCATGTTGTTCCATTTGAAGACGCCCGATTTCGTGCTGAAGAAGAGCCAGTCATACTGTCTGGGCATGTACAGTTTGAAATTTGTGTACTTAATCCCACTAAGTCTGCGGGTCGGTAGCTTCTCGCATTTACAGCCTGTTATAGAAAATTTATCTGTAAGAGTTTTACACAGCCATGATTCATTCGAGTTCGGTGGAGCTCCCGTACCAAAATAAGCAAATGTTTCTGGCGATTTTTTTATTTCCTTCTTATTAATACTATTGCTTCTTGATTCTTGCATCCCAATCAGCTTGAGACCAAGTTGTGTTGAATTGAACCAGCGATGTCTTCGGTGCGTCAAGATCTTTTTCAGGTAGGTGTACTTTTGGCAGCGAGAACGTTTGAACAGGCGATAACGAAACTGTCTGAATATGAAGGTTTTCTTGCGAGAGCTGAGATGAAGAGGGGTCTCGTGATTCATCAGTTTTGTCCCCACCAACAAATCGGGTGATGGCCAGTTCGCGTTCAAAATCAACAAGTTTTGTTGCTAAATCGTCGGGCTGCCTGATTTCGAAACCAGAAGTGTGACGTAGTTGATCTGACACGGTCACAAGAGATTTGTCGGCATTGGCAACAAGCACCTTAATTGACCTGACTTCGTCATGAATGTTGTTGAGCTTGGATGTAACAGCATGCCCGTCCGGAGGCGAGACGTTGTCTGTTAACGTAGCAGAGATGTTGTGCGATAAACTATTTATTATCGTCGTCAATTTCGAATCCGATTGCGTCCACTTCTTCTGCAATTTGGATATGTCGTGTTGAATTAAACTGCAACATGAGTGTAGCTTGTCCAGTTGAGATCCGTAATCACGAAATTCTTCGATACAACAGCATGCCCGTCCGGAAGCGAGACGTTGTCTGTTAACGTAGCAGAGATGTTGTCCGATAAACTATTTATTATCGTCGTCAATTTCGAATCCGATTGCGTCCACTTCTTCTGCAATTTGGATGTGTCGTATTGAATTAAACTGCAACATGAGTGTAGCTTGTCCAGTTGAGATCCGTGATCACGAAATTCTTCGATACAATCGCTTAGGGTCCGATAGGCTATTAGCTTTATTTGCTATGAAAGAACAAACACTTTTTAGATCTTCTAAGGCAGTGTTGTTCGAGTCAATTCGCGATAAAGTAATGTTAACCAATCTCAGAACGTTAACCAATCTCAGCACTACACTCGGTGCATGTAAAGCTACTTGAATTTTTCGAGATTTGAGAAGATGTGACACAATCAATATGGAAGCTATGCTCAAAAATTCCATCACATGTGATACGATTGTCATTGCTCAGTATCTTTGCGCAAACACCACATAATTCAAAGGATGGTGATGATGAAGACATATCGCAATTCAAATTTAGAGTCTCTGGGTATTTAGATAAAATTGGTCAAGTTTGCACGCACTAGCAATTAAAAAGAGTCCACTGTTATGTTAATTTTATGCAATCGGTTAATAACTGCAAGTCATCGAAATCGAATGTAGAAAATAGAAGAACTAGGTCAAGTTTGCAGAAATGATTACCGATAGTTCACAGTTATGCAATTACTTTAATTTAATTCAATCAGTCAATAACTGCAGAGTCAACCAAAACGCACAGGCAAGCGGCACACACAACAAGTTATAACAACACTATATAAAATATATATATATTAAAAAAAAACAAGCACAATACGACCGAGTAACTCCAAAAAAAAAGGCAAATAATTAGTATTTCGCGGAGCTATATGGAAACACGACTGTACTGTAAGGCGGTCAATTTCTTCAAATGTTTGTTATTTAATATGACGATGCTACAAATAATAAGGTTCGTTTATACCGGATGCGCAGAGTCGAGCATTCCTGAGCCGAGCAAAATCCCTCCATATGCAGCTTAGAGTACCTCCATGCAAGAGAAATGTCCCTGCTCCCTGTCGTAGATAACCCGCGTCTACCGAACTCTTCTTTCAGCTCCGCTAATTTTAAGTCTTTTAAATAACGCGGCATTCTCACTACCGATTATTTTAAATTTACGTCACTAATTAAAGTCACTGCTCACTCGAGAATATTCGTTTTCACAAAATTCTCACTGTCCGGTCGAGAATTTTAGTTCCGCGATTTTACTTCGCTAATTTACGTCACTGCTCACTAAATTACCCGAGAATATTCGATTTCACAAAATTCTCACTGTCCGTTCGAGAATTTTAGTTCCGCGTTTTTACTTCGCTAATTTACGTCACTGCTCACTAAATTACCCGAGAATATTCGATTTCACAAAATTCTCACTGTCCGTTCGAGAATTTTAGTTCCGCGATTTTACTTCGCTAATTTACGTCACTGCTCACTAAATTACCCGAGAATATTCGGTTTCACCAAATTCTCACTGTCCGTTCGAGAATTTTAGTTTCACTTTTCCGCTCTCACAAAATTATCCGTTCCGAGAATTTTTAATTTCACTCGCGATTTTTAACCCGAATTTATCCTTGGAATCCCACTTCTGACACCAATTGTTGCGAGCTAGGGGTTCGTCAGATTCCAAAGAAAACTCAATTCGTTTTTAAAATATAACGAATATAACGATAATTTATTTATTGCACTTTATACACAATTTCCCGATCACTTCACTAAATTCGCTCTAAAAACTTAATTCGCACAATCCAGGAACACCGGCAATCTATCACTTTCGCTTATTTACACCGATAGGTGTTTTCCATGAAACTTTCACTCAGTAACTGGATAACTTGTCGTGAGCTCTGGCTATTTATAATGGATTTATCCGAGTCTCGAACCTTCTCTGGTGTATGTTTTCTGTTGCGTCTGGACTATTCTGGAAGTTACTAGATGGCGTCGGGTGTCATTGTCTGTGTCTTTGAGAAATTACTAGAAGCCCTCTACATGTTGGAAGAATATTCTAAATAGTTCTGGTAGATTTGAGAGAGATCATTGCCAGGTCTATAACATTACCCTCTCCTTAGTCCCTGTTCGTCCCGAACAGAGTCGTTCATTTCCGCAATGGCACCGTGGTACTTTGTTAGTCGGTCGAGATGTACCACTTTCATTTTAGTGCGGGGTTTTCGCTGATTCCATCCATCCTCTGGTTCGATCGTTAACCTCCAAATGGTTTTTCCGGCTTCTTTTTCCTTCTCACGTTCGCGTTCTTTCTCCGTTTCCTTTTCGCGCTCATTCCCCTCCTTAGCGGCACGTTTACTTCCCTTTTCTCGTTCCGCATTCTTCCTTTCGCGATCTTCTCGATCATATCGCTTCCCATGTTTGGTCTTGTCACGATTATTCGCATGAAGTACTTGACCGTCACAACTTCTACCCGTTCGTTCGCGATCCTTATTCGATTGTCCATCTTTGCTTCCATGATCTTTCCCGATGTATTGTTCTTGTCGCAATCGATCTTGCCGACTCGAGGCTTTCGACCGACTCCGGCATCTTTTATCCAAACCGTGTGTAAGATTTGAACTCTGACGACTAGTTCTTGACCAAGATCTACCTGCCCGATCTCTATCTTCGCGTTGTTTAGCAGCGCAGCCGGAACAATAGTTGGTCGCTTTCCGGCAGTCGAATCTCAAGTGTCCTGCCTGTCCACAATTCCAGCATCGGGGGGCACCAAATCTTTCGCTCCGCTTGGTGTACTCGGCTTTCTGGCACACACATTCTTCTACTATTTCTCGAACTCGGTAGTTACTCCGCGAGCTTTGCTTGGCAGCTTCGAACGTCAGCCCATATACTAAGGCTTCGCCAATCGTTTTCTTACCTGCCAGTTTTAACGCCTGTTGCAGCTCTCTGTCCAGTACAGCATTGTTGAATGCGAAAACAGCCGTATCGTTGCGTTGCTCTGTTTGCGCATTGGGCAGCGATAATAATGTGAGTCGTTCAATATCGCGTGCCAGCTCCTGAAGTGTTTCACCATTCTTTTGAGTTCGGTTGTACAGCTCTATTTTGTAGATCTCTTTCATGCGGTCACTGCCGTAATGAAGATCCAATGTTTGGACTAACGTTGAAAAATTTTGTTGTTGCTCCTGCGGAATCGTTTGAAGAACCTCCGCTGGTGGACCTCTTAACGCCAATATAAGAGCCGTTCCTCGTTCGAGATCATTCCAATGGTTGTTTCTGGCGGCAGCCTCAAATTGGATCTTATAAATAGCCCACGGTGTCTGTCCATCGAAGATTGGAGCTTTGAAACCCTTATGCGTAACGTGCTCTGCTTTCATGACTCCGACTGCTTTCACGTTATCCAAGTCCCTTTTTAGGCGCTCGACTTCTTGTACAATCCCGGATATCTTTTCCGTAATTTGCTCTTCGAATATTCGAAGTTTCTTCTCAACGTTTTCTTCTATGGCCTTACCCATGGTGTCTATTTTATCATTTTGCAGCTCCAATTTTTGGTTAAGGTCCTTTGAAGTCTGGTCTAATTTCTCTAGTTTCTGATTAATGTCCGCTGATAGTTGTTTAATGTCCGCAGATTGTTGTTCAAATTTCTGACGCATGTCCGCTGATTGTTGTTCTAATTTCCGATTCATGTCCGTTGTCACAGCTGATTGTTGCTCTAATTTCTGATTAATGTCTGCTGATTGTTGATCCAATTTGTGCATCATTTGTTGCATTAACTGTGTCAGAGCATTCGATGCACCAGAACACTCCTCTCCACGAGCTTCTTTGATTTGGAATTCGAAACTATCTGCATCTTTACCCTCAGCCTGCAGTGTCTCGATCATACGGCTGACAAGTTCAGACTTGCTCCCTGTCGTAGATAACCCGCGTCTACCGAGCTCTTCTTTCAGCTCCGCTAATTTTAAGTCTTTTAAATAACGCGGCATTCTCACTACCGATTATTTTAAATTTACGTCACTAATTAAAGTCACTACTCACTCGAGAATATTCGTTTTCACAAAATTCTCACTGTCCGTTCGAGAATTTTAGTTCCGCGATTTTACTTCGCTAATTTACGTCACTGCTCACTAAATTACCCGAGAATATTCGATTTCACAAAATTCTCACTGTCCGTTCGAGAATTTTAGTTCCGCGTTTTTACTTCGCTAATTTACGTCACTGCTCACTAAATTACCCGAGAATATTCGATTTCACAAAATTCTCACTGTCCGTTCGAGAATTTTAGTTCCGCGATTTTACTTCGCTAATTTACGTCACTGCTCACTAAATTACCCGAGAATATTCGGTTTCACCAAATTCTCACTGTCCGTTCGAGAATTTTAGTTTCACTTTTCCGCTCTCACAAAATTATCCGTTCCGAGAATTTTTAATTTCACTCGCGATTTTTAACCCGAATTTATCCTTGGAATCCCACTTCTGACACCAATTGTTGCGAGCTAGGGGTTCGTCAGATTCCAAAGAAAACTCAATTCGTTTTTAAAATATAACGAATATAACGATAATTTATTTATTGCACTTTATACACAATTTCCCGATCACTTCACTAAATTCGCTCTAAAAACTTAATTCGCACAATCCAGGAACACCGGCAATCTATCACTTTCGCTTATTTACACCGATAGGTGTTTTCCATGAAACTTTCACTCAGTAACTGGATAACTTGTCGTGAGCTCTGGCTATTTATAATGGATTTATCCGAGTCTCGAACCTTCTCTGGTGTATGTTTTTCTGTTGCGTCTGGACTATTCTGGAAGTTACTAGATGGCGTCGGGTGTCATTGTCTGTGTCTTTGAGAAATTACTAGAAGCCCTCTACATGTTGGAAGAATATTCTAAATAGTTCTGGTAGATTTGAGAGAGATCATTGCCAGATCTATAACATTACCCTCTCCTTAGTCCCTGTTCGTCCCGAACAGAGTCGTTCATTTCCGCAATGGCACCGTGGTACTTTGTTAGTCGGTCGAGATGTACCACTTTCATTTTAGTGCGGGGTTTTCGCTGATTCCATCCATCCTCTGGTTCGATCGTTAACCTCCAAATGGTTTTTCCGGCTTCTTTTTCCTTCTCACGTTCGCGTTCTTTCTCCGTTTCCTTTTCGCGCTCATTCCCCTCCTTAGCGGCACGTTTACTTCCCTTTTCTCGTTCCGCATTCTTCCTTTCGCGATCTTCTCGATCATATCGCTTCCCATGTTTGGTCTTGTCACGATTATTCGCATGAAGTACTTGACCGTCACAACTTCTACCCGTTCGTTCGCGATCCTTATTCGATTGTCCATCTTTGCTTCCATGATCTTTCCCGATGTATTGTTCTTGTCGCAATCGATCTTGCCGACTCGAGGCTTTCGACCGACTCCGGCATCTTTTATCCAAACCGTGTGTAAGATTTGAACTCTGACGACTAGTTCTTGACCAAGATCTACCTGCCCGATCTCTATCTTCGCGTTGTTTAGCAGCGCAGCCGGAACAATAGTTGGTCGCTTTCCGGAAGTCGAGTCTCAAGTGTCCTGCCTGTCCACAATTCCAGCATCGGGGGGCACCAAATCTTTCGCTCCGCTTGGTGTACTCGGCTTTCTGGCACACACATTCTTCTACTATTTCTCGAACTCGATAGTTACTCCGCGAGCTTTGCTTGGCAGCTTCGAACGTCAGCCCATATACTAAGGCTTCGCCAATCGTTTTCTTACCTGCCAGTTTTAACGCCTGTTGCAGCTCTCTGTCCAGTACAGCATTGTTGAATGCGAAAACAGCCGTATCGTTGCGTTGCTCTGTTTGCGCATTGGGCAGCGATAATAATGTGAGTCGTTCAATATCGCGTGCCAGCTCCTGAAGTGTTTCACCATTCTTTTGAGTTCGGTTGTACAGCTCTATTTTGTAGATCTCTTTCATGCGGTCACTGCCGTAATGAAGATCCAATGTTTGGACTAACGTTGAAAAATTTTGTTGTTGCTCCTGCGGAATCGTTTGAAGAACCTCCGCTGGTGGACCTCTTAACGCCAATATAAGAGCCGTTCCTCGTTCGAGATCATTCCAATGGTTGTTTCTGGCGGCAGCCTCAAATTGGATCTTATAAATAGCACACGGTGTCTGTCCATCGAAGATTGGAGCTTTGAAACCCTTATGCGTAACGTGCTCTGCTTTCATGACTTCGACTGCTTTCACGTTATCCAAGTCCCTTTTTAGGCGCTCGACTTCTTGTACAATCCCGGATATCTTTTCCGTAATTTGCTCTTCGAATATTCGAAGTTTCTTCTCAACGTTTTCTTCTATGGCCTTACCCATGGTGTCTATTTTATCATTTTGCAGCTCCAATTTTTGGTTAAGGTCCTTTGAAGTCTGGTCTAATTTCTCTAGTTTCTGATTAATGTCCGCTGATTGTTGTTTAATGTCCGCAGATTGTTGTTTAATGTCCGCAGATTGTTGTTTAATGTCCACCGATTGTTGTTCAAATTTCTGACGCATGTCCGCTGATTGTTGTTCTAATTTCCGATTCATGTCCGTTGTCACAGCTGATTGTTGCTCTAATTTCTGATTAATGTCTGCTGATTGTTGATCCAATTTGTGCATCATTTGTTGCATTAACTGTGTCAGAGCATTCGATGCACCAGAACACTCCTCTCCACGAGCTTCTTTGATTTGGAATTCGAAACTATCTGCATCTTTACCCTCAGCCTGCAGTGTCTCGATCATACGGCTGACAAGTTCAGACTTGCTCCCTGTCGTAGATAACCCGCGTCTACCGAGCTCTTCTTTCAGCTCCGCTAATTTTAAGTCTTTTAAATAACGCGGCATTCTCACTACCGATTATTTTAAATTTACGTCACTAATTAAAGTCACTGCTCACTCGAGAATATTCGTTTTCACAAAATTCTCACTGTCCGTTCGAGAATTTTAGTTCCGCGATTTTACTTCGCTAATTTACGTCACTGCTCACTAAATTACCCGAGAATATTCGATTTCACAAAATTCTCACTGTCCGTTCGAGAATTTTAGTTCCGCGTTTTTACTTCGCTAATTTACGTCACTGCTCACTAAATTACCCGAGAATATTCGATTTCACAAAATTCTCACTGTCCGTTCGAGAATTTTAGTTCCGCGATTTTACTTCGCTAATTTACGTCACTGCTCACTAAATTACCCGAGAATATTCGGTTTCACCAAATTCTCACTGTCCGTTCGAGAATTTTAGTTTCACTTTTCCGCTCTCACAAAATTATCCGTTCCGAGAATTTTTAATTTCACTCGCGATTTTTAACCCGAATTTATCCTTGGAATCCCACTTCTGACACCAATTGTTGCGAGCTAGGGGTTCGTCAGATTCCAAAGAAAACTCAATTCGTTTTTAAAATATAACGAATATAACGATAATTTATTTATTGCACTTTATACACAATTTCCCGATCACTTCACTAAATTCGCTCTAAAAACTTAATTCGCACAATCCAGGAACACCGGCAATCTATCACTTTCGCTTATTTACACCGATAGGTGTTTTCCATGAAACTTTCACTCAGTAACTGGATAACTTGTCGTGAGCTCTGGCTATTTATAATGGATTTATCCGAGTCTCGAACCTTCTCTGGTGTATGTTTTTCTGTTGCGTCTGGACTATTCTGGAAGTTACTAGATGGCGTCGGGTGTCATTGTCTGTGTCTTTGAGAAATTAATAGAAGCCCTCTACATGTTGGAAGAATATTCTAAATAATTCTGGTAGATTTGAGAGAGATCATTGCCAGATCTATAACAATATCCATCCCTAGCCTTGACAGCATCTTCGGCATCACTAAAATGGAGAAAAAAATCGTAATGTTTACCGCCCTAAGTAATTTGCAAGATTATGCCAGTTTAAAATTTCGTAAGAGTAAAGTCCACTCGTTTAATAACAAAAACACACGGCACAATTTTTTCATTTCTAATTTCCTATTCACTTACCGAGCATCTTCAAACTCGACAAATGCAAATGGAGGCCCACGCCGGTTTTTCAAGTCAACAAATGTGACTTTACCGAATTTGTGGAACAAGTCCTGAATATCTTTTGTTCTGATATCAGGTGGCAAGTTGCCCACATATATTCTACACTCATTTCGTGACATATTTAAAAACACGGTAGTCTCAAGAAAACACAAATTCTTATATTTCCACTCTTCCGATTAAAATATTTCACACCGACACCGATTCAAAGAACGCCAACTTAATCAACTTCATGGGGTAATAACACTTTGCACGAGAGAAAACGAGAAAACATAAGAACAACGTTTACACTATCCCTAGTGCTGCCATATGCAAATAAAAGTGGAATATGAAATCTGGATTTAAGAAAATGTACATGTATACAAGACACAAACCACCCAGGAAAAATAACACTAAGCCTTTAGCAAATTCCAATTTTATGTGAGTTTTGTTAATTTCATTCAACACAAAAAAAAGAACGTAGTTAAGTTTCATGATTATCTCCTTTCGTTTAAGTAAAACATAAAAAAAACAAATTTTTCTAGACTAGACTTTTTCATTCCATGATTTGGAAAATCGACCCAAACAAGGCGTCTAATGAAACAAACTTCGTCAAAACAAAAAAAATCATAATTTCAAAAACAAAAAGTATAAAACAAAAATAGTATATCAACAATAAATTTTGAAAATTCAAACTTCTTGTCTTACCGTATATTTTCCACAGAAATCCACAAATTTGATATGTTCGACTCGATTATCGAAAAACACACCCATACAATTACAATTATATTTATTTGTGTAGATGTATAGATATAGATTTTTTAGTATATACTTTTGATGTGCTTCAAAAATTTTTTAATGATAATAAATTGTAAATTCGGAGTATGTAGAATGCACATTAGCCAAAGCACATTAGCCAAAAAAATCAGAATTTATTTCTGTGGCCTTCACTAAAATGATTTGGAAATCCTCCAGCTAAAAGAAATTGAACCACGCGTACAAGTGATAGATAAAAGTTCTTGTTTGTCTATGAAATTAGATCTAAATCAAATTTATCGAATCGAGATAGGATATCACTGTCGCACGTTATACAGGGTGTTTGGTACTCCGTACATAACCTTGTAAGGGGTTATTCCTGGATATATTTCGAGCAAAAAATTGTTCTACGGAGCTGGCCAATTTTCAATATCCACGGAGATACAGGGTGATCAAGAAAAGTCCTTCGGACCTGTACCCTCACTCACTCAAAACGCTATATCTTGAAAACCAATAATCGCATTTCAAAGTGTTATAGCTTGTTTTTTAGGGAATCAAATTATCTTTCATTTAGTGTAATAGTCCGTATTGTACCTGTACCCAATCCTGAGGTATTTCCTTCAGACCACAAATTTTTGATACTTTGACCCTCAAAATTCTGTGATCAATGTAATTTTTCTCAAGAAAACGCATTATAAAAATGTCATTTTAATGTTGTTTTTTTATGTGCCATATTATTGCCTACAAAAGATGCACACATACTTATGACTTAGGTTTTCCCGTTTTCCAGGTAATAAGCGAAAATACATATGGCTTAAAAATAAAATATGCCATAAACCAACCCTCGTTCTAAAAAAACTACCTGAAATGTTGTTAAACCGAAATATTCTTTGTGTCCTTTAATTACTATTTAAATTATCAATGAATGTCCTTTAGGTAGTATTAAAATTATCGAGAAAATGAATTAAATTAAAATGAGTTTCAACACAACTAGGTGCAGCACTTTGCCCTTTTTAATGGGTTACCTAACAAAATGAAAAGCCTATAAAAGCAAACCATACTTCATATTTTTATCAGTTTTAGTTAAGTTTGTAAAAGAACAAGGTGTCACTAAAATTTAGAAAAGAATTTCGAAATGCCTGAGTTCACGAACGAAGAATATGCAGACATAATTTTCCTCTATGGAGAGTGTCAGGGAAATGAGCAAGCGGCGCTATCTTTGTATCATCACAGATTTCCCAATCGTCGAATACCTTACCCGAGAGTATTCCAAGACGTTTACAGAAGGATTAGGGAAACAGGCAGTGTTAGGACGAGCAGAGTGGATGCAAATCCTGCGCCGGTAATCGCTGTTTCAATTGATCAACGAATCCTAGCTGCAGTTCAAAATGATCCATCAACTAGTATACGACGCTTGGCATTGCGGTTTAACGTCTCTACGTGGAAAGTTTGGAGTGTCCTGAAAGCAGAACGTTTGCATCCCTACCATCACACACCAGTGCAGGAGCTGTTACCCATTGATTTACCCAAAAGGATGGAGTTTTGCAATTGGCTCCTTGAACGACAAATAAGTGACGAGAATTTTATCAGCAACATTCTTTGGACGGATGAGTCTCAATTCACCAGGGACGGTATCACAAACTTCCACAACTTACACACATGGGCTGAGAGCAATCCACATACAAGAAGAGAGGCATCATTTCAGCACAGATTCAGTGTCAATTTATGGGCAGGTGTGATTGGCAACGATTTTATTGGTCCTATTAGGCTTCCGCCTACCTTAAATAGTTCCAATTACTTGCATTTATTGACAAATGATCTACAGGAGTTATTGGATTATATGCCACTGCAACGACTGGCTTCCATGTTTTACCAACACGATGGTGCTCCAGCTCATTACGGCCGACAGATCAGAGATTGGTTAAATTCCAATTATAGCAATCGCTGGATCGGTAGAAATGGACCGATACACTGGCCTGCAAGATCCCCTGATTTAACTATTATGGATTTCTTTGTATGGGGACGGATGAAGGACCTTGTCTACACAACGGAAGTAGTAACGTTGCAGGATCTAAACACCAGAATCGATGCGGCAGCAACAGAAGTAAGGCAGCAGTTGAGGAGTATGAACACAAAGAGAACACTGGCAAAACGAGCTTTAGCGTGCATTCAAAATGAAGGTAGCCATTTTGAACATTTATTGTAATTAAGGAAATTTGAAATAAACCGTACGGAGTCCCAAACACCCTGTATAGGGTGTTTGGTACTCCGTGCGCCACCTTGTAAGGGGTTATTCCTAGATATATTTTGAGGAAAAAATTGTTCTGCGGAGATGGTCAATTTTCAATATCCGCGGAGATACAGTGTGATCAAGAAAAGTGTTTCGGACCTGTACTCTCACTCACTCAAAACGCTATATCTTGAAAGCTAATAATCGCAATTCAAAGTATTTTAGCTTGTTTTTCAGTGAATTAAATTACCTTTCATTTGGTGTAATAGTCCGCATTGCAATTGTACCCAATCCTGAGGTATTTGCTTCAGAACACAAATTTTTAACACTTTGACCCTCAAAATTCTGGGGTCAATGTAGTTTTTCTCAAAAAAACGCATTATAAAAATGTCATTTTAATGTTATTTTTTTATGTGCCATATTATTGCCTACAAACGATGTATACGCTTACATTGCATAAATTTCATAGTTTAGAAAAAAATACCATTCCAATAGTATAGCACTTTTATCAAAAAACAAGAATATGTTGATCAACACTCTCCGCTTGAACTAAAAAAACTTAAGAATGGTTTTTACGGTTTATTTCAAATTTCCTTAATTACAATAAATGTCTAAAATGGCTACCTTCATTTTGGATGCACGCTAAAGCTCGTTTTGCCAGTTTTTCTCTTTGTGTTCATACTCCTCAACTGCTGCCTTACTTCTGTTGCTGCCGCATCGATCCTGGTGTTTAGATCCTGCAACGTTACTACTTCCGTTGCGTAGATAAGGTCCTTCATCCGTCTCCATACAAAGAAATCCATAATAGTTAAGTCAGGAGATCTTGCAGGCCAGTGTATCGGTCCATTTCTACCGATCCAGCGAGTGCTATAATTAAAATTTAACCAATCTCTGATTTGTCGGCCGCAATGAGCTGGAGCACCATCGTGTTGGTAAAACATGGAAGCCAATCGTTGCAGTGGCACATCATCTAATAACTCCTGTAGATAATTTGTCAAAAAATGGAAGTAATTGGAACTATTTAGGGTAGGCGGAATACTAATAGGACCAATGAAATCGTCACCAATCACACCTGCCCATAAATTGACACTGAATCCGTGCTGAAATGATGCCTCTCTTCTTGTATGTGGATTGCTCTCAGCCTACGTGTGTAGGTTGTAGAAGTGTGTGATACCGTCCCTGGCGAATTGGTACTCATCCGTCCAAAGAATGTTGTTCATAAAATTCTCGTCACTTAGTTGTCGTTCAAGGAGCCAATTGAAAAACTCCATCCTTTTGGGCAAATCAATGGGTAACAGCTCCTGCACTGGTGTGTGGTGGTAGGGATGCAAACGCTCTGCTTTTAGGACACTCCAAACTTTCCACGTAGAGACGTTTAACTGCAATGCCAAGCGTCGGATATTGATTGATGGATCATTTTGAACTGCATGTAGTATTCGTTAATCGGTTGGAACAGCGATTATCGGCGCAGGATTTGCATTTACTCTGTTTGTCTTAACGCTGCCTGTTTCCCGAATCCTTCTGTAAACGTCTTGAAATACTCTCCTGTCAGGTATCCGACAATTAGGAAATCTCTGATGATACAAAGATCGCGCCGCTCGTGTATTTGCCTGACACTCTCCATAAATGAAAATGATGTCTGCATATTCTTCATTCGAGTACTCAGGCATTTCGAAATTATTTTCTAAATTTTAGTGACACCTTCTACTTTTAACTGGTAAAAATATGAAGTAAGATTTGCTTTTGTACGCTTTTCATTTTGTTAGGTACACCATTAAAAAAGGCAAAGTGCTGCACCTAGTTGTGTTGAAACTCATTTTAATTTAATTCAATTCCTCGATAATTTAATACTAATTAAAGGACATTCCTCGATAATTTAAATATTAATTAAAGGACACAAAGAATATTTCAGTTTAACAACATTTCAGGTAGTTTTTTTAGAACGAGGGTTGCTTTATGGCATATGTATTGGCCATATGTATGTTTCGCTTATGACCTGGAAAACGGGAAAACCTAAGTCATAAGTACGTGTGCATCTTTTATAGGCAATAATATGGGTCATAGAAAAACAACATTAAAATTACATTTCTATAATGCGTTTTTTTGAGAAAAACTATATTGATCCCAGAATTTCGAGGGAGAAGCATTCCAAATTGAATTTTTGTCCTCATCACAATTGACAAAGATAAACGCCATTGCCAAGCTTATACGATATAGGATGAACTATATTAGCATTGCATATTATCCATAAGCCAAAGCACATTAGCCAAATCACCTTAGCCATTGCACATTAGCCATGGGTTTTCGAAATACCAACTATAACTATAACTTATTTTAAATACACACTAATTACAAAAATTGTAGTGTATATATTTTAACAGAAAAAAACGTTGAGGCAAATATTATTTTAAGATTATATTTCACCCACGAATTCTTCGTATAGTAACATACAACCGTGAAATAGTTAGCATTAATGTATTCACCCTTTTCGGAGTCAGCTAGACTCTCAGGGCACACGACGGCATCTATTTTGAAACGTTTTTTTGTACGTTATTTTTTCATTACCAAAAAAAAAAGGAAGTAAATTATTAAAATCTGGGTGAACTGGTTTTTTTTTAAAAGATGGAATTTGGTTCAAACAATTTGTTTTTCTTTATTTTATAATATTTTTGTTCTTAATTATAATTTAAAATGAGATTTCAATTAATATCTCACAAATAATAAAAAAATGAAATTATTTAAAAACAAATCTACTTTTAGATTATTGTTTATACAGATTTAATTATTTAGTTTTTGCGTTAAGTTCTTCCCAATACAAAAAAAAACAAATGAAGGGAATTTGTGAAAAGTAGAAAAGTTTAAAGTAAACATTAAATGAATTTGTAAAGATGAATAATTAAATTTCTTAATTAGAAAGACGCAATGTGGATCTCAATGTGCTTTGGCTAATGTGCTTTGAATAAAGTGCTCTGAATAAAGTGCTTTGGCTAAAGCTTAAATATACCTAGTCGTGCCATAAGTTCTGTCACACGTATATGGGCAATTTTTGTATAAATGAAAAAGAGTTTTTGACAAAGGAAAATATATTTTATTTTGGCATACTAATGGAAGTAAAATAAGCAACAAATTATTCAAAGTGGCCGCCTTTAGCCTTAACACAGCTCTTTAATCTGTTGGGCCAGTCATCGATAGCAGTACGCACTGTTTCTAGCGGAAAATTAGCTACTGCTTCTGTCAAAGATCGCTTAAGGCTCTCGATATTTGGGTGTCGTCTCGTGCACACCATGGACTCTAACTCCGCCCACAGTTCGTAGTCCAGGGGATTCAAATCTGGGCTCCCAGAAGGCCATTCCGTCGCCCTTATAAACTGTGGAATATTGGTTTCCAACCACGCTTGTGTGGTTCGAGCTTTGTGGGCTGGCGCAGAATCTTGCTGGAAAACCCAATGTCGATTGTTGAATAGCGTAGAGTTCAGCGGCTTCACACATCCCTCCAGGATGTCCGTTTGATAATTTTTCGCTGCAGTTTTTACGCCTTTTTCGCAAAAATGAAGCTCGGTGACCCCTTCGTAGCTGACACCCCACCATACCATGACTGATGCTGGATGATGTCCTCGCTGTACCCTAGTGGCAACTTCTCGGGCTTCTATGGAGCTGTGGGCATACACCTTATCATTTTGGCGGTTGAAATGTTCCTCCACCGTAAAAATTTTTTCATCGGTAAATAAAATTTCTCGATGTTTGTTGTTGCCGTACCGCCGAAGGAGCTCTTTCGATCTGGTGCTACTAATTTGCTTCAACTGCTCAGTCAGCAAATGTCCCGTCGATCGTTGAAAGGCACTCATCTCGAGGTCAGATTTTATGATGCGAGACATACTTCGGGTGGAGATGTTCATCTCTCGAGCCATGATTCGTTGTTTACGAAGCGGATTTCGACTCTCGACCGCTTTGATGGCAGCAGAAGAACGTACATCACGCGGACGTCCAGAACGAGGTCGATCTTCAATAGTCTGGATCGCGTTATATCTCTGGATCGCACGATACACAAATCTTTGCGTTATTTTTAACGGGCACAACAACTTGAAAATTTCACTCGCGGATTTTCCACACTTATGTAGTGCAATCACTGCAGTTCGGTTTTCTATTACACCCCATTCCATCTTCACACATTAACGAACACACTTTAGTAGTGGGTATACAGGGCTTCTGGCTTTCTCCTTAGCGACACTAGCGCCACGAGCGGAGGTGGCGAATAGCAATACTAATTAGTGGGGTGGCCGATAGCAATACTAATTAGTGGGGATCCAAACCGGTAGTTGGACTTCGAGAAGGCTTTCGCTGTTTCTTCAGAGATAGCAGTAGTAGTATCCCTAACTGACTTTTTTTTTGAAATGCCAAGATTGATAAGAGTTGTACGAATTATGATTCACATATGATGAAATTGATATTTACATTGATAGGAATGAACACGTGGGTTATATTTTTAGTTGGACTTTAAGAATGCTTTCGTTGTTTATATTGTGAAATAGGTTTTGATCAGCTTGTTTAGTTTTATGAATTAGGTGTCATATACATATGATGAAAATTGATAGATTGTGTGTATGGAGATTGTTATTGTTATTAATAGCGTGATATTTTTTTTTATGAAGTCATCATCGAGTAGGAATAATTCTTTCGAATTGTTTATGGTTTAGAGTATTCATATGATAGGTTGTTTACATTTTTTTGTGTATGGAATTTTTTGGTTTACGAGTGAGATTGATATGAAAATTTCACCTCAATTCGCTAACATATATGATCATTTTTTTTGATAAACGAGTTCAAGCTCTTGCACATTACCTGCTTAGATACACCTTGGTACCCCTTTACCTGTCGATATTAATTTTAGAGTAGATTATTGGTTGTAAGAGATTATTGGTTATTGGTGAGTATATATATTGGTTAATGGAAGAGAGAGAGAGAGAGAGATGATGTATTGGTATTGATCCAGATAGGATGCTGGATAGGGGGATGTTGTATTTGTCCAGATGGGGTATAGATGTGTGTGTGTGTGTGTGTGTGTGTGTGTATGTGTGGAGATTGTTATTGGTATAAATAGCGTGGTATTATTTCATGACGTCATCATCAATTGGGGTTGCCCTAATGTCAAAAAAAATAAAAAAAAATAAAAAAAAAATAAAAAAAAAAATTAAAAAAAAAATAAAAAAAAATAAAAAATAAAATAAAAAAAAATTTAAAAAAAAAAATCATAAATTTACAGATTTGCATGACAGACAATGTTCCTATGTCTAATACTGATAAATCCGATTAATGGGCTATTTAACGTACACGAACTGACAGGATTTACGGAAATACAACTTAACAAAGTAGAAATAGTGACCAAAGCAAATATTATCATACACATAATTGACATAAAAGAAATTTTAGACTTAATAAACGAATTTTCAACCAATACATACAGCTAATTTAAACGAAGAACAGAAGAATTTACTTATAGCAGAACTAAATCAATTAACAAACAAAATTAAAAATATAATTCCTAAAGAAAATAGAAAGAAAAGTGCTTTATTGAATATAGTCCGATGTACAGCAAAATGGTTATTTGGAACGATGGACGAACAAAACAGACTAGACACATAAAATCACATGAAGACGACAGACGAAAATAATCATAGTCTCATTACCGTAATAAACCAACAAATAATTATAAACAACAATTTAATGAATCTTTCAGACAGCTTAAAAATTGAAAAATAAATATATAGAACCATATCAACTACAACAACAACAACTACAACACTATAAAATACAACCAAACAACCATACAAACACCTGATACCAACTTGTACCCATATGATACCAATTTACCTTATTAAATTTTACTATAAGTTAAGAAATAAAAAAGAGTCTTGTGTGTTGTTATACTTGTATACCAAATTCTGATTAATATGCATATTTCAAGAAAAAAAAACAAACTGAATGATGGTTTTAAGCATATTTATTATCAAGATATTTTTTTTAAATAATAAACATAAGAAAATTACGATATGTATCGGTTATATTATATATAGAATAGCTATTTCTTTAACAATGAAACAGTTTTCAGATCCTCTAAATTTAATATTTATATTATTACTTCAGCTTTTCTCAATGCTTCAATGATGGCAACAATCTCGTTGATATGATAAATATCTCCCGCCTGTAGCGCTGATACAAGCAATTGTAACCGGTCCACCAATTCATTGGGGTCAACCCAAGAAATATACTGTTTTGGTTCGATTGATGTTTGTATTAAATCTCCTCCTCTATGAGTTAAAAGTTTGTTAATAGTTTTTGTATATTTATAGCCACGGTTTCCATTTATTTGTCTTTTGCTGGGTTCGATTGATGTTTGTATTAAATCTCCTCCTCTATGAGTTAAAAGTTTGTTAATAATTTTTGTATATTTATAGCTACGGTTTCCATTTATTTGTCCTTCGCTGGTATAGTGACGTCTATAGGCATTAGTATCGAGCAGAATATTTCTATAATTCTGTAAATCATCTTTATTGTACAGAGTCTTATCTGGAACTTTCATAAATAGTAGCTCATATATGCCCGGAGTACCCTCATAGGTTTTATCTTTTATTAATATTTGACTACCATCGATTGTAAAAATCGAGTTTCCAATTTTCCATTGTTCATTTTCATGATAAACACCATAAGTACTATCAATGAAATCCGGATTATTTACAAATATATTTAAATATTTTGTAGGTATTTCATCAAATTCTCGCTCGTTCATATATTCAATGAGTTCTTGCCGACCTGAAGGAGTTGTCACATATTTACGTATGCTTCTTACATCCGGAGACTTTAATGGTGTTTCAAAAGTATCAGTTAGATTAAGCTTTCGTCCGAATTTGGGTGTTGGAGTTTCAAAGTCTACGTCACTTTCACTATCATCTGTAGATTGAGTTTCCATGTTTTCTTCTTTTTCAGGTTCATATTTACTATGATTATGATTTTCTACATCTCCTTCTCTTTTAGGCTCGAATTTACTGTGTTCATACAGTTTAACTAATTCTTTAAGAGGTCTTGTGATTGGTTTAAAAGTTTGTTCTTGTCGAGTTTCAGCATTAACTCTACCTGTTTTGAATTGCTTATATTTTTTACGTAACGAGTTACTAGACTTTATAATTTGTCTAAGAATATCTTTATCGGTCGACTTCTGCATTTTTCCTTCTTACACAACAACAACAGATTAACAGATATCGTACTGCTTTGTACAGCTTTAATACTGCTTTAATACTGCTTCTGTACTGCTTTGTACAGCTTTAATACTGCTTTAATACTGCTTCTGTACTGCTTTGTACAGCTTTAATACTGCTTTATACAGCTTTAATACTGCTTTAATACTGCTTCTGTACTGCTTTGTACTGCTTTAATACTGCTTCTGTACTGCTTTGTACTGCTTTAATACTGCTTCTGTACTGCTTTGTACAGCTTTAATACTGCTTTATACAGCTTTAATACTGCTTTAATACTGCTTCTGTACTGCTTTGTACTGCTTTAATACTGCTTCTGTACTGCTTTGTACTGCTTTAATACTGCTTCTGTACTGCTTTGTACAGCTTTAATACTGCTTCTGTACTGAGATGTACTGCTTTAATACTGCTTCTGTACTGAGGTGTACTGCTTTAATACTGCTTCTGTACTGAGGTGTACTGCTTTAATACTGCTTCTGTACTGAGGTGTACTGCTTTAATACTGCTTTTGTACTGAGGTGTACTACTTTATACAGCTTTATTACTGCTTTCAGTTTTTAAATATAGTTTTTCAAACTTTTTTTTCTCATATTACTGAATCAAAGTCTTCATATTGATTATATATAGTTGTATTTATTTGATATTGGAATCAAGATAGGAAATAACTTCTCTTGGATGCTGAAAGTGAACAGAATTCAAAGCATATATACAGTATTCATATAAATCTAGAAACATGACTGCTGAGTGTTGAAGGGAAAAGTATAGATTTTTTTTTTTTTTTTTGGTTATTCGAGCCTCAATGTGATTACAACCAACTATACAACCTCACAGCTGTACAACCAACTATACAACCACACAGCTGTACAACCAACTATACAACCACACAGCTGTACAACCAACTATACAACCACACAGCTGTACAACCAACTATACAACCACACAGCTGTACAACCAACTATACAACCACACAGCTGTACAACCAACTATACAACCACACAGCTGTACAACCAACTATACAACCACACAGCTGTACAACCAACTATACAACCACACAGCTGTACAACCAACTATACAACCACACAGCTGTACAACCAACTATACAACCACACAGCTGTACAACCAACTATACAACCACACAGCTGTACAACCAACTATACAACCACACAGCTGTACAACCAACTATACAACCACACAGCTGTACAACCAACTATACAACCACACAGCTGTACAACCAACTATACAACCACACAGCTGTACAACCAACTATACAACCACACAGCTGTACAACCAACTATACAACCACACAGCTGTACAACCAACTATACAACCACACAGCTGTACAACCAACTATATAACCACACAGCTGTACAACCAACTATACAACCACACAGCTGTACAACCAACTATACAACCACACAGCTGTACAACCAACTATACAACCACACAGCTGTACAACCAACTATACAACCTCACAGCTGTACAACCAACTATACAACCACACAGCTGTACAACCAACTATACAACCACACAGCTGTACAACCAACTATACAACCACACAGCTGTACAACCAACTATACAACCACACAGCTGTACAACCAACTATACAACCACACAGCTGTACAACCAACTATACAACCACACAGCTGTACAACCAACTATACAACCACACAGCTGTACAACCAACTATACAACCTCACAGCTGTACTTGGTTGATTGTAATCACATTGAGGCTCGAATAACCAAAAAAAAAAAAAAAAAAAAAATCTATACTTTTCCCTTCAACACTCAGCAGTCATGTTTCTAGATTTAATGAATACTGTATATATGCTTTGAATTCTGTTCACTTTCAGCATCCAAGAGAAGTTATTTCCTATCTTGATTCCAATATCAAATAAATACAACTATATATAATCAATATGAAGACTTTGATTCAGTAATATGAGAAAAAAAAGTTTGAAAAACTATATTTAAAAACTGAAAGCAGTAATAAAGCTGTATAAAGTAGTACACCTCAGTACAAAAGCAGTATTAAAGCAGTACACCTCAGTACAGAAGCAGTATTAAAGCAGTACACCTCAGTACAGAAGCAGTATTAAAGCAGTACACCTCAGTACAGAAGCAGTATTAAAGCAGTACACCTCAGTACAGAAGCAGTATTAAAGCTGTACAAAGCAGTACAGAAGCAGTATTAAAGCAGTACAAAGCAGTACAGAAGCAGTATTAAAGCAGTACAAAGCAGTACAGAAGCAGTATTAAAGCAGTATTAAAGCTGTATAAAGCAGTATTAAAGCTGTACAAAGCAGTACAGAAGCAGTATTAAAGCAGTACAAAGCAGTACAGAAGCAGTATTAAAGCAGTACAAAGCAGTACAGAAGCAGTATTAAAGCAGTATTAAAGCTGTATAAAGCAGTATTAAAGCTGTACAAAGCAGTACAGAAGCAGTATTAAAGCAGTATTAAAGCTGTACAAAGCAGTACAGAAGCAGTATTAAAGCAGTATTAAAGCTGTACAAAGCAGTACGATATCTGTTAATCTGTTGTTGTTGTGTAAGAAGGAAAAATGCAGAAGTCGACCGATAAAGATATTCTTAGACAAATTATAAAGTCTAGTAACTCGTTACGTAAAAAATATAAGCAATTCAAAACAGGTAGAGTTAATGCTGAAACTCGACAAGAACAAACTTTTAAACCAATCACAAGACCTCTTAAAGAATTAGTTAAACTGTATGAACACAGTAAATTCGAGCCTAAAAGAGAAGGAGATGTAGAAAATCATAATCATAGTAAATATGAACCTGAAAAAGAAGAAAACATGGAAACTCAATCTACAGATGATAGTGAAAGTGACGTAGACTTTGAAACTCCAACACCCAAATTCGGACGAAAGCTTAATCTAACTGATACTTTTGAAACACCATTAAAGTCTCCGGATGTAAGAAGCATACGTAAATATGTGACAACTCCTTCAGGTCGGCAAGAACTCATTGAATATATGAACGAGCGAGAATTTGATGAAATACCTACAAAATATTTAAATATATTTGTAAATAATCCGGATTTCATTGATAGTACTTATGGTGTTTATCATGAAAATGAACAATGGAAAATTGGAAACTCGATTTTTACAATCGATGGTAGTCAAATATTAATAAAAGATAAAACCTATGAGGGTACTCCGGGCATATATGAGCTACTATTTATGAAAGTTCCAGATAAGACTCTGTACAATAAAGATGATTTACAGAATTATAGAAATATTCTGCTCGATACTAATGCCTATAGACGTCACTATACCAGCGAAGGACAAATAAATGGAAACCGTAGCTATAAATATACAAAAATTATTAACAAACTTTTAACTCATAGAGGAGGAGATTTAATACAAACATCAATCGAACCCAGCAAAAGACAAATAAATGGAAACCGTGGCTATAAATATACAAAAACTATTAACAAACTTTTAACTCATAGAGGAGGAGATTTAATACAAACATCAATCGAACTAAAACAGTATATTTCTTGGGATGACCCCAATGAATTGGTGGACCGGTTACAATTGCTTGTATCAGCGCTACAGGCGGGAGATATTTATCATATCAACGAGATTGTTGCCATCATTGAAGCATTGAGAAAAGCTGAAGTAATAATATAAATATTAAATTTAGAGGATCTGAAAACTGTTTCATTGTTAAAGAAATAGCTATTCTATATATAATATAACCGATACATATCGTAATTTTCTTATGTTTATTATTTAAAAAAAATATCTTGATAATAAATATGCTTAAAACCATCATTCAGTTTGTTTTTTTTTCTTGAAATATGCATATTAATCAGAATTTGGTATACAAGTATAACAACACACAAGACTCTTTTTTATTTCTTAACTTATAGTAAAATTTAATAAGGTAAATTGGTATCATATGGGTACAAGTTGGTATCAGGTGTTTGTATGGTTGTTTGGTTGTATTTTATAGTGTTGTAGTTGTTGTTGTTGTAGTTGATATGGTTCTATATATTTATTTTTCAATTTTTAAGCTGTCTGAAAGATTCATTAAATTGTTGTTTATAATTATTTGTTGGTTTATTACGGTAATGAGACTATGATTATTTTCGTCTGTCGTCTTCATGTGATTTTATGTGTCTAGTCTGTTTTGTTCGTCCATCGTTCCAAATAACCATTTTGCTGTACATCGGACTATATTCAATAAAGCACTTTTCTTTCTATTTTCTTTAGGAATTATATTTTTAATTTTGTTTGTTAATTGATTTAGTTCTGCTATAAGTAAATTCTTCTGTTCTTCGTTTAAATTAGCTGTATGTATTGGTTGAAAATTCGTTTATTAAGTCTAAAATTTCTTTTATGTCAATTATGTGTATGATAATATTTGCTTTGGTCACTATTTCTACTTTGTTAAGTTGTATTTCCGTAAATCCTGTCAGTTCGTGTACGTTAAATAGCCCATTAATCGGATTTATCAGTATTAGACATAGGAACATTGTCTGTCATGCGAATCTGTAAATTTATGATTTTTTTTTTTAAATTTTTTTTTATTTTATTTTTTATTTTTTTTTATTTTTTTTTTTAATTTTTTTTTTATTTTTTTTTTATTTTTTTTTATTTTTTTTGACATTAGGGCAACCCCAATTGATGATGACGTCATGAAATAATACCACGCTATTTATACCAATAACAATCTCCACACATACACACACACACACACACACACACACATCTATACCCCATCTGGACAAATACAACATCCCCCTATCCAGCATCCTATCTGGATCAATACCAATACATCATCTCTCTCTCTCTCTCTCTTCCATTAACCAATATATATACTCACCAATAACCAATAATCTCTTACAACCAATAATCTACTCTAAAATTAATATCGACAGGTAAAGGGGTACCAAGGTGTATCTAAGCAGGTAATGTGCAAGAGCTTGAACTCGTTTATCAAAAAAAATGATCATATATGTTAGCGAATTGAGGTGAAATTTTCATATCAATCTCACTCGTAAACCAAAAAATTCCATACACAAAAAAATGTAAACAACCTATCATATGAATACTCTAAACCATAAACAATTCGAAAGAATTATTCCTACTCGATGATGACTTCATAAAAAAAAATATCACGCTATTAATAACAATAACAATCTCCATACACACAATCTATCAATTTTCATCATATGTATATGACACCTAATTCATAAAACTAAACAAGCTGATCAAAACCTATTTCACAATATAAACAACGAAAGCATTCTTAAAGTCCAACTAAAAATATAACCCACGTGTTCATTCCTATCAATGTAAATATCAATTTCATCATATGTGAATCATAATTCGTACAACTCTTATCAATCTTGGCATTTCAAAAAAAAAGTCAGTTAGGGATACTACTACTGCCATCTCTGAAGAAACAGCGAAAGCCTTCTCGAAGTCCAACTACCGGTTTGGATCCCCACTAATTAGTATTGCTATCGGCCACCCCACTAATTAGTATTGCTATTCGCCACCTCCGCTCGTGGCGCTAGTGTCGCTAAGGAGAAAGCCAGAAGCCCTGTATACCCACTACTCACTTTAAATGACCATCAACTGTCAACAACATTATGACGTTTATAAAACTGGCCGATATTGAAATGTCACTCATAAAATAAAGTTGTTGCCAATGTGAGAAATTATGTGACAGAACTTATGGCAGGACTAGGTATATATAAAATGTGGGAATAATTTTTGATTCGGAAATTTTCGAAAATTGTGTCCAAGCTTAACTTGGCTTCAAACTATTACAAAAAAAATACAATAATTTGTATTTCTCTTGGTTGCTAATATTCAGTCAGCAATAAAATAATTTTCAGTAGAATGGAAATTGCTGTTTTATATCAGAAATCTTTATTTTTTCAATTACTTTATTATTTTTTAATAATAAAGTATTGTGATCGACACAGAAAAAAAAAAAATTTGCTACCCTGAAATTTTGTTTTTTCGCGTTTCATGACTAAATTAGCCTAAAAAAGCAAAAAAAAAAAATCCGTCCCGCCGTACGCCGTCCGCCGTACATATGGACTCGTACCTCCAAGACCGTTAAAGGTAGAATGTTGGTTTTTAGGTGGATTGTTAATTTGGTAAGTGAGCTCCATTATCCAAATTTTAGGGAGTGTGGGGTGGAAGGGGGAGGCGGGGGGATGGAAAAAGTCGAAAAATATACTTGCTAATATCTTCACCACGAATGCAGATAGAAAGATGAAAATCAGCATACATATAGAGAAGGTTGTGGGACATACTCCAAAAATAATTTAATTTTTTTATCCATTGGCGTCCGAAAAGGGGGGGCTAAAAATAAATTGTCGGTCGAATCTTTTTTTGAAATGGTTATATCTTCGAAACTACTTACCATAAAAAATTCATATTTTGGGACAATTAAGATGGCGTATAGATCCATCAGAATAAGCTTAGAAATAGGCTAATTATTGTAAGGGGGAGGGTCAGGGGGGGTGCAAAGAAAAACACTTAAGAATTAATATCTCAACTATCTCTTAAGCTATGTAATTGAAATTTAAAACATATACTAAGCTATACTAGCGAAATATAAAAAAAATATAAAATTTGGTCATAATAGTAGTGGGGGGAAATGGGGAGCATTTCAAAAATGGTGCACTTTTCAAAATTAGAAATCGTTATATCTCAAAATTGAGTGCAGATATCGAATCAAAAATTCGTCAGATTATAGAACTACATAATTTATAATTTTGAAAAAAATTTTAAGTTAGGGGGTGTAAAGGGAGGGAGGTGGTGAGCAAAAATGTCGAAAATTTTGAGTGATTTTTTTAGGACTCTGGTCAAAGATAGAAACTTTAAATTTTGCATGTGGATACATCTATTTTATATACACAGAAAAAAATAATAATTTGATCCACAATTGTTACGAACCGACCACCACGGTCTAAGGGGCACAAGGTGTTTCATGTGCAGCGAAAAAAACACGAAAACTGAAAATTTTTGGATGTAATTTTAAGGTAGAAACTTGAAAATTTGGAAAATAAATTCAAAAAAAATCCCCAAACGTATAAGATATTAACAATAATAATAATAATAATAATAATAATTATTTATTTCATCAAAAAAAGTTGACTACTACATTTATCCACAGTTGAAAACAATAAAAAAAAGAATAAAAATAATAAAACAATAATAAAACAGAATTAAGTACATGAAAATTTAAACTTTTTACAAAATCAAAGATTATTAACCTCAAGAAAGCTGACTTTTTACTTGTGGGACACTCATGTGAAAATCCAATTGCGAGAAGAAGATATTGAAATCTCTTAACATGAATGAAACTGGTTCATAAAACCCGTAGTTAGTGCGATGCAGCGGAATTCTGCAAAGCTCATAATTTCGCAAAGGACGACATGGAACGTTGAATTTAATCATAGACAGCAATTTGTCAGAGTCAATTATACCTGAAATTACTTTAAAACCAAAAACAACTCTGGCATGTATCCGTCTTTTCTCAAGGGAATCCATAGACAGCAGATTTAAACGATCAATATATGGCGGTAACCTAAGTGGATCGGACCAGGGAAGGCTCTGAAGGACAAACCTTAAGAACCGACGCTGAACTGCTTCGATCCTATCTATATGAACGGAATAAAATGGTGACCAGATAGGACTAGCATATTCTAGGATAGATCGGACGAATGCACAATACAACATTTTCGTTGTAAAGAAATCATTAAATTCTTTCGATTGTCTCCTAACAAAACCAAGGATAGCGTTCGCTTTACCAGCAATGTGATTCACGTGATCATCAAAGGTAAAATTACAGTTGAATAGTACGCCCAAATCACGTACTTTGTCAGAACGAAGTAAAAAGCATCCATCTACAACATAGTCAAAATTCATTGATATTCTCTTCTTAGAATACGAAACAGCAGTGCACTTATTAATGTTGAGATGTAAATTGTTAAGTAAGCACCAGTCATGAAAACGCGAGATGTCACTTTGCAATAATAGACAATCATTGCTGCTGGAGACAATCTTAAAGATTTTCGCATCATCGGCATAGAGAAGAATGTTCGAGTTAGAGATAAACGAACTCACGTCATTAATAAAGAGAAGGAATAGAAGTGGTCCTAGATGGCTACCTTGGGGAACGCCTGAAGTATTAAATATTTCAGAAGATAAGGCTCCACGAAAGTGTACTTTCTGAATGCGATCACTAAGATACGACTTTATTCAAAGGACGAAAATATCAGGAAAACCAAGCAGGCCGAGCTTATGCACAAGAATATTATGGTCAATTTTGTCAAAGGCCTTACTAAAGTCGGTGTATATACAATCGATCTGCTTCCCGTTTTCGATAGCAGAAAGACAGAAGTTCGAAAATTCCATAAGATTAGTTACAGTGGATCTGCCCTTGACAAAGCCATGCTGGAATGATCCAATAATCGACTTGGAATGGAAATACATTACATCACACACAATAGATTCAAATAGCTTAGCAATACATGGAAGATTCGCTATAGGCCTATAATTACTTACATTGTCTCTTTTACCAGACTTAAGCAAGGGCATTATAGTTGAGTATTTCCATGACATAGGAAAAACTCCACTACGAAGTGATGAATTAACTGGTCGAATACCTTTGAAACTTCTACCCCCTCCCATACAAAATTATTTTTTCGACCATTTTTAAGAAATTAATTATCACCTAACTATTAAAAGCTATCAATTTGAAATTTTGCATAAGAACTTATAAAAATATTTAAAATAAAATTATTTTAAAAATTTCAAAATAGCACTTGCCCTTCTACCCCCTCCCATACAAAAGTATGATTTCGACCAATTTCATTAAATCAACTAATAAACAACAAATTAAAAGCTACGAACTTGAAATTTTGTACGAGCACCTTACTAGAGAAAGAAAAGAAAATTGCATCACAAATTTTGCAATTCCCCTACCTTTTCTACCCCCTCCCATACAAAATTATTTTTTCGAGCATTTTTAAGAAATCGGTTATCAGCTAACTCTTAAAAGCTATCCATTTCAATTTTTGCCGGAAAACTTATAAAAATAATTGAAATGAAATTTTGATAAAAGTTTTGCAATCACGCCTGCCCTTCTACCCCCTCCCATACAAAAGTATCATTTCTACCTATTTCATTGAACCAACTAATAACCAACAAGTTAAAAGCTGCGAACTTGAAATTTTGTACGAGAAGACTACAACAGAAAGGAAATAAAATTGCGTCACAATCTTTACGATTCCCCTACCTCCTCTACCCCCTCCCATACAAATGTTGGTTTCGTGAATGTAAAATACACAGAATCTTATTCTATGCAACTTCGTCTATGAAACTGACATTCTATACAGAGAATATTGGACGTCAATTAAAAAACTATTAACATCCACCGACCCTTACTATCAACCCTCATCCCTTCCCTCACAAAACTCAAACTTGCATAAATAAACGAATGAAATATTGGTTATATATACTGAAGCTTTTGAACGTTTCCGCAAAGTGTTGACAACTGTCCTGCCCAAGAACCCCCTTTCACTTAGTCTTCCCTAACCACTCTAACCTGCATATTGACTTTCCCAAGAATAATTAAGTTTCGCCCGACTTGTTGGCAGTTTATTTTTATTAGTTTTTGGTTCATGTCTAAGCTAAGCACTTTAGCAACGGACAATTTAACGCGGTTTTGCTGAAAGTGCTTAAAAGGAGATTCTTTATAAGTTTATTTGTTTAATTTCTGCTCCTGAGGAATAAGAGACATAAATCATGGATCGAGCAAAACCGGGAAAAATTAACGTCTTGCCTCTTGAACGTTTTGCTATTTGAGAAGTACAGGATTATATTTGACTAAAATGCAACAATATGAAAATTTGAAAAATTCATTCATTACATTTTGATTTTTTTTTTTAAACAGGAGAAATGGCGAAAAGATTTCTATGCCAGTCCGAAAAACATTTTAGCACAAAATTAAAAAATCGTTAACATCGTTCTAACATCGGGGAAAAAAGCTGTGTTCCACTATCGTAATTTATTGTTTTCACTTTTTTACCACATGTGTTGTTTGCTTGATACCAGAGTACAAGTTATTTCGATATAAAAATATCGAAATAACCGAAAAGGTAAGGAAACTATAAGGTTCGGGGATAGAACTGTTCCGAGATCTACCAACGTCCATCTTGGTGGCAATATCGGGCTGGTGCGACGTGCTTGCATGTTGCCGGGTCTAGCTACGGGAGTCGTGGGGAGCTCGTTGCACCGATACAGACCATAAAATCATGGCCTGTAACAGCAAAACGAGCTTTAGAGCTCGTCACGTCGACTTACCCCAGAATAGGTAATCAACAAAAAAAAAGGACTTTCTCTGATCGCGGTGCTGACCCAACCAGATGCCTCAACGATGGCGACTGGTGTTAGGTCGCCTTACCCTGCCCACTCGGCCTTAGCCATACAGTCTCCAATAAATCTTCCTTATATGGCCGGCCCCATGAAGAAAGGAGGCATTATGTGGACTTACGACGGAGGCTCTTCAATCAGAGTTATTCCTCCATTTTAATTAGTTCGTACGGAAAAAAGAAGTCCGAATGTATAGCTAATCCTTTTCTCCACCATATTTAATTAAAGAGTATTTTGATAAAGCCAAAACAAGGTTTTTATTTATTTAATTTGATAGAGCTTTTCTTCTCCTTTTTTTTCCTCTGTTTCTGTTTCCAAAGCACAGAAAAGGAAGCAAAACAAGAGGAAATAATTAATAAAAAAACAAACTGTATGTGTATATTAAAGAGTAGTTGGGGAGTTTGTAAAAAAATTTGATTTGGCAAACACAGGAAAAAAAAACAATTCATGTATAAAAGTTGTTTATCTTTTTTTTCTATTTTAAGTACTTAATCGCATGCATTTAGTTCCTTTTTCCTTTTTTTTAAAATTATATTTAGTTCATTTTTTTCTTTTCTTCTTATAATTATATTATTAATTACAACATAAGATAATGCTACTTAATTATAATTGCATCTCGTCGAATAATACCGGAACGTTGCTCGATGTTTGCATTGTTGAACGCCATGCTCGGCTTTTGACGAAAAAACAAAAGATGCATCGTATCATAATCCATCATTAATCGATGGTTACACTTTGTTAAATTCGTTCTATTATTATTTTTTTTCTCTCTCGCAAAGGTATAATTAATTTACATAATTCGCAATCATTTAGGTTTCACTCAAAATAAGAGAGAACAGTTATATATATATATATTTTATTCGCCTGTGCCTTATTTGGCTTAAAAGAAAATAAACTGCCAACAAGTCGAGCGTAACTTTATTATTTTTGGGACAAGTTGAAGATGCATGGAAAGTTAATATGCAAGTTAGAGTGGTTAAGGAATACTAAGTGGAACCCCCTTTTACAAGTGGAACCCCCTTTCACAAGTCGAACCCCCTTTAGGGCAGGGATGTATTATATAATTTAACACTTAACTGCGAATACGATCAGTAGCTCCAGTACATGTAATCAATATTTCGTTTATGCAAGTTTGGGTTTTTATGAGGGGAGGGGGAGGGGTGATATTAAGGGTGGGTGGATGCTTTAATTACGTCCAATATTCTCTGAATAGAATGTCAGTTTCATAGACGAAGCTGTAAAGAATTTTCATAAAATTCGGTGTATTTTACATTCATGAAACCAATCATTTGCATGGGAGGGGGTAGAGGAGGTAAGGAAAATGTAAAATACGTGATGCAGATTTATTTCATTTCTCTTGTAAGGTGCTTGAACAAAATTTCAAGTACGTAGCTTTAAATTTGTTGGTTATTAGTTGATTTATTGAAATTGGTCTAAATCATACTTTTGTTTGGGAGCGGGTCGAAGGATAGGCGCGGTTTCAAAACTTTTGACACAGTTTCGTTTCAATTATTTTTAAAAGTTCTTTTGAAAAATTTAAAAAATTAATAGTTAGGTGATAATTGATTTCTTAAAAATGGTCGAAAAATAATCACTCAAAATTTTGAACTTTTTTGCTTACCACCTCCCTCTCCTTACACTCCCGGCGTAAAATTTTTATCAAAATTAAAAAACTATGTAGTTCTATAATTTGACAAATTTTGGTGTGATATCTGTACTCAGTTTTGAGTTATAACGGTTTGAAATTTTGGAAAGTGCACCATTATTGAAATGCTCTCCATCCGCCACTCCTATTATGTCCAAATGTTATATTTTTCTCGTATTTTGCTAGCAGAGCTTAATATACGTTCCAAGTTAAAATTACATATCTTAATAAATAGCCGAGATATTGATTTGTGTGAGTGGTTTTCTTTGCAATCCCTCCCCTGACCCTCACCTTTACAATAATTAGCCTCTCACTAAGCAGATAGTGTATCTATGTGCCGCCTTACTGATCAAAATATGAATTTTTTATGGTAAGTAATTTCGAACATATTATCATTTGAAAAAAAAATTCGGTCGACAATTCATTTTTAACCTCCTCCCATTTCGGATGCCAATGAATAAGAAAATTAAATTATTTTCAAAGTTTGTCTCACAAACCCCTCTATACGTGTGTTGATTTTTAGCTTCCTAGCTGGAATCATGGTTGAGATATTTGAATTCTTAGTTTTCGGTTATTGCGCTCCCCCCGCCTCCTCCCCCTGAACCCTTACACCCCGAAAATGGGTGTCCGCCTGAGATCCGCAACTATCTACATACAATCCCCACAAAAATAAACTTTCTATCTTGAAGGTTTTGGGAGTTAATGTGCGCTGAGCGTGCACGTCGACGGACGGCGTACAGACGGATTTGTTTTTTTTTTGCGAAGCGAATGAGTTTACAAAAAAAACACGACGAGTCGCAATCGTTTCCTCTCGCACTAACGCATAGAATTCAAACGAGAAAAAAAACGCAGATTTGCGATAAAATGAGAAAAGATAGTCGAATCCTTTCTTCGATGCCAAAAGACGCGCATAAAAAACCAAAAAAACTTGACCGGAGCAAAACGTATGGTAGAGTTTTCCACTGTGTCCGTCTATTCCGAATTGAACGGATTTTCCGAGCTGGTTGAAGGAAATTTTTCCTTCCGTGTGCAGCACAATAACAGCTCGATTTCTTGCTGGCAATCTATCACTGTCCTTCTCGAAATATCCAACTTGTTAGTTTACACAAAAACTGCTTCTTTGATGAAACCAGAGTACAACAGAGTAGGACAGCTCAGCTAAAAATGCGACCCGGCTCCGAAAATTTGCCGAAAACACACTCGTGTTTCATCGCCGATACGTGTGCTTCCTCTCTCTCACGCTTACAGTGAACATTTAATGTGATCTTTCCATTTCATTCTCGCAAAAATTTTTTTTTTATTAGACAGGAGCAAGCGAAAAATATCGAAAACATTGAGCGGAAAGAGAATCGTCGACCACCCGCCAACCATCACCCGCGCACCCGCCGTTCAAGTTGAATACGACGCGAGCAAAAGCTGTAAGAACGCCATGTACGAGAATGAGAGGTAAAAAGTGTCGCGGACTCGGCGCACATGTTCCACCAAAACTGAAAACCGGAATTTGAGGTGAAAAAAACCTGAATTTGAGGCGAAGCACGTGACAAACATGTTAACCCGGGCAAGTATACGAGTGGTCCTACCAGAGTACATTTACAGAGTACGCGACACTTTTTACCTCTCATTCTCGTACATGGCGTTCTTACAGCTTTTGCTCGCGTCGTATTCAACTTGGACGGCGGGTGCGCGGGTGGTCGACGATTCTCTTTCCGCTCAATATTTTTGATATTTTTCGCTTGCTCTTGTCTAATAAAAAAAAATCTTTGTGAGAATGAAATGGAAAGATCACATTATATGTTCACTGTAAGCGTGAGAGAGAGGAAGCACACGTATCGGCGATGAAACACGAGTGTGTTTTCGGCAAATTTTCGGAGCCGGGTCGCATTTTTAGCTGAGCTGTCCTACTCTGTTATACTCTGGGTCCTACTCTGTAAATGTACTCTGGATGAAACATGCTCGTATTTTCGATTCTTTGTTTGGAACTTCTACTGACACGACCGCTTTGTAAGTGTAAGTCGGGCTTCTTTTTGATGGTGTGTGTAACCGTTCCCATGCAAATTCAGAACCCGACTCGTGGTTTTCGATCGTTCTCTCCCCCTCCTTCTACACAGTCCCATTGTTGCCATGACCTGTTCGGGGTTGCAGAGTGGCACGGCGTATTTTAGTTGAGCTGATCCTGGTTGTGATATTGACTGGGAATTGTTCATTAAAAGGGTAGGTGTCCAAGATGTGTAGAAGGAGCTTCGAGAGTTTTCGCAGACGCGCCAAACTCGCCACATACAACACATGCAGCGTTCTCATCACTCTATTTCAGGCAATGAATTAGTCGTCTGTTACAAATGCCCAGTACCGAATCCATTGACGTTAACATCGAGTTAAATTTGGTTAACAATGCGACAGCAATACATTTTTTCGTCATGAATGTTGCGTTAGTTTGACGTAGATTTTTTAACTACATGTCATCAATTAAAAAACGTGAAAAATTACCGTTAACATGTACTGAAAATGCTAACATTAAATACACGAACGAACTGGCCCTTTTCTGCTGTTTCGGGTTTGGCCACGGAGCCGTTAATCGAGCTGTCACTCGTCGATATTTAAAAAATCGATGAGTGACAGCTCGTACTGAAATGATGCTAACAAGATTGCGATTTCACTAAAACTACTTAAAACGTATTTCTCGGGAGTTTAAATTTAAACGTGGCCTTAAATTTCAACGGAAAAGAAAGGTACAACTTCGTAATAGTTGCGGAAGTAAAAAATGCACTAAAAAATGGTCCACGGCACGTATTATGAATTAAAAACTATAAATTAAGTAATTTTATGGCCCGCTCGGTACTTTTTATACTGATTTTCTACCCGTTTTAAAAAGTGATTTTAAACTTTTTAAAACACCAATTTCGCCATTTGTCTGGGTGGTATTTTAATTATAATGCACAATAACATAAAAAACACCCTTATAATATTGTCCCGACACTATTTACTACGCATTTTTCGCCTCCCGGAAGGCGAAAATTAACAAATTAGAGAACTATTAAATGACCGTCCATGTTTACGGTTTTTCCGTATTCCGAATGACAGTTCCACTGTTGAGCATTGCCAGATACATAAACCAAGTGGGTTTTACATAATTTCCCGCCGAGGGAAAATGTGTTTTTGGGATATTATTCAAAATGAATATTCATTCATTTTTTATTGCGAATGAAATTGTATTTCTTTTCTGAATTTTTTGTCGCTTTCACTAGTCCTGCGGGGCTTTTCATCGTATTCGTATCTAACGTACTTCCTTGCGTAGCCGTAGTTGGATACGAAAAACAGGGTTTAATAATGAAAGCCCCGCAGGGCCACCCAAAACGTAGTTCTTTGCGTAGCCGTAGTGGGATACGAAAAACAGGATTTAATAATGAAAGCCCCGCAGGACCACCCAAAACGTAGTTCTTTGCGTAGCCGTAGTTGGATACGAAAAACAGGGTTTAATAATGAAAGCCCCGCACGGACACCCAAAACGTAGTTCTTTGCGTAACCGTAGTTGGATAGGAAAAACAGGGTTTAATAATAAAAGCCCCGCAGGGCCACCCGAAACGTATTTCTTTGCGTAGTCGTAGTTGGATACGAAAAACAGGGTTTAATAATGAAAGCCCCGCACGGACACCCAAAACGTAGTTCTTTGCGTAGCCGTAGTTGGATACGAAAAACATGGTTTAATAATGAAAGACCCGCAGGCCCACCCAAAACGTAGTTCTTTGCGTAGCCGTAGTTGGATAGGAAAAACAGGGTTTAATAATAAAAGCCCCGCACTTGTACTACAATCTCTGGGCCTTGCACGTATTTTTTCACATCTTTATCAAATTTTTACCGGAAAACCTGTGATTATGAATGAGCAGATTCATCCCGATGTAATAAAAGCTTTCATCGACAGAACTGAGTGATTGACTGTGGGTGGGTACTAGGGTTAGTGTGTAACGAAAAACGTATTTCTTTGCGTAGCCGTAGTTGGATACGAAAAACAGGGTTTAATAATGAAAGCCCCGCAGGGCCACCCAAAACGTAGTTCTTTGCGTAGCCGTAGTTGGATAGGAAAAACAGGGTTTAATAATAAAAGCCCCGCAGGGCCACCCAAAACGTAGTTCTTTGTGTAGCCGTAGTTGGATACGAAAAACAGGGTTTAATAATAAAAGCCCCGCAGGGCCACCCAAAACGTAGTTCTTTGCGTAGCCGTAGTTGGATAGGAAAAACAGGCTTTAATAATAAAAGCCCCGCAGGGCCACCCAAAACGTAGTTCTTTGCGTAGCCGTAGTTGGATACGAAAAACAGGGTTTAATAATAAAAGCCCCGCAGGGCCACCCAAAACGTATTTCTTTGCGTAGCCGTAGTAGGATACGAAAAACAGGGCTTAATAATGAAAGCCCCGCAGGGCCACCCAAAACGTAGTTCTTTGCGTAGCCGTAGTTGGATAGGAAAAACAGGGTTTAATAATAAAAGCCCACATTTATTAATCACATTGCTAATGTTAGCCAGATGAAAGCGCATGTCGCGTTTGTTTGTTTTGTTCTTACAAAGAAGACAACTGTGATTTAGAAACTTAACTTTTTTTCGTTCAAGCTTCTAGCGTGATACGCAAGCAAGTCTGTACCGCTCGTCGTCCGCTGGATTCTGACCTGATAGCATTACGTGTAAGATCTTTGAGCATCGGAGTAATGTTGATGGTATTGAAAAATTTAATTATAAGTACAAAAGCGTTTTCAGGTCCTTAAGGCGTGATCATGGCGACAGTTTTGCATCCTGTTGTATATTCTAGCATTAAATTTCTGCCTAACTAGATTTCAAATTTCTAACTTGAATGTGGATCTTTCACTCCTATCAACAAAATAGCATTTTTTCGTGAAGACCTTTCAGATAGTCATAGAATCTACTACACAGTTTATTTATTTATTTATCATAGCAAGATATTTAGTTACATAATAATTAATTTATATTTTATAACACGTGATTTTTGATTTTATATTCGTTAAACATTTATTTCTGCTTAACCTAAAAAAACACATCTGTTCTCTTTTACCTTCAATACAATTGTGTCAGAATTCCGCGCCAAAACCCTCTAGCGCACCACACGGCTCTTTTCTACACTAAACGAGTGCGCTCAATGACCGGACTGTGCACATGGGTGCGCGAGGTGGCTTTGAGCGGTTACAAATTCAAATTTAAATTTGGCTCTAGGTTATAATTTTAATTTAATTTAATTTAATGTAACTTAAAACAATTTAACTTACGTAACTTAATCTAAACTAGTAAGATGGGCACTGGTAGAAGGATGGTCATACAGGGTTTGGGATACTTTATAAAACAGAGCGCAGTCTTAGTTTGTATGTCAATTTACTCATTGGAGGTGTGTAGTGTATACTGAATTTGTTAAATACTCTACAGCATCTGTTAATAGGCTCATTTTGTCTGTAAACTGTACTATACGGATATTCCTTTAGTAGTCCTGAATGTCTCGTCAACCTGACATTGTCATTGGATCTGAATTTATTTGAGATGTGATCTACCATAATATCGCCATTCAAAACATCTAAGGTAAACCAGGATGTGAGCATAGTTCTTCTAGAACTAAGAAGTAAAAGATTTATTATTTGGAGCCTAGTTGCGTACGGTGGAAGGTTCTCAAAGTCTCTAGGATCATACAAGTCCCTAAGAGCAAAGAGAAGGAATTGCTTCTGTATTGACTCTATTCTGTTGCTGTATAACTGGAAAGAGGGAACCCAAATGGGATATGCATATTCCAGAAGAGGACGGACAAGGGAACAGAATAATGTTTTAGTGACCCATACATTCTTAAACTCTTTGGCTCTTCTCTTAATAAATCCAAGTCTATTGGCTTTTGAGATTAACCGGTTGTAGTGAGATTTAAAGCGTTTCTTGTCGAGTAGAATGCCGAGATCCTCAATTTGATCTACACGATGTAGTTGAGATCCACTTAGGAAATAGTCATGTAGGCATGTGGATCTTTTATGTGAGAAGCTTATCACGTGGCATTTACCGACATTAAGCTCTAACTTGTTCTGACTACACCACTCATCTAGTGCAATAAGCTTATATTGCAAGAATGCGGCATCAGCGGGTGAGGTAACAGTATGATATATTTTCAGATCATCAGCGTACAACAGATGCGAGACATTTTTTAATACTTCAGATAGATCTGAGATGAAAATATTAAATAAGAGAGGTCCTAAGTGACTCCCCAGAGGACACTACTATTTCCTTGGAAATAGAGCCTTGGAACTTGACAAATTGAGTTCTATTGCTAAGGTAGGATTTAATCCAGTCAAGAAGGGATCCTGTACCACTAATTTTTTTTAATTTTAAAATCAGGATGATGTGATCAACTCGGTCGAAGGGTTTGTTAAAGTCAGTGTATACTGCGTCAATTTGATGCCCATTTTGCAGTGAGCAGAGTGTATCAGATACTAGAATCATGAGGTTAGTCATGATTGAGCGCCCTTTTCTAAAACCGTGCTGCTGGTCATTAAGAATAGGGTTGATTATTTTGGTTAATTTGTCGCAGATAATTTTTTCGAATAATTTCGGTATAGCTGATAGAATAGCTATACCTCTATAGTTCTTCACATTTCGTTTGTCACCATTCTTATGGATGGGTGTGAGATGCGACGATTTCCAAGCCTATGGGAATACTCCCAATGAGAGTGACTTGTTAAAGAGCCAGTATAGAGGTGTTGAGAGCTGAAGGGCACATTTCGATAAAAATAAGGGAGGAATAAGATCAGGACCTGGACCTTTTCTGACATCAATAGTTAAAAGAGTATCAAGCACCTCCTCAATGGTTAATGAAATATTTTCAACGAGCGGAGGAACCGAAATGTTGGGCTCGATTTCGGTCGAATCCGACTGGGCTCCAAAAACGTCGCGAAAACGGTCAGCAAACATATCGCAGATATCATGCTTACAGGAAGATTGCGTGATTCCATTGGACATGGTTACGAGATAACCCGAACTTTTACGTTTTGTGTTGTCGAAAAATCTTTTTGGTTCTGTTATGATATCTTCACCGATTTTTTTACATAACCCTCATATGCAGTCCGGGATTCAGAAGAGAACTCTGATGCCAGCGTGTCATATTTTTTTGGAGATTGGGAGAAATTGGGCCCACTTTCTTAAGCTTTTTGAATAGCTTATTTCTTCTATTCCGCAGTGATCATAGGGTTTTATCCCTGGTTAGTTCCGATAATTTATCTTTTTGCTTTATTACAGGGACTTACTTGATAGCAATTTCAAAGATCACATCGTAGAATGCTGTTATGGCATTGTCAAGATCATTAGATGAGAACAGGGCTGTCCAGTCTATCGTGAACAATTCATTATTAATGCCATTGAAATTAGCATTACGGAAGTCAAATACAATATTATTATTGTAAGAGTGAACAAAATTAGTGTGATCGTATGGTAGATCTACTATGATGGCGGAGTGATGTTGAGTATTAGAGAAAAGATTCTCAGCGTCAGAGGCATGGCCAACAATCACTTCATCATATGCGACGGTAGAGATCATATCAAGCCATCTCCCATTTTTATTGGGTAAATTCACTAGCTGATGTAAGTCGTTATTATACAGAGTGTCGATAATAGTTGTGTCAATATCAGACGTGAGATTCCCCGGTATAATAGTGTTATCCGAATGATTCGTGTGAAAAGAGATACTTGAGCGATTAAGATCGCCGAGAAGGAAAATATTGTCATTTTCTGCTAAAGAGCAGTTGACACTATGACAAATGTCAAGAATGTCGTGGTATTTTTGGTCTTCAGAGTTAGGCTGGATTTATACAATACCAATGTAAACACATTTATTGATCGTTTGATTCTGATAAATTTATGTTCAAAAAGTGTTGATGGTGTTGTGTTGACAATCTCGCCAGATAGAGATTTATGAACTGCAATCAGGACGCCTCCTCCTTTTAAAAGACTTGTTGTGCTGTAATTCCTGTCATTTCTGTATATGGTCCAGTCGTTTTCCAGTATTTTTTTCATTTTTGAAGGAGTCGTTTAGCCCAGTTTTCGTAATAATTATGACATTAAAGTGACAAGATTTTGCGTCAATGAAGAGATTATTTAACTTCCCTCTAGTGCCACCTCCATTGTGGTAAAAAAAACGAAGGTTATTTTTTGAATTAGGAACGAAAAGACCGATTTTGATCTTCCCGGCTTTTTTGCATATCAGAAATATGCTTCGAGGAAACATGGGAACCGTATGTCGCGAGATCCTTATGAACTTGGTCAGGAAAAGATTGAACTGCTCGTGGAAGCGTGTATAGATCAGCCGCAACGTTTTTAAATCCGTTGGAAGCCCTTCTTGTTGAATGTATAGCATTAGACTGGTTTTGGTTTTGCCGTTAATGCAGGTTGAATCAGATTTGTTGTGCATATACGCAAGATACAGCCGCACGTTCTCAAATATTCTGTGCTCTCTCAATCGTGATAATAAGTATCTGTTCTCCTCAGAATTTGCAGAGTTCATCGAGAGCTTTAGGACTGGAGGAAAAGTGGGTCAAGGAAAGGGGGGTTATTGTGACCAGCGACTGCAGATTTAAAATTTACGTGAGACTTTTCATTTTTATCCTCAATATATATTACTGACGACGAGGGGTAAGGATTAATTGTTTCTCCACGCACGAAATTATTGTACGGACCAGAAGCTAGGGCAGGATTCGAAGTAGGAATTGGGGCTAAATTTGAGGTAGGAAGTGGAATCGAAGTAGGAACTGGGACTAGGTTTGAAGTAGGTAATGGATTCGAAATAGGAAGGTTCATGGAATGAGGCAAAGAGTTTTTACTGGAGTTCATGTATTAGGCTTTCGAGGCAAAGAGTTGGGAGAAGTTTGTTTTCTTATTTGTATTCGTAACTATTTTATTCCTAGATTTATTGTTACTATTAATTTTTTGGCTATTATTGTTGTTATTCTGATTACTACTATTGTTATTGCCATACTTATTGCGCTTCAAATTTGACTTCCAGTGGCTGATTTCCATGTTGTTCCATTTGAAGACGCCCGATTTCGTGCTGAAGAAGAGCCAGTCATACTGTCTGGGCATGTACAGTTTGAAATTTGTGTACTTAATCCCACTAAGTCTGCGGGTCGGTAGCTTCTCGCATTTACAGCCTGTTATAGAAAATTTATCTGTAAGAGTTTTACACAGCCATGATTCATTCGAGTTCGGTGGAGCTCCCGTACCAAAATAAGCAAATGTTTCTGGCGATTTTTTTATTTCCTTCTTATTAATACTATTGCTTCTTGATTCTTGCATCCCAATCAGCTTGAGACCAAGTTGTGTTGAATTGAACCAGCGATGTCTTCGGTGCGTCAAGATCTTTTTCAGGTAGGTGTACTTTTGGCAGCGAGAACGTTTGAACAGGCGATAACGAAACTGTCTGAATATGAAGGTTTTCTTGCGAGAGCTGAGATGAAGAGGGGTCTCGTGATTCATCAGTTTTGTCCCCACCAACAAATCGGGTGATGGCCAGTTCGCGTTCAAAATCAACAAGTTTTGTTGCTAAATCGTCGGGCTGCCTGATTTCGAAACCAGAAGTGTGACGTAGTTGATCTGACACGGTCACAAGAGATTTGTCGGCATTGGCAACAAGCACCTTAATTGACCTGACTTCGTCATGAATGTTGTTGAGCTTGGATGTAACAGCATGCCCGTCCGGAGGCGAGACGTTGTCTGTTAACGTAGCAGAGATGTTGTGCGATAAACTATTTATTATCGTCGTCAATTTCGAATCCGATTGCGTCCACTTCTTCTGCAATTTGGATATGTCGTGTTGAATTAAACTGCAACATGAGTGTAGCTTGTCCAGTTGAGATCCGTAATCACGAAATTCTTCGATACAACAGCATGCCCGTCCGGAAGCGAGACGTTGTCTGTTAACGTAGCAGAGATGTTGTCCGATAAACTATTTATTATCGTCGTCAATTTCGAATCCGATTGCGTCCACTTCTTCTGCAATTTGGATGTGTCGTATTGAATTAAACTGCAACATGAGTGTAGCTTGTCCAGTTGAGATCCGTGATCACGAAATTCTTCGATACAATCGCTTAGGGTCCGATAGGCTATTAGCTTTATTTGCTATGAAAGAACAAACACTTTTTAGATCTTCTAAGGCAGTGTTGTTCGAGTCAATTCGCGATAAAGTAATGTTAACCAATCTCAGAACGTTAACCAATCTCAGCACTACACTCGGTGCATGTAAAGCTACTTGAATTTTTCGAGATTTGAGAAGATGTGACACAATCAATATGGAAGCTATGCTCAAAAATTCCATCACATGTGATACGATTGTCATTGCTCAGTATCTTTGCGCAAACACCACATAATTCAAAGGATGGTGATGATGAAGACATATCGCAATTCAAATTTAGAGTCTCTGGGTATTTAGATAAAATTGGTCAAATTTGCACGCACTAGCAATTAAAAAGAGTCCACTGTTATGTTAATTTTATGCAATCGGTTAATAACTGCAAGTCATCGAAATCGAATGTAGAAAATAGAAGAACTAGGTCAAGTTTGCAGAAATGATTACCGATAGTTCACAGTTATGCAATTACTTTAATTTAATTCAATCAGTCAATAACTGCAGAGTCAACCAAAACGCACAGGCAAGCGGCACACACAACAAGTTATAACAACACTATATAAAATATATACAGGGTGTTTGGTACTCCGTACATAACCTTGTAAGGGGTTATTCCTGGATATATTTCGACCAAAAAATTGTTCTACAGAGATGGCCAATTTTCAATATCCACGGAGATACAGGGTGATCAAGAAAAGTCCTTCGGACCTGTACCCTCACTCACTCAAAACGCTATATCTTGAAAACCAATAATCGCATTTCAAAGTGTTATAGCTTGTTTTTTAGGGAATCAAATTATCTTTCATTTAGTGTTATAGTCCGTATTGTACCTGTACCCAATCCTGAGGTATTTCCTTTAGACCACAAATTTTTGATACTTTGACCCTCAAAATTCTGTGATCAATGTAGTTTTTCTCAAGAAAACGCATTATAAAAATGTCATTTTAATGTTGTTTTTTTATGTGCCATATTATTGCCTACAAAAGATGCACACATACTTATGACTTAGGTTTTCCCGTTTTCCAGGTAATAAGCGAAAATACATATGGCTTAAAAATAAAATATGCCATAAACCAACCCTCGTTCTAAAAAAACTACCTGAAATGTTGTTAAACTGAAATATTCTTTGTGTCCTTTAATTACTATTTAAATTATCAATGAATGTCCTTTAGGTAGTATTAAAATTATCGAGAAAATGAATTAAATTAAAATGAGTTTCAACACAACTAGGTGCAGCACTTTGCCCTTTTTAATGGGTTACCTAACAAAATGAAAAGCCTATAAAAGCAAACCATACTTCATATTTTTATCAGTTTTAGTTAAATTTGTAAAAGAACAAGGTGTCACTAAAATTTAGAAAAGAATTTCGAAATGCCTGAGTTCACGAACGAAGAATATGCAGACATAATTTTCCTCTATGGAGAGTGTCAGGGAAATGAGCAAGCGGCGCGATCTTTGTATCATCACAGATTTCCCAATCGTCGAATACCTTACCCGAGAGTATTCCAAGACGTTTACAGAAGGATTAGGGAAACAGGCAGTGTTAGGACAAGCAGAGTGAATGCAAGTCCTGGGCCGGTAATCGCTGTCTCAATTGATCAACGAATCCTAGCTGCAGTTCAAAATGATCCATCAACTAGTATACGACGCTTGGCATTGCGGTTTAACGTCTCTACGTGGAAAGTTTGGAGTGTCCTGAAAGCAGGACGTTTGCATCCCTACCACCACACACCAGTGCAGGAGCTGTTACCCATTGATTTACCCAAAAGGATGGAGTTTTGCAATTGGCTCCTTGAACGACAAATAAGTGACGAGAATTTTATCAGCAACATTCTTTGGACGGATGAGTCCCAATTCACCAGGGACGGTATCACAAACTTCCACAACTTACACACATGGGCTGAGAGCAATCCACATACAAGAAGGGAGGCATCATTTCAGCACTGATTCAGTGTCAATTTATGGGCAGGTGTGATTGGCAACGATTTTATTGGTCCTATTAGGCTTCCGCCTACCTTAAATAGTTCCAATTACTTGCATTTTTTGACAAATGATCTACAGGAGTTATTGTATGATGTGCCACTGCAACGATTGGCTTCCATGTTTTACCAACACGATGGTGCTCCAGCTCATTACGGCCGACAAATCAGAGATTGGTTAAATTCCAATTATAGCAATCGCTGGATCGGTAGAAATGGACCGATACAATGGCCTGCAAGATCCCCTGATTTAACTATTATGGATTTCTTTGTATGGGGACGGATGAAGGATCTTGTCTACGCAACGGAAGTAGTAAAGTTGCAGGATCTAAACACCAGAAACGATGCGGCAGCAACAGAAGTAAGGCAGCAGTTGAGGAGTATGAACACAAAGAGAACACTGGCAAAACGAGCTTTAGCGTGCATTCAAAATGAAGGTAGCCATTTTGAACATTTATTGTAATTAATGAAAATTTGAAATAAACCGTAAAAACCATTCTTAAGTTCTTTTAGTTCAAGCGGAGAGTGTTGATCAACCTATTCTTGCTTTTTTGACAAAAGTGCTAAATTATTGGAATGATAATTTCTTCTAAACTATAAAACTTATGCAATGCAAGTGTATGCGTCTTTTGTAGGCAATAATATGACACAAAAGAAAACAACAATAAAATGACATTTTTATAATGGGTTTTTTAGAGAAAAACTACATTGATCTTAGAATTTTGACGGTCAAACTGTCAAAAATTTGTGTTCTGAAGCAAATATCTCAGAATTGTATACAGTTACAATGCGGACTATTACAGCAAATGAAAGGTAATTTGATTCCCTAAAAAACAAGCTATAACACTTTGAATTGTGATTATTAGTTTTCAAGATATAGCGTTTTGAGTGAGTGAGGGTACAGGTCCGAAGGACTTTTCTTGATCACCCTGTATCTCCGTGGATATTGAAAATTGACCATCTCCGTAGAACAATTTTTTGCTCAAAATATATCCAGGAATAACCCCTTACAAGGTTATGTACGGAGTACCAAACACCCTGTATATTAAAAAAAAACAAGCACAATACGACCGAGTAACTCCAAAAAAAAAGGCAAATAATTAGTATTTCGCGGAGCTATATGGAAACACGACTGTACTGTAAGGCGGTCAATTTCTTCAAATGTTTGTTATTTAATATGACGATGCTACAAATAATAAGGTTCGTTTATACCGGATGCGCAGAGTCGAGCATTCCTGAGCCGAGCAAAATCCATCCATATGCAGCTTAGAGTACCTCCATGCAAGAGAAATGTCCCTGCTCCCTGTCGTAGATAACCCGCGTCTACCAAACTCTTCTTTCAGCTCCGCTAATTTTAAGTCTTTTAAATAACGCGGCATTCTCACTACCGATTATTTTAAATTTACGTCACTAATTAAAGTCACTGCTCACTCGAGAATATTCGTTTTCACAAAATTCTCACTGTCCGTTCGAGAATTTTAGTTCCGCGATTTTACTTCGCTAATTTACGTCACTGCTCACTAAATTACCCGAGAATATTCGATTTCACAAAATTCTCACTGTCCGTTCGAGAATTTTAGTTCCGCGTTTTTACTTCGCTAATTTACGTCACTGCTCACTAAATTACCCGAGAATATTCGATTTCACAAAATTCTCACTGTCCGTTCGAGAATTTTAGTTCCGCGATTTTACTTCGCTAATTTACGTCACTGCTCACTAAATTACCCGAGAATATTCGGTTTCACCAAATTCTCACTGTCCGTTCGAGAATTTTAGTTTCACTTTTCCGCTCTCACAAAATTATCCGTTCCGAGAATTTTTAATTTCACTCGCGATTTTTAACCCGAATTTATCCTTGGAATCCCACTTCTGACACCAATTGTTGCGAGCTAGGGGTTCGTCAGATTCCAAAGAAAACTCAATTCGTTTTTAAAATATAACGAATATAACGATAATTTATTTATTGCACTTTATACACAATTTCCCGATCACTTCACTAAATTCGCTCTAAAAACTTAATTCGCACAATCCAGGAACACCGGCAATCTATCACTTTCGCTTATTTACACCGATAGGTGTTTTCCATGAAACTTTCACTCAGTAACTGGATAACTTGTCGTGAGCTCTGGCTATTTATAATGGATTTATCCGAGTCTCGAACCTTCTCTGGTGTATGTTTTTCTGTTGCGTCTGGACTATTCTGGAAGTTACTAGATGGCGTCGGGTGTCATTGTCTGTGTCTTTGAGAAATTACTAGAAGCCCTCTACATGTTGGAAGAATATTCTAAATAGTTCTGGTAGATTTGAGAGAGATCATTGCCAGGTCTATAACATTACCCTCTCCTTAGTCCCTGTTCGTCCCGAACAGAGTCGTTCATTTCCGCAATGGCACCGTGGTACTTTGTTAGTCGGTCGAGATGTACCACTTTCATTTTAGTGCGGGGTTTTCGCTGATTCCATCCATCCTCTGGTTCGATCGTTAACCTCCAAATGGTTTTTCCGGCTTCTTTTTCCTTCTCACGTTCGCGTTCTTTCTCCGTTTCCTTTTCGCGCTCATTCCCCTCCTTAGCGGCACGTTTACTTCCCTTTTCTCGTTCCGCATTCTTCCTTTCGCGATCTTCTCGATCATATCGCTTCCCATGTTTGGTCTTGTCACGATTATTCGCATGAAGTACTTGACCGTCACAACTTCTACCCGTTCGTTCGCGATCCTTATTCGATTGTCCATCTTTGCTTCCATGATCTTTCCCGATGTATTGTTCTTGTCGCAATCGATCTTGCCGACTCGAGGCTTTCGACCGACTCCGGCATCTTTTATCCAAACCGTGTGTAAGATTTGAACTCTGACGACTAGTTCTTGACCAAGATCTACCTGCCCGATCTCTATCTTCGCGTTGTTTAGCAGCGCAGCCGGAACAATAGTTGGTCGCTTTCCGGCAGTCGAATCTCAAGTGTCCTGCCTGTCCACAATTCCAGCATCGGGGGGCACCAAATCTTTCGCTCCGCTTGGTGTACTCGGCTTTCTGGCACACACATTCTTCTACTATTTCTCGAACTCGGTAGTTACTCCGCGAGCTTTGCTTGGCAGCTTCGAACGTCAGCCCATATACTAAGGCTTCGCCAATCGTTTTCTTACCTGCCAGTTTTAACGCCTGTTGCAGCTCTCTGTCCAGTACAGCATTGTTGAATGCGAAAACAGCCGTATCGTTGCGTTGCTCTGTTTGCGCATTGGGCAGCGATAATAATGTGAGTCGTTCAATATCGCGTGCCAGCTCCTGAAGTGTTTCACCATTCTTTTGAGTTCGGTTGTACAGCTCTATTTTGTAGATCTCTTTCATGCGGTCACTGCCGTAATGAAGATCCAATGTTTGGACTAACGTTGAAAAATTTTGTTGTTGCTCCTGCGGAATCGTTTGAAGAACCTCCGCTGGTGGACCTCTTAACGCCAATATAAGAGCCGTTCCTCGTTCGAGATCATTCCAATGGTTGTTTCTGGCGGCAGCCTCAAATTGGATCTTATAAATAGCCCACGGTGTCTGTCCATCGAAGATTGGAGCTTTGAAACCCTTATGCGTAACGTGCTCTGCTTTCATGACTCCGACTGCTTTCACGTTATCCAAGTCCCTTTTTAGGCGCTCGACTTCTTGTACAATCCCGGATATCTTTTCCGTAATTTGCTCTTCGAATATTCGAAGTTTCTTCTCAACGTTTTCTTCTATGGCCTTACCCATGGTGTCTATTTTATCATTTTGCAGCTCCAATTTTTGGTTAAGGTCCTTTGAAGTCTGGTCTAATTTCTCTAGTTTCTGATTAATGTCCGCTGATAGTTGTTTAATGTCCGCAGATTGTTGTTTAATGTCCGCAGATTGTTGTTTAATGTCCGCTGATTGTTGTTCTAATTTCCGATTCATGTCCGTTGTCACAGCTGATTGTTGCTCTAATTTCTGATTAATGTCTGCTGATTGTTGATCCAATTTGTGCATCATTTGTTGCATTAACTGTGTCAGAGCATTCGATGCACCAGAACACTCCTCTCCACGAGCTTCTTTGATTTGGAATTCGAAACTATCTGCATCTTTACCCTCAGCCTGCAGTGTCTCGATCATACGGCTGACAAGTTCAGACTTGCTCCCTGTCGTAGATAACCCGCGTCTACCGAGCTCTTCTTTCAGCTCCGCTAATTTTAAGTCTTTTAAATAACGCGGCATTCTCACTACCGATTATTTTAAATTTACGTCACTAATTAAAGTCACTGCTCACTCGAGAATATTCGTTTTCACAAAATTCTCACTGTCCGTTCGAGAATTTTAGTTCCGCGATTTTACTTCGCTAATTTACGTCACTGCTCACTAAATTACCCGAGAATATTCGATTTCACAAAATTCTCACTGTCCGTTCGAGAATTTTAGTTCCGCGTTTTTACTTCGCTAATTTACGTCACTGCTCACTAAATTACCCGAGAATATTCGATTTCACAAAATTCTCACTGTCCGTTCGAGAATTTTAGTTCCGCGATTTTACTTCGCTAATTTACGTCACTGCTCACTAAATTACCCGAGAATATTCGGTTTCACCAAATTCTCACTGTCCGTTCGAGAATTTTAGTTTCACTTTTCCGCTCTCACAAAATTATCCGTTCCGAGAATTTTTAATTTCACTCGCGATTTTTAACCCGAATTTATCCTTGGAATCCCACTTCTGACACCAATTGTTGCGAGCTAGGGGTTCGTCAGATTCCAAAGAAAACTCAATTCGTTTTTAAAATATAACGAATATAACGATAATTTATTTATTGCACTTTATACACAATTTCCCGATCACTTCACTAAATTCGCTCTAAAAACTTAATTCGCACAATCCAGGAACACCGGCAATCTATCACTTTCGCTTATTTACACCGATAGGTGTTTTCCATGAAACTTTCACTCAGTAACTGGATAACTTGTCGTGAGCTCTGGCTATTTATAATGGATTTATCCGAGTCTCGAACCTTCTCTGGTGTATGTTTTTCTGTTGCGTCTGGACTATTCTGGAAGTTACTAGATGGCGTCGGGTGTCATTGTCTGTGTCTTTGAGAAATTACTAGAAGCCCTCTACATGTTGGAAGAATATTCTAAATAGTTCTGGTAGATTTGAGAGAGATCATTGCCAGATCTATAACATTACCCTCTCCTTAGTCCCTGTTCGTCCCGAACAGAGTCGTTCATTTCCGCAATGGCACCGTGGTACTTTGTTAGTCGGTCGAGATGTACCACTTTCATTTTAGTGCGGGGTTTTCGCTGATTCCATCCATCCTCTGGTTCGATCGTTAACCTCCAAATGGTTTTTCCGGCTTCTTTTTCCTTCTCACGTTCGCGTTCTTTCTCCGTTTCCTTTTCGCGCTCATTCCCCTCCTTAGCGGCACGTTTACTTCCCTTTTCTCGTTCCGCATTCTTCCTTTCGCGATCTTCTCGATCATATCGCTTCCCATGTTTGGTCTTGTCACGATTATTCGCATGAAGTACTTGACCGTCACAACTTCTACCCGTTCGTTCGCGATCCTTATTCGATTGTCCATCTTTGCTTCCATGATCTTTCCCGATGTATTGTTCTTGTCGCAATCGATCTTGCCGACTCGAGGCTTTCGACCGACTCCGGCATCTTTTATCCAAACCGTGTGTAAGATTTGAACTCTGACGACTAGTTCTTGACCAAGATCTACCTGCCCGATCTCTATCTTCGCGTTGTTTAGCAGCGCAGCCGGAACAATAGTTGGTCGCTTTCCGGCAGTCGAATCTCAAGTGTCCTGCCTGTCCACAATTCCAGCATCGGGGGGCACCAAATCTTTCGCTCCGCTTGGTGTACTCGGCTTTCTGGCACACACATTCTTCTACTATTTCTCGAACTCGATAGTTACTCCGCGAGCTTTGCTTGGCAGCTTCGAACGTCAGCCCATATACTAAGGCTTCGCCAATCGTTTTCTTACCTGCCAGTTTTAACGCCTGTTGCAGCTCTCTGTCCAGTACAGCATTGTTGAATGCGAAAACAGCCGTATCGTTGCGTTGCTCTGTTTGCGCATTGGGCAGCGATAATAATGTGAGTCGTTCAATATCGCGTGCCAGCTCCTGAAGTGTTTCACCATTCTTTTGAGTTCGGTTGTACAGCTCTATTTTGTAGATCTCTTTCATGCGGTCACTGCCGTAATGAAGATCCAATGTTTGGACTAACGTTGAAAAATTTTGTTGTTGCTCCTGCGGAATCGTTTGAAGAACCTCCGCTGGTGGACCTCTTAACGCCAATATAAGAGCCGTTCCTCGTTCGAGATCATTCCAATGGTTGTTTCTGGCGGCAGCCTCAAATTGGATCTTATAAATAGCCCACGGTGTCTGTCCATCGAAGATTGGAGCTTTGAAACCCTTATGCGTAACGTGCTCTGCTTTCATGACTTCGACTGCTTTCACGTTATCCAAGTCCCTTTTTAGGCGCTCGACTTCTTGTACAATCCCGGATATCTTTTCCGTAATTTGCTCTTCGAATATTCGAAGTTTCTTCTCAACGTTTTCTTCTATGGCCTTACCCATGGTGTCTATTTTATCATTTTGCAGCTCCAATTTTTGGTTAAGGTCCTTTGAAGTCTGGTCTAATTTCTCTAGTTTCTGATTAATGTCCGCTGATTGTTGTTTAATGTCCGCAGATTGTTGTTTAATGTCCGCAGATTGTTGTTTAATGTCCACCGATTGTTGTTCAAATTTCTGACGCATGTCCGCTGATTGTTGTTCTAATTTCCGATTCATGTCCGTTGTCACAGCTGATTGTTGCTCTAATTTCTGATTAATGTCTGCTGATTGTTGATCCAATTTGTGCATCATTTGTTGCATTAACTGTGTCAGAGCATTCGATGCACCAGAACACTCCTCTCCACGAGCTTCTTTGATTTGGAATTCGAAACTATCTGCATCTTTACCCTCAGCCTGCAGTGTCTCGATCATACGGCTGACAAGTTCAGACTTGCTCCCTGTCGTAGATAACCCGCGTCTACCGAGCTCTTCTTTCAGCTCCGCTAATTTTAAGTCTTTTAAATAACGCGGCATTCTCACTACCGATTATTTTAAATTTACGTCACTAATTAAAGTCACTGCTCACTCGAGAATATTCGTTTTCACAAAATTCTCACTGTCCGTTCGAGAATTTTAGTTCCGCGATTTTACTTCGCTAATTTACGTCACTGCTCACTAAATTACCCGAGAATATTCGATTTCACAAAATTCTCACTGTCCGTTCGAGAATTTTAGTTCCGCGTTTTTACTTCGCTAATTTACGTCACTGCTCACTAAATTACCCGAGAATATTCGATTTCACAAAATTCTCACTGTCCGTTCGAGAATTTTAGTTCCGCGATTTTACTTCGCTAATTTACGTCACTGCTCACTAAATTACCCGAGAATATTCGGTTTCACCAAATTCTCACTGTCCGTTCGAGAATTTTAGTTTCACTTTTCCGCTCTCACAAAATTATCCGTTCCGAGAATTTTTAATTTCACTCGCGATTTTTAACCCGAATTTATCCTTGGAATCCCACTTCTGACACCAATTGTTGCGAGCTAGGGGTTCGTCAGATTCCAAAGAAAACTCAATTCGTTTTTAAAATATAACGAATATAACGATAATTTATTTATTGCACTTTATACACAATTTCCCGATCACTTCACTAAATTCGCTCTAAAAACTTAATTCGCACAATCCAGGAACACCGGCAATCTATCACTTTCGCTTATTTACACCGATAGGTGTTTTCCATGAAACTTTCACTCAGTAACTGGATAACTTGTCGTGAGCTCTGGCTATTTATAATGGATTTATCCGAGTCTCGAACCTTCTCTGGTGTATGTTTTTCTGTTGCGTCTGGACTATTCTGGAAGTTACTAGATGGCGTCGGGTGTCATTGTCTGTGTCTTTGAGAAATTAATAGAAGCCCTCTACATGTTGGAAGAATATTCTAAATAGTTCTGGTAGATTTGAGAGAGATCATTGCCAGATCTATAACAATATCCATCCCTAGCCTTGACAGCATCTTCGGCATCACTAAAATGGAGAAAAAAATCGTAATGTTTACCGCCCTAAGTAATTTGCAAGATTATGCCAGTTTAAAATTTCGTAAGAGTAAAGTCCACTCGTTTAATAACAAAAACACACGGCACAATTTTTTCATTTCTAATTTCCTATTCACTTACCGAGCATCTTCAAACTCGACAAATGCAAATGGAGGCCCACGCCGGTTTTTCAAGTCAACAAATGTGACTTTACCGAATTTGTGGAACAAGTCCTGAATATCTTTTGTTCTGATATCAGGTGGCAAGTTGCCCACATATATTCTACACTCATTTCGTGACATATTTAAAAACACGGTAGTCTCAAGAAAACACAAATTCTTATATTTCCACTCTTCCGATTAAAATATTTCACACCGACACCGATTCAAAGAACGCCAACTTAATCAACTTCATGGGGTAATAACACTTTGCACGAGAGAAAACGAGAAAACATAAGAACAACGTTTACACTATCCCTAGTGCTGCCATATGCAAATAAAAGTGGAATATGAAATCTGGATTTAAGAAAATGTACATGTATACAAGACACAAACCACCCAGGAAAAATAACACTAAGCCTTTAGCAAATTCCAATTTTATGTGAGTTTTGTTAATTTCATTCAACACAAAAAAAAGAACGTAGTTAAGTTTCATGATTATCTCCTTTCGTTTAAGTAAAACATAAAAAAAACAAATTTTTCTAGACTAGACTTTTTCATTCCATGATTTGGAAAATCGACCCAAACAAGGCGTCTAATGAAACAAACTTCGTCAAAACAAAAAAAATCATAATTTCAAAAACAAAAAGTATAAAACAAAAATAGTATATCAACAATAAATTTTGAAAATTCAAACTTCTTGTCTTACCGTATATTTTCCACAGAAATCCACAAATTTGATATGTTCGACTCGATTATCGAAAAACACACCCATACAATTACAATTATATTTATTTGTGTAGATGTATAGATATAGATTTTTTAGTATATACTTTTGATGTGCTTCAAAAATTTTTTAATGATAATAAATTGTAAATTCGGAGTATGTAGAATGCACATTAGCCAAAGCACATTAGCCAAAAAAATCAGAATTTATTTCTGTGGCCTTCACTAAAATGATTTGGAAATCCTCCAGCTAAAAGAAATTGAACCACGCGTACAAGTGATAGATAAAAGTTCTTGTTTGGCTATGAAATTAGATCTAAATCAAATTTATCGAATCGAGATAGGATATCACTGTCGCACGTTATATAGGGTGTTTGGTACTCCGTGCGCCACCTTGTAAGGGGTTATTCCTAGATATATTTTGAGGAAAAAATTGTTCTGCGGAGATGGTCAATTTTCAATATCCGCGGAGATACAGTGTGATCAAGAAAAGTGTTTCGGACCTGTACTCTCACTCACTCAAAACGCTATATCTTGAAAGCTAATAATCGCAATTCAAAGTATTTTAGCTTGTTTTTCAGTGAATTAAATTACCTTTCATTTGGTGTAATAGTCCGCATTGCAATTGTACCCAATCCTGAGGTATTTGCTTCAGAACACAAATTTTTAACACTTTGACCCTCAAAATTCTGGGGTCAATGTAGTTTTTCTCAAAAAAACGCATTATAAAAATGTCATTTTAATGTTATTTTTTTATGTGCCATATTATTGCCTACAAACGATGTATACGCTTACATTGCATAAATTTCATAGTTTAGAAAAAAATACCATTCCAATAGTATAGCACTTTTTTCAAAAAACAAGAATATGTTGATCAACACTCTCCGCTTGAACTAAAAAAACTTAAGAATGGTTTTTACGGTTTATTTCAAATTTCCTTAATTACAATAAATGTCTAAAATGGCTACCTTCATTTTGGATGCACGCTAAAGCTCGTTTTGCCAGTTTTTCTCTTTGTGTTCATACTCCTCAACTGCTGCCTTACTTCTGTTGCTGCCGCATCGATCCTGGTGTTTAGATCCTGCAACGTTACTACTTCCGTTGCGTAGATAAGGTCCTTCATCCGTCTCCATACAAAGAAATCCATAATAGTTAAGTCAGGAGATCTTGCAGGCCAGTGTATCGGTCCATTTCTACCGATCCAGCGAGTGCTATAATTAAAATTTAACCAATCTCTGATTTGTCGGCCGCAATGAGCTGGAGCACCATCGTGTTGGTAAAACATGGAAGCCAATCGTTGCAGTGGCACATCATCTAATAACTCCTGTAGATAATTTGTCAAAAAATGGAAGTAATTGGAACTATTTAGGGTAGGCGGAATACTAATAGGACCAATGAAATCGTCACCAATCACACCTGCCCATAAATTGACACTGAATCCGTGCTGAAATGATGCCTCTCTTCTTGTATGTGGATTGCTCTCAGCCTACGTGTGTAGGTTGTAGAAGTGTGTGATACCGTCCCTGGCGAATTGGTACTCATCCGTCCAAAGAATGTTGTTCATAAAATTCTCGTCACTTAGTTGTCGTTCAAGGAGCCAATTGAAAAACTCCATCCTTTTGGGCAAATCAATGGGTAACAGCTCCTGCACTGGTGTGTGGTGGTAGGGATGCAAACGCTCTGCTTTTAGGACACTCCAAACTTTCCACGTAGAGACGTTTAACTGCAATGCCAAGCGTCGGATATTGATTGATGGATCATTTTGAACTGCATGTAGTATTCGTTAATCGGTTGGAACAGCGATTATCGGCGCAGGATTTGCATTTACTCTGTTTGTCTTAACGCTGCCTGTTTCCCGAATCCTTCTGTAAACGTCTTGAAATACTCTCCTGTCAGGTATCCGACAATTAGGAAATCTCTGATGATACAAAGATCGCGCCGCTCGTGTATTTGCCTGACACTCTCCATAAATGAAAATGATGTCTGCATATTCTTCATTCGAGTACTCAGGCATTTCGAAATTATTTTCTAAATTTTAGTGACACCTTCTACTTTTAACTGGTAAAAATATGAAGTAAGATTTGCTTTTGTACGCTTTTCATTTTGTTAGGTACACCATTAAAAAAGGCAAAGTGCTGCACCTAGTTGTGTTGAAACTCATTTTAATTTAATTCAATTCCTCGATAATTTAATACTAATTAAAGGACATTCCTCGATAATTTAAATATTAATTAAAGGACACAAAGAATATTTCAGTTTAACAACATTTCAGGTAGTTTTTTTAGAACGAGGGTTGCTTTATGGCATATGTATTGGCCATATGTATGTTTCGCTTATGACCTGGAAAACGGGAAAACCTAAGTCATAAGTACGTGTGCATCTTTTATAGGCAATAATATGGGTCATAGAAAAACAACATTAAAATTACATTTCTATAATGCGTTTTTTTGAGAAAAACTATATTGATCCCAGAATTTCGAGGGAGAAGCATTCCAAATTGAATTTTTGTCCTCATCACAATTGACAAAGATAAACGCCATTGCCAAGCTTATACGATATAGGATGAACTATATTAGCATTGCATATTATCCATAAGCCAAAGCACATTAGCCAAATCACCTTAGCCATTGCACATTAGCCATGGGTTTTCGAAATACCAACTATAACTATAACTTATTTTAAATACACACTAATTACAAAAATTGTAGTGTATATATTTTAACAGAAAAAAACGTTGAGGCAAATATTATTTTAAGATTATATTTCACCCACGAATTCTTCGTATAGTAACATACAACCGTGAAATAGTTAGCATTAATGTATTCACCCTTTTCGGAGTCAGCTAGACTCTCAGGGCACACGACGGCATCTATTTTGAAACGTTTTTTTGTACGTTATTTTTTCATTACCAAAAAAAAAAGGAAGTAAATTATTAAAATCTGGGTGAACTGGTTTTTTTTTAAAAGATGGAATTTGGTTCAAACAATTTGTTTTTCTTTATTTTATAATATTTTTGTTCTTAATTATAATTTAAAATGAGATTTCAATTAATATCTCACAAATAATAAAAAAATGAAATTATTTAAAAACAAATCTACTTTTAGATTATTGTTTATACAGATTTAATTATTTAGTTTTTGCGTTAAGTTCTTCCCAATACAAAAAAAAACAAATGAAGGGAATTTGTGAAAAGTAGAAAAGTTTAAAGTAAACATTAAATGAATTTGTAAAGATGAATAATTAAATTTCTTAATTAGAAAGACGCAATGTGGATCTCAATGTGCTTTGGCTAATGTGCTTTGAATAAAGTGCTCTGAATAAAGTGCTTTGGCTAAAGCTTAAATATACCTAGTCGTGCCATAAGTTCTGTCACACGTATATGGGCAATTTTTGTATAAATGAAAAAGAGTTTTTGACAAAGGAAAATATATTTTATTTTGGCATACTAATGGAAGTAAAATAAGCAACAAATTATTCAAAGTGGCCGCCTTTAGCCTTAACACAGCTCTTTAATCTGTTGGGCCAGTCATCGATAGCAGTACGCACTGTTTCTAGCGGAAAATTAGCTACTGCTTCTGTCAAAGATCGCTTAAGGCTCTCGATATTTGGGTGTCGTCTCGTGCACACCATGGACTCTAACTCCGCCCACAGTTTGTAGTCCAGGGGATTCAAATCTGGGCTCCCAGAAGGCCATTCCGTCGCCCTTATAAACTGTGGAATATTGGTTTCCAACCACGCTTGTGTGGTTCGAGCTTTGTGGGCTGGCGCAGAATCTTGCTGGAAAACCCAATGTCGATTGTTGAATAGCGTAGAGTTCAGCGGCTTCACACATCCCTCCAGGATGTCCGTTTGATAATTTTTCGCTGCAGTTTTTACGCCTTTTTCGCAAAAATGAAGCTCGGTGACCCCTTCGTAGCTGACACCCCACCATACCATGACTGATGCTGGATGATGTCCTCGCTGTACCCTAGTGGCAACTTCTCGGGCTTCTATGGAGCTGTGGGCATACACCTTATCATTTTGGCGGTTGAAATGTTCCTCCACCGTAAAAATTTTTTCATCGGTAAATAAAATTTCTCGATGTTTGTTGTTGCCGTACCGCCGAAGGAGCTCTTTCGATCTGGTGCTCCTAATTTGCTTCAACTGCTCAGTCAGCAAATGTCCCGTCGATCGTCGAAAGGCACTCATCCCGAGGTCAGATTTTATGATGCGAGACATACTTCGGGTGGAGATGTTCATCTCTCGAGCCATGATTCGTTGTTTACGAAGCGGATTTCGACGAATTCGACTCTCGACCGCTTTGATGGCAGCAGAAGAACGTACATCACGCGGACGTCCAGAACGAGGTCGATCTTCAATAGTCTGGATCGCGTTATATCTCTGGATCGCACGATACACAAATCTTTGCGTTATTTTTAACGGGCACAACAACTTGAAAATTTCACTCGCGGATTTTCCACACTTATGTAGTGCAATCACTGCAGTTCGGTTTTCTATTACACCCCATTCCATCTTCACACATTAACGAACACACTTTAAATGACCATCAACTGTCAACAACATTATGACGTTTATAAAACTGGCCGATATTGAAATGTCACTCATAAAATAAAGTTGTTGCCAATGTGAGAAATTATGTGACAGAACTTATGGCAGGACTAGGTATATATAAAATGTGGGAATAATTTTTGATTCGGAAATTTTCGAAAATTGTGTCCAAGCTTAACTTGGCTTCAAACTATTACAAAAAAAATACAATAATTTGTATTACTCTTGGTTGCTAATATTCAGTCAGCAATAAAATAATTTTCAGTAGAATGGAAATTGCTGTTTTATATCAGAAATCTTTATTTTTTCAATTACTTTATTATTTTTTAATAATAAAGTATTGTGATCGACACAGAAAAAAAAAAAATTTGCTACCCTGAAATTTTGTTTTTTCGCGTTTCATGACTAAATTAGCCTAAAAAAGCAAAAAAAAAAAATCCGTCCCGCCGTACGCCGTCCGCCGTACATATGGACTCGTACCTCCAAGACCGTTAAAGGTAGAATGTTGGTTTTTAGGTGGATTGTTAATTTGGTAAGTGAGCTCCATTATCCAAATTTTAGGGAGTGTGGGGTGGAAGGGGGAGGCGGGGGGATGGAAAAAGTCGAAAAATACACTTGCTAATATCTTCACCACGAATGCAGATAGAAAGATGAAAATCAGCATACATATAGAGAAGGTTGTGGGACATACTCCAAAAATAATTTAATTTTTTTATCCATTGGCGTCCGAAAAGGGGGGGCTAAAAATAAATTGTCGGTCGAATCTTTTTTTGAAATGGTTATATCTTCGAAACTACTTACCATAAAAAATTCATATTTTGGGACAATTAAGATGGCGTATAGATCCATCAGAATAAGCTTAGAAATAGGCTAATTATTGTAAGGGGGAGGGTCAGGGGGGGTGCAAAGAAAAACACTTAAGAATTAATATCTCAACTATCTCTTAAGCTATGTAATTGAAATTTAAAACATATACTAAGCTATACTAGCGAAATATAAAAAAAATATAAAATTTGGTCATAATAGTAGTGGGGGGAAATGGGGAGCATTTCAAAAATGGTGCACTTTTCAAAATTAGAAATCGTTATATCTCAAAATTGAGTGCAGATATCGAATCAAAAATTCGTCAGATTATAGAACTATATAATTTATAATTTTGATAAAAATTTTAAGTTAGGGGGTGTAAAGGGAGGGAGGTGGTAAGCAAAAATGTCGAAAATTTTGAGTGATTTTTTTAGGACTCTGGTCAAAGATAGAAACTTTAAATTTTGCATGTGGATACATCTATTTTATATACACAGAAAAAAATAATAATTTGATCCACAATTGTTACGAACCGACCACCACGGTCTAAGGGGCACAAGGTGTTTCATGTGCAGCGAAAAAAACACGAAAACTGAAAATTTTTGGATGTAATTTTAAGGTAGAAACTTGAAAATTTGGAAAATACATTCAAAAAAAATCCCCAAACGTATAAGATATTAACTGGTCGAATACCTTTGAAACTTCTACCCCCTCCCATACAAAATTATTTTTTCGACCATTTTTAAGAAATTAATTATCACCTAACTATTAAAAGCTATCAATTTGAAATTTTGCATAAGAACTTATAAAAATATTTAAAATAAGATTATTTTAAAAATTTCAAAATAGCACTTGCCCTTCTACCCCCTCCCATACAAAAGTATGATTTCGACCAATTTCATTAAATCAACTAATAAACAACAAATTAAAAGCTACGAACTTGAAATTTTGTACGAGCACCTTACTAGAGAAAGAAAAGAAAATTGCATCACAAATTTTGCAATTCCCCTACCTTTTCTACCCCCTCCCATACAAAATTATTTTTTCGAGCATTTTTAAGAAATCGGTTATCAGCTAACTCTTAAAAGCTATCCATTTCAATTTTTGCCGGAAAACTTATAAAAATAATTGAAATGAAATTTTGATAAAAGTTTTGCAATCACGCCTGCCCTTCTACCCCCTCCCATACAAAAGTATCATTTCTACCTATTTCATTGAACCAACTAATAACCAACAAGTTAAAAGCTGCGAACTTGAAATTTTGTACGAGAAGACTACAACAGAAAGGAAATAAAATTGCGTCACAATCTTTACGATTCCTCTACCTCCTCTACCCCCTCCCATACAAATGTTGGTTTCGTGAATGTAAAATACACAGAATCTTATTCTATGCAACTTCGTCTATGAAACTGACATTCTATACAGAGAATATTGGACGTCAATTAAAAAACTATTAACATCCACCGACCCTTACTATCAACCCTCATCCCTTCCCTCACAAAACTCAAACTTGCATAAATAAACGAATGAAATATTGGTTATATATACTGAAGCTTTTGAACGTTTCCGCAAAGTGTTGACAACTGTCCTGCCCAAGAACCCCCTTTCACTTAGTCTTCCCTAACCACTCTAACCTGCATATTGACTTTCCACGCATCCGCAACTTGTCCCAAGAATAATTAAGTTTCGCCCGACTTGTTGGCAGTTTATTTTTATTAGTTTTTGGTTCATGTCTAAGCTAAGCACTTTAGCAACGGACAATTTAACGCGGTTTTGCTGAAAGTGCTTAAAAGGAGATTCTTTATAAGTTTATTTGTTTAATTTCTGCTCCTGAGGAATAAGAGACATAAATCATGGATCGAGCAAAACCGGGAAAAATTAACGTCTTGCCTCTTGAACGTTTTGCTATTTGAGAAGTACAGGATTATATTTGACTAAAATGCAACAATATGAAAATTTGAAAAATTCATTCATTACATTTTGATTTTTTTTTTTAAACAGGAGAAATGGCGAAAAGATTTCTATGCCAGTCCGAAAAACATTTTAGCACAAAATTAAAAAATCGTTAACATCGTTCTAACATCGGGGAAAAAAGCTGTGTTCCACTATCGTAATTTATTGTTTTCACTTTTTTACCACATGTGTTGTTTGCTTGATACCAGAGTACAAGTTATTTCGATATAAAAATATCGAAATAACCGAAAAGGTAAGGAAACTATAAGGTTCGGGGATAGAACTGTTCCGAGATCTACCAACGTCCATCTTGGTGGCAATATCGGGCTGGTGCGACGTGCTTGCATGTTGCCGGGTCTAGCTACGGGAGTCGTGGGGAGCTCGTTGCACCGATACAGACCATAAAATCATGGCCTGTAACAGCAAAACGAGCTTTAGAGCTCGTCACGTCGACTTACCCCAGAATAGGTAATCAACAAAAAAAAAGGACTTTCTCTGATCGCGGTGCTGACCCGACCAGATGCCTCAACGATGGCGACTGGTGTTAGGTCGCCTTACCCTGCCCACTCTGCCTTAGCCATACAGTCTCCAATAAATCTTCCTTATATGGCCGGCCCCATGAAGAAAGGAGGCATTATGTGGACTTACGACGGAGGCTCTTCAATCAGAGTTATTCCTCCATTTTAATTAGTTCGTACGGAAAAAAGAAGTCCGAATGTATAGCTAATCCTTTTCTCCACCATATTTAATTAAAGAGTATTTTGATAAAGCCAAAACAAGGTTTTTATTTATTTAATTTGATAGAGCTTTTCTTCTCCTTTTTTTTCCTCTGTTTCTGTTTCCAAAGCACAGAAAAGGAAGCAAAACAAGAGGAAATAATTAATAAAAAAACAAACTGTATGTGTATATTAAAGAGTAGTTGGGGAGTTTGTAAAAAAATTTGATTTGGCAAACACAGGAAAAAAAAACAATTCATGTATAAAAGTTGTTTATCTTTTTTTTCTATTTTAAGTACTTAATCGCATGCATTTAGTTCCTTTTTCCTTTTTTTTAAAATTATATTTAGTTCATTTTTTTCTTTTCTTCTTATAATTATATTATTAATTACAACATTAGATAATGCTACTTAATTATAATTGCATCTCGTCGAATAATACCGGAACGTTGCTCGATGTTTGCATTGTTGAACGCCATGCTCGGCTTTTGACGAAAAAACAAAAGATGCATCGTATTATAATCCATCATTAATCGATGGTTACACTTTGTTAAATTCGTTCTATTATTATTTTTTTTCTCTCTCGCAAAGGTATAATTAATTTACATAATTCGCAATCATTTAGGTTTCACTCAAAATAAGAGAGAACAGTTATATATATATATATTTTATTCGCCTGTGCCTTATTTGGCTTAAAAGAAAATAAACTGCCAACAAGTCGAGCGTAACTTTATTATTTTTGGGACAAGTTGAAGATGCATGGAAAGTTAATATGCAAGTTAGAGTGGTTAAGGAATACTAAGTGGAACCCCCTTTTACAAGTGGAACCCCCTTTCACAAGTCGAACCCCCTTTAGGGCAGGGATGTATTATATAATTTAACACTTAACTGCGAATACGATCAGTAGCTCCAGTACATGTAATCAATATTTCGTTTATGCAAGTTTGGGTTTTTATGAGGGGAGGGGGAGGGGTGATATTAAGGGTGGGTGGATGCTTTAATTACGTCCAATATTCTCTGAATAGAATGTCAGTTTCATAGACGAAGCTGTAAAGAATTTTCATAAAATTCGGTGTATTTTACATTCATGAAACCAATCATTTGCATGGGAGGGGGTAGAGGAGGTAAGGAAAATGTAAAATACGTGATGCAGATTTATTTCATTTCTCTTGTAAGGTGCTTGAACAAAATTTCAAGTACGTAGCTTTAAATTTGTTGGTTATTAGTTGATTTATTGAAATTGGTCTAAATCATACTTTTGTTTGGGAGCGGGTCGAAGGATAGGCGCGGTTTCAAAACTTTTGACACAGTTTCGTTTCAATTATTTTTAAAAGTTCTTTTGAAAAATTTAAAAAATTAATAGTTAGGTGATAATTGATTTCTTAAAAATGGTCGAAAAATAATCACTCAAAATTTTGAACTTTTTTGCTTACCACCTCCCTCTCCTTACACTCCCGGCGTAAAATTTTTATCAAAATTAAAAAACTATGTAGTTCTATAATTTGACAAATTTTGGTGTGATATCTGTACTCAGTTTTGAGTTATAACGGTTTGAAATTTTGGAAAGTGCACCATTATTGAAATGCTCTCCATCCGCCACTCCTATTATGTCCAAATGTTATATTTTTCTCGTATTTTGCTAGCAGAGCTTAATATACGTTCCAAGTTAAAATTACATATCTTAATAAATAGCCGAGATATTGATTTGTGTGAGTGGTTTTCTTTGCAATCCCTCCCCTGACCCTCACCTTTACAATAATTAGCCTCTCACTAAGCAGATAGTGTATCTATGTGCCGCCTTACTGATCAAAATATGAATTTTTTATGGTAAGTAATTTCGAACATATTATCATTTGAAAAAAAAATTCGGTCGACAATTCATTTTTAACCTCCTCCCATTTCGGATGCCAATGAATAAGAAAATTAAATTATTTTCAAAGTTTGTCTCACAAACCCCTCTATACGTGTGTTGATTTTTAGCTTCCTAGCTGGAATCATGGTTGAGATATTTGAATTCTTAGTTTTCGGTTATTGCGCTCCCCCCGCCTCCTCCCCCTGAACCCTTACACCCCGAAAATGGGTGTCCGCCTGAGATCCGCAACTATCTACATACAATCCCCACAAAAATAAACTTTCTATCTTGAAGGTTTTGGGAGTTAATGTGCGCTGAGCGTGCACGTCGACGGACGGCGTACAGACGGATTTGTTTTTTTTTTGCGAAGCGAATGAGTTTACAAAAAAAACACGAGAAGTCGCAATCGTTTCCTCTCGCACTAACGCATAGAATTCAAACGAGAAAAAAAAACGCAGATTTGCGATAAAATGAGAAAAGATAGTCGAATCCTTTCTTCGATGCCAAAAGACGCGCATAAAAAACCAAAAAAACTTGACCGGAGCAAAACGTATGGTAGAGTTTTCCACTGTGTCCGTCTATTCCGAATTGAACGGATTTTCCGAGCTGGTTGAAGGAAATTTTTCCTTCCGTGTGCAGCACAATAACAGCTCGATTTCTTGCTGGCAATCTATCACTGTCCTTCTCGAAATATCCAACTTGTTAGTTTACACAAAAACTGCTTCTTTGATGAAACCAGAGTACAACAGAGTAGGACAGCTCAGCTAAAAATGCGACCCGGCTCCGAAAATTTGCCGAAAACACACTCGTGTTTCATCGCCGATCAAGGAGGATATATAAAAGGAGTACCTGATAGTCTGTCTCATGTGGGAATATTTTTTGATTCGGAAATTTTCGAAAATTGTGTCCAAGCTTAACTTCGCTTCAAACTTTTACAAAAAAAATACAATAATTTGTATTCTTTCTTGGTTGCTAATATTCAGTCAGCAATAAAGTAATTTTCAATACAATGGTGTTTGCTGTTTCATTTCAGAAATTTCTATTTTTTAAATTTTTATTAGTTTTGGTTTGTGTTTAAGCTAAGTACTTTAGCAACGGACAATATAACGCGGGACAGAGATAGTCACTTTGGGTTTAAGTATGTCAAACAAGGATAGCGAAACAATTTTTTCGAAAATTTGACAACTGTTTCGAACAATTTATCGTGGGAAAGAGTTAGTTGCAATATTTTTAAGTGCGGGAGACAAAGATAGCGAAACGATTTTTTTCGAAAAATTTCGAGCATTTCGGTAGTAAGGGAGGGAAATACATTCATTCCCATTTTGCTTACAAGGCAAAGCATGCTCATAGTCACTCCTTTTTATATATCCTCCTTGTCGCCGATACGTGTGCTTCCTCTCTCTCACGCTTACAGTGAACATTTAATGTGATCTTTCCATTTCATTCTCGCAAAAACTTTTTTTTTATTAGACAGGAGCAAGCGAAAAATATCGAAAACATTGAGCGGAAAGAGAATCGTCGACCACCCGCCAACCATCACCCGCGCACCCGCCGTTCAAGTTGAATACGACGCGAGCAAAAGCTGTAAGAACGCCATGTACGAGAATGAGAGGTAAAAAGTGTCGCGGACTCGGCGCACATGTTCCACCAAAACTGAAAACCGGAATTTGAGGTGAAAAAAACCTGAATTTGAGGCGAAGCACGTGACAAACATGTTAACCCGGGCAAGGATACGAGTGGTCCTACCAGAGTACATTTACAGAGTACGCGACACTTTTTACCTCTCATTCTCGTACATGGCGTTCTTACAGCTTTTGCTCGCGTCGTATTCAACTTGGACGGCGGGTGCGCGGGTGGTCGACGATTCTCTTTCCGCTCAATATTTTTGATATTTTTCGCTTGCTCTTGTCTAATAAAAAAAAATCTTTGTGAGAATGAAATGGAAAGATCACATTATATGTTCACTGTAAGCGTGAGAGAGAGGAAGCACACGTATCGGCGATGAAACACGAGTGTGTTTTCGGCAAATTTTCGGAGCCGGGTCGCATTTTTAGCTGAGCTGTCCTACTCTGTTATACTCTGGGTCCTACTCTGTAAATGTACTCTGGATGAAACATGCTCGTATTTTCGGTTCTTTGTTTGGAACTTCTACTGACACGACCGCTTTGTAAGTGTAAGTCGGGCTTCTTTTTGATGGTGTGTGTAACCGTTCCCATGCAAATTCAGAACCCGACTCGTGGTTTTCGATCGTTCTCTCCCCCTCCTTCTACACAGTCCCATTGTTGCCATGACCTGTTCGGGGTTGCAGAGTGGCACGGCGTATTTTAGTTGAGCTGATCCTGGTTGTGATATTGACTGGGAATTCTTCATTAAAAGGGTAGGTGTCCAAGATGTGTAGAAGGAGCTTCGAGAGTTTTCGCAGACGCGCCAAACTCGCCACATACAACACATGCAGCGTTCTCATCACTCTATTTCAGGCAATGAATTAGTCGTCTGTTACAAATGCCCAGTACCGAATCCATTGACGTTAACATCGAGTTAAATTTGGTTAACAATGCGACAGCAATACATTTTTTCGTCATGAATGTTGCGTTAGTTTGACGTAGATTTTTTAACTACATGTCATCAATTAAAAAACGTGAAAAATTACCGTTAACATGTACTGAAAATGCTAACATTAAATACACGAACGAACTGGCCCTTTTCTGCTGTTTCGGGTTTGGCCACGGAGCCGTTAATCGAGCTGTCACTCGTCGATATTTAAAAAATCGATGAGTGACAGCTCGTACTGAAATGATGCTAACAAGATTGCGATTTCACTAAAACTACTTAAAACGTATTTCTCGGGAGTTTAAATTTAAACGTGGCCTTAAATTTCAACGGAAAAGAAAGGTACAACTTCGTAATAGTTGCGGAAGTAAAAAATGCACTAAAAAATGGTCCACGGCACGTATTATGAATTAAAAACTATAAATTAAGTAATTTTATGGCCCGCTCGGTACTTTTTATACTGATTTTCTACCCGTTTTAAAAAGTGATTTTAAACTTTTTAAAACACCAATTTCGCCATTTGTCTGGGTGGTATTTTAATTATAATGCACAATAACATAAAAAACACACTTATAATATTGTCCCGACACTATTTACTACGCATTTTTCGCCTCCCGGAAGGCGAAAATTAACAAATTAGAGAACTATTAAATGACCGTCCATGTTTACGGTTTTTCCGTATTCCGAATGACAGTTCCACTGTTGAGCATTGCCAGATACATAAACCAAGTGGGTTTTACATAATTTCCCGCCGAGGGAAAATGTGTTTTTGGGATATTATTCAAAATGAATATTCATTCATTTTTTATTGCGAATGAAATTGTATTTCTTTTCTGAATTTTTTGTCGCTTTCACTAGTCCTGCGGGGCTTTTCATCGTATTCGTATCTAACGTACTTCCTTGCGTAGCCGTAGTTGGATACGAAAAACAGGGTTTAATAATGAAAGCCCCGCAGGGCCACCCAAAACGTAGTTCTTTGCGTAGCCGTAGTGGGATACGAAAAACAGGATTTAATAATGAAAGCCCCGCAGGACCACCCAAAACGTAGTTCTTTGCGTAGCCGTAGTTGGATACGAAAAACAGGGTTTAATAATGAAAGCCCCGCACGGACACCCAAAACGTAGTTCTTTGCGTAACCGTAGTTGGATAGGAAAAACAGGGTTTAATAATAAAAGCCCCGCAGGGCCACCCGAAACGTATTTCTTTGCGTAGTCGTAGTTGGATACGAAAAACAGGGTTTAATAATGAAAGCCCCGCACGGACACCCAAAACGTAGTTCTTTGCGTAGCCGTAGTTGGATACGAAAAACATGGTTTAATAATGAAAGACCCGCAGGCCCACCCAAAACGTAGTTCTTTGCGTAGCCGTAGTTGGATAGGAAAAACAGGGTTTAATAATAAAAGCCCCGCACTTGTACTACAATCTCTGGGCCTTGCACGTATTTTTTCACATCTTTATCAAATTTTTACCGGAAAACCTGTGATTATGAATGAGCAGATTCATCCCGATGTAATAAAAGCTTTCATCGACAGAACTGAGTGATTGACTGTGGGTGGGTACTAGGGTTAGTGTGTAACGAAAAACGTATTTCTTTGCGTAGCCGTAGTTGGATACGAAAAACAGGGTTTAATAATGAAAGCCCCGCAGGGCCACCCAAAACGTAGTTCTTTGCGTAGCCGTAGTTGGATAGGAAAAACAGGGTTTAATAATAAAAGCCCCGCAGGGCCACCCAAAACGTAGTTCTTTGTGTAGCCGTAGTTGGATACGAAAAACAGGGTTTAATAATAAAAGCCCCGCAGGGCCACCCAAAACGTAGTTCTTTGCGTAGCCGTAGTTGGATAGGAAAAACAGGCTTTAATAATAAAAGCCCCGCAGGGCCACCCAAAACGTAGTTCTTTGCGTAGCCGTAGTTGGATACGAAAAACAGGGTTTAATAATAAAAGCCCCGCAGGGCCACCCAAAACGTATTTCTTTGCGTAGCCGTAGTAGGATACGAAAAACAGGGCTTAATAATGAAAGCCCCGCAGGGCCACCCAAAACGTAGTTCTTTGCGTAGCCGTAGTTGGATAGGAAAAACAGGGTTTAATAATAAAAGCCCACATTTATTAATCACATTGCTAATGTTAGCCAGATGAAAGCGCATGTCGCGTTTGTTTGTTTTGTTCTTACAAAGAAGACAACTGTGATTTAGAAACTTAACTTTTTTTCGTTCAAGCTTCTAGCGTGATACGCAAGCAAGTCTGTACCGCTCGTCGTCCGCTGGATTCTGACCTGATAGCATTACGTGTAAGATCTTTGAGCATCGGAGTAATGTTGATGGTATTGAAAAATTTAATTATAAGTACAAAAGCGTTTTCAGGTCCTTAAGGCGTGATCATGGCGACAGTTTTGCATCCTGTTGTATATTCTAGCATTAAATTTCTGCCTAACTAGATTTCAAATTTCTAACTTGAATGTGGATCTTTCACTCCTATCAACAAAATAGCATTTTTTCGTGAAGACCTTTCAGATAGTCATAGAATCTACTACACAGTTTATTTATTTATTTATCATAGCAAGATATTTAGTTACATAATAATTAATTTATATTTTATAACACGTGATTTTTGATTTTATATTCGTTAAACATTTATTTCTGCTTAACCTAAAAAAACACATCTGTTCTCTTTTACCTTCAATACAATTGTGTCAGAATTCCGCGCCAAAACCCTCTAGCGCACCACACGGCTCTTTTCTACACTAAACGAGTGCGCTCAATGACCGGACTGTGCACATGGGTGCGCGAGGTGGCTTTGAGCGGTTACAAATTCAAATTTAAATTTGGCTCTAGGTTACAATTTTAATTTAATTTAATTTAATGTAACTTAAAACAATTTAACTTACGTAACTTAATCTAAACTAGTAAGATGGGCACTGGTAGAAGGATGGTCATACAGGGTTTGGGATACTTTATAAAACAGAGCGCAGTCTTAGTTTGTATGTCAATTTACTCATTGGAGGTGTGTAGTGTATACTGAATTTGTTAAATACTCTACAGCATCTGTTAATAGGCTCATTTTGTCTGTAAACTGTACTATACGGATATTCCTTTAGTAGTCCTGAATGTCTCGTCAACCTGACATTGTCATTGGATCTGAATTTATTTGAGATGTGATCTACCATAATATCGCCATTCAAAACATCTAAGGTAAACCAGGATGTGAGCATAATTCTTCTAGAACTAAGAAGTAAAAGATTTATTATTTGGAGCCTAGTTGCGTACGGTGGAAGGTTCTCAAAGTCTCTAGGATCATACAAGTCCCTAAGAGCAAAGAGAAGGAATTGCTTCTGTATTGACTCTATTCTGTTGCTGTATAACTGGAAAGAGGGAACCCAAATGGGATATGCATATTCCAGAAGAGGACGGACAAGGGAACAGAATAATGTTTTAGTGACCCATACATTCTTAAACTCTTTGGCTCTTCTCTTAATAAATCCAAGTCTATTGGCTTTTGAGATTAACCGGTTGTAGTGAGATTTAAAGCGTTTCTTGTCGAGTAGAATGCCGAGATCCTCAATTTGATCTACACGATGTAGTTGAGATCCACTTAGGAAATAGTCATGTAGGCATGTGGATCTTTTATGTGAGAAGCTTATCACGTGGCATTTACCGACATTAAGCTCTAACTTGTTCTGACTATACCACTCATCTAGTGCAATAAGCATCAGCGGGTGAGGTAACAGTATGATATATTTTCAGATCATCAGCGTACAATAGATGCGAGACATTTTTTAATACTTCAGATAGATCTGAGATGAAAATATTAAATAAGAGAGGTCCTAAGTGACTCCCCAGAGGACACTACTATTTCCTTGGAAATAGAGCCTTGGAACTTGACAAATTGAGTTCTATTGCTAAGGTAGGATTTAATCCAGTCAAGAAGGGATCCTGTACCACTAATTTTTTTAATTTTAAAATCAGGATGATGTGATCAACTCGGTCGAAGGCTTTGTTAAAGTCAGTGTATACTGCGTCAATTTGATGCCCATTTTCCAGTGAGCAGAGTGTATCAGATACTAGAATCATGAGGTTAGTCATGATTGAGCGCCCTTTTCTAAAACCGTGCTGCTGGTCATTAAGAATAGGGTTGATTATTTTGGTTAATTTGTCGCAGATAATTTTTTCGAATAATTTCGGTATAGCTGATAGAATAGCTATACCTCTATAGTTCTTCACATTTCGTTTGTCACCATTCTTATGGATGGGTGTGAGATGCGACGATTTCCAAGCCTATGGGAATACTCCCAATGAGAGTGACTTGTTAAAGAGCCAGTATAGAGGTGTTGAGAGCTGAAGGGCACATTTCGATAAAAATAAGGGAGGAATAAGATCAGGACCTGGACCTTTTCTGACATCAATAGTTAAAAGAGTATCAAGCACCTCCTCAATGGTTAATGAAATATTTTCAACGAGCGGAGGAACCGAAATGTTGGGCTCGATTTCGGTCGAATCCGACTGGGCTCCAAAAACGTCGCGAAAACGGTCAGCAAACATATCGCAGATATCATGCTTACAGGAAGATTGCGTGATTCCATTGGACATGGTTACGAGATAACCCGAACTTTTACGTTTTGTGTTGTCGAAAAATCTTTTTGGTTCTGTTATGATATCTTCACCGATTTTTTTACATAACCCTCATATGCAGTCCGGGATTCAGAAGAGAACTCTGATGCCAGCGTGTCATATTTTTTTGGAGATTGGGAGAAATTGGGCCCACTTTCTTAAGCTTTTTGAATAGCTTATTTCTTCTATTCCGCAGTGATCATAGGGTTTTATCCCTGGTTAGTTCCGATAATTTATCTTTTTGCTTTATTACAGGGACTTACTTGATAGCAATTTCAAAGATCACATCGTAGAATGCTGTTATGGCATTGTCAAGATCATTAGATGAGAACAGGGCTGTCCAGTCTATCGTGAACAATTCATTATTAATGCCATTGAAATTAGCATTACGGAAGTCAAATACAATATTATTATTGTAAGAGTGAACAAAATTAGTGTGATCGTATGGTAGATCTACTATGATGGCGGAGTGATGTTGAGTATTAGAGAAAAGATTCTCAGCGTCAGAGGCATGGCCAACAATCACTTCATCATATGCGACGGTAGAGATCATATCAAGCCATCTCCCATTTTTATTGGGTAAATTCACTAGCTGATGTAAGTCGTTATTATACAGAGTGTCGATAATAGTTGTGTCAATATCAGACGTAAGATTCCCCGGTATAATAGTGTTATCCGAATGATTCGTGTGAAAAGAGATACTTGAGCGATTAAGATCGCCGAGAAGGAAAATATTGTCATTTTCTGCTAAAGAGCAGTTGACACTATGACAAATGTCAAGAATGTCGTGGTATTTTTGGTCTTCAGAGTTAGGCTGGATTTATACAATACCAATGTAAACACATTTATTGATCGTTTGATTCTGATAAATTTATGTTCAAAAAGTGTTGATGGTGTTGTGTTGACAATCTCGCCAGATAGAGATTTATGAACTGCAATCAGGACGCCTCCTCCTTTTAAAAGACTTGTTGTGCTGTAATTCCTGTCATTTCTGTATATGGTCCAGTCGTTTTCCAGTATTTTTTTCATTTTTGAAGGAGTCGTTTAGCCCAGTTTTCGTAATAATTATGACATTAAAGTGACAAGATTTTGCGTCAATGAAGAGATTATTTAACTTCCCTCTAGTGCCACCTCCATTGTGGTAAAAAAAACGAAGGTTATTTTTTGAATTAGGAACGAAAAGACCGATTTTGATCTTCCCGGCTTTTTTGCATATCAGAAATATGCTTCGAGGAAACATGGGAACCGTATGTCGCGAGATCCTTATGAACTTGGTCAGGAAAAGATTGAACTGCTCGTGGAAGCGTGTATAGATCAGCCGCAACGTTTTTAAATCCGTTGGAAGCCCTTCTTGTTGAATGTATAGCATTAGACTGGTTTTGGTTTTGCCGTTAATGCAGGTTGAATCAGATTTGTTGTGCATATACGCAAGATACAGCCGCACGTTCTCAAATATTCTGTGCTCTCTCAATCGTGATAATAAGTATCTGTTCTCCTCAGAATTTGCAGAGTTCATCGAGAGCTTTAGGACTGGAGGAAAAGTGGGTCAAGGAAAGGGGGGTTATTGTGACCAGCGACTGCAGATTTAAAATTTACGTGAGACTTTTCATTTTTATCCTCAATATATATTACTGACGACGAGGGGTAAGGATTAATTGTTTCTCCACGCACGAAATTATTGTACGGACCAGAAGCTAGGGCAGGATTCGAAGTAGGAATTGGGGCTAAATTTGAGGTAGGAAGTGGAATCGAAGTAGGAACTGGGACTAGGTTTGAAGTAGGTAATGGATTCGAAATAGGAAGGTTCATGGAATGAGGCAAAGAGTTTTTACTGGAGTTCATGTATTAGGCTTTCGAGGCAAAGAGTTGGGAGAAGTTTGTTTTCTTATTTGTATTCGTAACTATTTTATTCCTAGATTTATTGTTACTATTAATTTTTTGGCTATTATTGTTGTTATTCTGATTACTACTATTGTTATTGCCATACTTATTGCGCTTCAAATTTGACTTCCAGTGGCTGATTTCCATGTTGTTCCATTTGAAGACGCCCGATTTCGTGCTGAAGAAGAGCCAGTCATACTGTCTGGGCATGTACAGTTTGAAATTTGTGTACTTAATCCCACTAAGTCTGCGGGTCGGTAGCTTCTCGCATTTACAGCCTGTTATAGAAAATTTATCTGTAAGAGTTTTACACAGCCATGATTCATTCGAGTTCGGTGGAGCTCCCGTACCAAAATAAGCAAATGTTTCTGGCGATTTTTTTATTTCCTTCTTATTAATACTATTGCTTCTTGATTCTTGCATCCCAATCAGCTTGAGACCAAGTTGTGTTGAATTGAACCAGCGATGTCTTCGGTGCGTCAAGATCTTTTTCAGGTAGGTGTACTTTTGGCAGCGAGAACGTTTGAACAGGCGATAACGAAACTGTCTGAATATGAAGGTTTTCTTGCGAGAGCTGAGATGAAGAGGGGTCTCGTGATTCATCAGTTTTGTCCCCACCAACAAATCGGGTGATGGCCAGTTCGCGTTCAAAATCAACAAGTTTTGTTGCTAAATCGTCGGGCTGCCTGATTTCGAAACCAGAAGTGTGACGTAGTTGATCTGACACGGTCACAAGAGATTTGTCGGCATTGGCAACAAGCACCTTAATTGACCTGACTTCGTCATGAATGTTGTTGAGCTTGGATGTAACAGCATGCCCGTCCGGAGGCGAGACGTTGTCTGTTAACGTAGCAGAGATGTTGTGCGATAAACTATTTATTATCGTCGTCAATTTCGAATCCGATTGCGTCCACTTCTTCTGCAATTTGGATATGTCGTGTTGAATTAAACTGCAACATGAGTGTAGCTTGTCCAGTTGAGATCCGTAATCACGAAATTCTTCGATACAACAGCATGCCCGTCCGGAAGCGAGACGTTGTCTGTTAACGTAGCAGAGATGTTGTCCGATAAACTATTTATTATCGTCGTCAATTTCGAATCCGATTGCGTCCACTTCTTCTGCAATTTGGATGTGTCGTATTGAATTAAACTGCAACATGAGTGTAGCTTGTCCAGTTGAGATCCGTGATCACGAAATTCTTCGATACAATCGCTTAGGGTCCGATAGGCTATTAGCTTTATTTGCTATGAAAGAACAAACACTTTTTAGATCTTCTAAGGCAGTGTTGTTCGAGTCAATTCGCGATAAAGTAATGTTAACCAATCTCAGAACGTTAACCAATCTCAGCACTACACTCGGTGCATGTAAAGCTACTTGAATTTTTCGAGATTTGAGAAGATGTGACACAATCAATATGGAAGCTATGCTCAAAAATTCCATCACATGTGATACGATTGTCATTGCTCAGTATCTTTGCGCAAACACCACATAATTCAAAGGATGGTGATGATGAAGACATATCGCAATTCAAATTTAGAGTCTCTGGGTATTTAGATAAAATTGGTCAAGTTTGCACGCACTAGCAATTAAAAAGAGTCCACTGTTATGTTAATTTTATGCAATCGGTTAATAACTGCAAGTCATCGAAATCGAATGTAGAAAATAGAAGAACTAGGTCAAGTTTGCAGAAATGATTACCGATAGTTCACAGTTATGCAATTACTTTAATTTAATTCAATCAGTCAATAACTGCAGAGTCAACCAAAACGCACAGGCAAGCGGCACACACAACAAGTTATAACAACACTATATAAAATATATATATATTAAAAAAAAACAAGCACAATACGACCGAGTAACTCCAAAAAAAAAGGCAAATAATTAGTATTTCGCGGAGCTATATGGAAACACGACTGTACTGTAAGGCGGTCAATTTCTTCAAATGTTTGTTATTTAATATGACGATGCTACAAATAATAAGGTTCGTTTATACCGGATGCGCAGAGTCGAGCATTCCTGAGCCGAGCAAAATCCCTCCATATGCAGCTTAGAGTACCTCCATGCAAGAGAAATGTCACAACCAACATCTGCGAATTTACCGTCCCCATTTCACCATTCGTGGCGTGGTGAGTTTAATGGTTTTCTTTTGCCAATTTCATGCACCCTAAGATAAATTGTTGCTTCAAAATTTTTGTTTGTGACTTTTTAGTTAAGTATTACAAACTGCGCACAGTTCTTGATGTTCAGAACGTACCAAAAAAAATCTACACTTTTTTCGCTCCAAAAACAGAGTTTCAGCTTTGCCAAACTATGGAAAAGCGGTTCTAGTGTCCCATGGAGTAACTATAATACAGCTTATCCAGTTCGTGTCACCATGGAGAGGGATTTTGCATACTGCATGCGCATTCAGTATAAACGCACCTTAGGCCACTATTAACGAAACGAAATAACCCTGGTGCCACGATATCATTTTTATCTACAATATTATTATTTACATATATTTAAATTTTCTCACTCATGAATTTTGTGAATCCTTCCGTCTTTTGCTGTTCGGTATTTTTTTTTTAAAATTCGAAATTTTTATTTCTATAATTTACGCTATAAAATAATTAAAGACAAATCGATCCTTCTGTGGTTGGTTTTACCGAAAACTGACAATTTTCGGTCATATAAAAAACAACATCACACATTTACATAGTAGAAACTTTTTGCTTTCCTTTATCATATCTCGGAAAAGTAGATGATTGACAAGAGATGACGTATACAAGCACTTTCGTATACTGGGAGCAGGAAAAAAGTTTTGAACCAGCAATAAAACTCTTGATGCTATGAAATCGCAAAAGTAAATTTGTTGTTTTGATATGAAAAGACTTGCGATTTTTTTATTTGATATGTGGTATATCGAAAGTCAAGAAAGGAGTAAAACCCAAATTGGAATTTGGCGCCCTTCGGTTTCGGCGTCCGGCTAACTGCTCCATTTGCACTTATGGCTGCTCCGCTTCTGATCCTCCATATATTGTCTGCATTTCTGAATCCTCACTGATTCCTCTCATTCTGGACTCTGAAAGTTTTCTTCCCTTGTACACAGTGTACGGGACTTTTTGATCTGTGGTGATTTCAGCTTACCTTAGAATTTTATCAATGATAGTTCTTCCCTACCAGTGTCTTAAAACTCATACTCCTCATTAGTGTTGGGTTACTCATACAAGGAGTGGTACAAATATGTCCCATTTATGCACTTCAAATGTCCCATCACTACAAAAAATATTTTTGTCCCACTTCAAAGTTTTTGTCCCACTTCAGAGCTTTTGTCGCATCTGAATTAAAGTCATAACTTACATTACGTACCACTCATATCATACTCACTTCAAAGTTTTTGTATGCAACTGGTGAATTGTGTTCTGGGAGGATTGTCTTCAAGGCTTATCATGAAAACAATCCTAACAATTGCTCTCATAGAAGACGAATTTTTCTCCAGGAGCTTGGCGGAAGGTTAGTCTTACCAAATATTAATCACGGAGCAGAAAATCTTGCAATAATAAGAAGCTTCAACACTCATAGTGGAATTGAGAGTGTTTTTAGAAAAGCAATCCAGTTATCTGTTTCCTCAGGCGAAATACGTTTAATTGAACCAGCTCAACACGTGAAAAAATGCAATGGCTGTTTGGCACCTGCAATAAAAAGGCACCAGAAAATCTCGTTTTATTTACAGGAGGACTATTTGTAGCGAGTACAGCATAACTACAACAAAATACTTACTATGTAATACCTACTAATGAAAATAATATACATACATATATACATATAACAACAATACATATATAAAATATATGTAAAATTTATATAATAATATAATATACGTAATATGTTATAAATGTGAATTATATTTCCTATTTTTCACCCTAGCCTAAAAATATTTTGGCCACACGTGCCTGTGGCCTCGCAGTGACTAACGATATATAAATCTTATTTTTCAAACGATGTAACTTCTTCCCTTTAAAAAGATGTTAATTGAGGATGTGTCCTGAAGTTTCCAGTAAAAAGCTTAAAAATTGTAGTGTCTAGAGCTGCTCTAAGATGAAATGGCCAGATGACAGAAGAGTCAAAGTTTCCTAGAGAAACTCGTCATAGCTAGGAACAATTGCTAATTATTAATACATACATAATTGCAAAATAAAATTCCCAGCGAACAATTTGGTGAAATTTCAATAAATGAAGCCTATATGAAATCATTTGCTGAGATTTCGTTTCACTTCGGTTTCCAAAACTGATTAACTTGTGAATAAATCAGGATCTTTTCTTCGTATGAATCACTACTGAACATGCTTTTAAGCCTTTCATTCTTTTGTCACTTAGTAAATAAACTGCCAACAAGTCGGGCGAAACTTTATTATTCTTGGGACATGTTGCGGTGGAGTGGAAAGTCAATATGCAGGTTAGAGTGGTTAGGTAAGACTAAGTGAAAGGGAGTTCTTGGGCAGGGCTGTTGTCTATTTAACAATATTTCATTCGTTTCTGCAAGTTTAGGTTTTTATTAAGGGAGGAGGAGCGGTAATAGTAAGAGTGGGTGGATGTTAATAGCTTTTTAATTAATTGCTTGCATCACGTCCAATACTCTCTGTATAGAATGTGTTTCATAGACGAAGTTGCATAGAATTTTCATAAAATTTAGTGTATTTTACATTCACGAAACCGAACATTTGTATGGGAGGGGGTAGAGAAGGTAGGGGAATCGTAAAATTTGATATGTAGTTTTATTTTGCTTCTCTTGTAAGGGGCTTGTATAAAATTTCAAATTCGTAACTTTTAGTTTGTTGGTTATTAGTTGATTTAATGAAATTGGTCGAAATCATAGTTTTGTATGGCAAGGGGTAGAAGGGCAAGCGCAATTTCAAAACTTTTAAAACAACTTCATTTGAATTATTTTTATAAGTTTTTCTGCAAAATTTGAAGTTGATAGCTTTTAAGAGTTAGCTGACAACTTATTTCTTAAAAATGCTCGAAAATATAATTTTGTATGGGAGGGGGTAGAGGAGGGAGGGGAATCGTAAGACTTGTGATGCAATTTTCTTTCTTTTCTATTGTAAGATGCTCGTACAAAATTTCAAGTTCGTAGCTTTTAATTTGTTGATTATTAGTTGATTTAATGAAATTGGTCGAAATCATACTTTTCTATGGGAGGGGGTAGAAGGGCAAGCGCGATTTCAAAACTTTTAACGTAATTTCATTTCAATTATTTTTGTAAGTTTGTATGTAGAATTGCAAATTGATAGCTTTTAATAGTTAGGTGATAATTAATTTCTTAGAAATGGTCGAAAAAATAATTTTGTATTGGAGGGGGTAGAAGCTTTAAAGGTTTTCGACCAGTTAATATTTCGTATATTTAGGGATTTTTTTTAAATACATTTTGCAAATTTTCAAGTTTCTACCTTAAAATTTCACTCAAAAATTTTCAGTTTATGTGTTTTTTTCAATGCACATGAAACACCTTGTGCACGTTAGACCGGGGGGATCGGTTTATAACAATTATGGATCAAGTTATTATTATTTTTTTATGTACATCAAATAGACGTATCCACATGCAAAATTTAAACTTTGTATCTTTCACCAGAGCCTCAAAAAAATCACTCAAAATTTTTGACATTTTTGCTTATCACCTCCCTCCCCTTACACCTCCCAACTTAAAATTTTTATCAAAATTAACTATTATGTAGTTCTACAATCTGACAAATTTTTGATTTGATATCTGTATTATTTTTTGAGATATAAGGATTCGTAATTTTGAAAAGTGCGCCATTTTTGAAATGCTCCCCATTTCCCCCCACTACTATTATTTCAAGATCTTATATTTTTTTTGTATTTTTCCAGTATAGCTTAATATAAGTTTTAAGTTTCAATTACATAGCTTAAGAGATAGTTGAGATATTCAGTTTTAAGTGTTTTTCTTTGCACCCCTCCTGACCCTTCCCCTTACGATAATTAACCACTCTCTAAGCTGATTCCAATGGAACTATATGCTACCTTGACGGTCCCAAAATATGAATTTTTTACAATAAGTAATTTCGAAGATATAATCATTTGAAAAAAAAATTCGGCCGACAATTTGTTTTTAGCCCCCCCTTTTCGGACGCCAATGGATAAAAAAATTAAATTATTTTTAAAAGTTGTCCCACAAACTTCTCTATATGTGTGTTGAGTTTTAGCTTCCTAGCTGTTACCTTGGTTGAGATATTTGAATTCGTATTTTTCGGCCTTAGCGCTCCCCCCGCCTCCCCCTGAACCCGTACACCCCCGAAAATGGGTATCTGCCTGAGATCCGCCACTATCTACAATCCCTCCAAAAATGAACTTTCTATCTTGAAGGGTTTGGGAGTTAATGTGCGCTGAGCGTACACACCGGCGTACGGCGTACGGCGGACGGCGTACGGCGGACGGCGTACGGCGGACGGCGGACGGCGTACGGCGGACGGCGTACAGACAGACGGATTTTTTTTTTTTGCTTTTTTAGGCTAATTTAGTTATGAAACGCGAAAAAAAAAAATTTCAGGGTAGCAAATTTTTTTTTTTTTCCAAGTCGATCACAATACTTTATTATTAAAATAATAAAGTAAAATGAAATGAATTCACGCTCTGAATATGGATAATATGGATATCAGTTCTTAACCAGTTACTGATAACGTTGTGGGTCCATTCTGTGACATCTTTCCGATGTCGTTTTTTGAGTTTAGTTCTGCATCACCTACGTAAGCTTTTCTGAATTCATATACTGATTTCAGTCTGGGGTAAAGTTTTTAGTACGATAGTGGATTCGACGTGACTTTAAAAAGAAGCCAAAATGAACCTTAAGTGATTTCACATTCATATAAAGATTTCATTATGAGTTCACTGTGATTTCTCATTGTTTGCTGGGTTATAAATAAGCAATACTCATAGCTAAAAGCAGATATATAATTATAAACCCATATTAAATAACACATTAAAATAAGATTGTGATTTTCTTCTTTTCTATTAAAATTTATTTTTTACCCTTTTTTAGAGAAAACCCTTGCCCATGAAACATTATTTCATCATCTTCTTCATCATTGGGTGGTGCTGCTTTCATATCGCTAATTGTCTTGACCGAGCGATCAAACTTAATTAAACCAAAAGGATGATCATAATCTGCAATCCCTCGAACTAAGTTCTGAAATTTACATTAAATTGTATTGATAACATTCCAAATATTATAAATGCCAAAACCTTTCGAATGACTGGCTGATCCATTTGATTTTCTTTTTTCTTTTTACCATCTAAGCGGACACCTTCACCAGAAAACATAGCTACATCTTCTATGATGGCTGATTTTTCATCTATTACCATTTTTTCGTGCTTTGAGTTGTGACTAGGTTCCTTATATCCGACTGGAGCTTCGAACTCAACCTGAAACATAAATAAAGAAATTACTTTGTTCTAAAATTCGAATTGCACAACAAAAGCATAGCAGATTGCACGTTTGCGCGGAAGGGCAATCATGGAAATATATAAATCAGAGTTGCCGAAGTTTGGTCTGCGAACTTTGAGTATCAGCCATTTGAAGAGAACAGATTTTTGTTGGTGTAATACTTTCCATATCTACATCGAAAGTGATTTATTTCTACGAAAAATATGTTGCTCCGTTTTTGCCCTTACATTTTTTCTAGGAGTGTTTATCACTCTTTATGTTCCAATAAAAAAATCTGTCCTCTAAGAAATTTTTTGTGAAGAAAATGTCACATTTCTTGCTCCGAATTTTTTGACGGTGACTAAACCTAACAGTTTCTAAAAATTGCCCGAAGAGATCGAAAATTGGATTAAACATAATAGGGCTACGATTGCGCGTAAAACGCAATCTTACGATACTCTAGATGGAATAAAATTTTTTATGATCCCAAGAAACTATGTATGCGGAGTGTTAGAATGGGTGATAGCATTGAACTAATGTTTTCCTCATCATGCTAAAGTTGCTGTAAAAATTGTTTTATACAAAATGCTTACTCCAAAAATTGAATAGGAACTGACAAAATTAGTGTGTTATGTTTTGTGAAAATGTGCAGTTTGTATGGGAGGTGGTGGAAAGAGTGGGGGGATTTTAGTGAATTTTTCAGAAATAACTAAGAATATCATAAAATTGATATCTCTTAAATTACTTTATTATTTTAATAATAAAGTATTGTGATCGACTTGGAAAAAAAAAAAAAATTTGCTACCCTGAAATTTTGTTTTTTCGCGTTTCATGACTAAATTAGCCTAAAAATGCAAAAAAAAAAAAATCCGTCTGTCTGTACGCCGTCCGCCGTACGCCGGTGTGTACGCTCAGGGCACATTAACTCCCAAACCCTTCAAGATAGAAAGTTAATTTTTGGAGGGATTGTAGATAGTTGCGGATCTCAGTCAGATCCCCATTTTGGAGGGTGTACGGATTCAGGGGTAGGCGAGGGAAGCGCTAAAACCGAAAAATACGAATTCAAATATCTCAACCATGGTAACAGCTAGGAAGCTAAAACTCATCATACATATAGAGGGGTTTGTGGGACAACTTTTAAAAATAATTTAATTTTTTTATCCATTGGCGTCCGAAAAGAGGGGGGGGGCTAAAAACAAATTGTCGGCCGAATTATTTTTTCAAATGATTATATCTTCGAAATTACTTATTATAAAAAATTCATATTTTGGGATCGTTAAGGTGGCATATAGTTCCATCGGAATCAGCTTAGAGAGTAGTTAATTATTGTAAGGAGAAGGGTCAGGGGGGTGCAAAGAAAAACACTTAAAAATGAATATCTCAACTATCTCTTAAGTATGTAATTGAAACTTGAAACTTATATTAAGCTGTACTGGGAAAATACAAAAAAAATATAATATCTTGAAATAATAGTAGTGGGGGGAAATGGGGAGCATTTAAAAAATGGCGCACTTTTCAAAATTACGAATCCTTATGTCTCAAAAAAGAGTACAGATATCAAATCGAAAATTTGTCAGATTGTAGAGCTACATAATAATTAATTTTGATAAAAATTTTAAGCTGGGAGGTGTAAGGGGAGGGAGGTGTAAGGGGAGGGAGGTGTAAGGGGAGGGAGGTGATAAGCAAATATGTCAAAAATTTTGAGTGATTTTTTTGGGGCTCTGGTGAAAGGTACAAAGTTTAAATTTTACATGTGGATACGACTATTTAATATAAATAGAAAAATAATAACAACTTGATCCATAATTGTTATAAACCGACCCCCCCGGTCTAACGTGCACAAGGTGTTTCATGTGCATTGAAAAAAACACATAAACTGAAAATTTTTGAGTGAAATTTTAAGGTAGAAACTTGAAAATTTGCAAAATGCATTTAAAAAAAATCCCTGAACATACGAAATATTAACTGGTCGAAAACTTCTACCCCCTCCCATACAAAATTATTTTTTCGACCATTTTTAAGGAATCAATTATCACCTAACTATTAAAAGCTATCAATTTGCAATTCTACATACAAACTTACAAAAATAATTGAAATGAAATTACGTTAAAAGTTTTGAAATCGCGCTTGCCCTTCTACCCCCTCCCATACAAAAGTATGATTTCGATAAATTTCATTAATCAACTAATAACCAACAAATTAAAAGCTACGAACTTGAAATTTTGTACGAGTATCTTACAACAAAATAGAAAGAAAATTTCATCACAAGTCTTACGATTCCCCTCCCTCCTCTACCCCCTCCCATACAAAATTATTTTTTCGAGCATTTTTAAGAAATAAGTTGTCAGCTAACTCTTAAAAGCTATCAACTTCAAATTTTGCAGAAAAACTTATAAAAATAATTCAAATGAAGTTGTTTTAAAAGTTTTGAAATTGCGCTTGCCCTTCTACCCCCTCCCATACAAAACTATGATTTCGACCAATTTCATTAAATCAACTAATAACCAACAAACTAAAAGTTACGAACTTGAAATTTTACACAAGCACCTTACAAGAGAAGCAAAATAAAACTACATATCAAATTTTACGATTCCCCTACCTTCTCAACCCCCTCCCATACAAATGTTCGGTTTCGTGAATGTAAAATACACCGAATTTTATGAAAATTCTATGCAACTTCGTCTATGAAACACATTCTATACAGAGAATATTGGACGTGATTCAAGCAATTAATTAAAAAGCTATTAACATCCACCGACCCTTACTATTACCCCTGCTCCTCCCCTCATAAACACCCAAACTTGCAGAAACGAATGAAATATTGTTAAATTGACAGCAGCCCTGCCCAAGAACTCCCTTTCACTTAGCCTTCCCTAACCACTCTAACCTGCATATTGACTTTCCACTCATCCGCAACTTGTCCCAAGAATAATAAAGTTTCGCCCGACTTGTTGGCAGTTTATTTTAGACTAGTAACATTCATACTTTTCAAGAAAATAGATTTTTTGTGAAGTTGTGAAACTGTGTCATATTGTATGGGAGGGGGTAGAAGCAGTGAAGCTAATCAATTATTTTTTTCTGATCTTAGTGATAAAGTAAATTAAGTATTTATTGCAAAATGTGACCTCGATAAATGTTATATGTTCTGAGAAAATCGGCTTAGAGCATTTCATGAAAAAGTGTAGTTTGTATGGGAGGTGGTGGAAGAAGAGAGAGGACGCCAATAATTTTTATATCGTAGATTGAAATTATTATGAAAGTAATATATCTCAAAATTCAGACTAATAACTTTTATACTTTTCGAGCAAATCCATTTATTGTCGAATTGCGAAATTGTGTCATTTTGTATGGGAGGGGGTAGAAGGGGTGAAGCTAATCGTCTAAATTTGTTTAGCCTTACTAAAAATTTGAAATAAATCTTTAATACACAATTTCAGCCCGTTAAATTTTATACGCACTGAGTAAATTGGCTTAGAGTAATTCATGATAAGTACAGTTTGTATGAGAGGTGGTAGAAGGAGGAGGAGGACACGCATAATTTTTATACGGTAAATTGATATTGTCATAGAATTAATATATTCCAAATTTCAGGCCAATAGCTTTTATAGTTTTCGAGCAAATCCGTTTATTGTGAAATTGCGCAGTTGTGTCATTTTGTATGGGAGGGGGTAGAAGGGGTGGATCGATTTGGCTCGTTCACGAACTTGACTTTACTTTTTTGTTGAAAACGACGTATACAAAATTTTAACTTTGTAGCTCAACGCGTTCTCAAGCTAGAGAGGACACGGACGGACAGACAGACAGACGGACGGACGGACATCCGGTTTTGAGATTTTTGAGTGATTATATGAAATTCTGTATCATTCATTTTTTTCTCCGAGCCTTATTTCTTGGCGTTACAAACTTTGTGGCAAACTTATAATACTCTCAGATTTCATCTAGAATATAAAAACGGTGTAGAATATCTGCCAACAAGTCGTGCGCAACTTTATTATTATATTATATTAAATATATTATTATACAATATGAGGATGCGATAGTAGCCAATATCCTGTATATTGTTGTCAATTATTTAACATTTAAATGCGATTACAATCAATGCTTTTCTTGAAAAGTGCTTGTACAAAATTTCATGTTCGTAGCTTTTAATTTGCTGGTTATTAGTTGATTTATTGAAGTTGATGGAAATCATATTTTGGTATGGAAGGGGGTAGAAGGACAATGGGGATTTCAAAACTGATGACGCAACTTTATTTTAAATATTTTCGAAAGGGCTTGTACAAAATTTGAAGTTGATAGCTTTCAATAGTTTGGTGATCATTATTTTCTTAAAAATGGTCGAAAAATACTTTTTCATGGGAGAAGTTTTGAAGGTATTCGATCAGTTAATATCTTAAACTTTTATCAATCAATCAAATTCCTGTTAAGACCCCCTATAGGAGCATAGGACAGAAACAACTCTCTCCCACAAGGCGCGATCGTGAGCATCGGCCTTCAGCTGTTGCTAGGACTTGTTTATTTCTCTGGCCTCCTGCTCAACTGCTCGCTTCCATGTGTTACATGGTCGACCAACCCGATGTCTTCCTTGAGGATTATAATCCAGAGCCTGTTTGGCGATGTTTCGCTCTGGTTTCCTCAACGTATGACCGATCCACTGCCACTTCCGCCTTTGAATCTCAATACCTATTTTAGTCTGGCCGGTTGTACTCCAAAGTTCGTCGTTGGAGATCACTTCTGGCCAGAATATTCCTAAAATGCGCCGGAGGCATTGGTTTACGAAAGTCTGTAGTTTCTTGGTAAGTCGAACGGTCACTTTCCACGTAGTACAACCATATAACAACCCGGATTTGACGCATGCGTCAAAAACTCGCAGCTTCGTGCGAAGGGAAATCTCTCTTAACCTCCAGAAAGGGGAAAGGATACCGAAGGCCTGACGAGCTTTATTTAGCCGAGCCTCAACATCCTTTTCGGCTCCGCCGTCCATGCTGACAATACTTCCAAGATAGCAAAAATCTTGTTCCTCTTCCACATCCTGTCCGTTAAGAACAATCGGTGTGCTTGCGTTCGAACCCATGTGCATGTACTTGGTTTTACGCACATTTATTTTCAGCCCCGCCTCTTTGCATTTAGAATGCAACGAGCGAATATTTGACTCTAAATCCGAACGGTTATATGCAAGCAAACACACGTCATCAGCATAATCAAGGTAACTTAAGATGTTAAATAGTCTCCATTGAAGACCTTTACCTTCCCCACCTTCCAGTGCAGCTTTCAAGATGTCATTTATTACCGTCAGAAACAGGGCTGGTGATAATATGCAGCCTTGTCTGACACCCGTTAAACTTTTATGCATTTCCTAATTTTTGAAGTTTGTAGCTCAAAATGTCAATCAAAAATTTTCAGTTTTTGGGTTTTTTTCATTGCATATGAAACACCTCGTGCAAGTTGGCATTATTATTATTATTGTTTCTTTTTTTTTATTTATGTATATCGAATGGATGCATACATTCCTCCTTTCCCCGCAAATTATAGACCATATAGGTCGATAAACTGACAAAATTTCAATTTGATACCTACATTGGATTTTGAGAAATAATCTATACATATAAATATAATTGTAGTGTCTGTCTGTTATTTGCTTATAAATGGCTATAAGTTAGTTTTTTGAGCTACTTTAGCACTAACTAAGCATAAAAACACATTTTTGAAATTTTTGTCTGTCTGTCTGTCTGTCTGTCTGTCTGTCTGTCTGTCTGTCTGTCTGTACGACCGCTTTTCACGCACAAACGGCTGAACCGATTGTAATGAAACTTGCACAGTTTGTTAGGTGTCCATCGGAATGAAATCTGCTTTTGGTTTCATTTCACTCCCCTCACTCCTTCTACCCCCTCCCATACAAAGTGACTAATTTTCAAAATATATATTAATCAAATTTTCTTGGAAACTATAAAAGCTATGAGTTTGAAATTTGGAATATATTATTTCTATTATAAATGCAGTCTTTTGGTATACAAATTGTCTGAGTTTCCTCACTCCTTTCACCACCTCCCATACAAACTACACTTTTTCATGAATTACTTTACACCAAATTTCTCAGTACGTGTAACTTCCATAGAGCCAAACTGTTGTATTAAATTCTTAATTAACATTATTATTAATATCGGGGAAAAATTAACCGATTAGCTTCACTCCTTCTACCCCCTCCCATACAATGTGACACAGTTTCACGACTTCACAAGAATTTGATTTTCTTGAAAAATCTGAATGTTACTGATCTGAAATTTAAAATATAGCAATGGCATGATTATTATAGTTGTTTTACAAAAAATCACCAAAAACCTCCTTCTCCTTCCACCACCTCCCATATAAACCGCACTTTTTCATGAAATACTCTAAGTGAATTTTTTCAGTACATTTAAATTTCATCGAGGTAAAAATTTGAACTTAATCCTTAATTAGCATTATTATTAATATTGGGACAAAAATTAACCGAATAGCTTTACTCCTTCTAGCCCCTCCCATACAATGAGACACATTCCACGACTATATAACAATTCGATTTTCTTGAAAAGTGTGAATGTTACAGATCTGAAATTTAAAGTATATCAATTGCATGGTAGTTATAGTTGTTTCTCGAAAAACCACCAAAAACCCCCCACTCCTTCTACCACCTCCCATACAAATTGCACAATTTGATTAAATTCAATGCACTAAGTTTCTCAGTACCTACTCAATTTTTGAAGCTTAAATTTGGTACAAAACATTTTTATAGCTATTCTAGCATGATGTGAAACAAATTAGTTCACTGCTGTCACCCCTTCTACCACTCCCCATACAAAATTTCTTAACACAGCAAAAATTTCGATTTCATCTATACATAGTATCGTATGATTGGGCTTTACGCACAATCGTAGTCCTGTTATGTTTTTAAGCTTAATGTTATTTTATTTGTTTTTTTTTTGTTTTAATAACACCAGCTACAATTATTCACATATCCTTAACGCTCTTCAACACATATATGATCTCGAATCACGGGTTTGATTTGATCACGAGCCTGTCCCATAAAAATGAAAGTATCATGCTTTCATTCTTAATAATTCATGGTTCTGATTCCAACAATATACAAACCATTTTCTTCAAAGAGCCATTAAGGTAAGCAGATTATATATCCCACATAATGTATTACTAACTACACTCTCAAAAATTGCTTATTATTGCTATTTTTACGCGGACGAAGTCGCGGGCGTTTTCTAGTAAATAATAAAGTTAAATTGTTAAAATATAATTTAGAACTTCAGTTTGTACCTGGCAATAAAATGTATATCGCTGATTTATTATCGAGGTACTATAATAAGCGTGACAATACAGAAACAGGTAATGGAGTAAGTGAAGTAGTTCATTCAGTAAATGTTAGTGATGAAAAATTACTAGAATTTAAAAAAGAAACCGACAAAGATATGATTTTATCAGAATTGAAAAAGGTGATCTTGAATGGGTGGCCCAAAACTAAGGACGCTTGCCCGAAAATGTAAAACCCTTTTGGAAATTGAAAAATGATTTAGTAATAGAAGATAATATAATATTTTTAGATAACAAAATGTTTGTCCCTTTAACATTGAGGAAGTACATACTTACAGTATTACATAGATCACATTTAGGTATAGAAAGAACTAAAAGTAGAGCAAGAGAAGTCGTATACTGGCCTGGAATAAATACAGACATTGAGGATTTAGTAGCAAGTTGCACAACTTGTCAAAAATTTCGCAGTGCATCTAGACGTGAACCTCTTCTGCCGCATAATATACCTGAATATCCTTTCATGAAAATAGGAATGGATATTTTTGAATTTAAAAGCAAGAATTATTTAGTTGTTATAGATTATCACTCCAAATATATGGATATTTTAAAATTAAACAAGAAAAATGCGTCTGAAATTATTATGAAATTGAAAAATATTTTCTCAGTACAAGTTTTAATAGTTTAGAATTTAGGGAATTTGGAAAGTTGTTTGGAATAAAAATAGTTACTTCAAGTCCAATCTATCCACGCTCAAATGGTCTAGCAGAACGAGCTGTTCAAATAGCAAAGAATATGTTGAAAAAAGCAGGAGAAGAGAAACTTTGGCTTTCATTAATAGAATATAGGAATACACCTTTGAAGGATTTAGATCAGGCTCCAAACAAACTTCTAATGGCTAGAACTACACGTACATTACTTCCAACAAAAAGCTCCAATTATAAATTTTCTGTTATGCCTAATTTATCCAACAATTTCAATATAAAAAGAAATAAGAAATACTACAATAGAGGTACAGTTCAGAAACCTGACTTTGAGCAAGGTGAAAGAGTTATGTATGGAAATGGAAGTACATGGACCGAAGCAGTAGTAATTGAAAAAGATTTAGCACCAAGATCTTACTGGATTAAAATTATTGAAACCGGAAAAACAATAAGACGAAATTCTTACTGTTTAAAGAGAATTAAAAAAAAAATTGGAATAATCATGTCCTTGTGGATGAATTGTAACATATGACATGTAAATATACTAAGTTAAAAGATGTACTTTATTTTCCAATTTTCTTATATCAAATATATGTAATTTTGAATATTATCTAGTGAAAAAAAAAAAAATTTTACCATTGAATTTATAAATTAAATTTACTTTTAGATATTAAAATAATTCATACCAAATTAAAATAAATAAGTAAAAATGTAAACTTATTGGTATTAATAGAAGGGGAGATGTAGATAATAATTATAGTCAAGAAAATTAATATAGAATAATATAAATTTTAATTATATAATATAATTTTATTTGATTTTCATATTTTGAGATATATAGAAAATTAATTATGAACATAAATTTCATTTTACTTTTATACTCTTATTGAAAGGGGAAGATGTAATATACTAAGTATTGAACGTACCCAGTCGGGTACTAAAATGTTACCAACTAAGCATAAAGAAATATAATAAAAGGCACTTGATCATGAGCAGTCACCGTTGTTGAGTTGGGGGGAAGAGGGTTATTAGAAAATGAAAGACGAATTTACACTTTAACTGGATTAAGTTTATTACGATTAGCGTACGGCGAAGGTCCGACTCCAACTGACTATAATTTTAATCGCGGACGCGAACGATCGAGAAAAGAGTTAAAAAAAAAGGTGCATCATAAGCACACGTGCGAGCTTCCACAGAATGCCTTATCAGCATCGAGCACTATGGCCATGAACCGGCATATCTCATAGCGCGGTTCGTGTCACATTACACATTCACATGAGGACTTTGATATCAGAGTCTACGACGATATCAAAGTCTTTCATGTGCATGCGAGGCCTTGATATCGAAGTCGACAATGACCGTCTCCACGTGCATACGAGTGTCAGCACTTTTCGATGTGCGGCATTATCTATGGAATTTTGTATGAGGGAAAATGCTATGTGTACACAACACCGTGTGCAAATTTAACTTAACCTTATCCGAATACCAAATATAACAATATCTCAGCTATTTGTTGAGCTATGTAATTGAAACTTGGTATTTATATTAAGCCATACTAGAGAAATACGAGAAAAATATAACATTTTGACAAAATAGTAGTGGGGGAAAATGGGGAGCATTGGACTTTCCAAAATTTCAAACCATTATATCTTAAAACTGAGTACAGATATCAAATTTAAATTTTGTCAAAATGTAGAACTACATAGTTTTGAATTTTGGTAAAAGTTTTACGTCGGGAGGTGTAAGGGGAGGGAGGTGGTAAGCAAAAATGTTGAAAATTTTGAGTGATTTTTTAGGGCTCTGGTAAGAGATACAAAATTTAAATTTTCCATGTGGATACATCTATTTATTATACCTAGTCGTGCCATAAGTTCTGTCACACGTATATGTGCAATTTTTGTATAAATGAAAAAGAGTTTTTGACAAAGGAAAATATATTTTATTTTGGCATACTAATGGAAGTAAAATAAGCAACAAATTATTCAAAGTGGCCGCCTTTAGCCTTAACACAGCTCTTTAATCTGTTGGGCCAGTCATCGATAGCAGTACGCACTGTTTCTAGCGGAAAATTAGCTACTGCTTCTGTCAAAGATCGCTTAAGGCTCTCAATATTTGGGTGTCGTCTCGTGCACACCATGGACTCTAACTCCGCCCACAGTTTGTAGTCCAGGGGATTCAAATCTGGGCTCCCAGAAGGCCATTCCGTCGCCCTTATAAACTGTGGAATATTGGTTTCCAACCACTCTTTTGTGGTTCGAGCTTTGTGGGCTGGCGCAGAATCTTGCTGGAAAACCCAATGTCGATTGTTGAATAGCGTAGAGTTCAGCGGCTTCACACATCCCTCCAGGATGTCCGTTTGATAATTTTTCGCTGCAGTTTTTACGCCTTTTTCGCAAAAATGAAGCTCGGTGACCCCTTCGTAGCTGACACCCCACCATACCATGACTGATGCTGGATGATGTCCTCGCTGTACCCTAGTGGCAACTTCTCGGGCTTCTGCGGAGCTGTGGGCATACACCTTATCATTTTGGCGGTTGAAATGTTCCTCCACCGTAAAAATTTTTACATCGATAAATAAAATTTCTCGATGTTTGTTGTTGCCGTACCGCCGAAGGAGCTCTTTCGATCTGGTGCTCCTAATTTGCTTCAACTGCTCAGTCAGCAAATGTCCCGTTGATCGTCGAAAGGCACTCATCCCGAGGTCAGATTTTATGATGCGAGACATACTTCGGGTGGAGATGTTCATCTCTCGAGCCATGATTCGTTGTTTACGAAGCGGATTTCGACGAATTCGACTCTCGACCGCTTTGATGGCAGCAGAAGAACGTACATCACGCGGACGTCCAGAACGAGGTCGATCTTCAATAGTCTGGATCGCGTTATATCTCTGGATCGCACGATACACAAATCTTTGCGTTATTTTTAACGGGCACAACAACTTGAAAATTTCACTCGCGGATTTTCCACACTTATGTAGTGCAATCACTGCAGTTCGGTTTTCTATTACACCCCATTCCATCTTCACACGTTAACGAACACACTTTAAATGACCATCAACTGTCAACAACATTATGACGTTTATAAAACTGGCCGATATTGAAATGTCACTCATAAAATAAAGTTGTTGCCAATGTGAGAAATTATGTGACAGAACTTATGGCAGGACTAGGTACATTCAGAAAAAATAATAAAAATTCTGCAATTGGTTTGCACCGACCCCTGGTCTAACGTGCACAAGGTGTTTCATGTGCAATGAAAAAACACATAAACTGAAAATTTTTGAATGAAATTTTAAGATAGAAACTTGAAAATTTGCAAAATGCATTTAAAAAAAATTCCTAAAAGAATGAAATATTAACTAACCGAATACCTTTAAAACTTCTACCCCCTCCTCTACAAAATTATTTTTTCGACCATTTTTAAAAAATCAATCATCACCTAAAAATTAAAAGCTATCAATTTGAAATTTTGCACAAAAACTTTTGAAAATAGTTGAAACGGAACTGCGTCAAAAGTTTTGAGATCGCACTTGCTCTTCTATCCCCTCCCAAACAAAAGTATGATTTCGACCAATTTCAATAAATCAACTGCTAACCAACAAATTAAAAGCTGCGAACTTGAAATTTTGTACGAGCACCTTACAAAAGAAATGAAATAAAACTGCATCACAAATTTTAGATTTCCCTTACCTCCTCTACCCCCTCCCATACAAATGATTGGTTTCGTGAATGTAAAATACACCAAATTTTATGAAAATTCTATGCAACTTTGTCTATGAAACTGACATTCTATGCAGAAAATATTGGACGTAATTGAAGCAATCAATTGAAAAATTATTGACATTCACCCACCCTTAATATCCCCGCTCCCTCTTCCTCATAAAAACCCAAACTTGCATAAACGAATGAAATATTGATTACATGTACTGGAGCTATTGATCGTACTCGCAACTAAGTATTGAATTGGCATCATCCCTGCCCTAAAGGCGGTTCCACTTGTGAAAGAGGGTTTCACTTGTGAAAGGGGGTTCCACTTGTGAAAGGGGGTTTCACTTGTGAAAGGAGGTTCCACTTGTGAAAGGGGGTTCCACTTAGTCTTCCCTAACCACTTTAACTTGCATATTGACTTTCCATGCATCTTTAACTTGTCCCAAAAATAATAAAATTGCGACCGTTGGCAGTTTATTTAATTTGTGAACAAAATATAGTGTTAGGTGAAGCTTGACATTTAGACATTTACAAACTAAGCCTCCCAAGTTTTTACAGTAGGTGACAATTTTTACAGAGGAGTAAGAGTCTTATACCATTGACACATAGCACAGCTAAATTACAATTAAGTTCTAAATTATCATTAAACGGCTGTATGTCATACGCTTATTTAGCTAAATTACCAAAATAGTGATCATTTAGCAGCTAAATCATCTCGTCATGCTCTCAGCTAAATCATCTCATTTAGCTAAGTCCTCTCATTTTTCTCATAATGTAGGCTATAACGATGAAAAATGTAGTACTAAAGTTGGAGCTTTCATGAAAGCTTCGTCGTGCAAGAGAGAAGAAAAGTCATTTTCCGACAGCTCTGAATTATACAAAATCTTGGAATCGTGATTTAAACGCCTAGCCAGGAAAAATGACTCGCAAAAAATTTGAAAACAGGACAAAGGATCGTTTTTCTTCTTTTGTCGCCTTCCTTGCAAAATTTGATTGCCTATTGGCTATGCAATTCAACTTTTTAAAATTATGACAGATGAGTGAGTGACTCTTCTTAATTAGCAAAGAGCTGTGTGTCACCAATCTACTAACGATGAAGACGAGCTAAATTACGAATTAGCCAAATTATAATTAGGACCGCTATGTGTCAATGGTATTATGCAACAGAAAGGAATTAATTTTGGTTAGTGATCATCATTATAATTGTTAGATTGTTTAATAACCACAAATTCGGAGTATGAGTTTAGCGGAAAGTTAATGATTGGAATTTGTAACTTATAGAGGTTTTAAATATAGTTTTACAAGGCAATTGAATAGTAAATTAGCATGAGGCACTATTTCATTATTCACTTTTTTCGGATTTCAACTACTCGTAAGCAAAAGCACGGCCGTCGCCTATAAAGTCTAGTTGAGAACTGTAAAAGACCTAGAACATAAGTCCAAAACCAGTTTCTGCAAAGACGTAGAGCGCAACATTATAACAAATAAACTGCCAACAAGTCGGGCGAAACTTTATTATTTTTGGGACAAAATGCGCATGCGTAGAAAGTCAATATGCAGGTTAGAGTGGTTAGGGAAGACTAAGTGAAAGGAGCTTCTTGAGCAGGGCAGTTCTCAATTTAACACTTTCCGGAAACGCTCCATATTTCATTCCTTTATTTATACAAGTTTGAGTTTTCATGAAGGGAGGGGGGAGGGTGATAGTAAGGGTAGGTGGATGTAAATAGTTTTTTAAGTGATTGCTTGAACCAAATCCAATATTCTTTGTATAGAATGTCAGTTTCATAGACGAAGTTGCATAGAATTTTCATTGAATTCGGTGTATTTTAAATTCACGAAACCAAACATTTGTATGGGAGGGGGTAGAGGAGGTAGAGGAATCGTAAAATTTGTGAAGCAGTTTTATTTCGTTTCTTTTGTAAGGTGCTTGTACAAAATTTCAAGTTTGTAACTTTTAATTTGTTAGTTAATAGTTGATTTAATGAAATTGGTCGAAATCATACTTTTGTGTGGGAGGGGGTAGAAGGGCAAGTGCGATCTCAAAACTTTTAACGTAATTTTATTTGAACTATTTTTGTAAGTTTTTGTGCAAAATTTCAAATTGATAGCATGTAATAGTTAGGTGATAATTGATTTCTTAAAAATGGTCGAAAAAATAATTTTGTACGGGAGGGGGTAGAAGTTTTAAAGATATTCAACCAGTTAATATTTCAAACTCTTACTGATTTTTTTTAAATACATTTCGCAAATTTTCAAGTTTCTACCTAAAAATTTCATTCAAAAATTTTCAGTTTATATGTTTTTTTCATTGCACATGAAACACTTTGTGCACGTTAGACCTCCACTTCGGTGCATAACAATTTTGGAACAAATTATTATTTTTTTTCTGTGTATATTAAATAGGTATGTCGACGTGCAAAATTTAAACTTTGTATCTTTTACGAGAGCCATAAAAAAATCACTCAAAATTTTCAACATTTTCGCTTTCCACCTCCCTCCCCTTACACCCCCCAGCTTAAATTTCTTACCAAAATTAAAGACTATATAGCTCTACAATCTGACAAATTTTTGATTTGATATCTGTATTCAATTTTGAGTTTTGGTGATTTGTAGTTTTGGAAAGTGCGCCATTTTTGAAATGCCCCCCATTTCCCCCCACTACTATTATGTTCACATGTTGTATTTTTTTTATATTATGCTAATAAAGTTTAGTACACGTTTTAAGTTCCAATTACATAGCTTAAGAGATAGTCGAGATATTAATTTTTAAGTGTTTTTCTTTGCAGCCCCCCTGACCCTTCCCCTTACAATAATTAGCTTCTATCTAAACTGATTCTAGCACATCACTATGCTGTCTTAATGGTCTCAAAATATCAATTTTTTATAGATAGTACTTTCGAAGATATAACCATTTGAAAAAAAAATTCGGCCGACAATTGGTTCTTAGCCCCCCCTTTTCGCACCCCAATGGATAAAAAAATTAAATTATTTTTAAAAGTTGTCCTACAAACTCCTCTATATGTATGTTGATTTTTAGTTTCCTAGCTGTAACCATGGTTGAGATATTTGAATTCGTATTTTTCGGTTTAAGCGCTCCCCCTGCCTCCCCCTGAACTCGTACACCCCCCAAAATGGGTATCCGCCTGAGATCCGCAACTACCTATAATCTCTCCAAAAATGAACTTTCTATCTTGAAGGGTTTGGGAGTTAATGTGCGCTGAGCGTACACGTCGGCGTACGGCGGACGGCGTACAGACAGACGGATTTTTTTTTTTTGCATTTTTAGGCTAATTTAGTCATGAAACGCAAAAAAAAAAAATTTCAGGGTAGCAAAGTTTTTTTTTTTCTTGTGTCGATCACAATACTTTATTATTAGAATAATAAAGTAAAATTATAAGAAAGATGGGCTTTCAACTTCAAACATCTTCTCAATCCGAATATCTCAGTTAATAGCATGTCTTGATTGGTCAAGACAGACAGAATCTCAATTGAGGTGAAGAAGAACCATCATCGAGACTAAGAAATTTAGTATGGGTGTGTCAAAAGGGCTGACATCATTGAACTAATTTTTTCATATGCTTGAGCAGCTGTAAAAATGTTTATGCAAAATTTAAGCTTCAATAATTTAATAGGTACTGAGAAAATTAGTGTATTAGATTTAGTGAAATTGTGCAGTTTCTATGGGAGGTGGTAGAAGACGAGGGGAGTATTTAGTGATTTTTTCAGAAATAACTAAGAATTTGAAATTTATATCTCTTAAATTTCAGAAAATCGATTTTTTGTGAAGTTGTGAAAGTGTGCCATATCTTATGGGAGTGGTAGACGTAATAAAACAAAGTTTATTTTGTTCGGTCTTAATAATAATGCTAATTAAGTATTCAGTACAAAATAATTTATACATAAAATTTATGATAAAAATAATATATTCTAAATTTCAAATTATTAGCTTCTATAGTTTCCAAGAAAATTTGATTATTGATAATGATTGACAATTAGTACTTTTGTATGGGAGAGGGTAGAAGGGGTAGATGCGATTTGGCCTGTTCACGAACTTGACCTTAAACTTTTTAGCTCAACGCGTTTTCGAGCTAGAGAGTGCACGGACGGACTGACGAACGCGCATCCGATTTTGAGATTTTTGACCGTCAACAAATATTTCTGTACTCTTGGCGACTCTGTGCGAGCATTATTTCTTAGCATTAGAGCAAACTTATAATACTCTCAGATTTCATCTAGAGTATAATAATTAAACGTTGTCTTAACTACTAATAACGAAATAATTGGCGGATACCGAGATGAATTCAGGGTCAGACGATTTAAAGCAGAACAGCTATTCTCGGTAAAACAGGTGCTTGAGAAATATGCTGGAAATGTAACACAGTCGTGCATCAAATCTTCGTCGACACCAATTGGCACTACTATTCAAGTTCACCCAACTAATAGCATACGCTGACGATATTAATATCCTCGCAAGATTCTTCCCTAGTCCGAAGGAGGTATTTGCCAATCTTGACGCATTAACGAAAGCAAAACAAACGCAAACAAGAAAGAGAACGCCAAACAGACAAAATATAGCAATTATATATTATTATATTCTTCTTCTTCTTCAATGGCGCTACAGCCCAAATCGGGCCTTGGCCTCCTGAGCTTCAGGTTCCTTAACATTTTAATTTTTTTTATTGTGGAAGGGTTGTTAGACCTTCGCACAACCCTCTACCTACGAATTTTTCATTTTCGTAGATTGAGGTAACCAAAGTATATTCAAGCAGGTAGTGTGCTGGAATTATGCGTCGACCGGGATTTGAACTCACGACCTTCGCATTATAAACCAAACACGCTACCCACTAGACTACACCCTAGCTATATTATTATATTATAATATTATATACAGGGTGGGCCCAAATAACTGTCGCATTTTTGTTTTGTAGAAAAAAACTTGAGCAACAAATATTATATATTATATAGACTGTTGGCTTACATTATGTGTGCTTAAGTTCAAATCTTTCACTTTTAAATTTTTTTACCAGCTTCAAACGTTTTTGAAAATTATTGCAGGCGGTACGGACTACTTCGTCTGGAATTTCATTCCAAATTTTTGTTAAAAGACGCTTGAATTGGTCCAATTTCAGTTTTTTTTAATTTGTGAAGCATGTATATACAGAAGTCCAATGGATTTAGATCCGGGGAAGATGCAGGCCATTCATCAACCGCAATAAAGCATGGAAAATTATCCTTGCACCAGCGCTGAACAGTTTTTGCTTTATGAGCCGGAGCAGAGTCTTGTTGAAAACAATATGGCTCGTTGCCGAAGAGCTTAGATGCATGAGGGTAACAATGATTGGCAAGCACTTCATCCAAATAGTATTGTGCACTGATTTTGACACCTTTATCAATAAAAAGGAGGGGAAGCTTGCCTTTTGTGGATATGGTCCCCCACACCATCACAGACGTTGTGTTTTGATATCTCTCAACAGCAATTTTATCTGTTGGAATACCCTGCATACTTATTGCATATACGCGATCATTCTGTGGGTTGTGGCTCTTATGCAATATAAATAGTTTTTCATCAGAGAACACAATATTGCAACTTGCGTGCCGCTGAAGCAACAAACCAATTCTTTTCTGTCGCATTTTTTTCTGACGCTCCGTAAGACCATGAGAAATTTTGGGACCTGTGAAGGAAGGAACGGAATGGCGAATAAGATACAACTATGAGTTGTATCAACTCTACGATGAGCCAGAAGCTTCAACGTGCATCAAGCTACGTAAACCGCACTAGGCTGATCATGTAGAGCAAATGGAAGATAGAAGAATATCCAAACGTGCTCTTAGAAGGAAAGCGAGTGGTAGCAGCTCAGTAAGTAAACCACGCAAGCGCTAGGAAGACTCGGTTGATGAAGATAGCAAGGCCATCTTAAAAATTGGCACCTGGAGGTCGCGGTCTTTGGGTTGAGACGATTGGAGGTGACGACTTCAGAAGGCCAGGGACGAATTTGGGGTGCCGCGCGTTTGATGCTGATCTACAGCCATTATTGAGATATTCACATCTTTAATTTTCGAAAATTCGCGAAAATCATAATATTGAGATCGAAAAAGTTTTACCATCATGTTAGGGTGTGTTTCTGAATAATATTTAAAATTTTGTCAAATAGTCGAAAAATAAAGAACTACAACGGGAAGGTATAAGGATATGTAACATATGAAATGTTTGCGCAAAGTCCATTTAAGACAAGATTTAAGATTTTTGAAACCGCTACCTTTATTGCTAGGAAAGCTTAGAAACAAAACAGAATTCGTTTGCTATTTAGCGTTTAAAAAACGAATTGAAAATGGATATTTTCCTGATTAATTAATTCGTATTTTCGAAATTCGATTTTTAGAGTTCCGCTACCGAAGGTGAATGCATAAAAGTACTACTCCATTGTGCAAAACATAAACATTCGAAAGCTCTTAAGAAACAGTTTAAGAAAATATAGATTTTTCGCACACGGTGCGATATGGTTAACAGTTTTACGGTAAGCAACTTTAACGACCAAATTTCGTTGCGATCCGCTGATTTTTTAACGCTAAAAATTATTTATCCGATCCATCTATTTCTTCTACTTTAAGAAACTGATTTTTCTTCCAAACTGTTTAAGCTATACACTTGAAAACTAGGTCAAAATATATTGATATGAATATCATTAACGTTTTACTCCAGTAAAAATGCACAATTTTACTTTATTATTTTAAAAATAAAGTATTGTGATCGACTTGGGAAAAAAAAAAAATTTGCTACCCTGAAATTTTGTTTTTTCGCGTTTCATGACTAAATTAGCCTAAAAATGCAAAAAAAAATCCGTCTGTCTGTACGCCGTACGCCGACGTGTACGCTCAGCGCACATTAACTCCCAAACCCTTCAAGATAGATAGTTCATTTTTGGGGGAATTGTAGATAGTTGCGGATCTCAGGCGGATACCCATTTTAAGGGGTGTACGGGTTCAGGGGGAGGCGGGGGGAGCGCTTAAATCGAAAAATACGAATTCAAATATCTCAACCACGGTAACAGCTAGGAAGCTAAAAATCAACATACATATACAGGAGTTTGTGGGACAACTTTTAAAAATAACTTAATTTTTTTATCCATTGGCGTGCGAAAAGGGGGGGGGGGCTAAGAACCAATTGTCGGCCGAATTTTTTTTCAAATGATTATATCTTCGAAATTACTTCCCATAAAAAATTGATATTTTGAGACCGTTATGACGGTATTAAGATCTACTAGAATCAGTTTAGATAGAAGCTAATTATTGTAAGGGGGGGGGTCAGGGGGGGTGCAAAGAAAAATACTTAAAAATCAATATCTCGGCTATTTATTAAGCTATGTAATTGAATCTTAGAACCTATATTAAACTCTACTAGAGAAATATGAGAAAAATATAACATTTGGACAAAATAGTAGTGGGGGGAAATGGGGAGCATTTCAAAAATGATGCACTTTCCAAAATTTCAAACCGTTATAATTCAAAATTGAGTGCAGATATCAAATTAAAATTTTGTCAAATTGTAGAACTAGGCAGTTTTTAAATTTGGTAAAAATTTTACGTTGGGGGGTGTAAGGGGAGGGAGGTGGTAACCAAAAATGTCGAAAATTTTTAGTAATTTTTTAAGGGCTCTGGTGAAAGATACAAAATTTAAATTTTCCATGTGGATACATCTATTTGTTGTACATACAGAAAAAATAAGAAAAATTCCACAATTGTTATGCACCGACCCCCCTGGTCTACCGTGCACAAGGTGTATCATGTGCAATGAAAAAACCACATAAACTGAAAATTTTTGAATGAAATTTAAAGGTAGAAACTTGAAAACTTGCGAAATGCATTTAAAAAAAATCTTTAAAAGAATGAAATATAAACTGGTCGAATACCTTGAAAGCTTCTACTCCCTCCCATACAAAATGATTTTTTCGACCATTTTTAAGAAATTAATTATCACCTAATTAGTAAAAGCTATCAATTTGAAATTTTGCACAAAATCATTTGAAAATAGTTGAAATAGAACTGCGTCAAAATTTTTGAGATCGCACTTGTCGTTCTACCCCCTCCCATACAAAAGTATGATTTCGACCAATTTCAATAAAACAACTGCTAACCAACAAATTAAAAGCTACGAACTTGGAATTTTGTACGAGCACATTAAAAGAGAAAAAAAAAAGAAAATCGCGTCACAAATTTTGCGATTCCCCTACCTCTTCTACCCCCTCCCATACACAATTATTTTTTCGACTATTTTTAAGAAATCAGTTATCAGCTAACTCTTAAAAGCTACTAATTTCAAATTTTGCGCAAAAACTTATAAAAATAATTGAAATGATATTACTTTAAAAGTTTTGCAATCGCGCTTGCCCTTCTACCCCCTCCCATACAAAAGTATCATTTCGACCTATTTCATTGAACCAACTAATAACCAACAAATTAAAAGCTACGAACTTGACATTTTGTACGAGCACACTACAAGAGAAAGGAAATAAAATTGCGTCACAAATTTTACGATTCCCCTACCTCCTCTACCCCCTCCCGTACAAATGTATGGTTTCGTGAATGTAAAATGCACCGAATCCTATGAAAATTCTATGCAACTTCGTCTATGAAACTGACATTCTTTGCAGAGAATATTAGACGTGATTCAAGCAATCAATTAAAAACTATTACCATCAACCCACTCTTACTATCACCCCTCACCCCACCCCTCACAAAAACTCAAACTTGGATAAATAAACGAATGAAATATTGATTATATGTACTGGAGCTTTTGAACGTTTCCGCAAAGTGTTAAATTGACAATTGTCGTGCCCAAGAACCCGCTTTCACTTAGTCTTCCCTAAACACTCTAACCTGCATATTGACTTTCCACACATACGCAACTTGTCTTAAGAATAATAAAGTTTCGCCCGACTTGCTGGCAGTTTATTTAAAATTGGATTTTATCGATTTTCATTGAAACTAGCAAAAGTAAACTTAAATTTTCTTTCTTTTTCTTGCTATAAATATGAAAAAAAAATTTTTTTTTAACTACTCCCTTTACTCCCTTTTACCAAACAAATTTCACGTGGATATTAAAAACATTTTTCGTTTTATTTCAATTTAAAGTCTCCGCCTCTAAAAAAATACCCTAGATGTATGTGTTGTGTATGTTGCCTATACGGTAAAACATGAATTTTTTGTGTTGAGTGACTTCCAGGATATGGTGAATACATACGTTGTGACCATAAAGTAAGGGCACTTTGTAATTAAAATTAGTCTGGGGAATGAATGTTTCAAAATTTTATTTTTTTGGTAAGCAGGTAGGACTGTCTTTAATTATTATTCCAAAATTTAGTGCGGTCTGTTAATCAGTTTGTTTACAGCAGCTGGTTGAATCAGTTCATCTTAGTTGTCCACGACGATTTTTAAGATGGATAAAAATATGGAACAAATTTCAGACAAATTCTTTGTTCCATATTTTTATCCATCTTTTTTCATATTTATAGCAAGAAAAAGAAAGAAAATTTAAGTTTACTTTTGCTAGTTTCAATGAAAATCGATAAAATCCAATTTTAAATAAACTGCCAACAAGTCGGGCGAAACTTTATTATTCTTAAGACAAGTTGCGTATGTGTGGAAAGTCAATATGCAGGTTAGAGTGTTTAGGGAAGACTAAGTGAAAGCGGGTTCTTGGGCACGACAATTGTCAATTTAACACTTTGCGGAAACGTTCAAAAGCTCCAGTACATATAATCAATATTTCATTCGTTTATTTATCCAAGTTTGAGTTTTTGTGAGGGGTGGGGTGAGGGGTGATAGTAAGAGTGGGTTGATGGTAATAGTTTTTAATTGATTGCTTGAATCACGTCTAATATTCTCTGCAAAGAATGTCAGTTTCATAGACGAAGTTGCATAGAATTTTCATAGGATTCGGTGCATTTTACATTCACGAAACCATACATTTGTACGGGAGGGGGTAGAGGAGGTAGGGGAATCGTAAAATTTGTGACGCAATTTTATTTCCTTTCTCTTGTAGTGTGCTCGTACAAAATGTCAAGTTCGTAGCTTTTAATTTGTTGGTTATTAGTTGGTTCAATGAAATAGGTCGAAATGATACTTTTGTATGGGAGGGGGTAGAAGGGCAAGCGCGATTGCAAAACTTTTAAAGTAATATCATTTCAATTATTTTTATAAGTTTTTGCGCAAAATTTGAAATTAGTAGCTTTTAAGAGTTAGCTGATAACTGATTTCTTAAAAATAGTCGAAAAAATAATTGTGTATGGGAGGGGGTAGAAGAAGTAGGGGAATCGCAAAATTTGTGACGCGATTTTCTTTTTTTTTTCTCTTTTAATGTGCTCGTACAAAATTCCAAGTTCGTAGCTTTTAATTTGTTGGTTAGCAGTTGTTTTATTGAAATTGGTCGAAATCATACTTTTGTATGGGAGGGGGTAGAACGACAAGTGCGATCTCAAAAATTTTGACGCAGTTCTATTTCAACTATTTTCAAATGATTTTGTGCAAAATTTCAAATTGATAGCTTTTACTAATTAGGTGATAATTAATTTCTTAAAAATGGTCGAAAAAATCATTTTGTATGGGAGGGAGTAGAAGCTTTCAAGGTATTAGACCAGTTTATATTTCATTCTTTTAAAGATGTTTTTTAAATGCATTTCGCAAGTTTTCAAGTTTCTACCTTTAAATTTCATTCAAAAATTTTCACTTTATGTGGTTTTTTCATTGCACATGAAACACCTTGTGCACGGTAGACCAGGGGGGTCGGTGCATAAAAATTGTGGAAGTTTTCTTATTTTTTCTGTATGTACAACAAATAGATGTATCCACATGGAAAATTTAAATTTTGTATCTTTCACCAGAGCCCTTAAAAAATTACTAAAAATTTTCGACATTTTTGGTTACCACCTCCCTCCCCTTACACCCCCCAACGTAAAATTTTTACCAAATTTAAAAACTGCCTAGTTCTACAATTTGACAAAATTTTAATTTGATATCTGCACTCAATTTTGAATTGAGGCAGGCATTAAGCAGGTAGGACTGTCTTTAATTATTATTCCAAAATTTAGTGCGGTCTGTTAATCAGTTTGTTTACAGCAGCTGGTTGAATCAGTTCAGTTCATGTCCACGACGATTTTTAAGATGGATAAAAATATGGAACAAAGAATTTGTCTGAAATTTTGTGTTTCCAACCAAATTTCGTGAGCGGAATCATTGCGAATGTTTGAAAAGGCTTACTGTGATTCAGTACAATCAAAAACACGAGCCTTCGAGTAGTTCAATGCCTTTGAGGACGGTCGAGAGATCTTTGATGACATGCCTCGTTCTGGACGACCTTCGACCTCTTCAACTGACGAAAACATTCAAAAAGTGAAGGAAATGGTGCTCGAAGATCGTCATACCAGTGTTAGGGAGATAGTAGGAGAGCTCGATATCTCTCGCGAGTCCGTTCAATCGATTTTGGTGGATACTATAGCCATGAAACGCGTCCTTGCTCGACTATTGCCAATAAAGCTGAATTTTCTTCAAAAAAAAGTACTGTGAACAGGTCTCTTTGGACATGCTTGAACGTACGAATTCTGATCCCATATTCATAGAGTGCATCATAACTGGTGATGAGACAAAGGTCTATGAGTTTGACATGCAAATCAGTCAATCATCATAAGAAGTAGTATTTGGCAGTATTGAAGCGTGTGCGTGAGCCAATCCGTACAAAATTGCCGGAATTATGGAAAAAGAATTTATGGATTTTCCACGATGAAAATGCGCGATCGCATTCAGCCTCAATTGTGACTGAATTTAACGCCAAAAAAGAAATAAATTCTATCAATCAACCACCATATTCACCAGGTTTGACCCCGTGTGACGGTTTACTATCCCTAAAACTGAAATTACCGCTTCGTGCAACCCGTTTTCAAGGTTGCTTTTAGCTATAGATACTTTTATTTGTAGATAATTTATCTATTTCATCTGTAGATACTTTTATCACGGATACATTTATCTGCAGATGGTAGGCACAGGTGGCTCCGAGAAACAAGTCCCCGCGGGTCCACTGTGATGCCATCTCAGAAGAGACTCCTACTCGGTGAACCAACCGGAGCTTTCTATGAAGCGTTGAAGGTTTCTGGCTTCCGCATTACCCGATTACCGAGACTATCGAAAAATGGGCGTAGGTGGCTTCTCCTTCTTCTAGGGAGAGCAGAGCAAGTGCATGATGAAGAATCGTCCTTTCCTTTTCCTCATCTTTGGAGCTTCTGCAAAAATCATGAAATGGGAGGCCAAGCCTCTGAACACGTCTCCGTATCAGGGCAGTGTCCTCCTACTTATTTTATCATATTGAGGGTTGAAGATCGAGTTTGCAAAGGTTTAAAGATGCAAGATTTATTTCCGCTTTATAATTTTTCTTCAGAAAAATGAGGTTTTGAATTGTATCGGGAATACAAATTGAAAACCGCAGTTTTTTCAAAATTTGAGCCTTAATTGTGCAAAAATGGTTAAATATTTATTATTCAAAGAAATGCCCATCGCTAGCCACAACTTTTGACCATCTTTCTGGTATGATACGAATTCCGCATCGAAAAACCTGCTCTTCTTTTGAGCCGATCCACGAATCGACCTAATTTTACAGCGAGTAAGGTAAGATGTCCCATTTCAGAGTTTCCAGGTAGGTTTTCACAGCCTAAGCAACATGTAGCCAAGCGTTATCGCGCAGCAAAATCACTTTGTCGTGTCTCTCTTGGTACTGTGGCCGTTTCTCCCGCAATGCTAAGCTCAAACGTATCAATTGTAGTCGCGATCTCCCGCGATGGCTTCACTCGGTTTCAATAGCACATGATATACCACAAAAATTTTCTCTCTTCCACCGCCATGCCGGTCGTCGACGTCAACATCAACGCTCTTGAAGCGTTGATACGACTTACGATACTTTCTTTCACTAAAAGCACTGTCATCATTCGACGCGCTTCAGCCGCAGATTTTTTTTTAAATTGAAAACAAAAAGAAAAACTTCACAAATCTTATAATATGGACAGATGCATAAGTTTACCATTTGACGTTTCTGATCCGGCATTGTTGATCAGCATTTATTGCTGGCGCCATCTACTGGGAAACGGCGGGTTTCAATTTGTACTCCCAATAATTTTTAATTTAATGTTTTAATACCGAAAGTAGCAACGTGTGCGAAAAAATTATTTGTCGGCAAACTGCTTTTTGAGAGCTTTTCAATTTCATAAACTTTTTTTCACGGCAGACGTTATTTTTAGGCAATTATCATGGCAGGTTTATAAAGATTTACAAAATATGAATTGCTAATTTCGGAAAAGAAAATTTATTATACAGGAAAATATCCTTGTACTTCTTTGGTATACTCCATATGAAATCTGAGATATGTTGTGTATGCCTTATCGTTTGTTTGTTCGTCTGTCTACAACATAACTCTCGAACGCTTTGTGCTATCGTGCTGAAATTTGTGTTGTGTCATTTTTAGCATAAAAGAAACTTTAAGTATATATAGTGATTCGCAAGTGTACGTACTACCTACATGGTGACCATTATAAAGTACGACGCTAGAGGAGTAAACCTCGTATATAAAAATCCCCTAATTCACGGCGGAACAGCATATGCCAATGGACGAATGGTTAGTGGGTAACTAACCATTAATATGCGAACTCTGGATACCTGGTACCCTCGAGTTCTTACAAGCCTTTTCCTGGTAATGCAGAGCTCTGCCAGGGGTGACTCTACTTTCTCGCGCTACTCGTGGGAATCACATGTTTAAAAACAAAAATAAACAAGAGGCTGATGCTTCCTCCAAGGCATCAAAAACAGCGATTAATACCGCAAAAGAGATGGATAGCGGAACAAGCACCCCTACTGAAACCACGCTTCAAGTAACTGTAGAGGCTAATCCTTCGGTCAATAAAAAGCTCATTAGACCGCCACTTAGAGCGGATAGTAAAACCGCCAGCAAACCACAAATGGACGAACAGCTCCTATTAGCAGAGCGAAGCAGTTGAGTCTGAAAGAAAAAAAAGAGGTTAAGCGGTGCCGCTAGAAGAAGGTACATGTACCACCGTAACCACGGTAAGAATTCAAACAAGGCATACGACCTTGCCTGCATGCCAATGCAATATACATTAGCACCGGCACAGAAAATGGCGACAAAGAGGTAGAACCTCATCAACAACGCCGCCTTTTGCTGGAAATGAGAATAAGGCACAAGACCACAAACAAAAGCGTCATGCATAGACCTGCAGAAGAGGCTGAGCCATCCACGTCGGCCACTAGCTATAGGGACGCGGGAATTATTCATACCGAGAATCCGCTAAAAATCTTAACTTCAGAGTAGCTAGCTGCAATCCAAAAATCCATCCTGGCCGATATTCCAACAGCAGCCATAGAGGGAACAAAGCTACAATTCTGTTGACTTAGCCTCAAACCAGGGTGGATGTTAATTGTGGGCAGGGACGAGCAAACCGCATCGTGGCTAGAGACAATAGCTAAAAACATCAAGCCGGACGACTCCACCAACATCAGGGCTGCCCGGGAGGAAAATATTCCGCGATTAGAAATAATCACGGGATATTTCTCGACAGAGGTAATTACAACCTTCGTCGACGCTCAAACCAACGGTTTGTGCGCCTTAAACTGGAAAGTCCTCAGTAGGAGGAAAGAGGGCACAAGCACAATTATAACCTTTTCGATCAACTGCCAATCGGTGGAGGGGCTTAAACAGAAGGGGCACCGAGTCTGGTACAAATTCTCGAGTCTAACGCACACCACACTATCTGGGGAACCAATGATATTAACAAAAGAGGTGAGTCACTTTTGGAGTACCTTACTACTAACAACCTAAATATAATAAATAAAGGTAACACACCGACTTCCATAAATTCAGCTAGGCAGGAAGTACTTGACCTAACCATAGCAAGCCCCTGCCTGGTTGACAAGTACGAAAATTGGCACGTATCAAAAGAAACTTCATTATCAGACCACAGGCATATCTGTTTTGATATTAAGACTTTATTAAGTTATACAGGGTGTTTGGTACCCCGTGTGCCACCTTGTAAGGGGTTGTTCCTAGATATATTTTGAGAAAAAAATTGTTCTACGGAGATGGTCAATTTTCAATATCCGCGGAGATACAGGGTGATCAAGAAAAGTGTTTCGGACCTGTACCCTCACTCACTCAAAATGCTATATCTTGAAAACTAATAATCGCAATTCAAAGTGTTATAGCTTGTTTTTTAGGGAATTGAATTACCTTTCATTTGGTTTATTAATCCGCATTGTAACTGTAACTGTACCCAATCCTGAGGTATTTGACTCAGAACACAAATTTTTGATACTTTGACCCTCAAAATTCTGGGATCAATGTAGTTTTTCTCAAAAAAACGCATTACAAAAATGCCATTTTAATGTTGATTTTTTATGTGCCATATTATTGCCTACAAAATATGTATACACTTGCATCGCATAAGTTTCATAGTTTAGCAAAAACTATTATTCCAATAGTTTAGCACTGTTATCAAAAAAACAGGAATATGTTGATCAACACTCTCCGCTTGAACTAAAAGAACTTAAGAATAGTTTTTATGGTTTATTTCAAATTTCTTTAATTACAATAATTGTTCAAAATGGCCACCTTCATTTTGAATGCACGCTAAAGCTCGTTTTGCCAGTGTTCTCTTTGTGTTCATACTCCTCAACTGCTTCCTTATTTCTGTCGCTGCCGCATCGATTCTGGTGTTTAGATCCTGCAACGTTACTACTTCTGTTGCGTAGACAAGGTCCTTCATCCGTCCCCATACAAAGAAATCCATAATAGTTAAATCAGGAGATCTTGCAGGCCAGTGTATCGGTCCATTTCTACCGATCCAGCGATTGCTATAATTGGAATTTAACCAATCTGTGATTTGTCGGCCGTAGTGAGCTGGAGCACCATCGTGTTGGTAAAACATGGAAGCCAATCGTTGCAGTGGCATATCATCCAATAACTCCTGTAGATCATTTGTCAAAAAATGGAAGTAATTGGAACTATTTAAGGTAGGCGGAAGTCTGATAGGACCAATGAAATCGTCACCAATCACACCTTCCCATAAATTGACACTGAATCTGTGCTGAAATGATGCCTCTCTTCTTGTATGTAGATTGCTCTCAGCCCATGTGTGTAAGTTGTGGAAGTTTGTGATACCGTCCTTGGTGAATTGGGACTCATCCGTCCAAAGAATGTTGTTCATAAAATTCTCGTCACTTAGTTGTCGTTCAAGGAGCCAATTGCAAAACTCCATCCTTTTGGGCAAATCAATGGGTAACAGCTCCTGCACTGGTGTGTGGTGGTAGGGATGCAACCGCTCTGCTTTTAGGAATGCCAAGCGTCGGATACTGATTGATGGATCATTTTGAACTGCATGTAGTATTCGTTCATCGATTGGAACAGCGATTATCGGCGTAGGATTTGCATTTACTCTGCTTGTCCTAACGCTGCCTGTTTCCCAAATCCTTCTGTAAACGTCTTGGAATACTCTCCTGGAAGGTATCCGACGATTAGGAAATCTCTGATGATACAAAGATCGCGCCGGTCGTGTATTTGCCTGACACTCGCCATAAATGAAAATGATGTCTGCATAATCTTCATTCGAGTACTCAGGCATTTCAAAATTATTTTCTAAATTTTAGTGACACCTTGTAATTTTAACAATTCAACTAAAACTGGTAAAAATATGAAGTAAGATTTGCTTTTATTCGCTTTTCATTTTGCTAGGTACCCCATTAAAAAAGACATAGTGCTACACCTAGTTGTGTTGAAACTCATTTCAATTTAATTCATTTCGTCGATAATTTAAATACTACTTAAAGGACATTCATCGATAATTTAAATAGTAATTAAAGGACACAAAGAATATTTCAGTTTAACAACATTTCAGGCAATTTTTTTAGAACGAGGGTTGCTTTATGGCACATTTAATTTTTAAGCCATATGTATTTTCGCTCATTACCTGGAAAACGGGAAAACCTAAGTCATAAGTGAGTGTGCATCATTTGTAGGCAATAATATGGCACATAAAAAAACAACATTAAAATGACATTTTTATAATGCGTTTTTTTGAGAAAAACTACATTGATTCCAAAATTTTGAGAGTCAAAGTATCAAAAATTTGTGTTCTGAAGCAAATACCTCAGGATTGGGTACAGTTACAATACGGCCTTTTACACCAAATGAAAGGTAATTTGATTCCCTACAAAACAAGCTATAACTCTTTGAATTGCGATTATTAGTTTTCAAGATATAGCGTTTTGAGTGAGTGAGGGTACAGGTCCGAAACACTTTTCTGGATCACCCTGTATCTCCGCGGATGTTGAAAATTTACCATCTCCGTGGAACAATTTTTTTCTCAAAATATATCTAGGAATAACCCCTTACAAGGTGGCACACGGAGTACCAAACACCCTGTATAGAACAAAACAGAAACCCTAAACGTACCAACTGGAATCTTTACCAGTCAGTCCTAGAGTACGAAATATGTATCGAAGAAAAAATTATAAGCAGCCCAGACTGTATTGATAAAATCACAAACAAACATGTAAACAATATTATCAATGCTTACGAACAAAGTTGTCCTGTTCTACACAAAAAAAGGGTCAAACAAACACCTTGGTTGAACGAGGAACTAGCGGCAAAACGCAAACAAACTAGGAAATTGTTTAATAGAGCAAAAACCTTTGGTAACTGGGTTGAATACAGAGAGTCCCTTACTGAATATAACAAACTTCTAAAAAAGTTAAAAAAAAGTCTTGGGGAAGAGATAGATGATCTCCCAACGGTCTCAAGACTCCAAAAGGTGCTATCAAATGACACCCCGATAGATATCGGACTATTAGAGAGACCGGATGGGTACTCAGCTAAAAACAGCATGGAAACTCTTGAACTGTTACTGGCAACACATTTCCCAGGCTGCAAGATAATTAACAACAATGAAGATTTAGACGCAGAGGAAAGGATGTATCGTCAAACTCCGTTCAGCAAAAATATTACTGGTAAAATCTTCACTCCGGATAAGATCAGATGGGCGATCAACACCTTTAATTCCTAAAAATCAGCCGGAGTAGATAAAATATTCCGCGCATTACTGCAGAAGGGTTTAGAGATCCTAATGCCAATAATGATAAGTATCTTTAAGGCCAGATTTGTATGGGGATACATCCCAAAAATCTGGAGGAAAGCGAGAGTGGTATTTGTATCAAAGGCAGAGAATCCAGTGAACACCCTAAGTCATATCGCCCTATAAGTCTTACCTCCTTCTTTGTCAAAACGATGGAGAAGTTAATGAACATTCACATAAGGGGCCTAACAAGGTCTGTCTTAAAAATAATCAACATGTGTACAAAATTTGTACCAAAAAGGCAAATCAACAGAGTCAGCCCTTCATGGATTGGTAAGACAAATCGAAAAGGCAAAAGACTACACATAAATTGCCCTTTGCGCATTCCTAGATATAGAAGGAGCATTGGACAATACTCCCCATGAAGCCATAATAGCGGCAGCTAGGAAAAAGGGTTTGGAAACGGCCACGATAACATAGATACACGCCATGCTAAAGAGCCGACTGACAACCACGGATCTAGGTGATAGCGCATTGACTGCACAGACCTATAGGGGCTGTCACCAAGGTGGGGTGCTATCTCCACTTCTTTCGTCAATTGTAGTAGATGAACTTCTGGACCGTCTAACAGACCAAGGATACGAGGCAATAGGATATGCCGATGATCTCGTCATTATCATTAGAGGTAAATATGATTCAATAATATCGGAAAGGATACAATCAGCCTTAGAGGTGATAATGAACTGGTGACAGTCTAAGAACTTGAACATTAAGTAAGACTGAGATAGTACCATTTACAAATAGAAGGAAAACCCACATCATACCTCCTTCAATAAATGGAATATCAATACCCTTTTCTTACTTACTTAGTTACGATGGCGCTACAGCCCAAATCGGACTTTGGCATCCTGAATACTTTGCCTCCATCCATCTCGGTTCAGTGACCGCGTTCTCCAGTCAGAAAATCTTAGCAGTGATTTGCTGTCTGCGTCAATCGAATCCTCCCAGCGCTTCCATGGTTTTCCGGTCTTTGTCCGTTGACTTTCGCTTTTAATGTGTGTTTGGGAATTCTTCCGTCATCCATCACCTCCACATGACCAGCCCATTGTAACTTCTTAAATTTTATGAAGGTTGACACTTCTGGATTGTCGAAGATGGCATACAATTCTCTATTGTATCGTATTCTCCAGATCGAGTCTTCTCTCACAGGTCCGAGGATTCTACTGAGGACCTTTCTTTCAAAGGTGTTAAGTAGGTTTTCGGACACCTGAGTTAATATCCACGTTTCGCTGTCATAGCATAGCACAGGTCTTACGATCGTTTTATATAACTGAAGTTTTGTTTTCCATCATTATCCTTCTTTTGAGTTCGATGAATTCGCTTCCATCCTTCGATAGGTTCGCCCCTAGGTATATAAAGTTGTCTACGTTTTCTAGTTTATAGTCTCCTACTGTAATATTTTGTCTGATTGGCGTCTTTTTCCTAGTTTGCGTCATAATTTTTGTTTTGTTTCCATTAATACGTAGTCCAACTTCTCTTGCTACCGAGTTACAGTTTACAAATACCTCCTTAGCACTCTCTAAAGATCTTGCAAGGATATCTATATCGTCGGCATATGCTACGAGTTGTGTGGATTTGAATCATAGTGTTACCTTGGTGTCAACGGGAAGTTTCCGAACAACATATACGAGTGTCAAGTTGAAAAGCATTGGTGCGAGGCCGTCACCTTGCTTAAGGCCGTAGTCTGTTCTAAAACTGGAAGTCAGATCGTTTTCTACTCTAACTCGTGACAAAGACTCGATCATTGTCATTCTTGTAAGCCGAACCAGTTTCGGTGGGACTCCAAACTCTAACATGATTTTATACAGTACGCGCCTGTCGATACTATCGTATGCTTGCTTGAAGTCAACAAATATCTGATTCATCAATATTATATTCCAGCACTTTTCCAGAACCTGTTTAACTGAGAATATCTGGTCCGTGACCGCCTTGATATTCACCAATTACTTTGTCAGGATAGGGCTTAATTCTCTTTTCCAGAATTTTCGTCACGATCTTATAAGACGTACACAACAGAGATATTCCTCGGTAGTTTTCGCAGCACAGTTTCTCACCTTTTTTATAAATTGGGCATATAATGCTCTTGCGCCAATCTTCAGGAAGTGTTTCCTGCGTCCATATGTCCGTGACTAATCTATGTAGGAGATGCGCTATGCAGGTGTCGCCGGCTTTTAGAAGTTCAGCTGAAATTTGATCAGTGCCCGGCGCTTTGTTGTTTGGGTGGTTCCTCAGGGCTTTTTACTTCTTCGAGTGTGAGAGGACTCAAAGCGGATCCTTCATCAGCTGTTACATTAGTTATACCTGCTATCGTGTCTGCGGCTGCTGTTTGTGCGGGTGATGGGCTCGGATTAAGAAGGTGTTCAAAGTATTGCGCCCATCTTAATTTTATATCTTCCGCATTACTTAGAATGCTCCGTTCTGCATCCTTGCAGGTGGTCGTTTTCGGTTGGTATCCCCCTTTCATTCTTTTAGCAAGGGAATACGCGGCTCTTGTGTTGTGTAGTTTAAAATGTTCGTCCATGTTTTTAATTTCATCATTATTGTACTTCGGTTTTTTGTGATTGCATATTTTGTTTGCAAATCGTCTAAGATCATTATATTTGTCCCGTTTGGCTCGTGTTGGCCGTTCTATCAATATCTTGTAAGATTGATTTTTTTCGGTCTAAGGCATCTTGGCATTCGTTGTCGAACCAGTCATTTCTTTTGCGCCGGGGTTGTTGTCCTATCACCTCCTCTACGACAGATGAAATGCAATCTTTGATATTTTGCCACATTTCTTCTATTGGCATGTTGGCGTTATTGTTCTGTATTGGCGCGAAGTGCCTCTCTAAGGCTGATACGTACTTCGCAACTACTTTCTCATCCTTGAGTTCTCCTATGTATGTCGAATTTAGGGCCCGGTTGTGTTTTTGGGTGTTCTCGATTTGCGATTCGACATCGGAACTTGGTCTTTATCAAATAGTGGTCTGTATCGCAATTAGCACCTCGACATGTACGCACGTCGAGAATGCAGGAGGCCCTCCTTTTCTCTATTAGAACGTGATTTATTTGATTGAATGTTCTTCCGTCGGGTGATACCCACGTTCTCTTATGAATGTCACGATGCGGGAAGCATGTCGAGCTTACAATAAGACTTTTGCTGCTGGCAAAATCCGTCAGTTTCTGACCGTTGTCGTTACCGATATCATGGAGACTGTGCCTTCCAATTGTCCCTATTAATGATTCTTCTTTGCCCACTTTCGCGTTAAAGTCACCTAAAACTATTTGAATATCGTTCGACGGAAGGAAGTCGAATGTTGATTCTAAGGCGCTGCAGAAATCGTCTTTAACTTCGTCGTCTTTCTCTTCCGTTGGGGCATGTACATTAATAAGCCAAACATTAAAGAATTTTGTTTTAATGCGGATTGCACACAATCGTTCATTGACGGGTTTGAAGTTGGTAACTAGGGGCTTAAAATTCTTGTCGACGACAAACGCAACTTCAAACTCCCGGCTTCCCGATTTTTTTCTCACTTTTCAAAATTCTGTGCGGTCCATTGTCAGTAACTTCGCTAGCTAGCAATTTAGTTTCTTGGAGTGCAATGATGTTCATATTGTATTTGCTTGCCTGTTCCAGAAGCGCTCTCACTGCTCCTGCTCTGTACAGGAATCGCACGTTCCACGATCCGAAGGAATAGTCCATTTTTCGTTTGCGTGGTCGTTGCCGTTGAATTAATCCAATCCGAGGCGGTGCTTCAGGTTTCGAAACGGGTGTGGTTTTTCCGAGGATGAGTTGCTAACACATCGCCCAACCCCCAACTTGGAGGGCCATATTATTATAGTGCTAGAATTTTTCTGTTCCATTAGCACTCGCGCCTATCAGTTAAGCAAGTGGAAAATGATTTACTGGTGTTACAGAACAATCATTCTCCCAATATTCACATACGGATCAACGATATGGTGGACTAAATTTTGCAACGAAAAGCACAGCTTGCGGTACAAAAAATCCAAAGGCTAGCTTGCCTTGGTATCACAAGAGCAATGAAAACCTGTCCTACAGCGGCAATGAAAATGTTTCTTAATATCCCTTCGATACATCTCCAAATAAAAAAGTAGGCTATCAAAGGGGGTGTTACGCATACAGGAGGAAAACAATTACAAATCAGGGGATTTTAGAGGTCACCTCAAAATCCTAAAAGACTTAAAAAATAGAGGTTCCAACTTCCACACTATCGGACGCGATGCCGACAAAATTCAAATTTGAAACTCCCTTCAAAGTTATAATCAGATAACGCAAGGCTTGGCAATCCATGCTACCTGAAATAGTAGAGGGATGAACCATCTGGTATACAGATGGTTCGCGCACCTCTGAGGGGACAGGAGCCGGAGTCAAAGGTTCTAACTTCTCGGTTTCAAAACCACTCGGCAAAGAAGCCACAATCTTCCAGGCCGAACTAATTGCAATGGAGCTATGCATCCAAGAGAATATAAGGAAAGCACATCGCAACAAATTTATTTATACCCTATTGGGGGTAGTCAAGCGGTTCTTAAAGCCCTAGCATCCAATAAATACGGATCGAGGATAGTATGGGACTGCCTTCAAATCCTAATTATCCTGGGGAAAAGAAATGATGTAACCTTAGTGTAACCAGGACATATGGAAATTGAGGGAAATGAGGAGGCTGATCGCCTAGCAAAAAACGGCGCAGACACAAATTTTATTGGTCCAGAGCCATTCTGCGGAAAACCAAAAGGGTACTCCAACCCCATACTTAGAAAATGGGTAGAACAATAACATAAAATCTACTGGAATAGACTTCCAGGATTGTCAATCTTAAAAAAACTGATCTTACCACAAAAAAGCAAATTGATGGATATTCTAAAATTCAGCAAGAGGGATATTAGTACCCTAATTGGCTTAATGACGGGGCACAGTGGAGTAAACCACCACCTCAAAAATATGGGCTTAGCTGAAACCGACATTTGTCGCCTCTGTCTCGAGCACTCAGAAACGACAGTACACATCCTGTCACTGTGAAGCAGTAGCTAGGAAAAGACACACAATCTTCTCGGAAAAAATTTACAAACGTAATATTTAACTTGCTCTAAAAGCAACCGAAATTAAATTAAATTAGCAATTGATAAGATTATTGAAATTATAATTATGATATGTCTATTTTCACTTATTGTTGCCTTCGTTTACTTACATTCATGTCACACTCGATTATGCTAACGGCATCACCTGGTTTAGTTTCTAAAACGCATAACTCATAGATCCGTTGATTATATTTAATTGCTATAAGATCCCCAGTTGTGAGGCATGCAAAATTTCGTAATGCATTTTCCAACACAGCTTTTGGATTAGTTATGTCCAAAAAATCCGAATTTTGTGGTTGAAATTTCGAAAACGTAGCTACTGGCAGCGAAACACTTTCGATTAACAAAAAATCACCTTCCTCAAGAAGCAGATTACGCATCATCTAAAATTAATTGAAATATTTTTGTATTAATTATCTAGATTTAAAGTTAAGTCATCTTAGGTACCCAATAAGGCAAGTAAATTTTTCCCTCGTCGGCAACAAATTCTAAAACACCAGCATGAGTAGTACGATTCTTTTTGTCATTAACTAGTTTGAAAAGCATAGGATATTCTACATTTAATCTTGTAAGCTGGTCAAGAGCAGATGGCGGCATTATGACTACAATTATTTAGAATATTAATAGATCAGGCACAAAACAAAACGAAAACTGTACTTTTTCCCCCTTTTTCCACGTCCTGGCGTTCATTACCGGGTAACATTGAAACTGAATAGCACTTGTACGCATTTTGGAAAGGACGTCCATGATCGGGAAACATCATATTGAATCCGCCGAACTGAAACTATAAGATTATATTACTTATTATATATTAGTTATATCCTACTTACCATTTTTAAAATTTTATATTCCAAAACTGTTTCACTATGAAATGTCAGAATGACAATGAAAATAGAAGCACATGAAGTTGGTTTAAATTGAACCATTGCCTTCTACACTAGAAGCAACACACGGCCATCTTGTTTGACTTCTGTGGGAATGACGTCATAGATTTTTCTATTTCATAAGATCACCTAAATCATTTTGTATGATCTTTTTGTAAAAACACGATTTACCGAAAACAAGACAAATAGGTAATTATTCAAATTAACGACAGAAATATTGCGCAAGTGCATACTTTTTCGTAATAACTAAAATTCTGCAGTTTTCGTATCGAAATTAACCAGGCAACTCTGCACAATATGAATGCCAGATTTTCTTCGAAGCGAGAAACCAAGAGACTTTGATTCGCTTTTTTCAATTATATCGTGCTGTTTAGCACTATTGTTACGTAAGTCCCGTCCACTAACGTAGCACCAAGGAGGATATATAAAATGGAGTACCTGATAAATTTGATAAATCAAGTGTCAAATGATTGACAACGTCATTCTGACGTTTCGTTAAATAAACAAGGAAGCGAGCACAGCCGAGTTCACCAGCTCACAGCCGAGTTCACCAGCTCAGCCGACTTGTTGTTGGTGGGGAATACTTTTATATTCGGAATCGAAAATTGTGTTTTTTATGTCTGGCAATGCTCAACAGTCGAACTGTCAGCCAGAGTACGGAAAATTATAAAAATGGACGGTTGTACTCACATATTTTGCTAATTTTTGCCTTCCGGAAGGCGAAAAAACCGTAACAAATAGTGCCGGGACAGTACTATAGTGTTTCTTGTTAAGTTTTTGTGTTCTATAATAAAATTCCATACCGAAAAATGGCGAAATCGGTGTTTTTAAAGATCTAAAAATGAGTTTTTCAAACGCAGTTTTCGTCATTTTTCAAGTGGAAAATTAATATAAAAAGTGCCGTGCGCGCCCTAAAATTAGTTTATTTATAGTTTTTCAGCCAAAATACGTACTTTTAAATTTTTTTTAGCGTATTTTTCACTATCACGCGTATTACGAAGTTGTTCTAAATAATTTTCAATACAATGAAGTTTGCTGTTTTATTTCAGAAATCTTTATTTGTTCAATTTTTATTAGTTTTTGGTTCGTGTCTAAGATAAGCTCTTTAGCAACGGACAATTTAACGCGGGACAGACTTTGAGTTTAAGTATGCCTAGAGTCACTGTATAACTGAGCAACTCAGTAAAGGAGTCTGGCAGATGCGTATCAGAGTTGAAACCGTTAAGTTTGAATTTTTTGGTGTATATACATATTCGGTTAGATATTTATCAAAATGCAATTGGAATTCGATTACGTGCCCTGAAAAATTAATATCATTGTGCCATTCCATTAGAAACAGCCAAAAATTCAATTTCATTTTGCAATTTTCTGCACCCACACATCTTTACCAAACAGTTGTTTGGTCTAGTTTATGATTCTGTTTATTGACACATGGCGGAAAAACATCCCAACAGGGATTTTTGCAATCCATTCCCTTTTTTTATTACTGAAAATCATTCAAATCGAGAAATCATTCAAATCGACCTAAGAAATTTGCAATGCATTCTAAAGAAATGTGAAGGCATTTCATAAAGTAGCAGTTAATTTAGGGAATTTGATATGCATTGCAAGGTAATGTGTGGAGATTGCATAAAATAAATGATCATCGTCAAAACGTGCCGCGCACAAATCAAAAGATTATTAATAGAAAACATTAATGTCATATTCCGTTTGCTTTCTAATATTCCCGTAAAATTTTACAAGTTGTTCGTTGCAAGAAAAAAATCTTAAGTTACACCGTACTTTTCCAGCAACAAAATTAGTTAAATTATAGCAACAGAATTTAAAATACTGAATTCATATCAAAAGCAGGATCCAATTTCATCACATTTTTCAATATTAATTCAAAATGAATCGCTCCCTCAATATTAGAATACCTTCTCAAATATTAATTTGCTTTCTATTCTTTTGTAACCATTCTATCGTAGATTCTATTGCGACCATTATATTGTCGATTTTTTTTCCAATCATTACAATATTCATTCGTTTCCCTAGATTCATATGTCGATTCTTTGTAATGCAGAAAGTAGAAAGAAAACGAATGCCTGCCTATGACATTGCAATGTTAAAATAATCTATGTTTTACGACAGGAAGTAGCTGTAATAGCTTCATGGTAAGAATCATCGGCGCGGTAATGATTCCACTCCCTACTGGGATATGTCAGAATGACTACACAGTCTACACTTATTTTCACCAACACTTTGATCATTCGAACATGCGATTTTTGGTACCAAATTTTTTAGCACATGCGATTTTTGTACTAAAATAGCTATCTGCCAGACTCCTGGACCGAGTAGGTCAGTTATACCGTGACTCTAAGTATGCCAAACAAGGATAGCGAAACGATTATTTCGAAAATTTGACAATTGTTTGGAACAATTAATTTAACGTTGGAAAGAGTTAGGCTTAAGTGGGCCAGACAAGAATAGTGAAACGATTGTTTTGAAAAATTTCGAGCATTTCGCCAGTAAGGGAGGGAAATACTTTCATTCCCATTTGCTTACACGGCAAAGCATGTTCATAATCACTCCTTATTATATATCCTTCTTGAGCGCAACGCGTTCTCAAGCTAGAGAGGACACGAAGGGACAGACGGCGGACATCCGGTTTTGAGGTTTTTAAGTGATTATATGAACTTCTGTATCATTCAATTTTTTCTTCGAGCATTATTTCTTGGCGTTACAAACTTTGTGGCAAACTTATTATACTCCCACATTCCATCTAGAGTATAAACATTTCAGGGCTACGATTGATTGCGCTTAAATCACAATCTTACGATACTCTAGATTAGAGTCACTCTATGAAAAAGAAAGAACAAGGCACCTGGTAGAAGAGTCTGGACACCTTGTCAGATGGGGCGCTTTTTATTTTCATATGTATGCGTGCAACGTGTCGGTGTAACTTTTTAGTGGTTTTATTTCGCGAATATCTTTAATTTGCAGTACTTTTAAATGGTAAAAATTTAATTTGGTAGGTTTCACGGATTGCAATCACATTTGCTTACTTATCGCACGCTGGAAAATAGCAGTGCGCTTTTTCAAATTTAACGGAAAAGCTGGTTGGCCGAATTCTAGTACGTCTTGTTCTTTCTTTTTCATAGAGTAACTCTACTCTAGATTAGAGTCCCTCCATTAGAAGAAGGCTGCCTGGCTAGAGTCTGGCAGAGACGTCACAGTCGACACTTTTTGACTTTCGAAATCGAATTCGCGTAAGCTTTCGAAAATTGTAATTTGGTAGTATATGTGAGAATGTATGTAACCAGCTGGTAATAGTTAGCCATGGATGCACTGGCGGCGCTTTCGTCGAACTGTCACAATTGGCGCGCTTTTTACGGTTTAGGTTTAAATTATTATTTTAATACAGTGAGTTTTCTTTGAAAAACTGTGTTAAAAATGTCGTGTAGTGCACTGAGATGTACAAGTTGTGGAAAGAAAGGGAATAGGCTCTTTAAATTTCCGCAGAAAACTACTTTACGTGAGAAATGGGTAAGTCTATTAAACAGACCAAATTGGAGGCCGACCAAAAATTTGAGTCAAATAACTGTTTAATTTTTTTTTTTTAATTCGAGTTAATATGGCTGTAATGGCGAAGTTCTCTTTCAAAAACTAACGACATCATGTGCAATACCTCTTGGGTGATGATGGAAATTTGTGCTGAACTTTTTCTGTAGAGCTTTAATTTAAAAGGAGTAAGAGGGAGAGTGAATGTCGGAGAGGATAGAGGCCGGCGTACAACAAAGAAAAAAGACGACTACCTTCACAGCAGCCCTTCACACCAAACTAACTTTTTTGTCATTACAAATAGCTGTGAAGAAAAGGGTGGAAAAAAGGAAGACGGTAGACGTTCAAGTTGCCTACATTCTTGGATCGGCGGCTCGATTTTGGCCAGCATGAGTACACATGAAAATTTTCAAACCACTATCCAGGACTAGAGTCACTGTATAACTGAGCAACTCGGTAAAGGAGTCTGGCAGATGCGTATCAGAGTTGAAACCGTTAAGTTTGAATTTTTTGGTGTATATACATATTCGGTTAGATATTTATCAAAATGCAATAGGAATTCGATTATGTGCCCTGAAAAATTAATTTCATTGTGCCATTCCATTAGAAACAGCCAAAAATTCAATTTTATTTTGCAATTTTCTGCACCCACACATCTTTACCAAACAGGTTTTTAGTCTAGTATGGCGGAAAAACATCCCAACAGGGATTTTTGTAATCCATTCCCTTTTATTGAAAATCATTCAAATTGAGAAATCATTCAAATCGACCTAAGAAATTTGCAATGCATTCTGAAGTAATGTGAAGGCATTACATAAAGTAGCAGTTAATTTAGGGAATTTGATATGCATTGAAAGGTAATGTGAGGAGATTGCATAAAAAAAATCTTAAGTCGCATTTTTCCAGCAACAAAATTAGTTAAATTATAGCAACAGAATTTAAAATACTGAATTCATATCAAAAGCAGGATCCAATTTCATCACATTTTTCAATATTAATTCAAAGTGAATCGCTCCCTCAATATTAGAATACCTTCTCAAAGATTAATTTGCTTTCTATTCTTTTGTAACCATTCCATCGTCGATTGTATTGCGACCATTATATTGTCGATTTTTTTCCAATCATTACATTACTCATTCGTTTCCCTAGATTCCAATGTCGATTCTTTGTAATGCAGAAAGTAGAAAATAACGAATGCTTGCCTATGACATTGCAATGTCAAAATAATCTGTTTTACGACAGGAAGTAGCTGTAATAGCTTCATGGTAAGAATCATCGGCGCGGTAATGTTTCCACTCCCTGGGATATGTCAGAATGACTACACAGTCTACACTTATTTTCACCAACACTTTGATCTTTCGAACGTTCGATTTTTAGTACCAAATTTTTTAGCACGTGCGATTTTTGTACTAAAATAGCTATCTGCCAGACTCCTGGACCGAGTAGTTCAGTTATACAGTGACTCTATCCAGGACGAACACAAATCGTGGATTGAGTGATTCGAATTCGAATGCAACCGGCTCCGAATGAATCGACGATCCGGCGGAATGAACTCGATACAGACGAGTAACGTAAATCGTAGCATCAATTGTATAAAATCCAGTGGCCGTCCTGCCGCCTTCGGTATACGTCAGCTCTGTATCAAACTTGTTCCTCGCGAATTGTTCGGCAGCGCGCCCCCAAATAGTTCCGAAGATTGACGGCATGAATGGCAGCACAAGCTCGTTTATCCAAAGTTGCATTGTTTCCAATCCAAAAGAAAATCTCCCACGAAAGTTGTCCCAGATCGTCATAAGAAGTTTTCAGCACTATATAGCAGTCGCCTGTATAGAATTTTCCGTGTGCCACTTCGTCAATTTTATTCGGAAGGAAATTTTCAATTTCCCAGATAGTCAGACCGGGCAATTGACCGTCGTCCTTTTCGAAGAACTTGGAGTAGTCGAGTGGCGGCTTTTCGAGCGATTCATCCCAACGTTTCGGTTTCAAACTCTCCGGTTTTTCATCCTCCTCCCAAGTCGTACTGGTATCCTCATTTTTGGCCACGTCTTTCATTCCTTTCAGTATTTTCGCCGAATCCTGATCAGATTCGGCTCACGGACCACGACGCAATCGAATCTTCCGAGCAATTGGATCCTTGCTAGCATTCCCGGCCGGAACTTATGGCGGAACATTCGCTCCGGCCAATCGTAATTGCGTCTGAAGCGAAAAATCGATATTGTAGAATTCAATACCGGATCCTTTCTGAATTTCGGTCGGTTTTAGCGGCATCACTAATTCCGGATTGTTACGCAAATCCAATTGATCCAAATCGGAAAGGAAATGAATCGCTTCGGGTAGTGTTATAAGGCGATTCGAGCTCAAGTTCAATTTTTTCAGAGCTCCACAACGACACAGACCCTCGGGAATCATCTCGAGATGATTGCTCGACGCCGAGAAAATCTCGAGACTGCAGAGCTTTCCAATTCCCGACGAGATTCCGTCGAAATCAAGCTGATTATCGTTCAAATACAATCGTCGTAAACTACTCAATTTACATATTGACGGTGGCAGAACTGTGAGTTTATTTCATGATAAATTCAGTGTTTCGATTTTCAGCCAAAACTCAACACTAGACGAAAGTTCGGCAATTTCATTATCACTCAAATTCAATCGCTTCAAATTATGCATGTTGTACAAGCAGTCCGGTACTCGGGGCAATGAATTCTGCGATAAATCCAATTCGGATAAATTCGATAAGCTATCCAGCGAGGTTGGAAAATTCTGCAACGTTCGCTGAGTATTTCGCATATTCAGGCATTCTAAACTCTGCAGCGATGGTAACTGGCGCAATTGGAACAATTTCAATGGATTATCGGCTAGAATCAGAGTTTGTAGATTGGCTAGACGTCGCGTTTGTGGCGGAAGCGTTTCGAGCTTATTATGCGACAAATCCAGCAGCAAAAGATCGGTCAGGTGAATGAAAAGTGGCGTGGGAATCGCTTCGATTTGATTATGGCTCAAGTTTAATACTAAAAGATTTTTGGCGCGTTCCAATCCTTCCGGAATCTCTTTCAGTTTGTTATGCGACAAATCGAGTGTCGTAAGTTCGTCCAAGCGGAAAAGTTCCGGCGGTATCCCGGAATTCTTGATTTGATTGTGACTTAGATTTTGGGTTCGTAAACAGCCGAGTTCGGTCAGTTCGCCGCCGTACAGCTTTCTCGAGTTCGTTATGCTTTACCGATAGATGTTCAAGCTTATGGAGATTTCCCATCTCTTCGGGAATCTCTTTTAAATTTGTCCGGTCCAATTTTAGCCATTGGACGCGAGTCATGAGACGTATTGATGTTGGAAATCTATCATCCTGGAATTATAGAGAAGAAATTCAATTTTACTTTTTGCATTGTTGCATGTTCGCTAAACTTACAAAACCTTTAGTGTATATACAGAGGACTGACGTTTGAAAGGTGACATTTCTCAACTTCGAAAGTCATAAGAAACAGTTTCGAAAATGTCCGACTTGTATATGTATGCGTGGCACTTTCAGAGATTTTCTTTTGCAAACTTTGAAAATATTTCACAATATTGTTCCTTCAAAATTTTTGTTTATGACTTTTTAGTCAAGTTTTATGAACTGCGCACAATTCTTGATGTTAACAACGTACCGAAAAAAAATCGACACTTTTTTTTTCGCTCCAAAAACAGGGCTGCAGCTCTGCCAAACTATGGAAAAGCGCCTCTAGTGTCCCATGGAGTAACTATACTCTAGATGAAATAGAATTTTTTGTGATCCCAAGAAATTTTGTACGGAGAGTGGTTAAAGAGGTGATAGCATTGAACTAATTTTTCCCCTCATGCCAAAGTAGCAATAAAAATGTTTTATACAAAATGCAACATCCAAAAATTGAATAGGAACTGAGAAAATTAGTGTATTCGATTTGGTGAAATTGCGCAGTTTGTATGGGAGGTGGCAGAAGTAGTGGAGTGATTTTAGTGATTTCTTTTTCAGAAATAACTACGAATATCATAAAATTTACTTCTCTGAAATTTCAGACTAGTAACATTCATACTTTTCAAGAAAATAGATTCCTTGTGAAGTTGTGAAACTGTGTCATATTGTATGGGAGGGGCAGAAGCGGTTGAGCTAATCACTTAATTTTGTCTGATCTTAGTAACCAAGAAAATGATAATTAAGTATTTAGTACAAAATATGAGCTTCATAAATGTTATACATATGTTCTGAGAAAACCGGTTTCATGAAAAAGTGTTGTTTGTAGAGTGGGGAGATTCAAATAGTTTTTGTACTGTACATCACATTTATGTTAAAAATAATAAATTCCAAATTTCAAATCTTTAGCTTTCATAGTGTCCAAGAAAATTTGATTAATGTAGATTATAGAAAATGTGCGTTTTTTTATGGGAGAGTGTAGAAGGGGTGAAGCAATTTGGCCGGTTCATGAACTTGACCTTACTTTTTCGCCAAAAATGACGTTTACAAAATTTGAACTTTCTAGCCCTACGCATTCTCTAACTAGAGAGCGAACGAACGGACAGACATCCGTTTTTGAAATTTTTTAACGACAACAAATATTTCTGTACCCTTGGCAGCTCTATGCGAGCATTATTTCTTGGCCTTATAAACTTTAGAACAAACTTATAATACTCTCAGATTTCATCTAGAGTATAATAAACTGCTAACAAGTCGGGCGCAGCTTTATTATTGGTTTGCAAATGTTGATGATACGTGGGAAGTCAATATGCAGGTTAGAGTGGTTATGGAAGACTAAGTGAAAAAAGGTTCTAGAGCTGGGCTCTTGTCAATTTAACATTCAACTGCGAATGCGATTAATAACCCCAGGACATATAATCAATATTTCATTCGTTTATTTATGCAAGTTTGGTTTTTTAATGGGAGGGGGGGGGGTAATAAGAGTGGGTGGAGACTATTACTTTTGTAATTGTTTGCTCGAATCACGTCCAATATTCTTTGTATAAAATGGCAGTTTCATAGACGAAGTTGCATAGAATTTTTATAAAAATCGTAAGATTTGTGATGCAGTTTTATTTCGTTTCTCTTGAAAGGTTCCCGTACAAAATATCAAGTCATAGCTTTTACCTAGTTGGTTATTAGTTGATTTATTGAAATTGGTCGAAATGTAGATGTACAATATCATTTTGACTATATTTAAAACTTTTTGTGCACAATTTCAGAGTAATATTTTTTAATAGTTAGGTGATAATTAATTTCTTAAAATTGGTGGAAAAAATAATTTTGTATGGAAGGGGGTAGAAGTTTTAAAGGCATTCGACCAGTTAATGTTTCATACTTTAAGCGATTTTTTTTAAATGCATTTCGCAAATTTTCAAGCTTTCAACTTAAAAATTCATTCAAAAATTTTCAGTTTTTGTATTTTTTTCATTTACAAAAAAGTAAGGTCAAGTTCGTGAACGAGCCAAATCGCTCCACCCCTTCTACCCTCTCCCATACAAAATGACACAAATGCGCGATTTGACAATAAACGGATTTGTTCGAAAAGTATAAAAGCTATTGGCCTGAAATTTTTAATATATTACTTTTATGATAATATCAATCTACCGTATAAAAATTATGCATGTCGTCCCCCTCCTTCTACCACCTCCCAATACAAACTGTACTTGTCATGAATTACTCTAAGCCAATTTACTCAGTGCGCATAAAATTTAGCGAGCTGAAATTGTGCAGTAAATATTTATTTAAAATTGTTAGTAAGGCCAAACAAAATTAGACGATTTTTTTTTTCGGCCGTCGAAAATAACTTGGGGGGCCACCCTTTAATGCGCGATGCACTGTTACGTCGACACGGGTACGGGAAACAAGTGGATAGAGGCAAATTAGTAGGGAAACACAGGAGGGGAGATCTTGAAGTGGCGGTGAACGTTGTTCTTAAATTGCTGGAGGTTGTATCCTGTCGGAAAGAGATTACCTGGTAATGAGTTCCACAACACTGTCGTCCGAGGGATGAAGGACAGCCTAAACTTCACTGTTCTCCACGGCAAGGGCTTCACGGTGAACTCGTGTGAGCGTGCAGCTTGGCGAGTATTTCGGGGGGCATTGAATGTAGGTGGTATAAGGGCTTTTAGTTCCTTGCTGCATTTACCATGGAAGTATCTATAGTAAATGCAGAGTGCACCGATATTTCGACGATGCTCGAGGGAGTCAATTGAGGCCGATATAGCTTCATCTCCAATTAATCGGAATGCATATTTCTGGATACGGTCAAGAATGGCCAGATGTGATTTTGGGGCCCCAGCCCAAACATGCGAGTTGTACTCCAGACGTGGTCGGATATAAGCCTTATAGATGGTAGCTAGTTCTGTGGCAGAGAAGTATTTCTTACACTTCCGCAGAATACCTAGGCGTTTCGAAGCATCAAGAGCGACTTCGTAAATGTGTTGGCTCCAATCTAGGCGATTGTTAAGTTTTACACCTAGTAATGTAAAATCTGCAGAAGGTGGAATCTGTACGCCATTCAAGGACATATTAGTGACCGACGTCGGAACGTTATGTTTAAGAGATAGATGACAGGACTGCTTTTTTAAGGCATTAAACTCTACTCTGTTGTTCCTGCCCCATTCCAGGATTAAACTGAGGTCAGAGTTCAATGACTGTATCGACTCATTACGACAAGAGGCCACCGATATCGGACAAGCGTCCGCGGGAGAGTCGAATGGGTAGGTGTTATCTAAAGTGCTGTCATCTGCGAAACAGTGGATAGGATTGAGAGTATACGACAGAAGGTCATTTATGAAGACTAAAAAGAGAGTGGGAGATAAAACTGAGCCCTGAGGGACGCCGGAGTCAATAGGAAAGGGTGCAGAAGTTACTCCGTCTAGTACGATTCGAATAGAGCGCTCGGAGAGGAAACTCTCAATCCATTGAAGAAACAAAGTGTTAAAACCAAAGGACTTTAACTTGGCTAGGAGGCATTTGTGCCAAACTCTGTCAAACGCTTTGGCGATGTCAAGAGCAAGAACTTGACCTTCACAAAATTTGTGGATGCAGGAATTCCAACGCTCGGTAAGATAGATCAGGAGATCGCCTGTAGAGCGACCCGAGCGAAATCCATATTGGCGATCATGAATGAGATTTTTATCCACAAGAAAGTTGATTATCCTGTGATTGACAGCAGTTTCCATTACCTTTGAAAGCACTGAGGTAATGGCTATGGGACGGTAATTGGCGGGGTTCGCTTTGCTTCCTTTCTTTGGAATTGGCTGAACATTCGCAACCTTCCAGATCTTAGGAAAGCACCCTGAAGAGTATGAAAGATGGTAGAGATTACGAAGAGGTTTAGCTAGAGAGGAAGCGCAGTTTTTAAGGACAATGGGGGGGATGCCATCAGGCCCAGCAGACTTGTGAATATTGAGCTCTTGCAGGATCCTGGAAATAACCCTAGTTCGAAAACGATGAGGTGGCAGCGAGAAACCAGAGTCCGGTAAGTACGGAGGACTCTGGCTTGACTGTGAAAGCTTCGAGTTTCTAGCGAAGTTTGCTGCCAAGAGGTTTGCTTTTTCAACAGGATCAACAACGGCTCGGTCACCATCAAGAAGAGGAGGTGTTGAAGATGTGCTGAAATTCTGGTTGACCGATTTCACAAATGACCAGAAAGATCTTGAGTTTTTGGGATTGTCAATGATCTTAAGTCGGCGTTTCCGATCATGTTCGAATTTAGCTTGCTTTAATATTTTATTCAGGCATTTCTTGCCACCTTTAATGAGTCCTTGGTTTCTAACGTCGGATTATTGCGAAATGTAGCAAAAGACTGCTTTTTGGCTCTAATTGCTTCGAGGCACTCATTGTTAAACCATGAATCATTTGCAGGTCTGATCCTTTTGAGGTTGCATGGAATATAAAGCCTCATGCCTTTTAAGATTGTCTCGGTCACAAGTTGCGAGATGGTATCGCAATTACCGGACTCAAAGCACAGCCTCCAATCAAAGGCACGGTAGAATGAATTAAGATCTTCCCAATTAGCTTTCTTATAGTGCCATACCGTTCTACGTGGTGTCTTTGTATTCGGTGGATTTGCTGCTGTGATAGGAAACTGTGCTCGAATCATAAAATGGTCAGATGTTCCTACTGGAGCCAATAACGAGACCTCAAACTTTAGTGGGTGGGTGGTTAAAAAGAGGTCAAGCAAATTTGGAGACTGGCCTGCAATATCAGGTAGACGAGTGGGGTTGTCTACAAGCTGCACTAAACCGGTGATAGATGCGAAGAGCTCAGCGTCACGACCCGGCTGGTCCGTATGCGTGGAATGTTTAAGCCAGGCAACGTTATGAACATTGAAATCGCCCGCGACAACGATCTCTGCGTCAGGTTGTGCAGCATATATAGCTTGAATAGCGCTTGATAACTTATCAAGTTCTAGGGTGGTATTTGCTGTACTCATTGCCGGACTTCTGTAAACATAGCAGAAATAAATGATGTGCTTTTGGACATTTATTTTTATCCAGTTGAAGTTGAATTCTGGATTGGAGCAGGTTCCTAAATGTGGAACTAACTGAAAAGCGACATCATTGCGGATGTAAATAGCGATACCCCGCTGGCGAAAAAAAGTAGGCAGAAGATGATAATTGGGTATGGCATAAAACTGCTCACTACCTGGCAATACTTTACTTTCGCTCAGTGCAGGTATGTCCGGTCTTTGTGTTTGTGTGTGGATGTATAGCGAGAGGTAAGCAGATTCTAACCCTCGAACATTTGCTTGATCAATTACAAAATTGACCATCGCAAAAAACAGTAATATGGAAATGAGAGGAGGGAAGATAATTTTAGTGCAAACAGAAAAACAGTGAAATTAGGTTCAGCGCTATTAATTTAATTTAAAATATGAAAAAGAGCAAAACAAAACAAAAAAGAAAAGAGTCAATATAAAAATTAAAAGTTAAAAGAGAAAAAAAAGAACAATTAAAAAGTCAATATCAAGGTCAAAAGTAAAAAAGTAAAGAAATATGTGAATATTTATATTTAACAGACAATCTCTAACCCGAGTAAAAAAAACAACAACAATAAATAAACAAACAACACCGCGAGTCGTAATCCACACGAGCACCTCGTCCGAGCCAGGAACTAGGCCTTTAACATAAACAACGGTACTCACTAGATTACGACCCGCTAGCCGGCCAACATAAACATATCTGGGACGGGCGCAATGAAGTTGCCGCTGTGCGATGACACCGATGAAAAAAAGCGCGCACATTGGTTAAAACGGTTGTTCTGTTTTAAAGCGATTTTTGATTTCCACATTTTTTTGGAAACTCCGAGGCTTATGATTCTGAATTAGTTAATTAACCAGCACTTTGGGATATTGCATGACCGAAAAAAACTCAACGCGCTTTGCTGTTTGATCCAGCATGAAATCCTCACAAATCTCGGTTCGATTACAAGCGCCCAAGCCGCGGCGACCCTTTTACCAGGGCAGTTGAAACCAGACGATTAGCTTCACCCCTTCTACCCCCTCCCATACAAAATGACACAATTTCGCAATTCGACAATAAATTGATTTGCTCTAAAAGTATAGCAGCTATTAGTCTGAATTTTGGGATATACTTCCATAAAGACTTCAATCTATAGTATACAAATTCGTCCTCCCTCTCCTTCCACCCCCTTCCATACAAACTACACTTTTTCATGAAATGCTCTAAGCCGATTTTCTCAGAACATACAACATATATCAGTAGTGGGTATATGCCGGTTCTGGACCGGAAGTCCATATGGCCATACTTATTAGTGGAGATCCAAACCGGAAGTATATGGCAATACTTATTAGTGGAGATCCAAACCGGAGGTGGCTTATGGCAATACTTATTAGTGGGGATCCACCCCGCAAGGGGGTAGTTGTAGTATGAGGTTTTACCAATTCCTGCAACTATCTTTGGAGTTAGCGACTCCACGGACCTGAGCTAACTATCCCCCTCTGGGATGGGGGCTGTAGAATTCACCCACAGCCAGTCCTGCTTGCCCTAAAAATGGCAAATGGACACTCACTGGATCATGGGCTTATCACCCGTGATCTTAAGACCTAAATGATACGAGAAACGGATACATCGCCTCGGATACGGACTGATCCTACGGTAACGACTTTTGGCATTCGAAAACGGACTATGATTGGCTTCCGGAATGTTCGAACATTGAATGACGGGGGAAGAGCTGGGGTTACTCGGTCCTTGCACCGCCAATCAGTGATCGACCGTGAAATGGAGCACTATAACATCCAAATCTTGGGCTTGAGCGAGGTCAGGTGGACAGGATCAGGAGAAGAACGAACCCCTAGCGGAAACACTATTCTGTACATTGGCCCTGAAAGTGAAGCCAGAAATGGCGTGGCGTTCGTCCTTACGCCGAGAGCGAGAAACAGTCTCATTAGCTGGGAACCAATCTCGGATAGGATTATCGTCGTCAGGCTCAGGACCAGTGTCAGAAACGTCACAATTCTGCAGTGCTACGCACCAACTAATACCGCAACATCTGGTGACAAAGAGGAGTTTTATAGCCAACTGAGTGCCACCTTCGAACGTGTTCCAAGAGGTGATATTATTATCATCTCGGGAGATATGAACGCCCAGGTTGGATCAGACAACACTGGACTAGAACACGTCATGGGGAGGCATGGTGACCCTTGGGTCGACGCTTCACGACCTTGGATTAAGAGACCCGAAAACGGCGAATTATTTGTGGAGTTCTGTAGTACTCGGCAAATGGTCATCGGAGGGACCCTTTTTCCACACAAGAGTCATCATAAAACATCTTGGGTTTCCCCTGATGGTGTTACTCAGAACCAGATCGACCATTTGGCTATTAGTCGCCGATGGAGAAGATGTCTCCTCGATGTGCGAGCGAAACGTGGAGCTGACGTGGGGAGCGATCACCACTTGATGGTTGCCTGCTTGAGATTGTGTACAGCAGCTATCCGACGACCACAAATTCTTCAAATGAAGCGCAAGCTTAATGTGGATAAACTCAGAGATCCCAACAAAAAACGCGAATACACCACAATTCTACGCGAAAAGTCATCCACATTGGGTGAACATGAAATGCGCACACTGGACGCCAATTGGAAGGCAACCAGAAACACTTTTCTAACTAGTGCTGAAGAATCTGTGGGATATGTGCAAAGCGGTGAGAAACCCTGGATGTCACAAGACACATGAGACAAGGTTGGCAATCGGAAAAAAGCCAAATTGGCAATCATCTCTCAACCCGATGTCAACCAACGAACGCCCGACTTGAGGCAGAACTACCGCGATGCTCATATACAGCTTAAAAAGGCTGTTAGACGCGACAAGAGAAAGGCCATTGAAGATCTGGCAAACAAGGCAGAATCTGCGGCTTACCTTGGGGATATGGGTTCACTTTTCAAAATCATGAAACAGTTGACGAACAGGAATTTCACCGCCAACCACCTGGTGAGAGATGTCAACGGAACTCTCCTTAATATGAGTGAACACCAGTTGCGACGATGGAAGGAATACTTCTCTGATATTTTAAACATCTTGTCAGATGAAGATATTCCGGAAACAGAACAACTTCCAAACATCCAACCGCAACAATCCTCTATTAGGGACGATCCCCCAGATAAGGAAGAGATAGTTTCCGCCATTCGGTCAATGGCGGGAAGGAAAGCTCCAGGTATAGACGGACTACCAACCGAACTCCTCAAAGCGGACCCGGAAATAACAGCCGATATACTCCTCCCACTCTTCACTAAGGTGTGGAATGAGGGAAGATATCCGACTGAATGGAAGGAGGGCGTCATTGTGAAAATTCCGAAGAAGGGCGACCTTCGGGATTGTGGCAATTGGCGTGGTATATGTCTACTTACTGCCGTATCAAAAATTATGGCTAAGGTAATTCTCAATAGGATTAGTGATGTCGTCAAGAGCACTCTCGAAGTTTATCAGGCTGGATTCCGTAAAGGGTCGTCTTGTACCGACCACACAAATACCCTACGGATAATATTAGAGCAGTCAGCCGAAATGGGTTCGCCACTACATCTCATGTTTGTGGACTTCGAGAAGGCTTTCGACAGCGTTAAGCGAGATTACATATGGAATGCTTTGCGTAGGAGAGGTATTCCAGATAAGGTCATAGCTATGATTAAAGAATCCTACGAAGATGCAAGGTGTCGTGTCTTTCATAGAGGAGAGCTGTCCGAGAGCTTTCCTGTGCGAACGGGTGTCAGACAAGGCTGCATATTATCACCAGCCCTGTTTCTGGTGGTAATAAATGACATCTTAAAAGCTGCACTGGAAGGTGGGGAAGGTAAAGGTCTTCAATGGAGACTATTTAACATCTTAAGTCACCTTGATTATGCTGATGACGTGTGTTTGCTTGCACATACCCGTTCGGACTTAGAGTCAAATGTTTGCTCGTTGCATTCTAAATGCAAAGAGGCGGGACTGAAAATAAATGTGCGTAAAATCAAGTACATGCACATGGGTTCGAACGCAAGCACACCGATTGTTCTTAATGGACAGGATGTGGAAGAGGTGCAAGATTTTTGCTATCTCGCAAGCATTGTCAGCATGGACGGCGGAGCCGAAAAGGATGTTGAGGCTCGGCTAAATAAAGCCCGTCAGGCCTTCGGTATCCTTTCCCCTTTCTGGAGGTTAAGAGAGATCTCCCTTCGCACGAAGCTGCGAGTTTTTGACGCATGCGTCAAATCCGTGTTGTTATATGGTTGTACTACGTGGAAAGTGACCGTTCGACTTACCAAGAAACTACAGACTTTCGTAAACCAATACCTCCGGCGCATTTTAGGAATATTCTGGCCAGAAGTAATCTCCAACGACGAACTTTGGAGTACAACTCGCCAGACTAAAATAGGTATTGAGATTCAACGGCGAAAGTGGCAGTGGATCGGTCATACTTTGAGGAAACCAGAGCAAAACATCGCAAAACAGGCTCTGGATTATAACCCTCAAGGAAGACGTCGGGTTGGTCGACCATGTAACACATGGAAGCGAGCAGTTGAGCAGGAGGCCAGAGGAATAAACAAGTCCTGGCAACAGCTTAAAGCCGATGCTCAGGACCGCGCCTTGTGGAAGAGAGTTGTTTCTGTCCTATGCCCCTATAGGGGGTCTTAACAGGAATTTGATTGATTGATTGAAACCGGTAATTGGACTTCGAGAAGGCTTTCGCTGTTTCTTCAGAGATGGCAGTAGCAGTATCCCTAACTGACTTTTTTTTTTGAAATGCCAAGATTGATAAGAGTTGTACGAATTATGATTCATATATGATGATATTCAATTGATATTTACATTGATAGGAATGAACACGTGTGTTAACAATTACATTTTTAGTTGGACTTTAAGAATGCTTTCGTTGTTTATATTGTGAAATAGGTTGTGATCAGCATGTTTAGTTTTACGAATTAGGTTTCATATATGATGAAAATTGATAGATTGTGTGTATGGAGATTGTTATTGTTATTAATAGCGTGATATTATTTTATGACGTCATCATCGAGTAGGAATAATTCTTTCGAATTGTTTATGGGTTAGAGTATTCGTTTGATATATGTAGATAAGAGTTTTTTGTTATGATAGGTTGTTGACATTTTTTGTGTATGGATTTTTTTTTTGTTAACAATTACATTTTTAGTTGGACTTTAAGAATGCTTTCGTTGTTTATATTTTGAAATAGGTCGTGCTCAGCATGTTTAGTTTTACGGATTAGGTTTCATGTATGATGAAAATTGATAGATTGTGTGTATGGAGATTGTTATTGTTATTAATAGCGTGATATTATTTTATGACGTCATCATCGAGTAGGAATAATTCTTTCGAATTGTTTATTGTTTAGAGTATTCATATGATAGGTTGTTTACATTTTTTTGTATGGAATTTTTGGTTTACGAGTGAGATTGGATGAAAATTTCACCTCAATCCGCTAACATATATGATCATTTTTTGATAAACGAGTTCAAGCTATTGCACATTACCTGCTTAGATACACCTTGGTACCCCTTTACCTGTCGATATTAATTTTAGAGTAGATTATTGGTTATTGGTTGTAAGAGATTATTGGTTATTGGTGAGTATATATATTGGTTAATGGAAGAGAGAGAGAGAGATGATGTATTGGTATTGATCCAGATAGGATGCTGGATAGGGGGATGTTGTATTAGTCCAGATGGGGTATAGATTGTGGTGTATGTGTATACATATATATGTGTGTGTGTGTGTGTGTATGTGTGGAGATTGGTATTGTTATTAATAGCGTGGTATTATTTCATGACGTCATCATCAATTGGGGTTGCCATAATGTCAAAAAAAATAAAAAAAAAATTAAAAAAATTAAAAAAAAATTAAAAATTATTAAAAAAAAAAATAATATTAAAAAAGTTAAAAAAAAAATTTTAAAAATTAAAAAAAAATTAAAAAAATTAAAAAAAAAAAAAAAAAAATTAAAAAAAAATAAAAAAATATATAAAAAAAAAAATCAAAAAATAAATAAAAAAAAAATAAAAAAAAAATCATAAATTTACAGATTCGCATGACAATGTTCCTAGGTCTAATACTGATAAACCCGATTAATGGGCTATTTAACGTACACGAACTGACAGGATTTACGGAAATACAACTTAACAAAGTAGAAATAGTGACCAAAGCAAATATTATCATACACATAATTGACATAAGAGAAATTTTAGACATAATAAACGAATTTTCAACCAATACAGCTAATTTTAACGGAGAACAGAAGAACTTACTTATTACAGAACTAAAACAATTGACAAACAAAAATTAAAAATATAATTCCTAAAGAAAATAGAAAGAAAAGTGCTTTATTGAATATAGTCGGATGTACAGCAAAATGGTTATTTGGAACGATGGACGAACAAACCAGACTAGACATATAAAATCACATGAAGACGACAGACGAAAATAATCATAATCTCATTACCGTAATAAACCAACAAATAATTATAAACAACAATTTAATGAATCTTTCAGACAGCTTAAAAATTGAAAAATAAATATATACAACCATACCAACTACAACAACAACTACAACACTAGAAAATACAACCATACAAACACCTGCTACCAACTTGTACCCATATGATACCAACTTACCTTATTAAATTTTACTATAAGTTAAGAAATAAAAAAGAGTCTTGTGTGTTGTTATACTTGTATACCAAATTCTGATTAATATGCATATTTCAAGAAAAAAAAAACTGAATGATGGTTTTAATCATATTTATTATCAAGATATTTTTTTTTTTAAATAAATAAACATAAGAAAATTACGATATGTATCGGTTATATTATATAGAATAGCTATTTCTTTAACAATGAAACAGTTTTCAGATCCTCTAAATTTAATATTTATATTATTACTTCAACTTTTCTCAATGCTTCAATAATGGCAACAATCTCGTTGTTATGACTACTATCTCCCGCCTGTAGCGCTGATACAAGTAATCGTAATCGGTCCACCAATTCATTGGGGTCATCCCAAGAAATATACTGTTTTGGTTCGATTGATGTTTGTATTAAATCTCCTCCTCTATGAGTTAAAAGTTTGTTAATAATTTTTGTATATTTATAGCTACGGTTTCCATTTATTTGTCCTTTGCTGGTATAGTGACGTCTATAGGCATTAGTATCGAGCAGAATATTTCTATAATTCTGTAAATCATCTTTATTGTACAGAGTCTTATCTGGAACTTTCATAAATAGTAGCTCATATATGCCCGGAGTACCCTCATAGGTTTTATCTTTTATTAATATTTGACTACCATCGATTGTAAAAATCGAGTTTCCAATTTTCCATTGCTCATTTTCATGATAAACACCATAAGTACTATCAATGAAATCCATATTATTTACAAATATATTTAAATATTTTGTAGGTATTTCATCAAATTCTCGCTCGTTCATATATTCAATGAGTTCTTGCTGACCTGAAGGAGTTGTCACATATTTACGTATGCTTCTTACATCCGGAGACTTTAATGGTGTTTCAAAAGTATCAGTTAAATTAAGCTTTCGTCCGAATTTGGGTGTTGGAGTTTCAAAGTCTACGTCACTTTCACTATCATCTGTAGATTGAGTTTCCATGTTTTCTTCTTTTTCAGGTTCATATTTACTGTGATTATGATTTTCTACATCTCCTTCTCTTTTGGGCTCGAATTTACTGTGTTCATACAGTTTAACCAATTTTTTAAGAGGTCTTGTGATTGGCTTAAAAGTTTGTTCTTGTCGAGTTTCAGCATTAACTCTACCTATTTTGAATTGCTTATATTTTTTACGTAACGAGTTACTAGACTTTATAATTTGTCTAAGAATATCTTTATCGGTCGACTTCTGCATTTTTCCTTCTTACACAACAACAACAGATTAACAGATATCGTACTGCTTTGTACAGCTTTAATATTGCTTTGTACAGCTTTAATACTGCTTCTATACTGAGGTGTACAGCTTTAATACTGCTTTGTACAGCTTTAATACTGCTTCTATACTGAGGTGTACTGCTTTAATACTGCTTTATACAGCTTTAATACTGCTTTAATACTGCTTCTGTACTGCTTTGTACAGCTTTAATATTGCTTTATACAGCTTTAATACTGCTTTAATACTGCTTCTGTACTGCTTTGTACAGCTTTAATACTGCTTTATACAGCTTTAATACTGCTTTAATACTGCTTCTGTACTGCTTTGTACAGCTTTAATACTGCTTTAATACTGCTTCTGTACTGCTTTGTACAGCTTTAATACTGCTTCTGTACTGCTTTGTACAGCTTTAATACTGCTTCTGTACTGAGGTGTACTGCTTTAATACTGCTTCTGTACTGAGGTGTACTGCTTTAATACTGCTTCTGTACTGAGGTGTACTGCTTTAATACTGCTTCTGTACTGAGGTGTACTGCTTTAATACTGCTTCTGTACTGAGGTGTACTGCTTTATTACTGCTTTCAGTTTTTAAATATAGTTTTTAAAACTTTTTTTTCTCATATTACTGAATCAAAGTCTTCATATTGATTGTATATAGTTGTATTTATTTGATATTCGAACCAAGATAGGAAATAACTTCTCTTGGCTGCTGAAAGTGAACAGAATTCAAAGCATATATACAGTATTCATATAAATTTAGAAACATGACTGCTGAGTGTTGAAGGGACAAGTATAGATTTTGTTTTTTTTTTTTGATTATTAGAGCCTCAATGTGATTACAACCAACCAACTATACAACCAACCATACAACCAACTATACAAACAATTATACAACTAACCAAACGACTATACAGGGTGTTTGGTACTCCGTGCATAACCTTGTAAGGGGTTATTCCTGGATATATTTTGAGCAAAAAATTTTCCACGGAGATGGTCCATTTTCAATATCCGCGGAGATACAGGGTGACCAAGAAAAGTGTTTCGGACCTGCACCCTCACTCACTCAAAACGATATATCTTGAAAACTAATAATCGTATTTCAAAGTGTTATAGCTTGTTTTGTAGGGAATCAAATTACCTTTCATTTAGTGTAATAGTCCGTATTGTACATGTACCCAATCCTGAGGTATTTGCTTCAGACCACAAATTTTTGATACTTTGACCCTCAAAATTCTGTGATCAATGTAGTTTTTCTCAAAAAAACGCATTATAAAAATGTCATTTTAATGTTGTTGTTTTATGTGCCATATTATTGCCTACAAAAGATGCATACATACTTATGACTTAGGTTTTCCCGTTTTCCAGGTAATAAGCGAAAATACATATGGCTTAAAAATAAAATATGCCATAAACCAACCCTCGTTCTAAAAAACTACCTGAAATGTTGTTAAACTGAAATATTCTTTGTGTCCTTTAATTACTATTTAAATTATCGATGAATGTCCTTTAAGAAGTATTTGAATTATCGAGGAAATGAATTAAATTAAAATGAGTTTCAACACAACGACGCTGTCCGACGCTTGGCATTGCAGTTAAACGTCTCTACGTGGAAAGTTTGGAGTGTCCTCAAAGCAGAGCGGTTGCATTCCTACCACCACACACCAGTGCAGGAGCTGGTACCCATTGATTTGCCCAAAAGGATGGAGTTTTGCAATTGGATCCTTGAACGACAACTAAGTGACGAGAATTTTATGAACAACATTCTTTGGACTGATGAGTCCCAATTCACCAGGGACGGTATCACAAACTTCCACAACTTACACACATGGGCTGAGAGCAATCCACATACAAGAAGAGAGGCATCATTTCAGCACAGATTCAGTGTCTATTTATGGGCAGGTGTGATTGGCAACGATTTTATTGGTCCTATTAGGCTTCCGCCTACCCTAAATAGTTCCAATTACTTGCAGTTTTTGACAAATGATCTACAAGAGTTATTGGATGATGTGCCACTGCAACGATTGGCTTCCATGTTTTACCAACACGATGGTACTCCAGCTCATTACGGCCGACAAATCAGAGATTGGTTAAATTCCAATTATAGCAATCGCTGGATCGGTAGAAATGGACCGATACACTGGCCTGCAAGATTTCCTGATTTAACTATTATGGATTTCTTTGTATGGGGACGGATGAAGGACCTTGTCTACGCAACGGAAGTAGTAACGTTGCAGGATCTAAACACCAGAATCGATGCGGCAGCAACAGAAGTAAGGCAGCAGTTGAGGAGTATGAACACAAAGAGAACACTAGCAAAACGAGCTTTAGCGTGCATTTAAAATGAAGGGAGCCATTTTGAACATTTATTGTAATTAAGGAAATTTGAAATAAACCATAAAAACCATTCTTAAGTTCTTTTAGTTCAAGCGGAGAGTGTTGATCAACCTATTCTTGCTTTTTTGACAAAAGTGCTACATTATTGGAATGATAATTTCTTCTAAACTATAAAACTTATGCAATGCAAGTGTATGCGTCTTTTGTAGGCAATAATATGGCACATAAGAAAACAACATTAAAATGACATTTTTATAATGGGTTTTTTAGAGAAAAACTACATTGATCCTAGAATTTTGAGGGTCAAAGTGTCAAAAATTTGTGTTCTGAAGCAAATATCTCAGAATTGGATACAGTTACAATGCGGACTATTACAGCAAATAAAAGGTAATTTGATTCCCTAAAAAACAAGCTATAACACTTTGAATTGTGATTATTAGTTTTCAAGATATATCGTTTTGAGTGAGTGAGGGTACAGGTCCGAAACACTTTTCTTGGTCACCCTGTATCTCCGTGGATATTGAAAATTGACCATCTCCGTAGAACAATTTTTTGCTCAAAATATATCCAGGAATAACCCCTTACAAGGTTATGCACGGAGTACCAAACACCCTGTATAACCAACTATACAACCAACCAGCCAATCAACCACACAACTATACAACCAACCAACTATACAGCTATACAGCCAACCAACTACACAGCTATACAACCAACCAACTACACAGCTATACAACCAACCAACTATACAGCTGTACAACCAACTATACAGCTATACAACCAACCAACTATACACCTATACAACCAACCAACTCCACAGCTATACAACCAACCAACCAACTATACAACCAACTATACAACCAACCAACCAACCAACCAAACAACTACACAACCAACTTGATATCACCTTGTATCCAACTTGCAACCACCCTGTAATCACATTGAGGCTCTAATAATCAAAAAAAAAAAATGGAGTGAGAACGACCGTAACGAGTGAATCAGCTGATATATCGTTCAGTTCCCCATAACATCTGCAAATATTTGTCTGTGGCAGCCAGTACAACTGAAAAATATATCAGCTGATTCACTCGTTACGGTCGCTCTCACTCCATTTTTTTTTTTTTTTGATTATTAGAGCCTCAATGTGATTACAGGGTGGTTGCAAGTTGGATACAAGGTGATATCAAGTTGGTTGTATAGTTGTTTGGTTGGTTGGTTGGTTGGTTGGTTGGTTGTATAGTTGGTTGGTTGTATAGCTGTATAGTTGGTTGGTTGTATAGCTGTGTAGTTGGTTGGTTGTATAGCTGTATAGTTGGTTGTACAGCTGTATAGTTGGTTGTACAGCTGTATAGTTGGTTGGTTGTATAGCTGTGTAGTTGGTTGGTTGTACAGCTGTATAGTTGGTTGGTTGTATAGCTGTATAGTTGGCTGTACAGCTGTATAGTTGGTTGGTTGTATAGCTGTGTAGTTGGTTGGTTGTATAGCTGTATAGTTGGTTGGTTGTATAGTTGTGTGGTTGATTGGCTGGTTGGTTGTATAGTTGGTTATATAGTCGTTTGGTTGGTTGTATAATTGTTTGTATAGTTGGTTGTATGGTTGGTTGTATAGTTGGTTGGTTGGTTGGTTGTAATCACATTGAGGCTCTAATAATCAAAAAAAAAAAATCTATACTTGTCCCTTCAACACTCAGCAGTCATGTTTCTAAATTTATATGAATACTGTATATATGCTTTGAATTCTGTTGACTTTCAGCAGCCAAGAGAAGTTATTTCCTATCTTGATTCGAATATCAAATAAATACAACTATATATAATCAATATGAAGACTTTGATTCAGTAATATGAGAAAAAAAAGTTTTAAAAACTATATTTAAAAACTGAAAGCAGTAATAAAGCAGTACACCTCAGTACAGAAGCAGTATTAAAGCAGTACACCTCAGTACAGAAGCAGTATTAAAGCAGTACACCTCAGTACAGAAGCAGTATTAAAGCAGTACACCTCAGTACAGAAGCAGTATTAAAGCTGTACAAAGCAGTACAGAAGCAGTATTAAAGCTGTATAAAGCAGTACAGAAGCAGTATTAAAGCAGTATTAAAGCTGTATAAAGCAGTATTAAAGCTGTACAAAGCAGTACAGAAGCAGTATTAAAGCAGTATTAAAGCTGTATAAAGCAGTATTAAAGCTGTACAAAGCAGTACAGAAGCAGTATTAAAGCAGTATTAAAGCTGTATAAAGCAGTATTAAAGCAGTACACCTCAGTATAGAAGCAGTATTAAAGCTGTACAAAGCAGTATTAAAGCTGTACACCTCAGTATAGAAGCAGTATTAAAGCTGTACAAAGCAATATTAAAGCTGTACAAAGCAGTACGATATCTGTTAATCTGTTGTTGTTGTGTAAGAAGGAAAAATGCAGAAGTCGACCGATAAAGATATTCTTAGACAAATTATAAAGTCTAGTAACTCGTTACGTAAAAAATATAAGCAATTCAAAATAGGTAGAGTTAATGCTGAAACTCGACAAGAACAAACTTTTAAGCCAATCACAAGACCTCTTAAAAAATTGGTTAAAATGTATGAACACAGTAAATTCGAGCCCAAAAGAGAAGGAGATGTAGAAAATCATAATCACAGTAAATATGAACCTGAAAAAGAAGAAAACATGGAAACTCAATCTACAGATGATAGTGAAAGTGACGTAGACTTTGAAACTCCAACACCCAAATTCGGACGAAAGCTTAATTTAACTGATACTTTTGAAACACCATTAAAGTCTCCGGATGTAAGAAGCATACGTAAATATGTGACAACTCCTTCAGGTCAGCAAGAACTCATTGAATATATGAACGAGCGAGAATTTGAAGAAATACCTACAAAATATTTAAATATATTTGTAAATAATATGGATTTCATTGATAGTACTTATGGTGTTTATCATGAAAATGAGCAATGCAAAATTGGAAACTCGATTTTTACAATCGATGGTAGTCAAATATTAATAAAAGATAAAACCTATGAGGGTACTCCGGGCATATATGAGCTACTATTTATGAAAGTTCCAGATAAGACTCTGTACAATAAAGATAATTTACAGAATTATAGAAATATTCTGCTCGATACTAATGCCTATAGACGTCACTATACCAGCAAAGGACAAATAAATGGAAACCGTAGCTATAAATATACAAAAATTATTAACAAACTTTTAACTCATAGAGGAGGAGATTTAATACAAACATCAATCGAACCAAAACAGTATATTTCTTGGGATGACCCCAATGAATTGGTGGACCGATTACGATTACTTGTATCAGCGCTACAGGCGGGAGATAGTAGTCATAACAACGAGATTGTTGCCATCATTGAAGCATTGAGAAAAGCTGAAGTAATAATATAAATATTAAATTTAGAGGATCTGAAAACTGTTTCATTGTTAAAGAAATAGCTATTCTATATAATATAACCGATACATATCGTAATTTTCTTATGTTTATTTATTTAAAAAAAATTACTTGATAATAAATATGATTAAAACCATCATTCAGTTTTTTTTTTTCTTGAAATATGCATATTAACCAGAATTTGGTATACAAGTATAACAACACACAAGACTCTTTTTTATTTCTTAACTTATAGTAAAATTTAATAAGGTAAGTTGGTATCATATGGGTACAAGTTGGTAGCAGGTGTTTGTATGGTTGTTTGGTTGTATTTTCTAGTGTTGTAGTTGTTGTTGTTGTTGTTGTAGTTGATATGGTTGTATATATTTATTTTTCAATTTTTAAGCTGTCTGAAAGATTCATTAAATTGTTGTTTATAATTATTTGTTGGTTTATTACGGCTATGAGATTATGATTATTTTCGTCTGTCGTCTTCATGTGATTTTATATGTCTAGTCTGTTTTGTTCGTCCATCGTTCCAAATAACCATTTTGCTGTACATCCGACTATATTCAATAAAGCACTTTTCTCTAGGAATTATATTTTTAATTTTTTTTTGTCAATTGTTTTAGTTCTGTAATAAGTAAGTTCTTCTGTTCTCCGTTAAAATTAGCTGTATTGGTTGAAAATTCGTTTATTACGTCTAAAATTTCTCTTATGTCAATTATGTGTATGATAATATTTGCTATGATTTTTTTTTAGTATTTTTTTAATTTATTTTTTTATTTTTTTTTTTTTTTAGTATTTTTTTATTTTTTTTTTAATTTTTTTTTTAATTTTTTTAATATTTTTTTAATTTTTAAAATTTTTTTTCAACTTTTTTTAATTTTTTTTTAATTTTTTTTTAATATTTTTTAATTTTTTTTTAATTTTTTTTAATTTATTTTTTATTTTTTTTGACATTATGGCAACCCCAATTGATGATGACGTCATGAAATGATAACACGCTATTAATAACAATACCAATCTCCACACATACACACACACACACACACACATATATGTATACACATACACCACAATCTATACCCCATCTGGACTAATACAACATCCCCAAACATCCCCCATCCAGCATCCTATCTGGGTCAATACCAATACATCATCTCTCTCTCTCTCTCTTCCATTAACCAATATATATATCCACCAATAACCAATAATCTCTTACAACCAATAACCAATAATCTACTCTAAAATTAATATCGACAGGTAAAGGGGTACCAAGGTGTATCTAAGCAGTTAATGTGCAAGAGCTTGAACTCGTTTATCAAAAAATGATCAAATATGTTAGCGGATTGAGGTGAAATTTTCAAATCAATCTCACTCGTAAGCCAAAAATTCCATACACAAGAAATGTAAACAACCTATCATATGAATACTCTAAACCATAAACAATTCAAACAATTATTCCTAATCGATGATGACGTCATAAAATAATATCACGCTATTAATAACAATAACAATCTCCATACACACAATCTATCAATTTTCATCATATATGAAACCATATTCATAAAACTAAACATGCTGAGCACAACCTATTTCACAATATAAACAACGAAAGCATTCTTAAAGTCCAACTAAAAATGTAAATGTTAACAAAAAAAAATCCATACACAAAAAATGTAAACAACCTATCATAACAAAAAACTCTTATCTACATATATCAAACGAATACTCTAACCCATAAACAATTCGAAAGAATTATTCCTACTCGATGATGACGTCATAAAATAATATCACGCTATTAATAACAATAACAATCTCCATACACACAATCTATCAATTTTCATCATATATGAAACCTAATTCGTAAAGCTAAACATGCTGATCACAACCTATTTCACAATATAAACAACGAAAGCATTCTTAAAGTCCAACTAAAAATGTAATTGTTAACCCACGTGTTCATTCCTATCAATGTAAATATCAATTTCATCATATATGAATCACAACTCTTATCAATCTTGGCATTTCAAAAAAAAAGTCAGTTAGGGATACTGCTACTGCCATCTCTGAAGAAACAGCGAAAGCCTTCTCGAAGTCCAACTACCGGTTTGGATCCCCACTAATAAGTATTGCCATAAGCCACCTCCGGTTTGGATCCCCACTAATAAGCATTGCCATATGGACTTCCGGTTTGGATCTCCACTAATAAGTATTGCCATATGAACTTCCGGTCCAGAACCGGCATATACCCACTACTTATATCGAGCTCAAATTGTAATAAATACTTATTATCACTTATTATCACTAAGATCTGGCAAACAAGGCAGAATCTGCGGCTTACCTAGGGGATATGGGTTCACTTTTCAAAATCATGAAACAGTTGACGAACAGGAATTTCACCGACAACCACCTGGTGAGAGATGTCAACGGAACTCTCCTTAATATGAGTGAACACCAGTTGCGGCGATGGAAGGAATACTTTTCTGATATTTTAAACATCTTGTCAGAGGAAGATATTCCGGAAACAGAACAACTACCAAACATCCAAGCGCAACAATCCTCTATTAGGGACGATCCCCCAGATAAGGAAGAGATAGTTTCCGCCATTCGGTCAATGGCGGGAAGGAAAGCTCCAGGTATAGACGGACTACCAACCGAACTCCTCAAAGCGGACCCGGAAATCACAGCCGATATACTCCTCCCACTTTTCACTAAGGTGTGGAGTGAGGGAGGATATCCGACTGATTAGAAGGAGGGCGTCATTGTGAAAATTCCGAAGAAGGGCGACCTTCGGGATTGTGGCAATTGGCGTGGTATATGTCTACTTACTGCCGTATCAAAAATTATGGCTAAGGTAATTCTCAATAGGATTAGTGATGTCGTCGAGAGCACTCTCGAAGTTTACCAGGCTGGATTCCGTAAAGCGTCGTCTTGTACCGACCACACAAATACCCTACGGATAATATTAGAGCAGTCAGCCGAAATGGGTTCGCCACTAAATCTCATGTTTGTAGACTTCGAGAAGGCTTTCGACAGCGTTAAGCGAGATTACATATGGAATGCTTTGCGTAGGAGAGGTATTCCATATAAGGTCATAGCTATGATTAAAGAATCCTACGAAGATGCAAGGTGTCGCGTCTTGCATAGAGGAGAGCTGTCCGAGAGCTTCCCTGTGCGAACGGGTGTCAGACAAGGCTGCATATTATCACCAGCCCTGTTTCTGGTGGTAATAAATGACATCTTGAAAGCTGCACTGGAAGGTGGGGAAGGTAAGGGTCTTCAATGGAGACTATTTAACATCTTAAATCACCTTGATTATGCTGATGACGTGTGTTTGCTTGCACATAACCGTTCGGACTTAGAGTCAAATGTTCGCTCGTTGCATTCTAAATGCAAAGAGGCGGGACTGAAAATAAATGTGCGTAAAACCAAGTACATGCACATGGGTTCAAACGCAAGCACACCGATTGTTCTTAACGGACAGGATGTGGAAGAGGTGCAAGATTTTTGCTATCTTGGAAGCATTGTTAGCATGGACGGCGGAGCCGAAAAGGATGTTGAGGCTCGGCTAAATAAAGCTCGTCAGGCCTTCGGTATCCTTTCCCCTTTCTGGAGGTTAAGAGAGATCTCCCTTCGCACGAAGCTGCGAGTTTTTGACGCATGCGTCAAATTTGTGTTGTTGTATGGTTTTACTACGTGGAAAGTGACCGTTCGACTTACCAAGAAACTACAGACTTTCGTAAACCAATGCCTCCGGCGCATTTTAGGAATATTCTGGCCAGAAGTGATCTTCAACGACGAACTTTGGAGTACAACTGGCCAGACTAAAATAGGTATTGAGATTCAACGGCGGAAGTGGCAGTGGATCGGTCATACTTTGAGGAAACCAGAGCAAAATATCGCAAAACAGGCTCTGGATTATAATACTCAAGGAAGACGTCGGGTTGGTCGACCATGTAACACATGGAAGCGAGCGATTGAGCAGGAGGCCAGAGGAATAAACAAGTCCAGGCAACATCTTAAGGCCGATGCTCAGGATCGCGCCTTGTGGAAGAGAGTTGTTTCTGTCCTATGCCCCTATAGGGGGTCTTAACAGGAATTTGATTGATTGATTATCACTAAGATCAGAAAAAAATATTTGATTAGCTCACTGCTTCTACCCCCTCCCATACAATATGACACAGTTTCACAACTTCACAAAAAATCTATTTCCTTGAAAAGTATGAATGTTACTAGTCTAAAATTTAAGAGATATCAATTTTATGATGTTCTTAGTTATTTCTGAAAAAATCACTAAAATCCCCCCACTCCCATACAAACTGCACATTTTCACTAAATCTAACACACTAATTTTCTCAGCTCTATTCAATTTTTGGAGTAAGCATTTTGTATAAAACAATTTTAAAGCTACTTTAGCATGATGGAGAAAAAATTAGTCCAATGCTGTCACCCCTTCTAACACTCCCCATACAAAATTTCTTGGGATCACAAAAAATTCTATTTCATCTAGAGTATCGTAAGATTGCGCTTTACGCGCAATCGTAGCCCTGTTATGTTTTTTGAGATGGCTTTGCTATCTTTATCAACCGAGTCTTTCCATCGCTTGCGTGGCTTGCCTAGGCCGGTTACCACTCGCTTTACCTTTCAGGGCATGTTTGGGGACTCTTCTGTCTTCCATTCGCTCTACATGGCCAGCCCACTGCAGTTTACGTAACTTGATGAACGTTGAAGCTTCTGGCTCGTCGTAGAGTTGACACAATTCATGGTTGTATCTTATACGCTATTCTGTTCTTCAGAGGACCTTTCTTTCAAATACGTTAACTGCTTTTCCGGAAGTTCACGTTAATGTCCACGTCTCGCTGCCATAACAGAGCACAGGTCGTATAATAGTTTTATATATCCGAGCTTATTATTCCTGTGCACTTTCTTCGATTTCATTATTGGAAGTACCGAATAATACGTCTTATTTGCCAGTATTATCCGTCGTTTGATTTCGTCTGTTTCATTACCATCCTTTGCTAGATTAACCCCAAGATGTATGAGATTGTCCACACTTTCCAAATTATATTCCGCAATTGTTATGTTTTGTCTGATAGGCGCTCTCCTTCTTGTTTGCGTCATTACTTTTGTTTTGCTTTCGTTAATGCGAAACCCGACTTCTTTTGCGACGGAGTCAAGATTGACAAATGCCTCCTTAGCACTAGGGAAGAATCTTGTTAGGATGTTAATGTCGTCAGCGTATGCTACTACTTAGTTGAGTGGATTTAGTAGTGTCCCGTTGGTGTCAAGTAGGATTTTTCGGACGACATACTCTAGTGCCAAGTTGAAAAGCATGGGAGCTAGATCATCTCCTGCTTTAAACCACATTCCGTTCGAAAGCTGGTTGTGGAATCGGTTTGTATTCTCACTTGGGATCCAGTGTTCGTCATTGTGAGTCTTGTTAGTCGGACTAGTTTTGGAGGAATTCCAAAGTTAAGCATGATTTGGTACAGTACGCTCCTGTCGATACTGTCGTATGCTTGTTTAAAATCTACGAAGATTTGGTGCACGTCTGTGTAATATTCCCACCATTTCTCAAGCACCTCTTTCACCGAGAATATCTGGTCTGTTGTAGATCGTCCGGTTCTGAATCCGCCTTGGTATTCGCAAATATAGGGCTTAAGACGACATCCAATTATTTTTATCAGTATTTTATAGGACGTACACAACAATAATACTCCTCTGTAATTCTCACAGCAGAATTTGACTCCTTTCTTGTAAATTGGACATATAATGCTTTTTCGCCAATCATCGGGTATGATTTCCTATGTCCAAATTTTGCATATCATGTTGTGTAGTATTTCAGCGACACAATTTCCACCGTTTTTCAGAAGATCAACTGGTATTTCATCAATTCCCGACGCTTTGTTTAGCTTTTGGTCACATAGGGCTGCTTTCGTCAGTTGAGGCTTCAACTGAAATGCTCTCTGTCGTGGTCGGTGCTAATGGGGTGGGATTCAAAAGATGTTCAAAGTAGGAAGCCCATCTCTTTTTGATTTCTTGTGCCTCGCTGATATTGTTGCCCTCTGCGTCTTTGCGAAGACTGGTTTTTGGCTTATATCCCTTTTTTAAGTCTTTTACTATTGCATAAGCGTCCCGCGTTTTATTTTTTCTCATGTCGTCGTTAATTTTTCGTATTTTGTCATTATGGTACTTCCTTTGTTTTCGTCTGCAGGTCTTTTTCGCATGTCGCCTATCGTCATATCTTTCTTTTTCGGCTCGTGTTGGTCGTTCAGTAAAAATTTTGTAAGCCTCGTTCTTTCTATCTATTGCATCGCGACATTATTGGTCGAACCAATCATTATTTTTTCGCCGTGCTTGATATCTTAATACCTCTTCTGCGGAGGATTTGATGCGTTCTCGTATTTTCATCCACGCATTCTCAACAGGCGTATTTTGGATATTTTCATATATTGGTGTCAGGTGTTTATTACATGCTAACATGTAAGCCTGCGCCACCGTTTCGTCGTTAAGCTTGTCGACATTGAATTTGCGAGCTCTACTCGTTTTCGAATATTCACGACAAGCTATTCTGCATCGATACTTAGCTCTGACTAGATATTGATCAGAGTCACAATTCGCACCGCGGAGAGTTCGTACATCAAGTATGCTGGAAGCAGCCTTTTTCTCAATTAGAACGTGGTCTATTTGGTTGAAGGTGTGACCATCTGGTGATGTTCGTTTGTGAATATCGCGATGTGGGAAGCACGTAGAGTTTACTATGATATTTTTGCTGCTTGCGAAATCAACAAGACGTTGGCCATTGTCGTTGGTTATGTCGTGGAGACTGTGCCCTCCTGTTGTTCCTCTATGAGCCTCTTCCTTTCCGACTTCTATCTTCAAGTGAAAAAAAAAAGAATTATATTAAGTAATGAAATTTATCTTTCAAAAAGGAAGTTTAAAATTGCCTTTTTTATACGATCAAAAATTGAAATACTTAACTCTAATGACAATAAATATTTTAAGTGTTTACGATAGTTTTGTGATTGTATACCAAAATTTTGTATGAGATTTCCTTGCGAATTGATTAAATTGAGAAAATAATGAAATTGATTTAGTGATCTCCTCATTTAAAGAGCTCATCTAACCTCCACACTTCCTCCTCCATTCTCCATGGGGACATAAAAAAAAAAAAGATTTGTTGGAGACTGTATGGCTAAGGCAGGGTGGGCAGGGAAAGGCAACCCAACATCAGTCGTCATCGTTGAGGCATCTGATCGGGCCAACACCGCGATCAGAGAAAGTCTCAATTTTCTTGTTGAGTACCTATTCTGGGGTTTGTTGACGTGACGAGCTCTGAAGCTCATTTTGTTGTTACAGGCCATGGTTTTTATGGTCAGTATCGGAACAACGAATCCCTCACGACTCCCGTAGCTAGACCCGGCAACACGCTAGCACGTCGCTCCAGCCCGATGCTGCCACCGAGATGGATATTAGTGGATCTCGGACCAGTTTGTTTCCCGAACTTTGGATTTTCTTTTCTTTATAGTTATTTCGATATCCTGGTATCGAAATAACTCTCCTTTGGCATTCGTCACATAACAGATGTCTGTCGCGAATTTCGCACCGAATTTTCCACGACTCAAGTGAAAATAAGACATAGAAAAAACAAAAACCTCAATCTTCTAAAATTGCCAACAAGTCGGGCGAAACTTCATTATTCTTGGGACAAGTTGCGGATGCGTGGAAAATCAATATGCAGGTTAGAGTGGTTATGGAAGACTAAGTGAAAGGGGGTTCTTGGGCAGGGCAGTTTTCAATTTAACACTTTGTGGAAACGTACAAAAGCTCCAGTACATATAATCAATATTTTCTTCGTTTATTTAAGTTTGAGTTTCTATGAGGGAAGGGGTGAGGGTGATAGTAAGGGTGGGTGGATGTTAATAGTTTTTTAATTGATTACCTGAATCACGTCCAATATTCTCTGTATAGAATGTCAATTTCACTGACGAAGTTGCATAGAATTTTGATAGGATTCGGTGTATTTTACATTCACGAAACCAAACATTTGTATGGGAGGGGGTAGAGGAGGTAGGGGAATCGTAAAATTTGTGACGTAATTTTATTTCATTTCTCTTGTAAGGTGCTCGTACAAAATTTCAAGCGCGATCTCAAAGCTTTTAACTTAATTTCATTTCAACCATTTTTGTCGGTTTTTATGCAAAGTTTCAAATTAATAGCTTTTAATAGTTAGGTGATAATTGATTTCTTACAAATGGTCGAAAACTTAAAACACTTAGCTACGGACTTATCGGTGGGTGCTCTTGGTGTGTTAGAAAGTATATTACCGAACATTGTATTAAAAGTTTTTTTATTTATTTATTTGGGCTCTTGAACAAAAAGCTTACAAAAGCGGAAAATAAAAGAATAGCAAAGAGGAAAATTTAAACATTGAAGATGATAGTTTATAATATACGCTAAAAATAAATGAATAGCAGAGATAAAAATTTAAACATTAAATATGATAGATTTAATTCTATTCTTAAATAATGGAAAAGAAGAAGCTAAAGAACCAAATTGGAGTCGGTCATGGTTCCTTTGCATTCTTAGCATCGGAGAGTGATGGTATACATCGAGAGAGGCTCGTGGAGGATTGAAGATATCTGAATTCCTTGTTGAGACTATTCCTGGTCTAAAGTTCAGGTCGTCACAGAGGTGGGTATTGAGCAGGTAGTTGCACAGCTTGAAGAGGAAGCAAGCATCGAGGAAGGTCCGCCTTAAATGCAGTGAAGTACTTCAAGTCTGCCATTGTAATCGATATGAGGCTTCCTTAATCTGTAGAAAAGGGTTCGAGTGAATCTACGCTGAACAGATTCGATGGTTCGAACATGGCAAGAATGGTGTGGGTTCCAGACAGTGGAACAGTATTCTAAAATACTACGGACGAGTGTGGAAAATAGGAGAGCAGCTGTTCCTGGACGATTAAACTGGACGGTCGTGCGGATGACGAAGCCAGCAAGTCTGTATGCCTTATTAGTAATCTCGGAGAAATGATTGACGAATTTAAGTTTACGATCAAAGGCCACTCCTAGATCCTTTATTGTGGTTACTGCTGTAAGGATGGATCCATTAATAGAGTAAGAGAGAACAGAGGAGGTAGTCTTATACGAGTACTTCATAGTAAAACACTTTTCTATGTTCAAAAAGATATCGTTGTTTGAACACCAACGAGAGACAGCAGACAAATCAGCCTGGAGAATCATACCATCAGAAACTGAGGAAATTTCCCGGAACAATTTGAGATCATCAGCGAATAAGACAGTTCGAAGATACAAATTGGGGCAAATCATTTATGAAGAGAGTAAATAATAGAGGACCAAGGATCGATCCCTGCGGTACACCAGAGTTAGCAAGAAACTCAGTAGAGGAGTATCCGTTGAACGTAATTCGGAGACGACGGTCCGTAAGGTACGAACTGAACCAGTTCAGGAGAGAGCCAGAGACACCTTACCTTCCAAGTTTTGAGATTAGAGTTTTACAATTAACAGTGTCGAAAGCTTTTGAAAAATCGGTATATATGACTTGGACAGTATTATGAAGATTTAAGGATTGAGCAACGAAATTAGTGAATTCACATAAATTAGTAGAAATGGATCTACCTTTCACGAATCCATGTTGGGCTGGTGATATCAAGTGATAAATTTTATCCCATATTACATTATGAACTAATCTTTCAAAAACCTTTCCAAAACAGTTCAGGGTGGAAATCGGGCTCCGAGGAGAGAGCTTCCACAAAAAGGTTCGGGATCCCATCCGGTCCGCCACCGATTTTTGAATCTAGAGAATTGATGATTGATATAATGTCCCTCTCACTAATGGATATCTCAGATATCAACTCCTGGGGTGGGATGAAGAAGTCATAAAACAGATCATTATTCGAGTGGCTTAACACAGAGGAAAAGTATTTGGCAAAAAGCTCACACATTTCTTTTGGAGAGGTAGTGGCAGCATCACCAAACTTAAGTTCTGAAGGAAAAAATTGTTTATTTCAACGCTTTCTAACATGCGACCAAAATGGTTTGGTCTCATTGCGCAACAGTGCCGCCTCAAGCTGCGAAATATATGCAGAGAAAGCCTTCTTGATGTCCGATTTGACCCGTTTACGCTGAAGGGAATAGTTTTGGTAATCAGATAGAAGAGACGAACGTTTATACCTTTTATGCAAACGCTCTTTTTTACGAAGAGCGTAAATAATAGAATGGGTAATGGAATTCAGGGTAGTCACGACTAGAAATGACACGATAGGGAACATTCCGATGAATTATATCAAGGATGGAGTGTAGTTGCGTCGATGATTCAGTAGAGCTTTTGCTGCTAAAAAGTTCAAACCAGTTAATATTACCGAGGTCATAACTCATTTGCTCGTAGTTTCCCCTATAGAAATTGTTTTTCTTGTCCGTACAAATAAGAGATGGATTACATAACTCTATTTGCAGGTTGATCTTAAGGGGGGGATGATAAGGGTCGGGTGGCATCAATCCACTAAAGGTGTCAACAGTGATCCGAGAAGCACTGACATTGGAAAGAATCAAGTCTAAGATCTTCCCCCGACGATTTGTGTTAGTATTTAGTTGAGTAAGTGAACACAGGTTCATAAAGTGATCAACACACAAGTTTATGCTAGATAAAGACAATGTAGGGTGTGACCAGTCTGCTTTCCATTGTATGTTGGGGAGGTTGAAGTCACCACAGATAAGAAATGTCGAGGTGGCGCCAGCTGAGTTGACAGTTTCCGAAAGGCTGTCAAAAAACTTTTCAATAATTTCCACTGCACAGGCACAAGGAATATAGACACAGAATATATATAGGTATCGACCATGAGAAACTCTAATTTTGAACTCCGCCATAGACGGTCCCAAGCCCGGTTTGAGAATGGAGGAGGGAACATGGAGTTAACCTGAATAGCCAGTAACATCAGTTCGTCTCAGGAAGTAGGCAAAAAGTATGACATAGTTGGACTTGCAGCATAGCTGTGAGAATTCCAGCATGTCATATTTAGCTCAAAACTCCCACACTTTTTCTAGTAGGGTGTAATAAATGAGTAGGACCGGTCCTCCAGGTCGAGGGTTGGGCGAGGCGCCGACAACGCATCACCGGAAAAAAAACACTGTCCCGAAACCTGAAGAACAGCCTCGGAAAGGATGGACTCAACGGCAACGACCCCGCAAACGAAAAATGGACTACTCTATTGGATCTTGGAATGTTCGATCCTTATTTAGGACAGGAGCTCTGAAAGAGTTTCTCGAAGAAGTGGCAAAACACAACATCAACACAACTGCCATCCAAGAAACGAAATGGCTCGGTAGCGAAATCATGGCCATGAGATCACACACAATCTATCCAAGTGGAAAATTGTCGTGAAGCAGAGAGTTTGGAGTCGCTTTTGTCGTTGACAAAAAATTTAAACAGTAGGTCACGAGCTTCAGACCAGTAAGTGAAAGATTGTGTGCAATCCGAATAAAGACTAAATTTTTCAACACTTGGTTGATCAACGTTTACGCACCAACAGAAGACAAGGACGATATAACTTAAGACAAATTTTATGTTACCCTAGAGACAACCTATGATTCACTGCCCTCGAATGACCTAAAATTGTCTTAGGGGATTTTAATGCAAAAGTCGGAAAAGAGGAGGCTCATAGAGGAACAACAGGAGGGCACAGTCTCCATGACATAACCAACGACAATGGCCAACGTCTTATTGATTTCGCAAGCAGCAAAAATATCATAGTAAGCTCTGCGTGCTTCCCACATTGCGATATTCACAAACGAACGTGGGCATCACCAGATGGTCACACCTTCAACCAAATAGACCACGTTCTAATTGAGAAAAGGGCTGCTTCCAGCATACTTGATGTACGAACTCTCCGCAGTGCGAATTGTGACTCTGATCACTATCTAGTCGGAGCTAAGTATCGATGCAAAATAGCTTGTCGTGGATATTCGAAAACGAGTAGAGCACGCAAATTCAATGTCGACAAGCTTAACGACGAAATGGTGGCAGGGATATAAGCCAAAAACCAGTCTCTGCAAAGACGTGAAGGGCAACATCATCAGCGACGCACAAGAAATCAAAAGGAGATGGACTTCCTACTTTGAACATCTTTTGAATCCCATCCCAGTAGCACCGATAACGACAGACAACATTTCAATTGAAGCCTCAACTGACAAAGATGAACCATAATCGATACCACCCACGCCTGCTGAAATCAAAGCAGCCCTAAGTGACCAAAAACGAAACAAAGCGCCGGGAATTGACGAAATACCAGTTGAACTTCTGAAAAACGGTGGAAACTGTGTCGCTGAAATACTGCACAACATGATATGCGAAATTTGGACAGAGGAAATCATACCCGACGACTGGCGAAAAAGCATTATATGTCCAATTTACTAGAAAGGAGACAAACTCTGCTGTGAGAACTACAGAGGTATATCATTGTTGTGTACGTCCTATAAAATATTGACAAAAATTATTTAATGTCGTCTTAAGCCCTATACTAATCAAATAATTGGCGAATACCAAGGCGGATTCAGAACCGGACGATCTACAACAGACCAGATATTCTTGGTGAAACAGGTGCTTGAGAAATGGTGGGAATATTACACAGACGTGCACCAAATCTTCGTAGATTTTAAACAAGCATACGACAGTATCGACAGGAGCGTACTGTACCAAATCATGCTTGACTTTGGAATTCCTCCAAAACTAGTCCGACTAACAAGACTCACAATGACGAACACTGGATCCCAAGTGAGAATACAAACCGATTCCACAACCAGCTTTCGAACGGAATGTGGTTTAGAGCAGGGAGATGCTTTTCAACTTGGCACTAGAGTATGTCAAAAAATCCCAGTCGACACCAACGGGACACTACTACTCAAGTCCACCCAACTAGTAGCATATGCTGACGACATTAACATTCCCTAGTGCTAAGGAGGTATTTGTCAATCCTGACTCCGCCGCAAAAGAAGTCGGGTTGCGCATTAATGAAAGCAAAACAAAAGTAATGACGCAAACAAGAAGGAGAACGCCAATCAGTCAAAACATAACAATTGCGGAATATAATTTGGAGGGTGTGGACAACTTCATATATCTTGGGGCTAATCTAGCAAAGGACGGTAATGAAACAGACGAAATCAAACGACGGATAATACAAATAAGACGTATTATTCGGTACTTCCAATAATGAAATCCAAGAAAGTGCACAGGAACAATAATCTGCGGATTTATAAGACTATTATACGACCTGTGCTCTGTTATGGCAGCGAGACGTGGACATTAACGCGAACTTCCGAAAAAGCAGTTAACGCATACGAAAGAAAGGTCCTCCGAAGAATTTTGGGACCTGTGAAGGAAGGAACGGAATGGCGAATAAGATACAACCATGAGTTATATCAACTCTACGACGAGCCAGAAGCTTCAACGTTCATCAAGCTACGTAAACTGCAGTAGGCAAACCACGCAAGCGATGGGAAGACTCGGTTGATGAAGACAGCAAAGCCATTTTAAAAATTAGCAGCTGGAGGACACGGTCCTTGGATCGAGACGATTGGAGGCGACGACTCCAGGAGGCCAGGGCCCGATTTGGGCTGTCGCGCCATTGATGATGATGATTTGCAGGTTGATCTGAAGGGGGGATGATAAGGGTCGGGTGGCACTAATCCACTAAAGGTGTCAACATTGATCCGAGATACACTGACATTGGTAAGAATCAAGTCTAGGATCTTCCCCCGACGATTTGTGTTAGTATTTAGTTGAGTAAGTGAACACAGGTTCATAAAGTGATCAACACACAAGTCTATGCTAGATAAAGACTTGTAGGGTGTGACCAGTCTGCTTTCCATTGTATGTTGGGGAGGTTGAAGTCACCACAGATAAGAAATGTCGAGGTAGCGCCAGCTGAGTTGACAGTGTCCGAAAGGCTGTCATACAACTTTTCAATAATTTCCACTGCACAGCAACAAGGAATATAGACACAGCATATATATAGGTATCGACCATGAGAGACTCTAATTTTGAGGAGAAGGTGCTCTATGGGAAAAGCATCAAAGTCCGGAAAAGCATCAAAGTCCGAGTTGTGATCAATTACCAGGTACATGAACATCTTCTTGGCTTACGTTGGTAATTTAGCCTTGTTTGTGATGATGGAGCGAATACTTCGCTTAATTTTCTTGTTGGAGCTGGGCCTGGCTGCATTCTACTACATTGGAATGAGGATATCTGGTCATGGTGAACTGTTTTTTCTGGCGTTGAATTGATCCTACGTGCAATCTGCGGTGGTCGATGCCTCGGAAAAGTTTCTCGTTTGTTTAAACTCATCCGAGAAAAACCCAATTCGGTAACCGTGAGAGTCGACGCCACTAGAAATTTTTCGCGACGAAGGACAGCCGCCACACGATTAAGAAATAAATTGGCTTTCGCCGAAGAAGATGGACTACTGAACTTTTCTTTTCTTCCTGTCACTGTCACGTCCACTATTTTCCTATCGGCGGTGACGGAAAAATGTATATGTTTTTTTTTCTGATATTGGTCGAAATCATACTTTTATATGGGACGAGGTGGAAGGGCAAGCGCGATCTCAAAGCGTAATTTCATTTCAACTATTTTTGTCGGTTTTTATGCAAAGTTTCAAATTAATAGCTTTTAATTGTTAGGTGATAATTGATTTCTTAAAAATGGTCGAAAAAATGATTTTGTATGGGAGGGGGTAGAAGTTTTAAGGATATTCGACTAGTTAATATTTCAAACTTTTAGAGATTTTTTTTATGTGATGTATCAGCGTGCAAAAATTTAAACTCTGTATTTTTTACTAACATTTTTTCTTATCAATTTAAGTAGCGGGGTGTAATGGGAGGAAGTCCCATTACACCCCCCAACTTAAATTTTACCAAAATTGAAGACTACAAGTTCTACAATCTGACAAATTTTTGATTTGATATATGTGCTCAATTTTGAGATATCAAATTCCTGTTAAGAACCCCTATAGGGGCATAGGACAGAAACAACTCTCTTCCACAAGGCGCGATCCTGAGCATCGGCCTTAAGCTGTTGCCAGGACTTGTTTATTCCTCTGGCCTCCTGCTCAATCGCTCGCTTCCATATGGTACATAAATAAATAAATTGTCACTTATTTTTAAACGAATCGTGTTTTTACTTGAAATCCCGGCGAACCCCTAGCTCGCAACAATATCATAGCTCACGCTCGAGTTGAATTCCATTAATAATTATCTTGCGAATATTAGTTGAATACTGAACTTTTAAATTTAGAAAAAACTTTTGTGTAAACTAAAAGCAATATAAGAAAATATTATTTTATACCATATCTGTTACTTTGCACTTTACACTGAGTTCAGTTAGGGTGTTTCGGCGGCAGGTGATCCTCTCCAGGTGGGTGATGATTTTTGCAGCCGATTTTGTATTTTCAGTCGCTAACGGGGTATTGAGAGCGAGTGGAGCGCGTTATTGAGAGCTGTACTCAGCCGACCACACCAGTCGTTGGTACAGGGGAAAGGAATTCGTGTATCTTAATGGTTTTAAAGATACACGAATGCTTTTAGGTTTGGGAATTGGTAGGTTTTATCAACAAGAAGTACTTTCTAGTCAATGGCTTGGGTGGAAGTAATTATTCAAGTTTATTGCTTACTTTTATATACATAATTAATTTACATCAATTTTGCTGTTTAGTCAAAAAATATATGAGTTGAACGATCGAGCATTATTCATGTGCGAAAAATGCTGACACATTTTATGCTCGATCGTTCACCCATTTACATGTCATAAGGTACGTTGGGTTGAATGATCGGATATGCTTTACTTAAATATGATTATTTTGCATATTCGATCATTCAACCAAATGAATGCAAATTAAGTAAAAATTAAAATGTAAGATCGTATTGCATGTTGGGTTGAATGATCGGACATGCTTTACTTTGCATGTTCGATCATTCACCCAATCATATTAAATTTTTACTTCTATGTTCGGTGTGTCCGAACATGTTGGGCCTCGGGCAGCACGAACTCTGTCGAATCTTTCTGCAAGCGTGTAGGGCTTCTCTATGTCTTCCTTAGCGTTTGAGACGGTCTTTTTTGGTTGCGCGACGTTGGAGGCGTGGATGAGATCTGTTTCGAGTCTACCGGCTTTGATATATAACGTGTTGTTTTTTTAAGCCTTGAGAGATGGGATTCAATTGGTGGCGGATCTTGTGACGGTACTGTTATGGGTAGTTGACAGAGGTTGGTGATAGCAGTTTGTTTCAATTGGTTTCCTTAGTATCTTACGGTCACCATTCGAATCTTGCCGTCTGATCCAGCGTGCACTTCATGAATTCGTCCAAGAGGCCATTTTGTAGGAAGAACGTCGTGTTCCTTAATAAGAACCATTTCACCTACCGCGGGGTTTTTGGTTTCTTTTGTCCACTTGGACCGACGTTGAAGAGTGTGAAGATATTCGGTCGACCACCTTTTCCAGAATGTTTGATGTACTGCGGTGAGAATCTGCCAGCGTTCGTGTAGATTCCTGAATGTTTTATCTGGTTCAGGAAGTGCAAGAAGTGGTCGCCCGATGAGAAGATGTCCAGGAGTTAAAGCCTGGAGATCGTTTGGATCACTGGACATTGGTGTAATCGGTCGCGAATTTAGGCAAGCTTCAATCTGGCAAAGTATGGTTGAGAATTCTTCAAAGGTTGGTGTTATCGTTGTCTCGTCAAGAACGCGTTTCAAGTGACCCTTGGCAGATTTTACTCCGGCTTCCCATAATCCACCCATGTGAGGGCTGGCCACAGGTATAAATTTCCAAGTAATACCATCCTTAGCAGAAATTCTTGCAATTTCGTTGGTGGAGTTGGTTATGGCTTCCTCGATGTCCTTGTCCAACTTGTTATTTGCCCCCACAAAGTTTGTTCCGTGGTCACTGTAGATCTCCAAACATAGTCCTCTTCGACTCGTAAACCGCTTAAATGCCGCCAAGAATGCTTCAGTGGTCATGTCGCTGACAAGTTCTAGGTGTATCGCCTTGGTCACCATGCATACAAAAAGAGCAATGTAACCTTTTACTGTTATGGCTCCTCGTCCCTTTGACATACGTGTCTTGAAGGGTCCTGCATAATCAACGCCACAATAGGTAAATGCGTTCGCTGGCGTTATCCGAACAGCAGGTAAGTTTCCCATCAATTGGTTGTTTTGACTATTAGCAAATTTACAACAGGATATGCAGCGATGGATTTCATAGCGAATGACCTTCTGGTCGTTGATTATCCAATATCTTATTCGAAGATAATTTCGTACAAGCTGAAGTCCTCCATGCATGGCTTTTTTGTGTGCATCTCTAACGATCTCGGCATGGTGCCGTTGTGGCAGTAGCATGGAATGTCTTGCGTTTTCCGAGATGCCTGCATTTTGGAGCCTGCCGCCAACACGTAGAATACCGTATCTGTCTATAAAGGGATTTAGCGCTCTAAGTCTGTTATTAGATCTCTTGGAATTCAGATCCTTTATTTCTTCACGAAATTCGGATTGTTGAGTAAGAAGAATTATTCTGCTGTGTGCTTCTTCAAGCTCTATCGTTGTCATTCTCCCGAATGTTTTTTGTTTGCTTCTGACTTTGAAGTTGTTTATAAATCTTAAACAAAGTGCGACAATTTTTGTAAGCCTTGAAAAGCCTGAATACCTTTCAAAGAGTGTCTTTTCGTCATGAAGTGTGATCATAGAAGTTATATTCATGTGGCTGTCTAGGTGAGTTGTAGCTTTTAGCCAATTTGGGCCATTCCACCATAAGTGATGCTCTTTTAACTGTTTTGGACTGATGCCCCTTGAAGCACAGTCTGCTGGATTTTCTTCGGATCGTACATGGCTCCAGATTTAGTGTCCTTGGTCGAGTTTTTGAATTTTTGATACTCTGTTTGCTATGTAGGTTTCCAGTGTTGTTGGATTTTTCTTCAACCAAGCGAGCGTTATTGTAGAGTCAGACCAAGCGTATATTCGTACGGGAGTTATATCCATTGCGGTTATTGTTTGATGTAACAAATTTGCCAACAGGAGAGCTCCGTTGAGTTCTAATTTCGGGAGAGATATTTTTTGTTTTGGCGCACAGGAGTCGTGTTGTTATAACTCCCGAACAATCTATGATTCTGCTGTACACAGCCGCAGCGTATGCTAATTCCGAGGCGTCACAAAATCTGTGAAACTCGATTCAAGGATCGTCTTGAAAATTTATCCAGCGCGGTATCGCGATTTCTTCTAGTGAGCGTAGTTCTCAATCCATTTTATTCCAGTCAGTTAGGATCTCACTATCTGGAACGTCATCCCAATGTATGCCTGATCTCCAAACCTTTTGCATTAACAGCTTGACCTTGATTGTAACCGGGGCAAGCCATTGCAGTGGGTTGTAAATTGTAGCAATGTTTGATAGTAGTTGTCGTTTAGTCAGTTTTTTAGTTTTGTCGAATTCCATAATTTCGAATTGGAATTCGTCCTGGATTGGGTGCCAATTTAGTCCCAGCGTTTTGATTGACGAGTCTTGTGTTATGTTGAGCAGTCCTTGTTCTCTGGCTTCTTCTGGTATCGCTGCTAGTAGTTCAGGTGTGTAAGAGGTCCATTTTCTCAGGTTGAAACCACCCCTTTTCAGTAGTTCCTGTATCTGATTTTGTAGCTTTATGGCATTGTCTAGTGCTTGTGCGCCAGTCATCATGTCGTCAACATAAAAATCGTTTTTCAGTACTGCCGCAGCCGAGTTACTGTCACCTCCTTCGTCATCAGCTAACTGCATCAGGGATCTTACTGCTAAGAATGTTGCTGCTGCCGTACCATAGGTCACCGTGTTAAGTCGATACTCTTCAACAGCTCCATTCTTGTTGCGTCTCCACAAGATTCTCTGGAAATCACGATCAGACTCTGCTACCTGAATCTGCCTAAACATTTTTTCAATATCGGCAGTGTATACGTATTTGTATTTTCGCCAACGAAGTAGGATTTGTGCGAGATCTTGCTGCAATTTTACACCTGTGTATAATAGATCATTTAGGCTACTTCCGCCCAAAGTCTTGGCTGAAGCGTCGAACACTACACGTAGTTTTGTAGTGGTGCTATCTTCCTTGAAAACTGGATGGTGGGGTAGATAGAACACGTTCCTTTCGTCACCGATAAAGGGTGTGACTCTATCCATGTGGCCAAGTTGCAAATATTCTTCCAAGAATTGGTTGTATTGAATTTCGAGTTCTGGATTCTTCTTTAACCGCTTTTCGACCTGTCGATACCGCATCATGGCCATATTTCGTGATTCGCCCAATGGTTTTATGTGGACATCATCCTTGAATGGAAGACGCACTATGTATCGTCCTTTGACGTCTCTTTCGTGAGTGGTTTGAAATGATTCTTCACACCTTGTTTCCGCTATAGATAGCTCAGGTTGGCCATCTTCACAGTCCATCTCGAAGAATCTTTCCATTTTTTGCTGAAATTTTGCCATGGAGATCATGGATGTTATCTTTTGTGTTTGTGTGTCACCTGACGCCCTGATCTTTCCGGAAATTATCCAGCCCAGCTTAGTTTTTTGGTATAGCAGAGGATCTCCCTTTTTCATTCCATTTTCAATGATGTCCTCGTATACATCTACACCGCGATGGATGGTCTGGAAGCACTGACGTTAACTTTGGCATGATAAGAGCTTCAGTTAGAACAGTGAAGTTCGACGTAAATCTTGGTGTTATTGTAATGGAAATTCTTTTTCGCACGGTTTTTGTTTCAACACATCCTATTCCCGTGATGGTCGCCATTATATTTTCTGGTCGTATATTCAGCCTTTTGCCAGCTTTAGATGATATGAAGGAAGTTTGCGATCCTGGATCGATGAGAGCTCTAAACTGTATCCTTTCTCCGGTGTTTGAATTTACGTTCATCAGCGCAGTTGCGAGCACAATTATTCCATGCTGTTGATAAGCGATTTTCCCAACTGTCGATTGGATTTTGCTCTTCTTTGTAGCCACGTTCGCTGTTACGGCTGCCGGTGTTAGAGTTTGATAATGCAGCAAGGTGTGATGTGGCTTACCGCACTCGAAACAGGTGTGTTTGCTTTTGCATTTTGCATCCTTGTTGTGCGAAATGCAATTTTTGCAAAGTTTTGCAGAAGTTACAAATGTTTGTCGCTCGTTTACGGTTAATCCCTTGAAACCATCGCAGCGAGAGATTGGATGATTTGTGCCCTTGCAGTAGGCACAATTAACTTTCGTATCATTGTTGAGCCGTTTCGTCGCTGACACGAACGAACTCTTCTTGTTTGTCTGTTTTTGCGTGTCATATCGATTTGAACTGGTTGAGTTATCCGATGATTTGATTGACGATAAAGTTTGATGTCGTTTTAACAGGAATTTGTATAGTTGGCTTAAAGATGGCATCTCTTTAATATCTTCAATTCCTTCTTAAAACAAACGAGCACTTTCGTTGTCGAGTTTTCTCATTGCGATTCGTACAACAAGCGGATCCCATTCGACGGTATTATACTGCATGTTCTTCAATGCTGTCAAGCAGTTTATCAGAGTGTCGTAAAGCCTTAATAAACCTGTTGCGCTTCGATGACAGATTTTTTCGACATCGAGCAGTGTATCGATGTATGTCGTAACCAATTTTCGGTTATTGCAAAACCGATCTTGCAAGATTGTTAACGCAGCTTCGTAATTGGACCCATCGAGTGTGAGATGGGTGATAGCGTCTCGTGCATCTCCATCCAGGTAACTGAGGAGATATTGCATCTTCTGGATATTACCGATCGTTGGGTTGACGTGTATGATGTTCTTAAACATGTCAATAAAACTTTTCCAGTTCCTGTAGTCACCGTTGAACTTTGGAATTTCCAGGCGCGGTAGTCTCGGAAGTTTGTTGGCAATGAAGTTTACAGGATTGCCAACTGGACTATGAGATCCAAGCCCAGCCGTGTTTGCAGGAGGATACCATGTGGTCTCAGGCATCTTGAAATCTCCTGCTGTTGTTGTTGCGTTAGTGGATGTTCGCCCATCCTCGTATGTTGTTTTTGTTTGATTAAATAGCCGCTCAGTGCTCTCTAATATTTCTTGTGCGAAATAAAGATGATCAGTTGGTAAGATCTTTGAAAGTTTGGAATGATTCTCAAGGAAGGTTTCCCATAGTCGATCAATTTCGACTATTTTCTTGGAGTAGTTCCTTAGTTCCTTAGTTTTTCGAGAATTGCTATCCTTTCGGAAATTTCTTCCCAAATTTTCAAGGGATTCAGCAATCTTCTGTTGATCTGCAATAAGTTCTTGCTCCATACTGCTTGTTAAGTTTGCTTCTTATGGCGCTCAGAAGTAACTGCTGTTTATTACGTCTTCAATTTATTGTGTTGACGTCACGTTTAGTACCAGTAGTTGTCTGGTAATGGCTGATGTTCAGAGTTTCCAAAGACGACTGATTGCTCGGAAATTTCTGCGAATCCTCAAGAAGCGTTGGCTTGAAGATCCGACGATCAATGGCTCGTGTTGCGAGTTTCCAAAGACGAGTGCTCGTGTATCTTAATGGTTTTAAAGATACACGAATGCTTTTAGGTTTGGGAATTGGTAGGTTTTATCCACAAGAAGTACTTTCTAGTCAATGGTTTGGGTGGAAGTAATTATTCAAGTTTATTGTTTAGTGTGAGTTATTAATAAACTTCAACCACTTGATATAAATATTTTAAAAATTATTCATAATTTTTATAATTATTTATTTTTATAATTATTTTAACAACAATTAGTTATATGCAATTATTTATTTTAAGAAATAATATTTAATGCGCTTATCCAACAAAAACTTTTTACAACTTGCTTTTATTAAATTCGTTTTTCAACTGACTTGTTTTTTTACAATTTTTTCATAAAAAACTAATATGATTATTTTTATATTTTGTGCGATCTATTCATTTATCAAAAGTAAAGTAGCGCTATTAAAGTAAGTTTCTACGATTTACTTAATTTATAAAAAGTAAAGTAGTGATAGTAAAGTAGGCACTACATACCCCCTTCCTAGAGAAGATCTTTGATCTTTTCGATATTATATACATTAAAGAATAAACAAAAAAGGAAAGGAATGTCTGTGGTACGCATTTTGTATTTAATTGACAAAGGAAACTTTCTTTTTAACTCTTGACGAGTTTGTTGCTTCGGAAGAACTAATGAAGCAAGGCTTAAGACGATCAATTGATACTGAAGTCGGTTTGTCTTTGATCTTAATGACGAAAAACTTGTTGTTTCTCTGAATGACTTCAAAAGGGCCTTCATATGGAGTTTGAAGAGAGGTGTGAACCTTGTCTGTTCTCAGAAAAACATGGGTACATGTTTTGAGATCTTCAAAAACAAAAGGAGTTTCCAAACTATGTCTTGATGGAGGGCGAGGGCTTGATTTGTTGATCCGATCACGAAGAATTTCAACAAAATCACTTCCAGACATTGTATTCGATTTGTTCTTGTGTTGAACAAAATCGTAAGGAAGTCTAATATTCTGACCGTAAAGTAATTCGGCGGGGGTCGCGTTGGCATCATCTCGAATTACTGTTCGTAAACCGAGAAGTGTAAAAGGAAGTGCATCTGACCAACTTTCGTTTGTTTTGCATTTCAAAGTTTCTTTAAAAACTCTGTGCCATCTTTCTAACATGCCGTTTGCTTTAGGATTGTATGCAGTAGTTCTGCAGCGTTTAAATCCTATCAATTTTCCTAATTCGTGAAATAATCGAGATTCGAATTGAGGACCTTGATCCGTAATAATAGAAACTGGCGTTCCGTAACGTGGAATATATTCTTTGAATAAAGTAGATGCAACAGTTTCTGCGCGAATATCTGTAAGGGGATAAGCTTCGGGCCATCTGGTGAAACGATCCAAAACTGTAAGGCAGTATCTGAAACCGTTCGAAGTTGGCAAAGGACCAACCAGATCAATATGAATTGTTTCAAATTTGCTTGAAACTGGTTTGAAATCTCCTAAAGGACTTGTGACGTGTCGAGAGATTTTTGCTTTTTGACATGCAAAACATTCCTTAGTCCATTTACGACAATCTTTATTGATTGAGGGCCAAATGAATCTTTGTCGCATAAGTTTAACGGTAGCCTTAATTCCTGGATGCGATAAATCGTGAACAGTACGAAAAACGCGAGTTCGTAAATTTAAAGGAATGTAAGGTCTAAGTTTATGCAAGGAATTGTCACACCAAAGAGGATTGATGGTACCTTCAATAATAACCGGAATGATTTTTAAACTGGGTAAATTTTTAGCTTTATTTAATTCAGAATCAATTAGTTGAGTATCAGCAATTTCGCAGTAGTCAATAGTTGTCGGAAGGTTTAATGCTTCAATTCTCGATAAAGCATCAGCGACAACATTGTTTTGACCAGAAACATGACGAATATCTGATGTAAATTGACTGATGAAATCCAAATGTCTGAGCTGACGTGGCGAAGCTTTTTCAGGGTTTTGTTTAAGAGCGAAAATTAACGGCTTATGATCCGTAAACAAAATAAAATCTCTGCCTTCAAGCATAAATTTAAAATGTTTAATGGCAATATAAGCCGCTAGAAGCTCTCGATCATATGCACTATAATTCTTTTGAGGTGAAGAAAGTTTCTTCGAGAAAAAGGCTAGTGGTTGCCAGTCATTTCCATATCGTTGTTGAAGAACGGCTCCTAAAGCTGTATCTGAAGCGTCCACTGCTAATGAAAGAGATGAAGAAGTGGAGGGAAAAGCTAAAGTTGTAGCTTGAGCGAGTTGCTTTTTGCAACGCTCAAACGCTTCAATTGATGTAACTGACCAAACCAATTCTGTTTTATCATTCTTTTTCTTGCTACCAATAGTGAAGCTGTCAAGAATTGACTGTGCTTCGGCAGCGTGAGGAATAAATCGGCGATAAAAATTAATCATTCCTAAAAATCGTCGCATATCTTTTACTGTAGATGGACGTGTATAAGCTAATATAGCTTCGACTCGTGAAGCGATTGGTTTGATTCCATTTTTGTCAATCGAATGACCGAGGAAATCGACCGAAGATTTAAAGAACGAGCATTTAGTTTGGTTAATTACCAAATTATGAGAGTTAAGTCGTTCAAACAATTTCTCTAAATGATTGAAATGATCACTTTCTGATTTAGAAGCTACCAAAATGTCATCGATATAGACAAAACAAAAATCAAAATCATTTAAAATTGAGAAAATGAATCTTTGAAAAGTTTGTGCTGCATTGCGAAGACCAAAAGTCATCCGCACAAACTCGTAAAGTCCGAAAGGTGTCGTAATGGCTGTTTTCGGAATATCATCCTCATTAATGGGAATTTGATGATAAGCTCTTTCTAAGTCAACAGTTGAAAAAAATGTACATCCTTCCAACTGTTGACAGAAGTCCTGAATATGAGGAATAGGATAAGTGTCAGGAGTAGTGATAGCGTTTAAAGATCTATAATCACCACAAGGCCTCCAACTACCATCCTTCTTCTTCACCATGTGAAGCGGTGATGCCCATGGACTGTCGGAGGGTCTACAGATACCACGTTCAATCATTAGATTGAATTCGGCCTTAGCTGCTCTAAGCTTTACCGGATCTATACGACGAGGTCTGGCAAAGATTGGACGACCTTTAGTAACGATAAAGTGTCGCACTGTGCTCGACTCTATGAAACTATAATTTAAGGTGCGTCGTAATCCTTCGAATTTAGATAATAACAACTCAACTTTTGGATTTAAAGGTGTAGTTGACAAAACAGCGAGATTTGAAGATGGTCCATTAACCAAGGAACCAGTTACTGAACTAATTTGTGATAGTGGATCGATAATACATTTACGTCGGATATCCACGATTAAACCGAAATGTTTAAGAAAATCTGCACCAAGAATGGGTTTTTCAACATCGGCTATAATAAATTTCCAATTAAATACTCTTCTTAATTGGAGAGAGATATCTAAAAATTTAAATCCGAAAGTTTTGATGTTAGAAGAATTGGCGGCTGTGAGTACGATAGATTTATCACAAACCCTGTTTTCCTTTGGATTAACCGGAAGAACAGAGATGTCAGCTCCAGTATCAATTAAAAAACTAAACTTGGATAAATTGTCTAAAATGAATAGGCGACTTGATGATGATGGTTTGTTGTCGAACATCGCCAGTTCAGACAACTTTTTCAGTTTTTTGGATTGTTGAACGAACAAGGTTTGCGACATTTAGTTGCATTAGTTCCAAATTTTTTATGATAGTAACAGAAATTCGAATTTGGTATTGAATTATCGCGATAGTTACTAAAAGAACGTGAATTACTTCTAGAACGTGATCGATTCCTTTTATAAAATTGGTTTTGTTTCAGAGTCAATAATTCAATCTGTTTCGTTAACAGGGACATCTGATGAATGATTGAACTTTCAAAACTAAATCGATCAGTTCTAATTTCATTAACTTTTAGTTGCGAGATATTTGAAACGTCCCAATTGAAATTAGGATTAGTTTCAATAACTCGATCTGCAAGAATGCTTAATTCGTCGAGTGAAACATTCGCTACTGCTAAAATCGATTGTGCATTAGGTGGTAATTTTTGAAGCCAAAGCTTCTTTAAAAGAGGTTCTCCAACAGAAGACCCAGCTAACGCCTTCATCTTACTTAAAAGATGAGATGGTTTATCGTCTCCAAGATCAAGACCGTTAATTAATTTCTGAAGTTTGTGATCTTCCTATTCACCAAATCTAGAAATAACAGCCAATTTCAAATCCGAATAAGGTGTGGTAGAGGATAAATTCTCAATAATGTCCAACACCTTATCACATTCTTCCTGAGTCAACATACTCAATGCATAGCTAAATTTCGTTGCTTCTGACGAAATGTTAACTGACCGGAATTGTACCTCGAGAGCTTGAAACCAAGCAGTCGGATTTCGTCTCCACAAACAGACCTTTTGAATTGCGACGGTCGCAATATTATTTGAATCGCCTAACCCCAAAAAAGGATTAGCTATCAACGATTCATCCCGAGATGAAGGAGGTAAAGTTTCATACGACATGACGCAACTTAATATCAAAATCAATAAATCGCCACAAAATTTAAAATTTACAAAGTGAAAGTGAAATATATATATGAAGTAAAATATAAATATTAGATTAAAATTTACTTGATTTATGTATTTTCTTATTCTGAGCAATTACGTATTCTGAATTTTGCTGCGGTTGTTATTGTTGCGCTTTGACTATTGATGTAGCTGCTGCTGCTGCTGTTGCTGTTGTTGCTACTCTTGCTGTTGACGTTGTTGCTGCTGTTGCTGTTGCTGTTGTAAATTACGTTTAAATGCTTCTAATTAAGCTTGAAGTTGATTGTTTGTTTCTTGTAAGATCTGCAAAAATCAGCGACGTCTTCATGCGGATTCCGTTTAAAAATCCGTAAAATTCAGCAACGTCTCGAATTGTGCGCTGTTTGATCTTGATTGAATTGAATCGAAATCATTTGAAAATTTTGAAAATTGAGGCGTGATGCCTGTTGCTTCTGTTGTTGATAGTCACCAAATTGTTGATGAATTGTTTCTTCAAAGGGCGTGTGCCATCGTCGGGGTCACCATTTTTAGTGTGAGTTATTAATAAACTTCAACCACTTGATATAAATATTTTAAAAATTATTCATAATTTTTATAATTATTTATTTTTATAATTATTTTAACAACAATTAGTTATATGCAATTATTTATTTTAAGAAATAATATTTAATGCGCTTATCCAACAAAAACTTTTTACAACTTGCTTTTATTAAATTCGTTTTTCAACTGACTTGTTTTTTTACAATTTTTTCATAAAAAACTAATATGATTATTTTTATATTTTGTGCGATCTATTCATTTATCAAAAGTAAAGTAGCGCTATTAAAGTAAGTTTCTACGATTTACTTAATTTATAAAAAGTAAAGTAGTGATAGTAAAGTAGGCACTACAATTGCTTACTTTTATATACATAATTAATTTACATCAATTTTGCTGTTTAGTCAAAAAATATATGAGTTGAACGATCGAGCATTATTCATGTGCGAAAAATGCTGACACATTTTATGCTCGATCGTTCACCCATTTACATGTCATAAGGTACGTTGGGTTGAATGATCGGATATGCTTTACTTAAATATGATTCTTTTGCATATTCGATCATTCAACCAAATGAATGCAAATTAAGTAAAAATTAAAATGTAAGATCGTATTGCATGTTGGGTTGAATGATCGGACATGCTCTACTTTGCATGTTCGATCATTCACCCAATCATATTAAATTTTACTTTATTATTATAATAATAAAGTATTGTGATCGACACAAAAAAAAAAAAAGTTTGCTACCCTGAAATTTTTATACTCTAGATGAAATCTGAGAGTATTATAAGTTTGCTCTAAAGTTTGTAACGCCAAGAAATAAGGCTCGGAGAAAAAAATGATGAATACAGAAATTAATATTATCACTCAAAAATCTCAAAACCGGATGTCCGTCCGTCCGTCCGTCCGTCCGTCCGTCCGTCCGTCCGTCCGTCCGTCTGTGCGCGCTCTAGCTTGAGAACGCGTTGAGCTAGATAGTTCAAATTTTGTACACGTCGTTTTTGACAAAAAAGTAAGGTCAAGTTCGTGAACGGGCCAAATCGCTCCACCCCTTCTACCCCCTCCCATACAAAATGACACAATTGCGCAATTTGACAATAAACGGATTTGCACGAAAAGTATAAAAGCTATTGGCCTGAAATTTGGAATATGTTACTTTTATGATAATATCAATCTACCGTACGAAAATTATGCGTATCCTCCCCCTCCTTCTACCACCTCCCATACAAACTGTACTTGTCATGAATTACTCTAAGCCAATTTACTCATTGCGTATACAATTTAGAGAGCTGAAATTTTGCACCAAATATTTATTTGAAATTGTTAGTAAGCTAAAAAAAATTTAGGCTATTAGCTTCACCCCTTCTACCCCCTCCCATACAAAATGACACAATTTCGTAATTTGACAATAAACGGATTTACTCAAAAAGTATAAAAGCTATTAGTCTGAATTTTCGGATATGTTATTTTCATAGTAATTTTAATCTACAGTAGAAAAATTATTTGCTTCCTCTCTCTCCTTCCACCCCCTCCCATACAAACTACACTTTTTCATGAAATGCTCTAAGACGATTTTCTCAGAACATATAACATTTATTGAGCTCATATTTTGTAATAAATACTTAATTAGTATTAGCACTAAGATCAGAAAAAAATATTTGATTAGCTTCACTGCTTCTACCCCCTCCCATACAATATGACACAGTTTCACAACTTCACAAAAAATCGATTTTCTTGAAAATTATAAATGGCACTAGTCTGAAATTTCAGGGATGTCAATTTTACAATATTCCTAGTTATTTCTGACAAAAATCACTCTAATCGCCTCACTCTTTCTACCACCTCCCATACAAACTGCACATTTTCACTAAATCTAACTCACTAATTTTTTCAGTTCCCATTCAATTTTTGGAGTAAGCATTTTGTACAAAACATTTTTATAGCTACTTTAGCATGATGGGGAAAAATTAGTTCAATGCTGTCATCCCTTCTAATACTTCCCATGCGAAATTTCTTGGGATCACAAAAAATTCTATTTCATCTAGAGTATCGTAAGATTGCGCTTTACGCGCAATCGTAGCCCTGTTATGTTTTTTTTCGCGTTCCATGACTTAATTAGCCTAAAAATGCAAAAAAAAAAAATCCGTCTGTCTGTACGCCGTCCGCCGTCCGCCGTACGCCGACGTGTACGCTCAGCGCACATTAACTCCCAAACCCTTCAAGATAGAAAGTTCATTTTTGGAGAGATTGTAGACAGTTGCAGATCTCAGGCGGATACCCATTTTGGGGGGTGTACGGGTTCAGGGGGAGGCGGGGGGGAGCGCTTAAACCGAAAAATACGAATTCAAATATCTCAACCATGGTAACAGCTAGGAAGCTAAGACTCAACATACATATAGAGGGATTTGTAGGACAACTTTTAAAAATAATTTAATTTTTTTATCCATTGGGGTGCGAAAAGGGGGGGCTAAGAACCAATTGTCGGCCGAATTTTTTTTTCAAATGGTTATATCTTCGAAGTTACTTATTGTAAAAAAATCATATTTAGAGACCGTCAAGGTGGCATATAGTTCCATCGGAACCAGCTCAGAAAGCGGCTAATTATTGTAAGGGGGAGGGTCAGGGGGGGTGCAAAGAAAAACACTTAAAAATTAATATCTCAACTATCTTTTAAGCTATGTAATTGAAACTTAAAACATATATTACACTATACTAGGCAAATACAAAAAAAATATAACATGTTGAAATAATAGTGGTGGGGGGAAATGGGGAACATTTCAAAAATGGCGCACTTTTCAAAATTACAAATCCTTATATCTCAAAAAATAGTAAAGATATTAAATCAAAAATTTGTCAGATTGTAGAACTACATAATGGTTAATTTTGGTAAAAATTTTAAGCTGGGAGGAGTAAGGGGAGGGAGGTGATAAGCAAAAATGTCGAAAATTTTGAGTGATTTTCTTAGGGCTCTAGTGAAAGATAAAAAGTTAAAATTTTGCATGTGAATACCTATATTTAATGTACATAGAAAAATAATATTAACTTGATCCATATTTATTATAAACCGACTCCCCTGGTCTAACGTGCACAAGGTGTTTCATGTGAATTGAAAAAAAAACATAAACTGAAAATTTTTGAGTGGAATTCAAAGGTAGAAACTTGAAAATTTGCGAAATGCATTTAAAAAAAATCCCTAAATATACGAAATGTTAACTGGTCGAAAACCTTTAAAACTTCTACCCCCTCCCATACAAAATTATTTTTTCGACCATTTTCAGGAAATCAATTATCACCTAACCATTAAAAGCTATCAAATTCAAATTTTGCAAAACAACTAACAAAAATAATTAAAATGAAATTGCGTTCAAAGTTTTAAAATCGCGCTTGACCTTCTACCCCCTCCCATACAAAAGTATGATTTCGACTAATTTCATTAAATCAACTAATAACCAACAAATTAAAAGCTATGAACTTGAAATTTCGTACGAGCATCTAACAACAAAAATGAAAGAAAATTGCATCACAAGTTTGACGATTCCCCTACCTCCTCTACCCCCTCCCATACAAAATTATTTTTTCGAGCATTTATAAGAAATCAGTTATCAGCTAACTCTTAAAAGCTATCAATTTCAAATTTGGCATGAAAACTTATAAAAATAATTCAAATGAAGTTGCTTTATAAGTTTTGAAATCGCGCTTGCGCTTCTACCCCCTCCCATACAAAACTATGATTTCGACCAATTTTATTAAATCAACTAATAACCAACAAACTAAAAGCTACGAACTTGAAATTCTATACAAGCACCTTACAAGAGACACGAAATAAAACTGCGTATCAAATTTTACGATTCCCCTATATTCTCTACCCCTTCCCATACAATACACCGAATTTTATGAAAGTTCTATGCAACTTCGTCTATGAAACACATTCTATACAGAGAGTATTGGACGTGATTCAAGTAATTAATTAAAAAGCTATTAACATCCACCCACCCTTACTATTACCCCTACTCCTCCCCTCATAAAAACCCAAACTTACAGACACGAATGAAATATTGTTAACAGTCCTGCCCAAGAACTCCCTTTCACTTAGTCTTCCCTAACCACTCTAACCTCCATATTGACTTTCCACTCATCCGCAACTTGTCCCAAGAATAATAAAGTTTCGCCCGACTTGTTGGCAGTTTATTTACTTCTATGTTCGGTGTGTCCGAACATAGGGGCGATTTATATAACAATATGAGATTTGATCCTAGCTCCAATAGATTTCTTTCCGCCAAGCAGTTTTCTCTTTCTGCTGCCTATGCTGCTATTAGGTTCACCTTTGAATTTAACTTGTTTGTGAAAAAAAATATGAAAAATATAACAGAAAATCTTACTAAATTCATCCATTCCACTAAATTCTTCTAAAAATTCAACGTCTTCCGCTTCAATGTCGGTTTCTTCGATGCCGGCTTCTTCTTCGTTGGGAACTTCTTCTTCGGCAAGTGCAGGATCAACTCCGAACTGCTCCAGAAAACATTCGGTGGGCCTCTCCTAAAAAAAATCCTTCATAGCTTCGTAATATGGCCAAGTTGTGCTGCCTATTCCGCTTTTGCCCATCTTTAGGCTTTCTGCTTTATACTTGCCTTTCAGCTGCTTAAACTTGTAAATAAGTTTTTCGACGCATCGTTAAGGTATTTTGTAGGCTAATATGGCCTTTAAAATGATTCCGAAGAATGATTGTTTTCAATGTTCACAAGACAGGTATTCAAAGTTTAGTTTGACCGATTTTAAATGTACGGACACGAGCGAAAACTACAAGTTTTTGAATAGAATTCTCATTAAAACCGAAAATAAATATGACTTTCAAAAATAACAATTTAATTTGATTGTGCTTACTTCATAAAAGAAAAATAATTGAGAAAAGTCAAATTTCGGGCGAAATTTCCCGCGCGATCGCTGTACATGCATTGTCCAAACTCTATTAGTACAGAAGTGTTAGTGTGTATCGAGTAGCTCTAGTGTTACGTAGCTCAGTGTGTTTATACCAGTGCATATTAATCCTACGCGAGAAGGATATCTAATAAGGAGAGACTATGAGCATGCTTTCCCTTGTAAGCAAATGGGAATGAAAGTATTTCCCTCCCTTACTGGCGAAATGCTCGAAATTTTTCGAAAAAAATTGTTTCGCTATCTTTGTCTGGCACACTTAAGAATATTGCAACTAACTCTTTCCCACGTTAAATTGTCCGAAACAATTGTCAAATTTTCGAAAGAATTGTTTCGCTATCTTTGTTTGGCATACTTAAACCCAAAGCAACTATCTCTCTCCTGCGTTAAATTGTCTGTTGCTAAAGTGCTTAGCTTAGACATGAACCAAAAACTAATAAAAATTGAAAAATAAAGATTTCTGAAATAAAACAGCAAGCTCCGTTGTACTGAAAATTACTTTATTGCTGACTGAATATTAGCAACCAAGAGAGAATACAAATTATGGTATTTTTTTTGTAAAAGTTTGAAGCCATGTTAGGCTTGGACACAATTTTCGAAAATTTCCGAATCAAAAAGTATTCGCACATGAGACAGCCCAGGCACTCCACTTTATATATCCTCCTTGGTTGCGCTAGAGACCTCAAATTGTGTACATGTCGTTTTTGACAAAAAAAGTAAGCTCAAGTCCGTGAACGGGCCAAATCGCTCCACCCCTTCTAGCCCTTCCCATATAAAATTACACAATTTCACAATTTGACAATAAACGGATTTGCTCCAAAAAAAGTATAAATGCAATTGATCTGAAATTTGGAATATAATACTTTTCTAATGATTTCAATCTACGGCATACGAATTATTTATGTCCTCCCCTCCTTCCACCACTTCCCATACAAACTGCACTTTTTCATGAAATTCTCTAATCTAATTTACTCAGTACGTATAAAATTTATCGACCTGAAATTGTGCACTAAATATTTATTTAGAATTATTAGTAAAACAAAAAAAATTAGACGATTACCTTTATCCCTTCTACCCGCTCACAAATTCGCAATTTGACAATAAATGGATTTGCTCAAAAAGTATAAATGCTATTGATCTGAAATTGGAATATATTACTCTTATGATGATTTCTATCTACTGTATAAAGGTTAATTGAGTCGTCCTCCCCTTTCTTCCACCATACAAACTGTACTTTTCCATGAAATACTATAAACAAATTTACGCAGTACGTATAAAATTGATCAAGCTGAAATTGTGCATTAAATATTTATTTAGAATTATTAGTAAGACCAAAAAAAATTAGACTATTAGTTTCACTCCTTCTACCCCCTTCCATACAATCTGACACAATTTCACAGCTTTACAAAAAGTTGATATTCCTAAATAGTGTGAATGCTACTGATCTGCAATTTAAAACATGTCAAAAGCATTATGTTTTTAGTTATTTCAGAAAAAGCCATTAAGAACTCGTCCCTCCTTCTACCACCTCCAATACAAACTGCACAATTTCACTAAATCCAATACACTAATTTTCTCAGTACCTATTAAATTTTTGAATCCTAAATTTTGTATAAAATATTTTGATGGCAGCGTTAAGTGAAAAAATTATAGTAATCCAATATCGTCACTCTCTTCGCCACTTCGCCCCTACAAAATTTCTTAAATTCAATAAATCTCTTTTTCATCTAGAGTATTGAGTAGTTCTGGTATTTTCAGTATTATTAAAGAAAATTACCGGTTTTACCGGTATCGATAAAGCTGTATTACCGTAAAACCGGTAATGCCAAAAGTTGTCCGGTAATGTAAGCTGTACGTGTGAAGTCAATATGCAGGTTAGGATGGATATGGAAGACTAAGGGATTAACGGGTTCTAGGACAGGGCTGTTTTTAATTATTGAACAGTTAACAGCGATTACGATCTATAGCTCCGGAGCACAGAATCAATATGGGACGACGGTGGTGCGATAGAGGGGATGTGCAGATCTTATTAAATTTTTGTTTGATTGCTTAAATCATTCAATTCAATTCAATTCATTTATTGCTTACATATAATCAAAATGACCAGATAACAAAGATTACATTTCGTTTTATAAATTTACTTTGCACTTTAGGAATGCTTAAACAAACTTCAATGACATTTACATATTTAATAGTTATAATTCAAAAGTGTTATGTATGAAAAAAGAGATAGTAATTTCATATCATATAAGAAGTAAAAAAAAACATAACAGGACTACGATTGCGCGTAAAGCGCAATCTTACGATACTCTAGATAAAATAGAACTTCTTGTGGTCCCAAAAAATTTTGTATGGGGAGTGTTAGAAGGGATGATAGCATTGAACTAATTTTTTCCCCCATCATGCTAAAGTAGCTATACAAATGTTTTATACAAAATGCTTACTCCAAAAATTGAATGGGAACTGAGAAAATTAGTGAGTTAAATTTAGTGAAAATGTGCAGTTTGTATGGGAGGTGGTAGAAAGAGTGGGAGGATTTTAATGATTTTTTAGAAATAACTAAAAATATTATAAAATTGAAATCCCTTAAATTTCAGACTAGTGCCTTTCATACTTTTCAAGAAAATCGAAGTTGTGAAACTGTGTCATATTGTATGGGAGGGGGTAGAAGCAGTGAAGCTAATCAAATATTTTTTTCTGATCTTTGTGATAACACTAATTAAGTATTTATTACAAAATGTGAGCTCGATGAATGTTATATATTCTGAGAAAATCGTCTTAGAGCATTTCATGAAAAAGTGTAGTTTGTATGGGAGGGGGTGGAAGGAGAGGAAGGAAATGCATAATTTTTATACTGTAGATTGAAACCATTATGGAAGTAATATATCCCAAAATTCAGACTAATAGCTTTTATACTTTTCGAGTAAATCCATTTATTGTCAAATTGCGAAATCGTGTCATTTTGTATGGGAGGGGAAAGAAGGGGTGAAGCTAATCATCTATTTTTTTTTTGCCTTATTAACAATTTTAAATAAATATTCGGTGCACAATTTCAGCACGCTAAATTTTATAAGCACTGAGTAATTTGGCTTAGAGTAATTCATGAAAAAGTGCATTTTGTATGGGAGGTGGTAGAAGGAGGGGGAAGACACGCACCATTTTTATACGGTAGATTGATATTATCATAAAAGTAATATATTCCAAATTTTAGGTCAATTACTTTTATAGTTTTTGAGCAAATCCGTTAATTGTCAAATTGCGCAATTGGTTCATTTTGTATGGGAGGGGGTAGAAGGGGTGGAGCGATTTGGCCCGTTCACGAACTTGACATTACTTTTTTGTCAAAAACGACGTGTACAAAATTTGAACTATCTAGCTCAACGCGTTCTCAAGCTAGGGAGCGAACAGACGGACGGACAGACGGACAGACGGACGGACGGACAGACAGACGGACATCCGGTTTTGAGATTTTTGAGTGATAATATTAACTTCTGTATCATTCATTTTTTTCTCCGAGCCTTATTTCTTAGCGTTACAAACCTTAGAGCAAACTTATAATACTCTCAGATTTCATCTAGAGTATAAACATAACAGGACTACGACTGGGCGTAAAGCCCAATCGTGCGATACTCTAGATGAAATAGAATTTTTTTCATATTAATAAATTTTGTAGGAGAACTGGTAGAGGGGGTGACGACATTGAACCAATTTTTCCACATCATGCTAAGGCTACCGACACACGATGCGAGTTAATATATATTAACTTCCTATTTTGATATAAGTAGGCCGAATTATGTATAGGATAATGACACTAGTAATATCGAAAAGCGAGATAATATATATTAACTCGCATCGTGTGTCGGTAGCCTAAGGTTGCTATCAAAATGTTTTATACAAAATTGATGATTCAAAAATTTAATACTACTGAGAAAATTAGTGTATTGGATTTAGTGAAATTATGCATTTTGTATGGGAGGTGGTAGAAGGAGTGTGAATTTAATAATTACGTTATTAGAAATAACTGTAAATATCATTTAATTGACATATTTTAAATTGCAGACCAGTAGCGTTCATACTTTTCAGGAAAATCGACTTTTTGTAAAGTTGTTGAATTGTGTCAAATTGTATGGAAGGGATTTAGGAAGAGTGAAGCTAATCGCCTAATTTTTTTTAGCCTTACTAATAATTCTAAATAATTATAGAGTGCATAATTTCGGCTCTATAAATTTCATACGTACTGAGTAAATTTATTTAGAGTATTTTATAAAAAAGTGTAGTTTGTATGGGAGGGGGTGGAAGGAAGAGGAGGACTCAACTAATTTTTATATAGCAGATTGAAATTATTATAAAAGCAATATATTCAAAATTTGAGATCAATAGCTTTCATGCTTTTTGAAAAAATTCGTTTATTGTCGAAGTGCGAAATTGTGTCTCACAAATAATTCTAAATAAATATTTAGTGCACAATTTCAGCACGCTAAATTGTATACGCACTGAGTAAATTGGCTTAGAGCATTTCATGAAAAAGTGCAGTTTGTGTGGGAGGTGGTAAAAGGAGAGAGAGGACATTCATAATTTTTATATGGTAGATTGATGTCATTATAAAAGTAATATGTTTCAAATTTGAGACCAATAACTCTTTTCCTTTTCGAGGAAATCCGTTTATTGTCAAACTGCGCAATTGTGTCATTTTGTATGGGAGGGGGTAGAAGGGGTGGAGCGATTTAGCCCGTTCACGAACTTGACATTACTTTTTTGTAAAAAACGACGTGTACAAAATTTGAACTATCTAGCTCAACGCGTTCTCAAGCTAGAGAGCGAACAGACGGACGGACAGACGGACGGACGGACGGACGGACGGACGGACATCCGGTTTTGAGATTTTTTAGTGATTATATGAACTTCTGTATCATTCATTTTTTCTCCGAGCCTTATTTCTTAGCGTTACAAACCTTGTGGCAAACTTATAATACTCTCAGATTTCATCTAGAGTATAAAAATTCTTCGAAATAAAAAATAATGATATACATGCAAAGTTTTTCTATATAGATATTGCACAAACCCCAAAACAGAGCACAGAATTATCCGCGTCTTTAATTTATTTTTTATACTTTCATATGTATACAATACATTAATTGATTAGTTGAATCGGCATGATTAGATCCAAAAAAAAAAAATTTTAATTAGGAAAATGGAAGAAGTTAGTAATCATCATCCGCGAATAATAAGGTCCGTTTCATCTTTATAAGATCACTTAATATTTATAAAAATGAATTTGTACACTACGATTTTTCTAAAATATTCCATGCAATGGTGCAAATAGCACAGTGTACAAATACGCAGTTATTCACTAACGATATTCCCGTTATCTGAACGAACAAAATTTGCTCCTGTTTCATATTTATAAGGTCAAAAAAACTTTTCTCTTTTAATTAATTTTTTATTAAACATAAACATAAAAAATAAACGCCAAATTACATAAAATCAACAGATAATATTGACCCTATCCAAAAATACTTTATTTACTCTTCCTTCCATACTGCCAACGAGGTTTGCAATAATCCCAGGCTCTTTTCTACACCATTCCACTTGTATTGCGCGAATAAGCTCTGCAATTGAGTTGAATTGGTGGTTTTTGGCGTAAATCCGTTGTGATAATATGCCCCATAGATTTTCTATTGGATTCAAGTCAGGTGAGCAGGCAGGCCACTGCATAAGTTGAACCCCTTTAACGGCAAACCAACTTTTTGTTTCACGGCTTATATGAATTCTCGCCTTATCCTGCTAAAAGATCTTCTGAGACATGTTCATTTAAAAATGGTACTAAGGCCTTCTCCAAAACTTCGATGTAGTTTGCACTCTTTATTCGAGAGGAAACGATCTGGATTCTTACACATTTTTCAGCACTTATAAATATGAAACCTTATGTTTATACTCTAGATGAAATCTGAGAGTATATTGTGTTTGCCTTACCGTTTGTAACGCTAAGAAATAATGCTCGCACAGAGCCGCCAAGGGTACAGAAATATTTGTTGTCGCTCAAAAACTTCGATTCCGAATTGCTGTCTGTCCGTCTGTCTGTCTGTCTGTCTGTCCGTCTGTCCGTCTGTCTACAGCATAACTCTCGAACGCTTTGAGCTATCGTGCTGAAATTTGTTGTGTGTCATTTTTAGCAAAAAAGAAACTTTAAGTTCGTGAACGGGTCACATCCCCCCACTCCTTCTACCCCCTCCCATACAAATTTCACGAAATTTCGAAATTTTCAGAAATTGATTTTTCTTAGAAATTATTTAAGCTATCAATTTGAAATTTGGGTTCAAATATTATGATATAAATACCATTAATATGACTCAATATTGATCCGATCCCATCACTCCTTCTACCCCCTCCCATACAAATGCATAATTTTGAAAAATGCAGTTTTTCGATTTTCATCGAAACTAGTAAAGTTATAAAAACGAATTTTTGCCAGAATTAATTTTATTATAATTCCAATCAGCACTGAAAAAATTAGCAACTTCCCTTCACTCCTTCTACCCCCTCCCATACAAATTTCAGGAAATTTTGAAATTTAAATTAAATTATTTTTCTTCGAAACTGTTAAAGTTATCAATTTGATATTTCGCACAAAGTATAAAAATAGAAATACCAATAACAGGAAAAAAAATTGTTTTCATCCTTACACTCCTTCTACCCCCTCCCATACAAATGCATCATTTTTGTTAAATGCATTATATCGATTTCCATTAAAACTAGAAAAATTACAAACTTAAAATTTTGCCAGAATTTGTTTTTTAATAGTTGCAATAAATGCTGGAAAAAATTATCAGCTCAGCTTCCCTCCTTCTACCCCCTCCCATATAAATATCTGTATTATAAATTCAAGAAAAGCATTTCTCCTTCGAATATATGAGAGCTGTCGACTTTGAAATTGAATCAAAGCATAGTGATAAGGGTAATGATAAGCAGTTTCAAAATCATCTAAAACGTTCCACTTCCTCTGCCACCTCCCATACAAATGCCTCAATTTAAGGAAAACTATGACCAATTTCTTTAAAAATAATGAAACCTAAAAATTTTAAATTCAGCACGAAACATTTTACACGCCATTTTCGGTGTCACATAGGAGAAATACAAACCTCCGCCTCTACTTCTACCACCTCCCATGCAAAGTCTCTTCTCACTATTCGAAAGAATTTGAGATGACATATTTGCCGGTATATTAAAGTCATTTCCATCTCATCTAGAGTATCAATGATTGGGCTTTAAGCCCAATCATAATTCTGTTATGTTTTTTATGATATTATACCGGTGATATTTTTTATGAGTTTATTAAATTCATAGGCAATAGATAATAGGGATTTCCTACGGCTGGTACATTCTCTGCATATACAACTCCTTAAAAGAGAGTTTGATCGTGCAGCTTCTTGGCCCTCTTGGCACACAAATCGGATAGATCTTGCATAAGTGGTTCCAAGTTCACTGCTTTGTAAATTTCTAGGTTTGAGTATAGCTTATTTGTATTCTTGAACTTCATTGACAGACAATGTCTTAACACCTTTCTTTCAAAACATTCTACCTTATTTGTCATAGTAGTGGATATTGAGAACCAACTGTAGAAACCATATGCAATGACAGGTCTTATTAACTGTTTGTATAATAATAGCTTGGTTTTTCTAACAAGTTTGGATTTATAGCATATAACTGGCATAAGCATATTGAATACTCGGTTTTCCTTTATAAGAGACAAACGCGCGTGATTATTAAATTTTAGTAAGTTGTTCAGATGTACAGTATGTCAACTAATTCTTTGCAAACTGAAAAAAAGTCATAAAAATTCATTTGGAAGTGAAAATTGATTAACAAAAACGAGTTTTCTTTCTGTTTTTCTTTCAATATATTATTAAGATAACTATTAGTTATTAACATGAATTACAAAAAAAATAAATTTCGACATAAAACATATTAAAAAAAAAAAAAACCAAAAAGCCTCCAATATTGAACTGTCAATTAATTCTTTGCAAAATGTAAACACATGTTCGATTTATAACTAAATGTGAAAAAACTATGATACTAATAATATTAATATTTGGTATGGTGGCCATTAGCATCCATGACTGCCTTCAGACGACGCGACATTGACTGTATAAGGCCATTTAAGTCGTAATATAACGGAATTTTCTGCCATTCTTCTTGAATTGCTTTGATTAAAGAATTTTTATTGGTAGGTCTGCGTTTAGCCACTTTCTTCTTCAGCAAAGCCCACAAATTCTCTATCGGATTGAGGTCTGGACTCTGGGCAGGTGCATCGAAAACTTTACTGCAAGAGTACAGCAGCCAGGTCCTGCACAGCAACGATTTATGTTTGGGGTCATTATCCTGGTACAGCTTGTACTTTAGTTTATTTGCGTTGCGAGGATCAGCAAACCCAAAATTCATCGCGCTCCGTGACAATTCATTTTTCAGAATGTCTAAGTAGTACTCCTTCGTCATAATGTCATTGAAAATCCGCAGCTCACCAACGCCTGGATGAGATACAACCCCACACCATTACCGAAAGCTTGCCAAACTTTACTGTTGGTATGATGTTCTTCTGCAGCAAGGCTGTATTTGGCTGTCTCCAAACTGTGCTGAGTCCATCATGACAATATAACATTATTTTAGTCTCATCACAAAAAATAACGTCGTTCCAGTACTCTGCGGGCTTGTTTACGTGAGTAATAGCAAAGTTCAGCCGCCTTTCAATGTTAATAGCAGAAAGCAATGGCTTCTTTCTGGCTACATGTGCTGAGTAATTATGTATTCTAAGAACTTTTCTTACCGTCTCATGGCTCACTTCCTTACCGCAATCCTTTTTCATGTCCAATGCTAACTGCCTCAGTGTTATGTGCGGATTATCGCCAATCGTTTTTAATATTTTAGAATGATTGCGTTTTGTGTGCTTTGGTGGTCTGACTCCAGAATTGTTTAGGTGCAGACGATTTTCTTTCTCGGCACGCTTAATGATATTATATACGGTCCTTAATTTAATACCAAACATTTCCACCAATTCTTTAGCCGTTTTTCCTTTATAGTGGTTGTAATAAACTAACTGAATTAAATTTTCATCAACTCGTTTGCCGGGCATTGTTGAAACTTCGATTTTGCCGATATGTGCGTTTGCCCAAGGCATAAATTACAATGAAAGCAATAAAGGAACGCATACTAAAGCAGCACGTGTTAATTTTTCTTGAATTTGATCTACCGTTAGTTAGTTTCGTGTCTCTTTTCCACGTACATTTACATTTTGCAAAGAATTAATTGACAGTTCAATATTGGAGGCTTTTAGGTTTTGTTTTTATACTCTAGATGAAATCTGAGAGTATTATAAGTTTGCCACAAAGTTTGTAACGCCAAGAAATAAGGCTCGGAGAAAAAAATGAATGATACAGAAGTTCATATAATCACTCAAAAATCTCAAAACCGGATGTCCGTCCGTCCGTCCGTCCGTCTGTCTGTCTGTCTGTCTGTCTGTCTGTCTGTCCGTCCGTCCGTGTCCTCTCTAGCTTGAGAACGCGTTGAGCTAGAAAGTTCAAATTTTGTATACGTCGTTTTTAACAAAAAAGTAAGGTCAAGTTCGTGAACGGGCCAAATCGCTCCACCCCTTCTACCCCCTCCCATACAAAATGACACAATTGCGCAATTTCACAATAAACGGGTTTGCTCGAAAAGTATAAAAGCTATTGGAATGAAATTTGGAATATATTACTTATATGATAATACCAATCTACCGTATGAAAATTATGCGTGTCCTCTCCCTCCTTCTACCACCTCCCATACAAACTGTACTTGTCTTGAATTACTCTAAGCCAATTTACTCAGTGCGTATAAAATTTAGCAGGCTGAAATTGTGTACCAAATATTTGTTTCAAATTTTTAGTAAGACCAAAAAAAATTATACGATTAGCTTCACCCCTTCTACCCCCTCCCATACAAAATGACACAATTTTGCAAATTGATAATAAATGGATTTAATCGAAAACTATAAAAGCTATTAGCCTGAATTTTGGGATATATTACACTCATAATTATTTCAATCTACCGTAGAAAAATTATTTGCGTCGTCCCTCCCCTTCTACCCCCTCCCATACAAACTACACTTTTTCATGAAATGCTCTAAGTCGATTTTCTCAGAACATATAACATTTATCAAGCTCATATTTTGTAAGAAATACATAATTATCATTTTCACTAAGATCAGAAAAAAATATTTGATTAGCTTCACTGCTTCTACCCCCTCCCATACAATATGACACAGTTTCACAACTTTACAAAAAAACGATTTTCTTAAAAAGTATGAATGGCACTAGTCTGAAATTTAAGGGACATATATTTTATAATATTCCTAGTTATTTTTGAAAAAATCACTAGAATCCCCCCACTCTTTCTACCACCTCCCATACAAACTGCACATTTTCACAAAATCTAACTCACTAATTTTCTCAGTTCCCATTCAGTTTGTGGAGTAAGCATTTTGTATAAATTTTTTCATAGTTACTTTAGCATGATGAGAAAAAAATTAGTTCTATGCTATCATCCCTTCTAATACTCCCCATACAAAATTTTTTGGGATCACTAAAAATTCTATCTCATCTAGAGTATTGTAAGATTGCGCTTTACGCGCAATCGTAGCCCTGTTATGTTTTTTTTATATGTTTTATGTCGAAATTTAATTTTTTTGTAATTCATTTTAATAACTAATACTTACCTTATGTGTTTTATGTCGAAATTTAATTTTTTTGTAATTCATTTTAATAACTTATACTTACCTTAATACTACGATATTGAAAGAAAATCAGAAAGAAAACTCGTTTTTGTTAATCAATTTTCACTTCCAAATGAATTTTTATGACTTTTTTTCATTTTGCAAAGAATTAGTTGACATACTGTACATATACCCAAATATTTAATATTATTCAGTAGAGGTATTTGTGTGCCGTTTAGTGACAGACTTAGTAATTTGCTCTTTTTGCACACACTTCTTGGCCCTTTGCCGCTGGTATTCCGAAAGCAAATTAAGGGTGATTTGTCTGAGTTTATGTCGATACACCACTTTTGGTAGTAATCGTTTATGGCTTGCAAGTGACTATCAATTAATTTCAAACCCTGGCCTAGATCACGGGCGTTAGTATAGATAAGAGTGTCGTCGGCATATAGGATTGCCGTTGACCTTAAATTGGAGTTTCACGTACTTTTTTGTGTGGAAAGTCGTGCAAATAAATATTGTATAGTTTCGGACCTTGTGGATTTTCGTGGACCAGCAATGATTGCTTGAATCATGTTCAAAATTCGATGTACAGAATGTTAGCTTCGTAGAAGAAGTAAATCTTATGAAATTCGATGTATTTTCTATTCTTGAAACCATATATTTGTATGGGAGTAGAGTAGTAGTGAGGTAAGGAACTGTAAAATTTTTGATGCATTATTTTTTTGTTTCTTTTGCAAGGTGTTCGTACAAAATTTTAAGTTCGTAGCTTTTAATTTATTGTTTTTTAGTTGATTTATTAGAATTGGTCAAGATCATACTTTTGGATGGAAGGGGGTATAAAGGTAGAAGGGATTTCAAAACTTTTGATGCAACTTTGTCTTAAATATTCTTAAAAGCTTTTGTGCAAAATGTCAAGTTAATACCTTGGTTTCGTGATAATTGATTTCATAAAAATGGTCGGAAAAATACTTGTGTATGGGAGATGGTAGAAGGTTTCAAAGGTTTCCGACCAGTTAATATATTAAACTTTTACATATTTTTTTAAAATTGAATATGTGTGAAATTTATTTTTTCGAGTTTGTGGCTAAACATTTCAATCAAAAAATACATATGAAACACTCCGTGCAGATTAGGGCCCCCTTCGGTGGATAGCAGTCGTGTGTCAAATTATTATTTTTTATTTATATTTGTATATCAAATGGATGTATGCGTGTGCAAAATTTGAAATTTGTATCTTTTACCAGAGCCCTAATGATGAAAATTTTCGTCATTTTGGCCCACCACTTTCCTCCCCTTACATCCTTCAACTTAAAATTTTTATCTAAAATTCAAATCATAAAGATCCAAAATCTGACAAAATTTCACTTAATTTTTGTATAGAGTTTTGAGAAATAACGGTTTGAAATTTTAAAAAGTTCACCATTTTCGAAATTCTTCCCATTTTCCGCCAATACTATTATGACCAAATGTGGTATTTTTCTCATATTTCGCTAGTGTAGCTCAATATATGGTTCAAGTTTCAATCACATAGCTTAAGATAAAGTTGAGATATTAATTTTTAATTTTTTTTCTTTGCAACCCCTCTGACCCCCCTCTCCCCTTCCATTACAATAACTGGTTTCCCACTATGTTGATTATGGTGGATCTTTATGCTATCTAGTTGGTCCAAAAACATGAGTTTTTTGTGGTAAGTATTTCTGAAGATATTGTCATTTGAAAAAAAAAAAATCGACTCGCTAGTTTTTTTTTGCCCCACTTTTCGTATCGCACTGGGTACAAAAATCAATTTATTTTTGCTTTTTTGCCCATACACCAATATCTCCGAATGTCGAGGTTCAGCTTTCTACTTGAATGCGTAGTGGAGATATTAGCAAGTGTAGTTTTTGATCTTAACCCCTCCCCGCCTCCACATTCCACCTGACACACCATAAAATTTTGGCAATCACCCAATCAACACTCCACTCAAAAGTAAACTTCCTATCTTTAATCATCTCGGAGATATGAGTAGTCCATATGTATGGCGTGCGAACGGAGGGATTTATTTATATCCTTAATGAAATCTGAAAGTATATTGCGTTTGGCTCACCGTTTGTAACGCTAAAAAATAATGCTCGCACAGAATCGCCAAGGGTACAGAAATATTTCTTGTCGCTCAAAAATATCGATTCCGAGTTTACCTGTCTGCTTACAACATTACGCTTTGAGTTAGCGTAATGAAATTTGTTGAGTGTCAATTTTATCAAAAAAGTAACTTTAAGTTTGTGAACGGGCCACATCCCCCAACTCCTTCTGCCCTCTTCCATACAAATTTCAAGAAATTTCGAAATTTAAAGAAATTTTATTTTTCTGCGAAACCATTTCAGCTATCGAATTGAAAATTGGGTCATAGTATAATTATATGAAAATCATTATCGTCAAAAAATATTGATCCGATCTCCTCATTCATTCTACCCCTCTCACACAAATGCACAATTTTCAACTAGCAAAACTAAAAGGATAAATTTTTGCCAGAATAAATTGTTGTATAATTTCAATAAATTTTGAGAAAACTATCAACTTCACCCCACTCCTTCTACCCCGTCGCATACAAATTTCACGAAATTTCGAAATTTCAATTAAATTATTTTTGATCAAAACCGTCAAAGCTATCAACTTAAAATTTTGAGAAAGTATAAGAAAAAATATCATTAATATCGAAAAATTTGGTTTTGATTTGAAACCTCCTTCAAACCCTTCCCATATAAATGCACAATTTTGGTAATTTCGGTATATCGATTTACATTGAAACTAGAAAACGTAGAAACTTAACATTTTACCAGAATTGTTTCCTTAATAATTGCAAGAAATGATAAAAAAGGAAATCAACTTCGCTTCACTCTTTCTACTCCATCCCATACAAATTGTTGTGTTAGAAATTCATGAAAAGTATTTTTACTTCGAAATATGAGAGCTATCAACTTTAAAATTGTAACAAAGCAATGTGATGAGGATGTCGATAAGTAGATTGAAAATCATTCAAAACGTTCCATTTCCTCTGCACCACCCACACAAATGCCATAATTCCAGACAAAAATCGTTCAATTTCATCGAAAATTATGAAAGCTACAAACTTTAAATTTAGCGTGAAACATTTTGCATTTTTTCATATACAAATAAACTGCCAACAAGTAGGGCGCACCTTTATTATTCTTGGGATAAGTTGATGATGCGTGGAACGTCAATTAGCAGGTTTGAGTGGCAAAGGAAGACTAAGTGCAAGGAGTTTCCAGGGTAGCGCTGTTGTCAATTTAATACTCAATTGCGAATTCAATCACGATAATAATTTTATAATTAATTGCTTGAATCTCCTCCAATATTCTCTGCATAGAGTGTAAGTTTCATAGACGAAGTTGCACAGAATTTTTATAAAATCCAGTGTATTTCACATTCAAGAAACCAAACATTTGTTTGGGAAGGGGTAGAGGAGGAAAGAGAATCGTAAAATTTGTGATGCAGTTTTATTTCGTTTCAATTTCGTAGCTTATATTTTGTTGGTTATTAGTTGATTTATTTAAACTGTTCGAAATCATACTTTTGTATGGGAGGGGGTAAAATGGTATGCACGATCTCAAAACTTTTGACGCAATTTCGTTTGAACTATTTTTAAAAGTTTATATGAAAAATTTCAAATTGATAGCTTTTAATAGCTAGGTGATAATAAATTTCTTATAAATGTTCCAAAAAATAATTTTGTATGGGAGGGAGTAGAACTTTTAAAAGTATTCGAATAATAAATATTCCATATTTTTAAGGATTTTTATACTCTAGACGAAATCTGAGAGTAAATTGTGATTGCCTTGCGGTTTGTAACGCTAAGAAATAATGCTCGCACAGAGCCGCCAAGGGTACAGACATATTTGTTGTCGCTCGATTCCGAGTGACCGTCTGTCCGTCTGTCTGTTTGTCCGTCTGTCCGTCTGTCTACAACAAAACTCTCGAACCCTTTGAGCTATCGTGCTGAAGTTTGTTGTGTGTCATTTTTAGCAAACGAAACTTTAAGTTCGTGAACGGGCTACATCCCCCCACTCCTTCTACCCCCTCCCATACAAATTTCATGAAATTTCGAAATTTTAAGAAATTAACTTTTCTTTGAAACTATTTAAGCTATGAACTTGAAATGTTGGTCAAAGTATAACGTAAATATTGGTGAATTCGATACAACCATGAGCTGTATCAACTATTTGACGACTCACCAGCATCTATCGTGATAAAACTGCGCAAGCTACAATAGGCTAGCCTCGTGGAACGAATGTACGAGGAACGAATCCCAAAACGAGTACTCAAGGGCAAAGCTCAAGGCAACCGACTGCAAGGGAAGCTACGAAAGCGATGGGAGGACTCAGTCGACGCAGATCGCAGATCGCTTCTCGATTTTTCAAACTAGAGAACGCGGTCGGACCGAGACAACTGGAGGAGGTGTATCATCGAGGCCAAGGCTCGATATGGGCTGTAGCGCCATTGCATCATCATCATAACGTAAATATCATTGATATTAGAATATATTGATACGATCTCCTCACTCTTTCTACCCTCTTCCCAACTTTCTCTACTCTACTCTACAATGGTGCTACAGCCCAAATTGGACCTTGCCCTCCTGACATTCAGGTTCCTTAACATTTTTCATTACTTATTGTGGAAGGGTTGTTAGCCCTTCGCACAACCATCTTTCTACGAATTTTCCATTTTCGCAGTTTGAGGTGACCAAGGTATATCCAAGCAGGCAATGTGCTGGAATTATATATTGCGCCGACCGGGATTTGAACTCACGACCTTCGCATTACAAGACCAACACGCTACCCACTAGGCTACACCCTAGCACCCCCTCCTTCATAAAAGCACAGTTTTGAAAAATTCTTTTTCTCGAGACGTAAATTTTTGCCAGAATTAGTTTTATTATAATTTCAATCTGTTTTGAAAGAACTATCAACTACAACAACAATAAATTTTACGAAAATTTGAAATTTCAATTAAACTAATTTTCTTTGAAACTGCCAAAACTATCGATTGACATACTTTGAAATTGAAACAGAGCATCGTAATAAGGATGTTGATAAGCAGTTTTGCATTTAAAACCTTCGACTTCCTCTGCCACCTCCCATACAAATTCCCCAATTTCAGGAAAACTATGTTCAATTTCTTTGAAAATAATGGAAACTACAAACTTTAAATTCTGCACAAAACATTTTACATGCCACGTTTGGTATCATATGCAAAAAGTACAAAACTCCTCTCTCTGCTTCTACCACCTCCCATACAAAAGCCACTATTCACTATTCGAAAGAATTTGAGATGACAAACCTATTTTACGGTACATTAAACTCTTCCCCATTTCATCTAGAGTATCAAATGATTGGGTTTTACGCCCAATCATAATTCTGTTACGTTTTTGAATTGCATTTCGAAAAACTTCAAGTTTTTACCTTAAAATTTCATTCAAAAATTTTCAGTTTTTCTGTTTTTTTCATTGCACATGAAACACTTTGTGCACGTTAGACTTCCCCTTCGGTGCATAAAAATTGTGGAACAAATCATCACTTTTTCTCTATTTACATCAAATAGATGTAACCACGTGACAAATTTAAACTTCGTATCTTTCACCAGAGCCCTAAAAAACCACTCAAAATTTTCGATATTTTTACTTACCACCTCTTTCCCATTATACCCCCCAACCTAAAATTCTTACCAAAATTAAAGACTATATAGTTCTACAATCTGACACAATTTCAACTTGATATCTGAACTCAGTTTTGAGATATAACGGTTTGAAATTTTGGAAAATGTACCATTTTCTAACTGCTCCCCATTTTCTCACACTACTATTATGTCCAAATGTCATATTTTTCTCGTATTTTGCTAGTAAAGTTTAATTTGTGTTCCAAGTTTCAATTGTACATATAGCTTAAGAAATAGTCGAGATATTCATTTTTAAGTGTTTGTTTTGTACCACCCTGACCTTCCCCTTACAATAATTAGCCTCCTTCTAAGCTGATTCTTGTGGATTTTTATGCCACCAAATTTTTATTTTTCTAAGTCGATCACAATACTCCTCTAGCTTCCTCCTCTGCATCTACTCCCCATACAAAAGTCTTTATTCACTCTATGACATATTTTCGGGTACAAACTCTTTTTCATTTCATCTAGAGTATCGTATGATTGGGCTTTACGCCTTCTGGTTTCATTTGAAAAAAAAAAAAAAATTCGGCCGACAATCTATTTTTAGCCCGCTCTCCTTTTCGGGCCCCAATGGATGCAAAAATTAAATTATTTTTATAGCTTATCCCATACTATATGCGAGTCCGTTTTTAGCGTTCTAGGTACAACCATGAGATATTCGAACTCGTAATTTCGGTTCGATCGCTCCTTCCCGTCCTCTAAAATTGAACATTCTATCTTCAAGGTTTTGGGAGTTATTATGTGTTGGGCAAAATCGCTACACAGATAGACGGATCTTTTTTCTGCATTTTAAGGCTAATTTAGTCATAAAACGCGAAATAAAATTTCAGGGCAGCCAAAAAATAATAAAGTAAAATCGATTTTCTTGAAAAGTATGAACGTTGATGGTCTGCAATTCAACAGAGAGTCATTTGCATAATATTCACAGTCATTTCTGAAAAAAAAAACACTACGATGCCTCTACTCCTTCTACCACCTCCCATACAAATTGCATAAGTTCACTAAATCTAATACACTAAATTTCTCAGTACCTATTCAATTTTTCGCGCTTACATTTTGTTCAAAACATTTTTATAGCTACTCCAGCAAGATGTGAACAAAATTAGTTCAATGCTGTCACCCCTTCTACTACTTTCCATACAAAATTTAAAGTATCGTATGATCGGGCTTAACGCGCAATCGTAGTACTGTTATGTTTATACTCTAGATGAAATCTGAGAGTAATATAAGTTAGCCACAAAGTTTGTAACGCTAAGAAATAAGGCTCGAAGAAAAAGAATGAATGATACAGAAGTTCATATAATCACTCAAAAATCTCAAAACCGGATGTCCGTCCGTGTCCTCTCTAGCTTGAGAACGCTTTTAGCTAGAAATTTCAAATTCTGTACATATCGATTTTGACAAGAAAGTAAGATCAAGCTCGTGAACGGCCGAATCGCTCCATCTCTTCTACCCCCTCCTAGCTACTGATCTGAATTTCGAATATATTACTTTTATGATGATTTCAATCTACTGTATAAAAGTTACTCGAGTCCTTCTTTTTCTTCCATCATCTCCCATGCAAACTGTTTTTTTATACTCTAGATGAAATCTCAGAGTATATTGTGTTTGCCTTACCGTTTGTAACGCAAAGAAATAACGCTCGCACAGAGCCGCCAAGGGTACAGAAATATTTGTTGTCGCTCAAAAACCTCGATTCCGAGTGACCGTCTGTCTGTCTGTCCGTCTGTCCGTCTGTGCGTCTGTCTACAGCATAACTCTCGAAAGCTTTGAGTTATAGTGCTAAAAATTTGTGTGTGTCATTTTTAGCAAAAAAGTAACTTTAAGTTCGTGAATGGGCTACATCCCCCACTCCTTCTACCCCTCCCATACAAATTTCATGAATTTTCGAAATATTAAGAAATGGATTTTTCTTTGAAACTATTTAAGCTATCGAGTTGAAATTTAGGTCAAAGTATTACGATATAGATGTCATTAATATTACAGAATATTGACCTGATCCCCTTACTCCTTCTACCACCTCCCATACAAATGGACAATTTTGAATAATACATATTTTCGATTTTCATTGAAACTAGTAAAGCTGAAAAGACGAAATTTTGTCAGAATTAATTTTACTATAATTGCAATTAATTTTAAAAATAATTATCAACTTCACTTCACTCCTTCTACCCCCTCCCATACAAATTTCACGAAATTTTGAAATTTAAATTAAATTATTTTTCTTCGAAACTGTTAAGGCTAGCAACTTGGTATTTTGTACAAAGTATACAAATAAAAATATTAATAATGCGAAAAAATTTTGTTTTGATCTGTACACTCCTTCTACCCCCTCCCATACAAATGCATAATTTTTGTTAAATGCATTTTATCGATTTCCATTCAAACTAGAAAAAGTAAAAACTTCAAATTTTGCCACAATTAGTTTCTCAATAATTAAAATAAGTGTTAGAAAAAATTATCAGCTCCGCTTCACTCCTTCTACCACCTCTCATACAAATATCTGTATTATATATTGAAGAAAACATTTCTCGTTCAAGTATATTGAATTGAATCAAAGCATGGTGATAAGGCTGATAATAAGCAGTTTCAAAATCATCTTAAGCACTGCACTTCCTCGGCCACCTCCCATACAAAAGCCCCAATTTTAGAAAAATATGACCAATCTCTTTAAAAATATTGAAAACTAAAAACTTTAAATTCAGCAAAAAACATTTTGCATGCCATGTTCGGTGTCATATACGAAAAATGCAAACCTCCCCCTTTACTTCTACCACCTCCCATGCAAAAGTCTCTATTCACTATTCGAAAGAATTTGAGATAACATATTTTCCGGTAGATTAAAATCATTTCCATCTCATCTAGAGTATCATATGATTGGGCTTTAAGCCCAATTATAATTCTGTTATGTTTTTCATGAAATATTCTAAACAAATTTATTCAGTACGTATAAAATTTATCGAGCTGAAATTTTTCTCTAAATATTTATTTAGAATTATTAGTAAGAAAAGAAAGAATAAAAAATAAATAAATAAGACGATTAGCTTCACTCCTTCTACCCCTCGCATACAGTCTGGCATAATTTCACAACTTTACGAAAAGTCGATTTTCCTGGAAAGTATAGGTGCTACTGATCTGCAATTTAAGACATATGAAAAGCCTGATGCTTGCAGTAATTTCTGAAAAAGTCATTAAGAACTCGCCCCTCTTTCTACCACCTCCCATACAAACTGCACAATTTCACTAAATCCAATACACTAATTTTCTCAGTACCTATTAAATTTTTGAATCCTAAATTTTATACAAAACATTGTGATAGCAAACTCACCCAGTTCCCTACAAAATTTATTAAAATCAGAAAACTTCTCCTTCCTCTAGAGTATCCTGTTATGTTTTTTATTTAGGATCCAAATTCCGTTCTGTATCTAGTCCACTTTAGAAATGAAGGTACAATTTTTCAGATCATTTTTACAATCATTTCATAATGCTTCACGTCCTACTTCTTTGTTCTATAGCTTTTGCTCTTTAAATCACTGTAGAAATAAATGCTATTAGGATAACAATTGCTTATTATTTGGCATGCATTTTTTTATCGATTTGAAAAAAAAACAATCATGCGCTTTGTTTCTTCTTTAAATGAAAATCGATAAGGAATACGTTGCTAGGAAGTTTATTTATTAATGAAATAAATGTAATTATTTGAGTTAAAGCCTTTAAATATATTAACAGGTGCTATGGCTGAACAAACAGAGTTCGATCAGTTAGCGGAGGCGGAATTTTTACGATTAATGTACCAGGTGAGAATTTATATTACGACTGAACTCAATCACCATCTACAGATTATGATATTCTGACACATTGAACAATACGCACATTTTTTTGAAGTCAGATGAATTAAATATTTGTATATTCTATTGTAGATAATACGTAATAGCATTATAAATTTGTCACAAAGTCTGTAAGGCTCGGAGCTCATATTAAAAACTCACATTCGAAACTCTAAAAATAAGATGTATGTCCGTCCGTGTGCTTTCTATCTCGAAAGTACGGGTAGCGAGGGGGAGTCTGTCAGGTGTATAATTAATTATACTCTAGACGAAATTTCAGAGTATTATAAGTTTTCCATAAAGTTTGTAACGCTAAGAAATAAGGCTCGGAGAAAAAATTCAATGATACAGGAGCTCATATAATCACTCAAAAATCTTAAAATCGAATGTCCGTCCGTCCGTGTCTTCTCCAGCTTGAGAACGCGTTACGCTAGAAAGTTCTAATTTTGTACACGTCGTTTTTGACAAAAAAGTAAAGTCAAGTTTGTGATCGGGCTAAATCGCTCCACTCCTTCTACCTCCTCCCATACAAAATGACACAATTTGACAATATACGGATTTGCTTGAAAAGTATAAATGCTATTGATCTAAAATTTGGAATATAATACTTTTATTATGATTTCAATCTTTGGTATAAAAATTATTTGTGTCTTTCCCCTCCTTCCATCACCTCCCATACAAACTGCACGTTTTCATGAAATGCTGTATGCCAATTCTTTCAGTGCGTATAAAATTTAGCGAGCTGAAATTGTATACTAAATACTTATTTAGAGTTATTAGTGAAACCAAAAAAAATTTCGACGATTAGCCTTACCCCTTCTACTACCTCTCAAACAAAATAGCACAATTTCGCAATTCGACAATAAACGGATCTGCTCGAAAAGCAAAAAACCTATTGATCTAAAATTTGGAATTTATTACTTTTATAATGATTACAGTCTACTGCATAAAAGTTATTTCAGTCCTCCCCTTCCTTCCATCACCTCCCATACAAACTGCTCTTTCTCAAGGAATACTCTAAGCAAATTTACTCAGTACGTATAAAATATTTCGAGCACAAAATATTTATTTAGAATTATTTGTAAGACCGAAAAAAATTAGATGATTAGCTTCACTCCTTCTACCTCCTCTGACACAATTTCACAACTTTACAAAAAGTAGATTTTCCTAAAAAGTATGAAGGCTACAGAACTGCAAATTGCAATCACGTCAATTAAATTATGTTTATAGTTAGTTATGAAAAAGTCTTTAAGAACTCGCCCGTTCTCCTCCCACCTCCCATATAAACTGCACAATTTCACCAAATCCAATATAATAATTTTCTCATTTAAACTTTTGAATTCTAAATTTATTTAAAACATTTTGATAGTAACTCTAGCGTTATGTGAAAAAATTAGTTAGATGTCGTCACCCCCTCTAACACTTCCCCCATAAAATTATTTATTTATTTATTTTATCGATCCACTCATTCTACCCCCTCCCATACAAATTTCATGAAATTTCGAAATTTAAAGAAAGTGATTTTTCTCCGAAACCATTTGAGCTATTGATTTGAAAATTCATAATATAATGATGTGAATATCATTAACGTCAAGAAATATTGATCTGATCCCTTTACTCCTTCTACCCCTCTCATACAAATGCACAATTTTCAAAAATGCATTTATTCCACTTTCATTGTAACTAGCAAAACTAAAAAAAACCAATTTTTGTCCCAATTAATTTTATTACAATTACAATCAATTTTGGAAAAAATATCAACTTCATCTGAGTCTTTCTACCCCACCCATACAAATTTCACGAAATTTCGGAATTTCAATTATATTATAATATTTTTCTTCAAAACCGTCAAAGCTATCAACTTTAAATTTTGAGAAAAATATACTATTATAAATATTATTGTAGTCGATTTGGTTTTAATTCGAATACTCTCCAACCTCCTCCCATACCAATGCACAATTTTGGTAAATGCATATAATCGATTTTCATTGAAACTAGAAAAAGTTGAAACTGAAAATTTTGCCAGAATTTGTCCCTTAATAATTGCAATAAATTTACCTCCCATTCAAATTTTGGGTTGGAAATTCAGAAAAATTATTTCTCCTTCGAACATGTGAGAGCTATAGACTTTAAAATTGTAACAAAGCAATATTATTAGAATGTTGATAAGCAGATTCAAAGTCAACCAAAACGTCCCACTTTTTCTGCCACCTTCCATACAAATGGCATAAATTCAGACAAAAGTTGTTCAATTTCCTCTAAAATTATCAAAGCTACAAACTTTAAATTCAGCACGTTCGGTGTTAAAAAATTACAAACCTCCCTCCTCTGTTTTTTACCACCTCCCATACAAAAGTCACTAATCACTATTCGAAAGAATTTGAGATGACATATTTTCTGGTATAATAAACTCTTTCCTATTTCATCTAGAGTATCACATGATTGGGCTTTACGCCCAATATATAACTATAATTATAAAATTATTTACGCCCAATATATAAAAATAATTCTTTTATGTTTTTTCTTGCCTTAAACATGTCAACTCAATTTCAAATAATAATTTTATCAAGTATGTTTCACACATAAAAAAGTTTTCTTAATAGTTTCTTTACTTGAATTACATAATTGTATGAGTTTGATATTTGAATCATAAAACTTTTCTGTTTATATTTGTAGTATCGGCTGGTCGACATGGAGTTGAAGAGTTTGTTGGATGAAAAAAAATGCTACCTTACAAAGCAGAATCGAATTATATCTATCATGTGTAAAGAAAATAATAAATTGAAATCAGAAGTACTATGGTTGCAACAATGTCCACATTCAAAAAAACACAGTGAGGTAAATACATCACAAGTTAAATTATCTTTACAACACAATAATTTATACAGTGCAGTGGCGGCTCGTGACATGTCCGATAGGGCTGGCGCTCAGAAAATCTTGGGAGGGGTATAAAATTAGCGGATGTGTTATTAAAAAAAAACCTTGAAATAATTGCAATAAAAAAGGCAGCGATAGAGCTGTTAATTTTATGAATGAAGCAATCAAATTTAGTTTCGTTGTGGTCATTTCATCTTTTTAAATGCCAGATCATTACCATTTTATATATATTGCGTTCATACATAATGATTTGTTGGCATGTGAATTTATATATTATCAATACTTTCAATATATGAAACTGGTAGTTTTATTAATTAAAATATAAAGAAAAATTAAATAAAATTTAAGCTTCTCATCACTTTTTTGCTCAGTTTAGCAAGGTCTTAAAATTAAGAACGGCCACTTTTCAGTCTCGTCTCATCGACTACTCTACAACCGGAATAACTCGAAGATGTTCCATCGAGGCCTACATTACTCTATAACCGAAAATGACAAACAAAAACATTACAATAGTTAATTAGCAAAAAAGCTGTGAAATCTCTGGTGGGCGCTTAGATCTCACAGTTCAAACATGAATGAAAGCTACGAAAGTTGACCGAGAGGCGATTAGCTTTGCGTCTCAGATCTCTAACTTTTTATGAGTGTGTTCTATCATCGATCAGGATTTTTTCTTTGACATCATTTAAAAGGACGATTTTGACTTCTCCTACTGATAGGACGTGTTGCGTGTTACATTTTATGATCTTATTTCTAACAAATGTGGAATACAAGTTCTTTCGCTTATATTAATAATATTATAATTTTTATTAATTGAAATTTCATTGAAATTTGTACATTTTCCAGTGAAATTTTCCATGTCCTAAGAATTCTTACTTTTAACGTTTGCAATTTTAAAACTTTCAATATATTCAGCTCATAATTTTTGATTTATTCCCTTAAAATTATATTGAATAAGCCAGAAACATGAAATTGTGCATAACATTAATTAGATACACTTCGAACTGTTAGAAAATTATGTACTTCCTCTCGCTATTTCTACCAATCTCTATAAAAATTTCTAATTCTTTTGAATTTAGAGTCTTTTCTTTCGAACATATGAGAACATCTGGACTCTAGAGTATCAAATGATTGACTCAGCAGATACCGAAACGTCACGATTAATAAATCATATGAATGAAATGAATTATTCTAATATCCCAAAATCTTTCTGTGAATTCGAAATGCTGTGTGAAAACATTCAACGAACCAAGTACTGCTGGCTTTCATTCGCAAAATCATGACAGGTTTTTCCTACAATACAAATTTAAAGAACGACTTTTGTTTATACATATTTTGTGAAGCTTGCCGTGAAACAGTCAGATACGATTCATTACAGCTCATTGTATAGGAATGACGTCTAGCGATTATCGATTTGTGATTTTTGTGTATCTTGTGCCGTTAAGTTACGTTTGCACTCATATCGCATAATCCATATTTTGAGTTAAGTCTTTTTGAGTACACATTCTATGTAAACTAAAATAATGTTTTTGATTATTTCCTAATCAGGAGATATGAACGCTCAGGTTGGATCAGACAACACTCGACTAGAACACGTCATGGGGAGGCATGGTGACCCTTGGGTCGACCCGTCACGACCTTGGATTAAGAGACCCGAAAACGGCGAATTATTTGTAGAGTTTTGTAGTACTCGGCAAATGGTCATCGGAGGGACCCTTTTTCCACACAAGAGTCATCATAATACATCTTGGATTTCCCCTGATGGTGTTACTCAGAACCAGATCGACCATTTGGCTATAAGTCGCCGAAGGAGAAGATGTCTCCTCGATGTGCGAGCGAAACGTGGAGCTGACGTGGGGAGCGATCACCACTTGATGGTTGCCTGCTTGAGATTGTATACAGCAGCTATCCGACGACCACAAATTCTTCAAATGAAGCGCAAGCTTAATGTGGATAAACTTAGAGATCCCAACAAAAAACTCGAATACACCACTATGCTATGCGAAAAGTCATCCACATTGGGTGAATATGAAATGCACACACTGGACGCCAATTGGGAGGCAACTAAAAATACTTTTCTAACTAGTGCTGAAGAATCTGTGGGATATTTGCAAAGCGGTGAGAAACCCTGGATTCGCAAGACACATGGGACAAGGTTGGCAATCGGGAAAAATCCAAATTGGCAATCATCTCTCAACCCGATGTCAACCAACGAATGCCCGACCTGAGGCAGAACTACTGCGATGCTCATATACAGCTTGAAAAGGCTGATAGACGCGACAAGAGAAAGGCCATTGAAGATCTGGCAAACAAGGCAGAATCTGCGGCTTACCTTGTGGATATGGGTTCACTGTTCAAAATCATGAAACAGTTGACGAACAGGAATTTCACCGACAACCACCTGGTGAGAGATGTCAACGGAACTCTCCTTAATATGAGTGACCACCAGTTGCGGCGATGGAAGGAATACTTCTCTGATATTTTAAACATCTTGTCAGAGGAAGATATTCCAGAAACAGAACAACTACCAAACATCCAACCACAACAATCCTTTATTAGGGACGATCCCGCAGATAAGGAAGAGGTAGTTTCCGCCATTCGGTCAATGGCGGGAAGGAAAGCTCCAGCTATAGACGGACTACCAACCGAACTCCTCAAAGCGGACTCGGAAATAACAGCCGATATGCTCCTCCCACTCTGTACTGAGGTGTGGAATGAAGGAAGATATCTGACTGAATGGAAGGAGGGCGTCATTGTGAAAATTCCGAAGAATGGCGACCTTCAAGATTGTGGCAATTGGCGTGGTATATGTCTACTTACTGCCGTATCAAAAATTATGGCTAAGGTAACTCTCAATAGGATTAGTGATGTCGTCGAGAGCACTTTCGAAGTTCATCAGGCTGGATTCCGTAAAGGGTCGTCTTGTACCGACCACACAAATACCCTACGGATAATATTAGAGCAGTCAGCCGAAATGGGTTCGCCACTACATCTCAAGCTAGGGTGTAGTCTAGTGGGTAGCGTGTTTGGTTTACAATGCGAAGGTCGTGAGTTCAAATCCCGGTCGACGCATAATTCCAAGCACACTACCTGCTTGAATATACCTTGTTTACCTCAATCTACGAAAATGAAAAATTCGTAGATAGAGGGTTGTGCGAAGAGCTAACAACTCGTCCGCAATAATTAATGAAAATGTTAAGGAACCTGAAGTTCAGGAGGCCAAGGCCCGATTTGGGCTGTAGCGCCATTCAAGAAGACTACATCTCATGTTTGGGTATCAGACAAGGCTGCATATTATCACCAGCCCTGTTTCTGGTGGTAATAAATGACATCTGGAAAGCTGCACTGGAAGGTGGGGCAGATGAAGGTCTTCAATGGAGACTATTAACATCTTAAGTCACCTTGATTATGCTGATGACGTGTGTTTGCTTGCACATAACCGTTCGGATTTAGAGTCAAATGTTCGCTCGTTGCATTCTAAATGTAAAGAGGCGGGACTGAAAATAAATGTGCGTGAAACCAAGTACATGCACATGGGTTCGAACGCAAGCACACCGATTGTTCTTAACGGACAGGATGTGGACGAGGTTCAAGATTTTTGCTATCTCGGAAGCGTTGTCAGCATGAATGGCGGAGCCGAAAAGGATGTTGAGGCTCGGTTAAGTAAAGCTCGTCAGGCCTTCGGTATCCTTTCCCCTTTCTGGAGGTTAAGAGAGATCTCCCTTCGTACGAAGCTGCTAGTTTTTGACGCATGCGTCAAATCCGTGTTGTTATGTGGTTGTACTATGCGGAAAGTGACCGTTCGACTTACCAAGAAACTACAGACTTTCGAGAACCAATGCCTCCGACGCATTTTAGGAATATTCTGGCCAGAAGTGATCTCCAACGACGAACTTTGGAGTACAACTGGTCAGACTAAAATAGGTATTGAGATTCAATGGCGGAAGTGGCAGTGGATCGGTCATACTTTGAGGAAACCAGAGCGAAACATCGCCAAACAGGCTCTGGATTATAATTCTCAAGGAAGACGTCGGATTGGTTGACCATGTAACACATGTAAGCGAGCGATTGAGCAGGAGGCCAGAGGAATAAACAAGTCCAGGCAACATCTTAAGGCCGATGCTCAGGATCGCGCCTTGTGGAAGAGAGCCCCTATAGGGGGTCTTAGCAGGAATTTGATTTGATTGATTGATTTCCTAATCATTGGAAAACATTTTTTATTAGGATAAAATATATTTGGTGAATATTTTTACAGTGCATTTCGAATTGAAAAAAAGATTTCCGGATTCTACACTGTTACGCTTTATTATTCGTAAAAATGTGGAACGCGCAAGGTTGACACGCAAAATCGTGAAGCGTTTCATATTTTTACAAATAATAAAGCGTAACAGTGTAGAATCCGGAAATCTTTTCTTTCAAAATATATTTATAAAATAGTTGTAATGGTTAGAGGTATTTTTGCAAATTGGAAATTTGTAGTGTGCTATTTTGCAACTGCAACACCAATTTCTGGAGAATTTTTACTCAAAAAATGAATAATTGCATTAAGATTTATATGTAAATCGGTTTGAGTATATGTTGCATAACAAGCGTTTAGGGTTCGAATAATCGTAACTGTCAGTGAAGGCTGGGTATTTCAAAGGAGAAAACTTGTTTGAATATAATTCCCGAATAATATATTGCACGTTTGATATACCTCATATATTCAAATCCATTCGAAATGTATTCGTAAAAAATGAAATTAATTCGCCCGGAAAACAGCCAGCCAGCTGGGAACGATTGAAAGAGTTTTACCGATTTGAACACAATAAGTCCACACAAATGTGACCCAAAGTTACTTTCAAACATATATATACATCCGAATACAAAAAAATCTGCCAACAAATCGGGTGCAACTTTATTATTCTTGGGACAAAATGAGGATACGTGGGAAGTCAATATGCATAGGAAAGACTATGTGAATGTGGGCTCTAGGGCAGAGCTGTTGACAATGATTTAACACTTAACTGCGATTATGGTCAATAGCTCCGAAACACAGAATCAATATTTCGTTTATATGTATATGCAAGTTTGGTTTTGTATGGGAAAGGGAGGGGGGTGGTGCGATAGAGGGGACGGTTACATGTCAATAATTTTTTAATCGATTGTCATAATTCGCTGTATATGTATAACTTTAGTTTCTCAGACGAAGTAAATTCTATGAAATTCTCGGATTATTTTGTATTCTTAATACCATACATTTGTATGCCAGGGGGAGGAGGTAAGGGAATAGCAAAATTTGTAATGCAGTTTTGTTAGCTTTCTTTTGAATGGTGTTTGTACAAAATTTCAAGTTCGTAGCTTTTAATTTGTTGTTTATTAATTGATTTAATGAAATTGGTCAAAATCATACTTTTGCATGGGAGGTGGTGCAAGTATAGGGGGGATCCCAAAATTTTTGTTGCATTTCAATTAGAAATATTTTTAGAAGTGCTTTCAAGTTGATAGATTTTCAGGGTTTGGTGATAATTGATTTCTTAAAAATGGCCGGAAAAATAATAATTCGACTAGTTAATATCTTAATGTTTTAAGCATTTTTTTAAAATGAATTTTACAATTTTTCAAGTTTGCAATTTAAAATTTCACTCAAAAATTTTGAGTTTTTGTGTTTTTTTCAATACACGTGAAACACCTAGTGTAGGTTAGCGCCCCCCTTTGGCGGATAACAGCTTTGTTTCAAAGTAATACTTTCTTATGTATTTTCAAATTGATGTATTTTTCTTGTATTTCGCTAGTACAGCTTAACACTTGTGTCAATGCGAAAAAAAAACATAACAGGGCTACGATTGCGCATTAAGCGCAAACTTACGATACTCCAGATGAAATAGATTTTTTTGTGATCCCAAGAAATTTTGTATGGGAAGTGTTAGAAGGGATGATAGCCTTGAACTAATTTTGTCCCCATCATGCTGAAGTAGCTACAAAAATGTTTTATGCCAAATGCTTACTTCAAAAATTGAATGGAACTGAGAAAATTAGTGAGTTAGATTTAGTGAAAATGTGAAGTTTGTATGGGAGGTGGTAGAAAGAGTGGGTGGATTCTAGTGATTTCAGAAATAACTAGGAATATTATAAAATTGACATCCCTTAAATTTCAGACTAGTGCCATTCATACTTTTGAAGAAAATCGATTTTTTGTAAAGTTGTGAAACTGTGTCATATTGTATGGGAGGGGGTAGAAGCAGTGAAGCTAATCAAATATTTTTTTCTGATCTTAGTGATAATACTAATTAAGTATTTATTACAAAATATGAGCTCAATAAATGTTATATGTTCTGAAAAAATCGTCTTAGAGCATTTCGTGAAAAAGTGTAGTTTGTATGGGAGGGGGTGGAAGGAAAGGGTGGACGCAAATAATTTTTCTACTGTAGATTCAAATTATTATGAAAGTAATATATCCCAAAATTCAAATTAATAGCTTTAATACTTTTCGAGTAAATCCATTTAATATCAAATTGCGAAATTGTGACATTTTGTATGGGAGGGGGTAGAAGGGGTGAAGCTAATCTTGCTGATTCCATCCTTCCTTTGGTTCGGTCGTTATCCTCTGAATGGTTTCTCCAGCTTCTTTTTCCTTCTCACGTTCGAGTTCTTTCTACTTGTCCTTTTCGCGCTCCTTCTCCTCCTTGGCAGCACGTTTACTTTCATTTTCATGCAATTTCCGTTCTTGCTCTTTCTTTTTACGTTCCGCATTCTTCCTTTCGCGATCTTCTCGATCACGTCGCTTCTCATGTTCGGCCTTGTCACGATCATTTGCATGAAGTACTTGACCGTCACGACTCCCACCCGTTCGTTCGCGATCCTTATTCGAATGCCTATCTTTGCTTCTATGATCTTTCCCGATGTGTTATTGTTGTTGCAATCGATCTTGCCGACTCGGGGTTTTCGATCGACTCCGGCGTCTTTTATCAAAACCGTGTGTAAGATTTGAACTCTGACGATTAGTTCTTGACCAAGATCTACCTTCACGAACCCTACCTTCGTGTTGTTTAGCAGCGCAGCCGGACCAATAGATGGTCGCTTTTCTAGGTTTACGGCAGTCACGTCTTAAGTGTCCTGCCTGTCGACGATTCCAGCATCGATGGGCACCAGATTCTTCGCTCCGCTTGGTGTACTCTGCTTTCTGACACACACACTCTTCTGCTATTTCTCGGACTCGATAGTTACTCCGCAAGCTTTGCTTGGCAGCATCGAACGTCAGCCCATATACTAAGGCTTCGCCAATCGTTTTCTTACCTGCCAATTTTAACGCCTGTTGCAGCTCTCTGTCCTGTACAGCATTGTTAAATGCGAAAACAGCTGTATCGTTGCGTTGCTCTATTTGCGCATAGGGAAGCGATAATAGTGTGAGTCGTTCAATATCGCGTGCCAGCTCTTGAAGTGTTTTACCATTCCTTTGGGTTCGGTTGTATAGTTGTGTTTTGTAGATCTCTCGCATGTGGTCACTGCCGTAGTGAAGATCCAATGTCTGGACTAACGTTGAAAAATCTTGTTGTTGCTCCTGCGGAATCTTTTGAAAAACCTCTGCTGGCGGACCTCTTAGCGCCAATATAAGAGCCGTTCCTCGTTCCAGATCATTCCAATGATTGTTTCTTGCGGCAGCCTCAAATTGGGCCTTATAAATAGCCCACGGTGTTTGTCCATCGAAGATTGGAGCTTTGAGACCCTTGTGCGTAACGTGTTCTGTCTTGATTACTCCAGTCGCTTTCACCTTATCGAAGTCCCTTTTTAAGCGTTCGACTTCTTCTACAATCCCGGATATCCTTTCCGTAATTTGTTCTTCGAAGATTCGAAGTTTCTTCTCTACGTTTTCTTCTATTTCCTTACCCATGGTGTCTATTTTATTATTTTGCAGTTCCAATTTTTGGTTGAGGTCCTTTGAGGTCTGATCTAATTTTTCATTAAGGTCCGCTGACAGCTGACTTTGTTGGTCTAATTTCTGATTAATGTCCGCAGATTGTTGTTGAATGTCCACTGATTGTTGATCTAATTTGTTCATCATTTGTTGCATTAACTGTGTTAGAACATCCGATGTACCAGAACACTCCTCTTCACGAGCTTCTTTGATTTGGAACTCAAAACTATCTGCATCCTTACCCTCATCCTCAAGTATCTCGATCATACGGCTGACAAGTTCAGACTTGTTGCCTGTCGTAGATAACTCGCGTCTACCGAGCTCTTCCTTCAGCTCCGTTAATTTTAAATCCTTCAGATAACGCGGCATTTTCACTACCGATTATTTCAAGTTTGTCCGCGATTCGAATTCACTTAAATTTTCTTCACTAATTAAAGTCACTGCTCACTAGAGCACTCGAGAATATTCGATTTCACAAAATTCTCACTGTCCGTTCGAGAATCTTAGCTTCACTTTTCCGCTCTCACAAAATTCTCACTATTCACTTTTTGACTCGCGATTTTTAATCCGAATTTATTCTTGAAATCCCACTTCTGACACCAATTGTTGCGAGCTAGGGGTTCGCCGGGATTTCAAGTAAAAACACAATTCGTTTAAAAAAATAAGTGATAATTTATTTATTCGCCCTTTAATTTAATTTCCCGCTTAATTCGCACTGTATGGCAATACCGCCGCGTACTTTTCTATCGTTTTCACTGGTTCGCGTCTTCCGTAATGAAAATCGCAGACTAATTGAACTTCTCGCTGAAAGCTTTCGTGTTATACATCTCTTCATACTCGTGACTGTTCTCGAAGCTTCCTTCGGTGTGTATGTGTGAACTATACTGGAAAGCTCTAGATCTTTAATTGTGGCTTTCTACAGAGTTGAGTATACTATTCTACATAATTCTTGTCTATTCGAGAGAGATCGAGTTGCGGGGCTGCCAGGTCTACATGTAACAATATTATTGACGTACCTTGCCCTCAGACGGGGCTATATGCGACGTATATTTCCACAACACTGCCTGCTTGGAAATACCTTAGTTACCTCAAATGAATGAAAATGAATAAATTTGTGGACAGAGGGTTGTGCGAAGGGTTAACAATTCTTCCGAATAAGTAGTTAAAATGTTAAGAAACCTGAAGGTCAGTAGGCCAAGACGTAGGTGTAGTGCCATTGACAGTAGGAGGAGGCTCGTCTCCAAGGCTTATCAGCTCTGATAGAAGACGATTTTTTCTCCAGAAGCTTGTCGAACAGTTGGTCGTTCCAAATATTAAACACTGAGCAGAAAATCTTGCAATAATAATATTTTGAATGGGAATGAGGTTTAATATTTCTGCTATATCAATAACGTTTTATAATAGCAAAGTATGCATAATTGGGGTATGATTGCTTTGAAAATTGGTTCGCGTGACTTTTATATTTGGTTGATATGTGAAAAATAAAACTCCTATTTGAAAGATTAAGATTAGTTTAATTCTCCGACTCCGGCGATCGACTGAAGCTTTTTTTTCTTACAAAAATATCTTCGGTGCATAAATGATAATGTCACGTTATTAAGCAACGTGACGGTTAAAAGTAAACAGAATCATATTTAATTGAAATATGATCCTTCATCGAGCTCGAGAAATTCGTTGGACATTTTGATGATAATAATTTTGTGTTGATATAGCATTCACTAAGCCAACGGTTTTGTCTTAGTTGAAACCTTATTCGTAGAATCTGCTATATCAACATTCCTCGAAATCGATAAAAAATTTACATATGTAACTCGTGTGGACAAAATGCGATTTTTATAGGAGAAAAGAACGAATGGCACCATTGAAATTTTCACTTCACACTACAGTTTCTATTGAAACGTTTTATATATAATTTGATCTTGAAAAATTGGATATGTACTGAATGAGGAAATTACGGTTTAATATATATCGAGGCATTTGTATGGGAGCTGATAGAAAGAGTGGGAGATTGAATTAATGTTTACCAAAACATTGTTGCAAAATTTTATTGTCATCATAAAAATCAGATGAAACTTCCGATCTATATCTTTTTTTTCTGGCAGATTGTGAGACCTTGAACTTCTTGGGGCGTAAAGCGCAATCGTGCGATACCCTAGATGAAAGAGAAATTTTTTTATTTAAAGAAATTTTGTGGGGGAAGTGGTAGAGGGGGTGACGACATTGAACTATTTTTTTCTCATCACGCTAAGGTTGCTATCAAAATGTTTTATACAAAACCTAGGATTCAAAAATTTAATAGGTAATGAGAAAATTAGTGTATTAGATTTAGTGAAATTGTGCAGTTTGTATGGGAGGTGGTAGAAGAGGTGTGAAGTTATTAATGATTTTTTTAGAAATAACTGTAAACATCATTTAATTGCCATATTTTAAATTGCAGATCAGTAGCAATTATACTTTTCAGGAAAATCGACTTTTCGTAAAGCAGTTGAATTGTGTCAAATTGTATGGGAGAAGGTAGAAGGTGTAAAGCTAATCGATTACTTTTTTTTGGTGTTACTAATAATTCCAAATAAATATTTAGTGCATTATTTCAGCTCGATAAATTTCATACGTACTGAGTAAATTGGTTTATAGTATTATATAAAAAAGTGCAGTTTGTATGGGAGGTGGTGGAAGGAAGGGGAAGACTCAAATAATTTTTATACAGCAGACAAAATTATTGTAAAAATAATATATTTCAAATTTCAGATCAATACCTTTCATGCTTTTAGAAAAAAACCGTTTATTTTCTAATCGCGAAATTATGTAATTTTGTAGGGGGGTAGAAGGAGTAAGGTTAATCGTCTAATTTTTTTTTGGTCTTACTAACAATTCTAAATAAATACTTAGTGCACAATTTCAAGTCGATAAATTGTATGCACTGAGTAAATTGGTTTATACCATTTCATGAAAAAGTGCAGTTCGTATGGGAAATGGAAAGAGGGGATTGACACAAATAATTTTTATACAGCAGAATGAAATCATCATTAAAATATTGTATTCCAAATTTCAGATCAATAGCATTTATACTTTTCGAGAAAAGCCGTTTATTAAAAAATTGCGTAATTGTGTTATTTTTTATCGGAGGGGGTAGAAAGGGTGGAGCGATTTGGCCCGTTCATGTCCTTACTTTTTTGTCAAAAACAATGTGAACAAAATTTGAACTTTCTAGATCAACGCGTTCTCAAGCTAGAGAGGACACGGACAGACAGACAGACGGACGGACCGACATCCGGTTTCGAGATTTTCGAGTGATTACATGAACTTCTGTATCATTAATTTTTTCTCCGAGCCTTATTTCTTGGCGTTATAATCTTTAGAGCAAACTTATAATACTCTCAGATTTCATATAGAGCATAAACAAGAATCTTTTGTTGTATGTATGTCTACTTACTGCCGTATCGAAAATCATGGCTAAGGTAATTCTCAATAGGATTAGTGATGTTGTGGAGAGCACTCTCGAAGTTTATCAGGCTGGATTCCGTAATAGGTCGTCTTGTTTCGACCATATAAATACCCTACGGATAATATTGGAGCAGTCAGCCGAAATGGGTTCGCCACTACATTTCATGTTTGTGGACTTCGAGAAAGCTTTTGACAGCGTTAAGCGAGATTATATATATAATACTTTGCGTAGCAGAGATATTCCAGATAAAGTCATACCTATGATTAAAGAATCCTACGAAGATGCAAGGTGTCGCGTCTTGCAAAGAGGAGAGGTGTCCGAGAGCTTCCCTGTGCGGGTGTCAGACAAGGCTGCATATTATCACCAGTCCTGTTTCTGGTGATAATAAATGACATCTTGAAAGCTGCACTGCAAGGTGGGGAAGGTAAAGGTCTTCAATGGAGACTATTTAACATCTTAAGTCACCTTGATTATGCTGATGACGTGTATTTGCTTGCACATACCCGTTCGGACTTAGAGTCAAATGTTCGCTCGTTGCATTCTAAATGCAAAGAGGCGGGACTGAAAATAAATGCACGCAAAGCCAAGCACATGCACATGGGTTCGAACGCAAGCAGACCGATTGTTTTTAACAGACAAGATGTTGAAGAGGTGTAAGATTTTTGTTAGCATTGTCAGCATGGACGGCGGAGCCAAAATGGATATTGAGGCTCGTCTAAATAAAGCTCGTTAGGCCTGCGGTATCCTTTCCTCTTTCTAGAGGTTAAGAGAGATCTCCCTTCGCACGACACTGCGAGTTTTTGACGCGTGCGTCAAATCCGTGTTGTTACATGGTTGTACTACTTGGAAAGTGACCGTTCAACTTACAAAAAAAAAAAAAAAACTACAGGCTTTCGTGAACCAATGCGTCTGATACATTTTAGGAATATTCTGGCCAGAAGTGATCTCCAACGACGAACTTTGGAGTACAACTGGCCAGACTAAAATAGGTATTGAGATTTAAAGAGGAAATGGCAGTGGATCGATCATACTTTAAGGAAATCAGAGCGAAGCATCGCCAAACAGACTCTGGATTATACAGTACCTGGCCACTGAATTATACTCAAAGCATTTTTCTTCGAAACGAAACAATAATCACCACAGGTATAAGTCCCTTGTGGGTATTTCCATATTTTAAGAGCAGTAAATACCCTGGCTGTTTTGCTACGCATTTATTACCTTGTTTTATTATCTTAATTCATATTATTCTAGAGAAATTTAACTTTTAATGAAAATTTTAAAATTTTCGTCCTGTATATAACCGCGTGTGACATTTCAATGGTTCTTGTGAGTGAATAAAGTGTACGAATAGGGTTTTAACGAACATTTCGGTAAAAATTTAAAAGTAATATTTTTTTAACAGAGCTTAGTGTGCAGTAGTAAAAATTCGGGCATAATAGGAATAAAAAGGACATTTCTAGTGACGTAAAAGAAATTGTGGAAAATTTATTGAAGAAAAAGACTTTTTCAGGAAATTGCTAAAATGTGCAATATTTCACAATCGTCAGTAAAAATATAAAAAAAAATAGTAGACCAGGGGAAAGATTGCTGCTTGAATGTGTTGAGCAACGGGTAAAGCACCCAATAGCAGTGATGATATGGGGAGTGATCTCTGGGAAAGGACTCGGAGCTTTATATTTTGTCGAAGCTACCATGAACTCCGACCAATATTTGAAAGTTCTCAAGGATGTTTTTCTTCCGCAAGTGGCAAGTTGGTTCAATGAAAAGGACTAATATATCTTTATGCAGGACGGCGTACCTTGCCACACTGCTAAACGTGTGAAAAAATACCAAAGCGAAAATAATATTAAAGTTTTACCATGGCAAGGGAATTCACCGGACATGAGTCCCATTGAGAATGTATGGGTAGTATGAAAAAAAAGTTTCCAAAAAAATAATAGCAATAAAGCAGAATTAATCAATTCTATTAAAAAAACTGCAGAAAATAGCGTAAAAAGTATAGAATCTGGTGTAAAAGATTTACTAAAAAATCGAGGTAGTTGGATGGAATACAAGTTTTTAATTATATCTGAATGTCCTTTTCTGTAATTATTACTTTAAATGAATTGAAGAATATTTAATAGAAACTAAAACATAACAGAATTATGATTGGGCTTAAAGCCCAATCATATGATACTCTAGATGAGATGGAAATGACTTTAATATACCGGAAAATATGTCATCTCAAATTAAATAGAGACTTTTTCATGGGAGGTGGTAGAAATAGAGGGGGAGGTTTGTATTTTTCGTATATGACACCGAACATGGCATGCAAAATATTTTTTGCTGAATTTAAAGTTTTTAGTTTTCATTATTTTTAAAGAAATTGGTCATAGTTTTCCTGAAATTGGGGCTTTTGTATGGGAGGTGGCAGAGGAAGAGGAGCATTTAAGATGACTTTGAAACTGCTTATCATGATTCTTATCATCATGCTTTGATTCAATTTCAAAGTCGAAAGCTCTAATATACTTGAAGGAGAAATGCTTTTCTTGAATGCATAATACAGATATTTGTATGGGAGGTGGTAGAAGGAGTGAAGCGGAGCTGACAATTTTTTCTAACATTTATTTCAATTATTAAGAAACAAATTGTGGCAAAATTTGAAGTTTGTACTTTTCCTAGTTTGAAAGGAAATCGATAAAATGCATTTAACAAAAATTATACATTTGTATGGGAGGGGGTAGAAGGAGTGTACAGATCAAAACCAATTTTTCTCGCATTATTAATATTTCTATTTGTATACTTTGTGCAAAATATCAAGTTGATAGCTTTAACAGTTTCGAAGAAAAATAATTTAATGTAAATTTCAAAATTTCGTGAAATTTGTATTGGAGGGGGTAGAAGGAGTTAGGTGAAAATGATAAATTGTTTTAAAATAAACTGCAATTATAGTGGAATTAATTCTAACAAAATTTCGTCTTTTCAGCTTTCCTAGTTTCAATGAAAATCGAAAATATGTATTATCCAAAATTGTCCATTTGTATGGGAGGGGATAGAAGGAGTAAGGGGATCGGGTCAATATTCCGTGTTGTTATTGACATCTATATTATAATACTTTGACCTAAATTCCAAGTCGATAGCTTAAATAGTTTCAAAGAAAAATCAATTTCTTAATATTTCGAAATTTCATGAAATTTGTATGGTAGGGGGTAGAAGGAGTGGGGGGATGTAGCCCATTCACGAACTTAAAGTTAATTTTTTGCTAAAAATGACACACAAAAATTTTTAGCACTATAGCTCAAAGCTTTCGAGAGTTATGCTGTAGACAGACGCACAGACGGACAGACGGTCACTCGGAATCGAGGTTTTTGAGCGATAACAAATATTTCTGTATCCTTGGCAGCTCTGTGCGAGCGTTATTTCTTAGCGTTACAAACGGTGAGGCAAACACAATATACTCTCAGATTTCATCTAGAGTATAAAAATACATTATTGTCAACTGAAAAATTTTATGGCTAATATGTTAATGATTGGTTTGAGTATAATTCATTGGCCAGGTACTGTTGTCCTCAAGGAAGACATCGGGTTGGTCGACCATGTAACACATGGAATAAGTAAGTCCTAGCAACAGCTTAAGGCCGATGCTCAGGATCCGTGGAAGAGAGTTGTTTCTGTCCTATGCCCCTATAGGGGGTCTTAACAAGGATTTGATTGATTGAATCTTTTGTTTGCGTAATAACGACATATTTAACTATTCAAATTAAGTGACTCGTTTCAAATTAGTTCTATATTAATAACAGTTAATCAAAAGAAGAATAGAAAAAAGAAAACAAAAATAATGAAAATTAGATTAGAAAAGAAAAAAGAAGAAAACCCTGGATTTCAACATCCCAAATACACTCTGAGCCTCCTGCAAAAATCACCATCACCTCCTGATCTACGAATTTCAACTGGTAGTTGATTCTACTGTTGAATGACATAAACGAAGAATTGCCTCTGTGAAACTTGAAGAACTTAGGTGTTATAAGTTGATGAGTCCTGGAAGACCTGGCGAACGTAATTCGTTGGAAAAGATACTTAAGCCTTTTGGAATGAATTATCTTAAAAAGAAATATCAAGCAGCAATATAGAATATAGTGTTCTAGAGAGCAACCAAATACATTATCAGCATAAGGAGAAACATGGTCAAATCGTCGTAAACTATAGATATAACGAACAGTAGAGAACGCTACAACAGTCGATTCCTGCATATAGAATCAGGTCTACAGAAAATTTTACCAGCATACGTTTGTCATTTACTGGTATAGAGCGACGTGTTTCCTATATTGATAAAATATGATCGCTCCACATTACGGTGCTGTTAAAAAACCACAAGATTCTTAATTTTTAACACATATTCGATAACAGAGTTGTTGTGGATAACAGGAAGGGAAATACGACAAATCAAGCAGCGTTTTATATATTGCGATACTCTTGGTCTTAGAGGAGTTGAGTTGTAGAGAATTCATTTGTGCTCTATTACTAATACGAGACAAATCTTCGTTTATATGACTGGTTGAATCTTCCACCAACCCGAGCGTATAACCAAGCTGTAATTGGACATCGTCAGCGTACATGTTGTTATCGCAGTGTTTTAAAAAGAACGGAAGATCATTAATATGAATAGTGAAAAACAAAGGACCAATAATACTTTCTTGTGGTACACCACATTTTGTTTGCAAAAAAGGTGAAAGTTGCCCATTGACTGATACGGCTTATAGGCGATTAGTAAGGTATAATTTAATCAAAGCGGTTGAAGAAGTAGAAAACTGAAAAATAATTTAGAAGTTTGTAAGTAAGGGTATTGTAAGTATTGTAAGTGTGGTCACACAATCATTGTCCATTTGCGTTCTGATATTGACAATGACATCAAGTCATATCACTGCACTATACAACTATGGTGGGGTCTAAGACCTGATTGTAAATACGGCAGTAGATTATATTCGCTGAAGTAATATGATATTAGGCTATTCATAAGTTTTCAAAAACTTAAGAGAGATAAGGCAAGATAACAATCGGTCTGTACTCTTGTTGAGCTGAATTAAGAGGTTTCTTAGGAACAGGAACGATTTTAGACTTTTTCCACGCATCAGGAAAGGTTGAAGTAGTGAAAATTGTATTAAATAGATGTGTCACGACGAGGAGTATGTAAGGAATAATCAGCTTAACAAATTTCGAGTGAATACTATCCACACCTACAGCGTCAGATTTGATCGAGAAGTAACACAAGTGAAACTAAACTCATAAAAGGGAATCATTTTCTGAAAAACGGTGGAAACTGTGTCGCTGAAATACTGCACAACATGATATGCAAAATTTGGACAGAGGAAATCATACCCGACGACTGGCGAAAAAGCATTATATGTCCAATTTACAAGAAAGGAGACAAACTCTGCTGTGAGAACTACAGAGGTATATCATTGTTGTGTACGTCCTATAAAATACTGACAAAAATAATTGAACGTCGTCTTAAGCCCTACACTAATCAAATAATTGGCGAATGCCAAGGCGGATTCAGAACCGGACGATCTACAACAGACCAGATATTCTCGGTGAAACAGGTGCTTGAGAAATGCTGGGAATATAACACAGACGTGCACCAAATATTCGTAGAAACAAGCATACGACAGTATCGACAGGAGCGTACTGTACCAAATCATGCCTGGCTTTGGAATTCCTCCAAAACTAGTTCGACTAACAAGACTCACAATGACGAACACTGAATCCCAAGTGAGAATACAAACCGCATCCACAACCAGCTTTCGAACGGAATGTGGTTCCAAGCAGGGAGATGGTCTGGCCCCTATGCTTTTCAACTTGGCACTAGAGTATGTCATCCGAAAAATCCCAGTCGACACCAACGGGACACTACTATTCAAGTCCACCCAACTAGTAGCATACGCTGAAGACATTAACATTCTAGCAAGATCCTTCCCTAGTGCTAAGGAGGTATTTGTCAATCTTGACTCCGCCGCAAAAGAAGTCGGGTTGCGCATTAATGAAAGCAAAACAAAAGTAATGACGCAAACAAGAAGGAGAACGCCAATCAGACAAAACATAACAATTGCGGAATATAATTTGGAGAATGTGGACAACTTCATATATCTTGGGGCTAATCTAGCAAAGGACGGTAATGAAACAAACGAAATCAAACGACGGATAATACTTGCAAATAAGACGTATTATTCGGTACTTCCAATAATGAAATCCAAGAAAGTGCACAGGAACAATAAGCTGCGGATTTATAAAACTATTATACGACTTGTGCTCTGTTATGGCAGCGAGACGTGGACATTAACGCGAACTTCCGAAAAAGCAGTTAACGCATTCAAAAGAAAGGTCCTCCGAAGAATTTTGGGACCTGTAAAGGAAGGAACGGAATGGCGAATAAGATACAACCATGAGTTGTATCAACTCTACGACGAGCCAGAAGCTTCAACGTTCATCAAGCTACGTAAACTGCAGTGGGCTGGCCATGTAGAGCGAATGGAAGACAGAAGAATCCCCAAACGTGCTCTTAAAGGCAAAACGAGTGGTAACCGGCCAGTAGGCAAACCACGCAAGCGATGGGAAGACTCAGTTGATGAAGACAGCAAAGCCATTTTAAAAATTAGCAGCTGGCGGATGCGGTCTTTGGATCGAGACGATTAGAGGCGACGACTTCAGGAGGCCAGGGCCCGATTTCAGCTGTCGCGCCAATAATTATGATGGTGTTTCGAATCTACCGGTTAGTACCTGTCCAACATTTTGTCTCCATGCTTCCTTCTGCTATATATATAGATATACTAGCAAACGCCCGCGACTTCGTCCGCATAAAAATCGCAATAATAAGTAATTTTTGAGAATGTACTTAGTAATATAGGGTTATCCAATAAGAGGTGTTATTTTGATATACAAAGAAAAATGGCAGTGCTTGTGTAGCACGTAGCGCCGTCTTGTTGAAAGTAAACGTTGTCCAGATCAACATCATCCAATTCCGGCCATAAAAAATCATTAATCATCTCTCGATAGCGCCCATTCACCGTAACTGTTGCTCCAGCCTCATTTTCGAAAAAGTAAGGTCCAATGACCATAAACCGCACCAAACAGTCACACGTTGAGGATGGAGAGGCTTTTCAACAATAATTCTTGGGTTTTTCGAGCCCCAGATGCGACAGTTTTGCTTGTTGACGTAGCCACCGAGGTGGAAATGGGCCTCATCAGTCAAGATGATTTTGTGAATTTTAATAATTGTGAATTTTAACAATTTTAATGCGTTGTTGAAGCGTGTATGGTTCCATTTTTATTAATGGCGTAGTTTCTACTTGTCAAATGTCAAAAAATGACAGCTTCAAAAGTGACATCTACCGAAATAGTGGGCTATTCAAAATAACACCTCTTATTGGATAACCCTATACATTATATGGGATATATAATCTGCTTACTTCAATGGCTCTTTGAACACAATGTTTTCTATTTTGTTGGAATCTGAACCATAAATTTTTGAGAATGATAGCATGATACCCGCATTTGAATGGGAGAGGCTCGTGATCAAATCAATCCCGTGATTCGAGATCATATACGTATTGAAGAGCATTTAGGACATGTGAATAATTATAATTTAAATAATTATAAGTTAATTAAAAAAAAAAGCCCAAATAAAATAACATTAAGCTTGAAAACCTAACAGGACTACGATTGTGTGTAGAGCCCAAACATACGATACCATAGATGAAATCGAAATTTTTGTGATATTATGAAATTTTGTATGGGAAGTGGATGCACTGAACTAATTTGTTTCACATCATGCTAGAGTAGCTATAAAAATGTTTTGTACCAAATTTAAGCTTCAAAAATTGAGTAGGTACTGAGAAACTTAGTGCATTGAATTTAATGAAATTGTGCAATTTGTATGGGAGGTGGTAGAAGGAAAGGGGGGTTTTTGGTGACATTTCGAGAAACAACTATAATCATCATGCAATTGATATATTTTAAATTTCAGGTCTGTATAATTCAAGCTTTTTAAGAAAATCGAATTTTTGTAAAGTCGTGGAATTGTGTCACATTGTATGGGAGGGGGTAGAAGGAGTGAAGCTACTCGGTTAATTTTTTCCCGATATTAATAATGCTAATTTAGGATAGAGTACGAAGTTTGAGCTCAATGAAAGTTATATGTACTGAGAAAATTAGTTTAGAATATTTCATGAAAAAGTGCAGTTTGTATGGGAGGTGGTGAAAGGAGTACGGGGTTTTAAGTGACTTTTTGAGAAGCAACTATAATTAATTTACAATTGACATATTTTAAATTTCAGATCAGTAGCATTTACAGTTTTGAAGAAAATTGAATTTAAGTAGTCGTGGAATTGTGTCACATTGTATGGGAGGTGGTAGAAGGAATGAAACTAATCGGTTAATTTTTTCCCGATATTAATAGCAATGCAAATTAAGGATTAAGTACAGCATTTAAGCTCGATAAAAGTTACACGTACTGAGAAAATTGGTGTATAGCATTTCATGAAAAAGTGCAGTTTGTATAGGAGGTGGTGGAAGGAGTAGGTGGTTTTAAGTGAATTTTTAAGAAACAACTATCATCATTACGCAATTGATATATTTTAAATTTCAGATCTGCATCATTCACGCTTTTAAAGAAAATCGAATTTTTGTAAAGTCATGGAATTGTGCCATATTGTATGGGAGGGGGTAGAAGGAGTGAAGCTACTCGGTTAATTTTTTTCCCAATATTAATAATAATGCAAATTAAGGATAAAGTACAACATTTAAGCTCGATGAAAGTTACACGTACTGAGAAAATTGGTGAATAGCCGTTCATGAAAAAGTGCAGTTTGTATGGGAGGTGGTGGAAGGAGTAGGGGGATTCAAATAATTTGTATACCATTGATCACATTTCTGATAAAAATAGTATGTTCTAAATTTCAAATGATTTGCTCTAATGGTTTTTAAGAAAATTTGATTAGTATATATGTATTTTTGAAAATGAGTCTTTTTGTATGGGAGGGGGTGGAAGGCGTGGGGGTATTGAAATAAAACAACACGCAGATTACATCTCGGTGCACATCTAACAAACTGAGAAAGTTTCATTACAATCCGTTCAGCCGTTTTTGCGTGAAAACCGGAAAGACAGACAGACAGAGAAATTTTTTAAAAACGTTTGTTTCTGCTTAGTTATTGCTAAAATGAAGCAAAAAACTTATTTATAGCCATTTATAAACAAGTAACAGACAGACACTACAATTATATTCATATCTACATATAAATATAGATATAGATGAAACCATGAAAGAAAAAAGAAGAAACCCAACTGAAAATAAAGCGCTTCAAAGTCATCATTGAAACATGGTTGTTGTTGCATTTATTGCTTTCTTTTCCATGATCCGAATCGTTTTATTCATCTGTTCCAATTTTTAGTACAAGACGCCATTTAAAATTTGTGTCATTTGCTTTTTTCCGACAAATAAGAGTTCCTTGATTTTCTTAGCGCACATGAGATTTGAAATACCAAAGGACTTTTCCTCACATTCAGATTCTTCCAATTTTTCCCGGTGGATGGGATGCATATAGAATACAACACTATGTCAAAGTATATGTAGCCGGGTTTTACTAAGTAAATATTTTTCACTCTTTAACTATCCCAGTGGGGAAAAAAGCGTTTGCGAAGAATTTCAAATGCGCTTAATTTATCGCGAGAAAGTGAAAAAATTTCAAATATACATTAAAACATTGCATGTCCGCTGAATTAAGCGCTCCGCTTCAGTTTTAACAGAAGTGATTTTAAAGCATATTTTCAAATCTATTTTAAAGCATTTATTTTGAATTGAACAAAAAGTGCGATTTAGAGCTCATAAGTGGTGTAACGAATAAGCAAGAAACTTTTTTTCAAGTCGATAAGTCGACTGGAACCTGGGATTCTAGATCGCAAAGCAAATGACCCCTGAGTCATCTTCACGAAACATTTAAGTCGGACATAAACATGTGACTATAAGCCGCTATTAAAGTCCTGTTCGCTAGCATCTTTAGAAGCGATCTCTCTTTTACAAACAGCAGGGTTTTTATGAGAGGAGGGGTGGGGTGATAGTAAGGGTGAGTGGAGATTAATAATTTTACTTTATTATTCTAATAATAAAGTATTGTGATCGACACAAGAAAAAAAAAACATAACAGGATAACGATTGGGCATAAAGCCCAATCGTGCGATACTCTAGATGAAAGAGAAATTCATACTTTTCAGGAAAATCGACTTTTTATAAAGTTGTGAAATTGAGTCATTTTGTATGGGAGGGGGTAGAAGGGGTAAGGCTAATCGTCTAAATTTTTTTCGATTTTACTAATAATTCTAAATAAATATTTTGTGCACAATTTCAGCTCGATAACTATTATATGCACTGAGTAAATTGGCTTAGAGCATTTCATGAAAAAGTGCAGTTTGTATGGGAGGTGGTGGGAGGAGAGGGAAGACACAAATTATTTTTATAGAGTAGATTGGAATCATCATAAAAGTATTACATTCCAAATTTCAGATCAATGTCATTTGTACTTTCCGAGCAAATCCGTTTATTGTCAGATTGCGAAATTGTGTCATTTTGTATGGGAGGGGGTAGAAGGGGTGGAGCGATTTGGCTCGTTCACGAACTTGACCTTACTTTTTTGTTAAAAACGATGTATACAAAATTTGAACTTTCTAGCTCAACGCGTTCTCAAGCTAGAGAGGACACGGACGAACAGACAGACAGACGGACAGACGGACGGACGGACATCCGGTTTTGAGATTTTTGAGTGATTATATGATTTTCTTTAGCATTCATTTTTTTCTCCGAGCCTTATTTCTTGGCGTTACAAACTTTGTGGCAAACTTATAATACTCTCAGATTTCATCTAGAGTATAAAAACTTTTCTACCCTGAAATTTTTTTTTTTCGCGTTTCATGACTAAATTAGCATAAAAAAGCAAAAAAAAAAAAATCCGTCCCGCCATACGTATGGACTCATATCTCCGAGACCGCTAAAGGTAGAATGTTCGGTTTTCGAAGAATTGTTGATTGTGTAAGTGAGCTCTATTTTCTACATGGGGGGGGGGGGGGGGGGGTTAGTTGGAAGGGGGAGGCGGGGGGAGGGAAAAAGTCGAAAACTACACTTTCTAATATCTCAAGAATGCAGATAGAAAGTTGAAAATCAGTAGAAACATAGAGGGGGTTGTGGGACAAACTCCAAAAATAATTTAATTTTTTTATCCATTGGTGTCCGAAAAGGGAGGGCTAAAAACAAATTGTCGGCCGAACTGTTTTTTCAAATGATTATATCTTTGAAATTACTTATCGTAAAAAATTCATATTTTGGGACCATTAAGGTGACATATAGTTCCATTGGAATCAGTTTAGAAAATTGCTAACTATTGCAAGGGGGAGGGTCACGGGGGGTGCAAAGAAAAACACTTAAAAATGAATATCTCAACTATCTCTTAAGCTATGTAATTGAAACTTAAAACGTGTATTAAGCTATACTGGGAAAATACAAAAAAAATATAATATGTTGAAATAATAGTAGTGGGGGGAAATGGGGAGCATTTCAAAAATGGCGCACTTTTCAAAATTATAAATCTTTATGTCACAAAAAATAGTTCAGATATCAAATCGAAAATTTGTCAGATTGTAGAACTACACAATAATTAATTTCGATGAAAATTTTAAGTTAGGGGGTGTAAAGGGAGGGAGGTGGTAAGCAAAAATGTCGAAAATTTTGAGTGATTTTCTTAGGACTCTGGTCAAAGATAGAAACTTTAAATTTGGCATGTGAATACATCTATTTGATATACATAGAAAATAAACTGCCAACAAGTCGGGTGAAACTTTATTATTCTTGGGACAAGTTGCGGATGCGTGGAAAGCCAATATGCAGGTTAGAGTGGTTAGGGAAGACTAAGTGAAAGGGGGTTCTTGGGCAGGGCAGTTATTAATTTAACACTTTCTGGAAACGTTCAAAAGCTCTAGTATATATAATCAATATTTCGTTCGCTTAGTTATGCAAGTTCGAGTTTTGTGAGGGGAGGGGTGATAGTAAGGGTCGGTGGATGTTAATAGTTTTTTAATTGATTGCTTGAATCACGTCCAATATTCCTTGTATAGAATGTCAGTTTCATAGACGAAGTTGCATAGAATTTTCATAAGATTCGATGTATTTTACATTCACGAAACCAAACATTTGTATGGGAGGGGGTAGAGGAAGTAGGGGAATCGTAAAAATTGTGACGCAATTCTATTTCCTTCGTCATGTAGTGTGCTCGTACAAAATTTGAAATTCGTTGCTTTTAATTTGTTGATTGGTAGTTGATTTAATGAAATAGGTCGAAATGATACTTTTGTATGGGAGGGGGTAGAAGGGCAAGCGCGATTGCAAAACTTTTAAAACAATTTCATTTCAATTATTTTTGTAAGTTGTCGTGCAAAATTTGAAATGGATAGCTTTTAAGAGTTAGCTGATAACTGATTTCATATAATTGCTCGAAAATATAATTTTGTATGGGAGGGGGTAGAAGAGGTGGGGGAATTGCAAAATTTGTGAAACAATTTTCTTTTCCTTCTCTTGTAAGGTACTTGTGAAAAATTTCAAGTTCGTAGCTTTTAATTTGTTGGTTATTAGTTGATTTATTGAAATTCGTCGAAATCATACTTTTGTATGGGAGGGGGTAGAAGGGCACGTGCGATTTCAAAACTTTTACAGTAATTTCAGCTATCAATTTGAAATTTTGCATAAGAACTTATAAAATTATTTGAAACGAAATTATCGTAAAAGTTTTGAAATCGCATTTGTCCTTCTACCCCCTCCCATACAAAAGTATGATTTCGACCAATTTCATTAAATCATCTAATAACCAACAAACTAAAAACTACGAACTTGAAATTTTTTACGAGTACCTTACAAGAGAAGAAAAAGAAAATTGCTTCAGAAATTTTGCGATTCCCCCACCTCTTCTACCCCCTCCCATACAAAATTGTTTTTTCGAGCATTTTTAAGAAATCAGTTATCACCTAATTCTTAAAAGCTATCCATTTCAAATTTTGCATAAAACCTTACAAAAATAATTGAAATGAAATTCATTTAAAAGTTTTGCAATCGCGCTTGCCCTTCTTCCCCCTCCCATACAAAAGTATCATTTTGACCTATTTCATTAAATCAACTAATAACCAAAAAATTAAAAGGTACGAATTTGAAATTTTGTACGAGCACACTACATGACAAAGGAAATAGAATTGCGTCACAATTTTTACGATTCCCCTACCTCCTCTACCCCCTCCCATACAAATGTTTGGTTTCGTGCATGTAAAACACACTGAATCTTATGAAAATTCTATGCAACTTCGTCTATGAAACTGACATTCTATACAAGGAATATTGGACGTGATTCAATCAATCAATTAAAAAACTATTATCATCCACCGACCCTTTCTATCACCCCTCAACCCCCCCCTCGCAAAACTCAAACTTGCATAAATAAACGAACGAAATATTGATTATATAAGTTAACACCAAAGGTTCCCACAAGAATTCTTCAACTACAAACGCCAGCAATATCTGGGTCACAAGGCAAAACACCTGAAACATCATTTTCTCACGACGCGATTCTGCTGACAGCATGTCTGCGACACCTGAGACCGACGTTACATTTTAAGTAAATCAAAATTGTTAATTTAGTCTTAAAAAGCTCTAGAACAATAAAGTTCTCAACAAATCGTAAGCAAATTATTTTTTTTTATTTAAATGTGAAAAGAATTTGTTAACTGGCGCCCGAGCAGGGACCCGCGAGTTTAACCGAAAGTTACCAACGCTAAGTTTACCGAAAGTGTACGCAGTGCTACAGAAGGCTAAAACGCCAAGTTTAACCGAAAGTGTAAGCAGTGCTACAGAAGGATAAAACGCAAGTTTAACCGAAAGTGTAAGCAGTGCTACAGAAGGATAAAACGAGGGAACGAAAGGCGAAAACTCTGCGGGCAACAAAATCCAACAAAAGTGACGAGAAACGAGGCCCCCTAGTAACCAGGACTGGAAGAAAAGGAGTCGGCAAGTCCGGCAGCCGCTCGACCAAATGTGGATTTTGACATTGTAAGGAAATTATTAATTTCTATATTTTTATATTTTTCTCCTAGGAATTAAGCTAAGAAAATTTAGTAAATAAGTAAAATCGAAACAAAACAAAAATCCTGAAAATCGAAAACGAAAATAATTTAAAAAATTTTTTTTTTAAGTGATTATAATTTGTAGTAAATTAAATTGAAAGTGATAAATTTCAAAATCAAGTGATCGAGTTCATTTAAACAAATAAATTAAAGCAAAAGTGAAACTAAACAAAATTCAATTCAATCATATTGCCATAAATTCTATTTCCATAAAAAATGGCAAACCCCGGAAATTTAGTGCGTCCCCCTAGAATTGCGTTCAACCCCGAGGTTCCTCCCGCTGTTCCTGCAGCTAACACGCGCGAACAAATTGAAACTCTCATCTCGCAATACCTAGCGAGGGAATGTCCACGAATCATTAGAGAAACCCTAAACCCTAATATCAACTTAGGTCTCGAAATCGATCAACCGATAAACGAAGATCAATTGGGAAATTTATCCGATATGGATAGAATTCCCGATGTCATCAAAAGTTTACGCGATTTCTCGGGACAACCAGGCGAGTTTAGCTCCTGGAAAAAAAGTGTTGAAAGAATTCTGAGATTATACGAGTCGAAACGAGGAACTCCACAATATTACGGAATCCTCAATGTTATTCGTAACAAAATTATCGGCCAGGCAGACGTCGCCTTAGAATCATATAACACACCTCTTAATTGGGAGAGAATTTCCAAGTGCCTGACACTGCATTACGCAGACAAGCGAGATTTGGGAACTCTTGAGTACCAAATGACGTGTCTTATTCAGGGCAACGACACAATTCAAGGATTTTATCAATCCGTTTACAACCATCTGTCTCTGATACTAAATAAAATTTCTTGTATGGAAATGAGCACCGAAGCAATGAACATCATGGTTCGCTCATTCAGAGACAAGGCTTTAGACACCTTCATAAGAGGATTAAAGGGTGACCTGCCCAAACTTCTTAGCATGAGGGAACCGACGGATTTACCGCAGGCTCTTCATTTGTGCCTAAAGCTGGAGAACGTGAACTATCGCACGCAATACGCAAATAATAACAATGCGAGGCGAATTAACAATTACGTACCACCACCTATTCCTCAACCGAGAAGAATCCTTCAACACCCACCGTTTCCTGTACCAAGACCTCTGTTCCACCCCCATCCGTTTCAACAACCCCAAATATATAGACCCAATTTTGCCAACCACACACCTAATTTTCCTAATAGAAATCACTTCCAGCCAAACTATTCCTTTCCTACTCAACCCCAACAATTCCATTTCCAACAACGGCAAATCAACTTCCACCTAAGCCTCAACCCAGAGCTGAGCCAATGGATATTGATCATTCGATTCATTCACGAGCCGTCAACTATCAAAATAGACCTCCCCAAAGATTCACCACCAAGAGACCAATTCCAGTCTCCGTCCAAGCACATTATCCTAACAAACAACAACGCACCTTTTTCACTCAAACTTCCGACTCATTACCTGAGAGCATCGAATACAACGATGCACTGAACGAAGAAGATAACGTGAACGATCAAACTCTAATCGACTATATGGGAATAGAGGATACAGAAACCTATCAATATCCTCCATACCAAGAGCCCGAAATACTCGAACCAGAATATGATCAGCAAGTCCAGGAACCACAAGACATTCATTTTTTAGGCTAACGAGCTCTTCGCTTCCTTACTTCGAATACAAGGCGAAGAGCGGTGACATCTTAAAATTTCTTATCGATACCGGTTCAAACAAAAACTATATCCAACCGAACTGTGTACGGACACATCTCCCCAACGAAAACCCATTCTCTGCAAATTCAGTCGGCGGAAATATAAAAATAACGCATCATGCAATATTAAAACTTTTCGGCCCTTCAGTTCCTAATTTAAAATTCTTTATCCTTCCCACTTTAAAATCATTTCACGGAATTCTCGGAAATGATAGCCTTAAGCAACTTGGTGCAATCATTCTCACTGCTGAAGATTTTATCAGCATCAAAAATAACATCCGTATTCCCATCAAACAGCGCATCTCTCAATCAGTCAACAGTATTGATGTGAGAACAGCTCACCTTACCGAAAATCAAACAGCGAAACCTTTTCATGTCCTAGAGAGACATCCAAATTTATTTTCTGAGCCTAATGAAAAACTTACCTACACCACCGTGGTTAAAGGCGAAATCCGCACCACCGATAACAATCCAGTGTACTCCAAAACATATCCCTATCCTATGGCTCTGAAACCCGTAATAGACAATGAAATAACTAAACTACTCGAGGACGGTATAATCAGACCATCGAGATCACCATATAACGCTCCAATTTGGGTAGTCGCTAAGAAAATGGATGCGTCTGGTGAAAAAAAGTATAGAATGGTCATCGACTATAGGAAGCTGAACACGGTAACCGTCCCTGACAGGTATCCTATACCCGAAATCAACGAAGTAATGGCCAATTTAGGAAAAAACAAATTATTTTCAATAGTCGACCTAAAAAGCGGTTTCCACCAGATTCCATTAAAAGAATCGGATATTGAAAAAACTGCATTCTCTGTAAACAATGGAAAATACGAATTTACTCGTCTTCCCTTTGGTTTGAAAAATGCTCCATCCATTTTCCAAAGGACTCTCGACGACATCCTAAGGGACCATATAGGCGTCAGATGTTACGTTTACATTGACGATATTGTCATATTCGGCGCTAATGAGGAAGAACATCTAAAAAATATCGATCTCGTATTCAAAACATTAGAAAATGCGAATATGAAAGTCCAAATCGATAAATGCGAATTTCTAAAAAGTACTGTAGAATTTCTTGGCTTTGTTATCTCTGAAAATGGGATAACAACGAATCCTCAAAAAGTTGAAGCAATAAATAACTTCCCTGCCCCAAATACGCTAAAGGATCTTAGATCATTTCTCGGCATGGCAGGATACTACCGTCGCTTCATACGTGATTACGCAAAGCTGGCAAACCCCCTAACATCTCTTCTAAGAGGGGAAGATGGACGTGTATCCAAAAATCTCTCAAGCAAGAAGAAAATCTATCTAAACGAAGAAGCTTTGGAAACTTTTCAAAAAATCAAAAATTCTCTTACTTCTCAAGACGTAATGCTTCATTTTCCAGATTTCGACAAAGAGTTCGAACTTACAACTGATGCGTCGAAGTACGCTATCGGTGCAATTCTATCGCAAGACGGCAGACCTATAACATTTTTATCAAGAACCTTAAGCAAAACAGAAGAGAATTATGCAGGAAACGAGAAAGAGATGTTGGCCATAATATGGGCCCTGAACTCCTTACGAAATTTTCTCTACGGTTCTAGAAAGGTCAAAATATTCACAGACCATCAGCCACTCACTTACGCATTAAGCGATAAAAACAATAATGTGAAACTGAAACGATGGAAGGCCATCCTGGAGGAGTATAATTATGAAATAAAATACAAACCCGGAAAAACCAATATCGTGGCAGATGCACTCTCGAGACCACCTATCAAGGAAAATGTTAATTCTCTGACAGCCACTGCACACAGCGACGAAAGCTCTTCACACAATCTAGTACCACCCGTCGAAACTCCGATTAACGCATTTCGTACCCAAATCATTTTGAAAATCGGAGAAGGAACGAGCTATCAACTCGAAAAACCTTTTCCTAATTATTGGAAACATACTTTCACCGAAACCGAGTATACCAGAGAAAACTTGATAGGAATCTTCAAAAGATATCTGAACCCAAACACTATCAACGGCATTAAAACCTGCGAAGAAATAATGGGAAAAATCCAAGAGATATATCCTCTGTACTTTAGAAACTACAAGATAAGGTTCACTCAAGTTGAGGTACAAAATGTACAAAATGAACAAGAACAAGAAGATATCATTCTAAGATTCCACAACAGAGCACATCGAAATTCCATTGAAAATAAATTACAAATTATTGAAAAATTCTATTTCCCCAAAATGAGTTCGAAAATCAAACGCCTAGTGAAACAATGCACTACCTGTGTAGAAAACAAATACGAAAGGCATCCCAATAATCCAATTTTAAAACCTACCCCAATTCCAGAATTCCCAGGTCATACTTTGCATATAGACATCTACTTGACAGAAAAATATCTAGTATTAACTGCGTTAGATAAATTTACCAAATTCGCTCAAGCAAAAATTCTTAAATCCAGGGCTATCGAAGATGTACGCACACCATTGAGAGAACTGCTATTCTTTTTCGGCGTTCCGAAATGTGTCGTAATAAACGGTGAAAAATCTCTTAATTCGGCATCCATTACATTCGTGATGAGGGTCCAATTAAAAATTGAAATCTACAAGACCCCATCATACAAGAGTGAGGTGAATGGTCAAGTCGAAAGATTTCACTCAACTCTGACAGAAATAATGAGATGTTTGAAAACAGAAGACATCCACAGATCCTTTGAAGAACTGCTCGAACGATCCCTATATGAATATAATTCTTCTATCCACTCCGTTACTGGAAAAAAACCAATAGAGCTATTTTACGGTAGAATCGTCTCGACAGACCCCGAACAACTAGAGAAGTCGAGAAAGGATAACATAGAACTACTTAAACAAAAACAACAAAAAGACCTTAAGTCTCATAATAAAAATAGAAAATCACCCAAAGAGTACGAAATTGGTGAGACAATTTACGTAAAAAATAATAAACGTGTAGGAACAAAATTAACAGCTAGATACAAAAAAGAAATCGTAAAAGAAAACAAACCTACTTTAGTAATAACAGAATCAGGAAAGAAAATTCATAAAAGCGATATTCGAAATTAAATCCCTCATTTATTTCAGATTTATAATCACCGCCGTAAGCGCAGAAGTCCAAATCCTCGATTATTCCAATTCCCAGCTCATCGCACTAAAAACCGGAATAGCGAAAATCCAAAACGGAAACATAAAATTAATCCACATTTTCGAAACAGACCAGTACGAGCATTTCACATCCAATATTTCATCCTTATTAAAAGAACACATTCCTACGAATAATCCCTTTTACCCACTCCTAGATCATGAAATAAAACAAATCAAAGACTTAATTAATAACATTAAAGTTCACAAACAAAAACGATCACTCGATTTTATAGGTTCTGCATGGAAGTGGATAGCGGGAAATCCCGACCACGATGATTTTGTTCTAATTAAAGATAAAATTAATAATGTATTAGAAAATAATAATAAACAAATTTTGATAAACAGCGAACATAATGAGAGACTAAATAAGATCACCAAAATAACCAATGAAATTTTAAACACAATAAAAAAGGATAAAGTTTTCGAAAATACATTAGCTCTAAGTACTCAATACAAAATTAAAATTGTTAAAGAAGAACTAAAAAATATTGTACAATCAATACAATTGGCAAAGGCCAATATTGTAAATTCAAATGTACTTTCCAAATCCGAAATTGAAATAATTATAAAAAATTTTGATAAAGACATGATTCCCTATTCAAATATAGAGGAAGCCTTAGAAATTTCCGAAGTCAAAATAGCACAAAATTCAACACATTTGCTTTATATAATTGATGTACCAATAACCTCTAATATAACTTTTGAAAAATTGTTGCTCAAACCAGTAAAAAGAAATAATATCATAAATAAAATTTCGTATAAATATGTATTGAAAAAAGATAAAATTATATTTGGTGTAAACGGGAAATGTAAAAATCTCAATGAAATCTCAATTTGTAAAAATATCAATGTTATCGATTTAAATGAAACAACCTGTATTCCAAATTTGTTAGAAAATAAGATCATAAAATGTAACAAAACTAATAGCCACCACATCCCATCAGTAGAAGAAGTCACACCCGGAATCGTCCTTTTAAATGATTTCAACGGAAAAATCCAGATCAACGATACAATGCAACATCTAAAAGGAGCTTACCTTATATCATTCAAAAACGAGTCGATCATCATAAACAACCAGAAATTCACAGCAAAGGAAGTGACAACCGTCCAGTTCTTGCCACCACTGCTGCAGACAGAAATGGGAAAAAGCGATCTCGAGGAGATATTATCCTTAGAGATGATGAAAGAGATTTTCTTGAACAACACCAAACAAATCAGCCTTCTCAAAACCGAAAAGAACATCAACGAATTCGTCAGCTATGGACTGTTTGCAACAATCCTCATAGTCCTACTTACCTTTAAGACCATCGAACTCCTGAAAAGGCCAAAAGGACCAGATATCACCATAAGAACGGCAACACCACTCATACCGGCTCCAGAGGTCCACATCGAAGCTGATGAATCTCCTAGACAAGACCTCGGAAGCCTTTACAACATCCCATTTTTTTAGTCGAATGAGGGCATTCAACCTAAGAGAGGAAGAGTTAACACCAAAGGTTCCCACAAGAATTCTTCAACTACAAACGCCAGCAATATCTGGGTCACAAGGCAAAACACCTGAAACATCATTTTCTCACGACGCGATTCTGCTGACAGCATGTCTGCGACACCTGAGACCGACGTTACATTTTAAGTAAATCAAAATTGTTAATTTAGTCTTAAAAAGCTCTAGAACAATAAAGTTCTCAACAAATCGTAAGCAAATTGTTTTTTTTTATTTAAATGTGAAAAGAATTTGTTAACTTATGTACTGGAGCTTTTGAACGTTGCTACAAAGTGTTAAATTGATGACTGCCCTGCCGAAGAACCCCCTTTCACTTAGTCTTCCCTACTCACTCTAATCTGCATATTGACTTTCCACGCATCCGCAACTTGTTCCAAGAATAATAAAGTTTCGCCCGACTTGTTGGCAGTTTATTTTAATTGATTGAATCACGTCCAATGTTCTCTGTACAGAATGTCAGTTTCATAGACAAAGTTGCATGGAATTTGCATAAAATTCGGTATAATTTACATTCACGAAACCAAATATTTGTATGGGAGGGGGTAGAGAAAGTAAGGGAATCGTAAAATTTGTCATGCAGTTTTATTTCGTTTTTCTTGCAAGGTGCTTGTACAAAATTCCAAGTTCGTAGCTTTTAATTAGTTGGTTATTAGTTGATTTATTTAAATTGGTCGAAACCTTTCTTTTCTATGGGAGGTTGTAGAAGGGTATGCTTGATCTCGAAACTTTTGACGCGATTTCATTTAAACTATTTTTAAAAGTTTTTGCGCAAAATTTCGAATTGAGAGCTTTTCACAGTTAGGTGATAATTGATTTCTTATAAATGGTTGAAAAAATTATTTTGTATCGGAGGGGTAGATGTTTTGAAGGTATTCGACCAGATAATATTCCATACTTAGGGATTTTTTTTAAATACATTTTGCAAATTTTCTAGTTTCTAGCTTAAAATTTCATTCAACATTTTCTGTTTTTGTGTTTTTATACTCTAGACTAGCAAACGCCCGCGACTTCGTCCGCATAAATATCGCATTAATAAGCAATTTTTGAGAATGTAGTTAGTAATGCATTATATGGGATATAAAATCTGCTTACTTTAATGGCTCTTTGAAGAGAATGGTTTGTATATTGTTGGAATCAGAACCATAAATTATTAAGAATGAAAGCATGATACTCCCATTTTTATGGGACAGGCTCGTGATCAAATCAAACCCGTGATTCGAGATCATATACGTGTTGAAGAGCGTTAAGAAAATGTGAATAATTGTAGCTGGTGTTAACTAAAAAAAAAAGCAAATAAAATAACATTAAGCATAAAAACATAACAGGACTACGATTGTGCGTAAAGCCAAATCATACGATATTATTAATAGATGAAATCGAAATTTTTGCGGTGCTAAGAAATTTTGTATGGGGAGTGGTAGAAGGGATGACAGCACTGAACTAATTTGTTTCACATCATATTAGAGTAGCTATAAAAATGTTTTGTACCAAATTTAAGCTTCAAAAATTGAGTAGGAACTGAGAAACTTAGTGGTTTGAATTTAATGAAATTGTGCAATTTGTATGGGAGGTGGTAGAAGGAGTGGGGGGTTTTTTGTGATTTTTCGAAAAACAACTACAACTATCATGCAATTGATACACTTTAAATTTCAGATCTGTATCATTCACACTTTTCAAGAAAATCGAATTGTTACATAGTCGTGTAATATGCCTCATTGTATGGGAGGGGGTAGAAGGAGTGAAGCTACTCGGTTAATTTTCTTCCCGCTGTTAATAATAATGCTAATTAAGGATTAAGTTTAAATTTTTAGCTCGATGAAATTTAAATGTACTGAGAAAATTCGTTTAGAGTATTTTGTGAAAAAGTGCAGTTTATATGGGAGGTGGTGGAAGGAGAAAGGGGTTTTTGGTGATTTCTTGAGAAACAACTATAATCATCATGAAATTGATATATTTTAAATTTCAGATCAGTAACATTCAGACTTTTCAAGAAAATCGAATTCTTGTGAAGACGTGGAACTGTGTCACATTGTATGGGAGGGGGTAGAAGGAGTGAAGCTAATCGGTTAATTTTATCTCGATATTAATAATAATGTTAATTAAGGATTTAATAGAACATTTTAGCTCGATGAAAGTTACACGTACTGAGAAAATTGGTGTAAAGTGGTTCATGAAAAAGTGTAGTTTGTATGGGAGGTGGTAGAAGGAGTGACAGACCTTAAATAATTTGTATACCAAAAGACTGCATTTATAATAGAAATAATATGGTCCAAATTTCAAATTAATAGCTTTTATAGTTTTCAAGAAAATTTGATTAATATATATTTTTGAAAATGAGTCACTTTGTATGGGAGGGGGTAGAAGGCGTGAGGAGAGTGAAATAAAACCAAAAGCAGATTTCATTCCGATGGACACCTAACAAACTGTGCAAGTTTCATTACAATCGGTTCAGCCGTTTGTGCGTGAAAAGCGGTCGTACAGACAGACAGACAGACAGACAGACAAAAATTTCAAAAATGTGTTTTTATGCTTAGTTAGTGCTAAAATAACTCAAAAAACTAACTTATAGCCATTTATAAGCAAATAACAGACAGACACTACAATTATATTTATATGTATAGATGTATAGATGAAATCTGAGAGTATATTGTGTTTGCCTTACCGTTTGTAACGCTCAGAAATAATGCTCGCACAGAGCCGCCAAGGGTACAGAAATATTTGTTGTCGCTCAAAAACTTCGATTCCGAGTTGCTGTCCGTCCGTCTGTCCGTCTGTCCGTCTGTCCGTCTGTCCGTCTGTCCGTCTGTCCGTCTGTCTACAACATAACTCTCGAACGCTTAGAGCTATCGTGCTGAAATTTGTTGTGTGTCATTTTTAGCAAAAAAGTAACTTTAAGTTCGTGAACGGGCCACATCCCCCCACTCCTTCTACCCCGTCCCATACAAATTTCATGAAATTTCGAAATATTAAGAAATTGACTTTTCTCTGAAACTGTTTAAGCTATCAACTTCAAATTTACGTCAAAGTATTATTATATAGATGTCATTAATATGACGGAATATTGATCCGATCCCCTCACTCCTTCTACCCCCTCCCATACAAATGGACAATTTTGAGAAATACATATATTCGATTTTCACTGAAACTAGTAAAGCTGAAAACACAAAATTTTGCCAGAATTTTTTTTTTTATAATTACAATAAGTTTTGAAAAAATTATAAACTTCACCTCACTCCTTCTAGCCCCTCCCATACAAATTTCACGAAATTTTGAAATTTAAATTAAATTATTTTTCTTCGAAAGTGTTAAGGCTATCAACTTGATATTTTGTCTAAAGTATACAAATAGAAATATTAATAATACAAAAAAAAAATTGTTTTGATCTGTACACTCCTTCTACCCCCTCCCATACAAATGCATAATTTTTGTTAAATGCATTTTATCGATTTCCATTCAAACTAGAAAAAGTACAAACTTTAAATTTTGCCGGAATTTGTTTCTTAGTAATTGAAATAAGTGTTGGAAAAAATTTTAGCTCTGCTTCACTCCTTCGACCACCTCCCATACAAATATCTGTATTATAAATTCAAGAAAAGCATTTCTCCTTCAAGTATATGACAGCTATCGACTTTGAAATTGAATCAAAGCATGGTGATAAGGATGATGATGAGCAGTTTCAAAATCATCTTAAATGCTCCATTTCCTCTGCCACCTCCCATACAAATGCCCCAATTTAAGGAAAACTATGATCAATTTCTTTAAAAATAATGAAAACTAGAAACTTTAAATTCAGCAAAAAACATTTTGCATGCTATGTTCGGTGCCATATACGAAAAATACAAACCGCCCCCTCTACTTCTACCACCTCCCATGCAAAAGTCTCTATTCACTATCCGAAAGAATTTGAGATGACATATTTTCCGGTATATTAAAGTCATTTCCATCTCATCTAGAGTATCATATGATTGGGCTTTAAGCCCAATCATAATTCTGTTATGTTTTCCATTGCACTTGAAACATCTTGTGCACGTTATGTTTCGGTGCATGACAATTGTGGAACAAATTATTATTTTTCTCTATGTATGTATATCAAATAGATATATCCACATGGATAATTTAAACTTTGTATCTGTCGTCAGAGCCCTAAAAAATCAATCAACATTTACGAAATTTTTGCTTACCACCTCCCTTCCCTTACACCCCCCATCTTAAAGTTAATTAATTAAATACCAAAATTAAAGACTATCCAATTCTACAATCTGACAAAATTTGAATTTGATGTCTGTACTCAGTTTTGAGATATAGAAATTTTGAAAAGTGCACCATTTTTAAAATGCACCCCATTTTCCTCCACTACCATTATGTCCAATTTTTCAGGGAGAAAGGAAAATGTTGCGCTTTACAAAATTTCAAACCGTAATATCTCAAAGTTGAATACAGACATCAAATTAAATTTTGTCAGATTGTATACCTATATGATTTATAATTTTAGCTAAAGTTTTAAGTTGGGAAGTGTAAGAGAAGGAAGGTGGTGAGCTAAAATGTCGAAATTGTTGAGTTACTACGGATCTGGTAAAAGACACAACGTTAAAAATTTTAACGTGCATAAATCCATTTAATTTACAAAGAGAAAAAAATATATTTTGAACCAGAATTGTATGCACCGAAGTGGGGCCAAACTTGCACAAGGTGTTTCATGTGTAATGATAAAAACATAAAAACTGAAAATTGTTGATAGTAATTTTAAGCTAAAAATTTAAAAATTTGCGAAAGGCATTTAAAAACATAACAGAAATATGATTGGGCGTAAAGCCCGTTATTACTTCCCTTCTCCTGCCTTCTCAATCCCATTCCTTCCCTCCATGTGCTTGTGCATTGCACATAAAGGCCGAAATTGTCAATACCACAAGTTATTCTGTGGAAAAAAAACCCACGCATACTCAACTTGTCCCAAGAATAAAAATCTTGCGCCCAACTTGTTGACATATATTTTAATTTGATTTCTAGAAGTATTATTTTATTAAATTAAATAAAATAAATATCCAATAAATAAAACGAAAACTTTTTGTTATTAAATGAAAGATAAAAAGGAAATTGGACTTAATATTTGCGCAGCATAGTGACATGCTCATAGTTTTTGAACAAGAAAAAGTAAATTTATGGGAGTTAGAAGTTCATATTAAAAAGGTATGAAACTCGTAATCTCTATAAATGAATAGCTGAGTGATGAATAAATTTTTCATTTTAGGTAGAAAAGGAAATGGCAGCACTACGAAAAAATGAAGTTAGTGATAGCTGTTATAAGATGGCGATTTCGAAAGTCCAAAAGGATGTCATCAAACTAGAAAATCGGCTTGATGTGGCAAATAAAAAATGTAGCGCTGTATTAACTATAAATACGAAGCTAAGAAAATCTATCGATGACATGCTACAAGATAGGTAAAAACATAATTCACTAATCGATGTGTAGTTTAAGTTAAAGCGTGGTTTAAAACTCCTACGAAAAAAAATCGATCGTAGAAAATAAAAACAATTTTCGATTTTTCCCGCTTGGTGTGGAAACTTTAATTGGACAGGGTCCGTTCCTATACTGTAATTTTAACCGAAACTAGAAAAATTGCCTGATCATAAATCTACAGAAAAATTAAAGGTTGCCTTGAATCAAAACGAATTAAATTGTGACCACTCCAAAAGAAACTCCGATAGACTGTTTAGTCCTCAAGTGCTTAATTTGAATTCGTAATTATTCTAAAAACATTATAGGACTAGGATTGGGCGTAAAGCCCAATCGTGTGATACTCTTGATGAAAGAGATATTTTTTACTTTTAAGAAATTGGTAGAAAAATGTTTTATTCAAAATTTAGGATTCAAAAATTGAGTAGGTACTGAGAAAATTAGTGTATTGTAATTAGTGAAATGTATAGGAGATGGTAGAAGGAGGGGGGGAGGGGGGGGGGTGAGTTCTTTTAAATTGCAGATTAGTAGCATTCATACTTTTCAGGATAATCTACCTTTTTTAAAGTTTTGAAATTTTATCAGATTGTATAGGAGTGGGTAGAAGAAGTGGAGATAATCATCTAATTACTTTATTATTCTAATAATAAAGTATTGTGATCGGCACAGAAAAAAAAATAAATTTGCTACCCTGAAATTTTTTTTTCGCGTTTCATGACTAAATTAACCTGAAAATGCATCCGTCCCGCCGTACGCCGTCAGCCGTACATATGGACCCATAACCCCGAGACTGTTAATGGTAGAATGTTCGTTTTTGGATGGATTATTAATTGGGTAAGTGAGTTCCATTATCTAAATTTTGATGAGTGTCAGGTGGAAGGGGGAGGCGGAGGGAGGGAAAGAGTCAAAAACTTCACTTGCTAATATCTCCACCACGAATGCAGACAGGAAGCTGAAAATCAGCAGAGGTATGAAGAGGGTTGTGAGACAAACTTTAAAAATAAAATAGTTTTTCTTAGGGCTCTGGTAAAAGATACAAAGTTTAAATTTTGCTCGTCGATACATTTAACTGATATAATAGAAGAAAAATAATAATTTGTTCCAAAATTATTATGCACCTGAGTCTAACGTGCACAAGGTGTTTCATGTGCAATGAAAAACATAACAGGACTACGATTGGGCGTAAAGCCCAATCGTGCGATACTCTAGATGAAAGAAAATTTTTTTCAATTTAAGAAATTTTGTAGGGGAAGTGGTAGAGGGGGTGACGACATTGAACTAATTTTTCAACATCACGCTAAGGTTGCTATCAAAATGTTTTATACAAAATTTAGGATTCAAAAATTTAATACTACTGAGAAAATTAGTGTATTGGATTTAGTGAAATTATACAGTTTGTATGGGAGGTGGTAGAAGGAGTGTGAATTTATTAATTACGTTTTTAGAAATAACTGTAAACATCATTTAATTGACATATTTTAAATTGCAGATCAATAGCGTTCATACTTTTCAGGAAAATCGACTTTTTGTAAAGTTGTTGAATTGTGTCAAATTGTATGGAAGGGGGTAGAAAGAGTGAAGCTAATCACCTAATTTTTTTTAGTCTTACTAATAATTCTAAATAATTATAGAGTGCATAATTTCAGCTCTATAAATTTCATACGTTCTGAGTAAATTTATTTAGAGTATTATATAAAAAAGTGTAGTTTGTATGGGAGGGGGTGGAAGGAAGGGGAGGACTCAACTAATTTTTATATAGCAGATTGAAATTATTATAAAAGTAATATATTCAAAATTTCAGATCAATAGACTTCATGCTTTTTGAAAAAATTCGTTTATTGTCGAATTGCGAAATTGTATCATCTTGTATGGGTGGGGGTAGAAGGGGGCGATTTGGCCCGTTCACGAACTCGTCCTTACTTTTTTGTCAAAAACGACGTATACAAAATTTGAGCTTTCTAGATCAACGCGTTCTCAAGCTAGAGAGGACATGGACGGACGGACGGACGGACGGAGGGACATCCGGTTTTGAGATTTTTGAATGATTATATGAACTTCTGTATCATTCATTTTTTCTCCGAGCCTTATTTCTTAGCGTTACGAACTTTGTGGCAAACTTATAATACTCTCAGATTTCACATGAGCTGAAAATTTTTGAATGAAATTTTAAGGTAGAAACTTGAAAAATAGCAAAATGCATTTAAAGAAAATCTCTAAAATTTTGAAATATTTACTGGTCGAATACCTCCAAAAATTCTACCCCCTCCAATTTTCACCTAACTATTAAAAGCTATCAATTTAAAATTTTGCATAAAAACTTACAAAAATAGTTGAAATGAAATTGCGTTAAAAGTTTTGAAATCGTGCTTGCCCTTCTACCGCCTCCCATACAAAAGTATGATTTTGAACAATTTCATTAAATCAACTAATAACCAACAAATTAAAAGCTACGAACTTGAAGTTTTGTACGAACATCTTACAAGAGAAAGGAAATAAAATTGCGTCACAAATTTTGCGATTCCCCTACCTCCTCTACCCCCCCATACAAATGTTTGGTTTCGTGAATGTAAAATATACCGAATCCTATGAAAATTCTATGCAACTTCGTCTGTGAAACTGACATTCTATACAGAGAATATTGGACGTGATTCAAGCAGTCAATTAAAAAAATATTAACATCACATCACATCACCCCTCCCCTCATAAGGACTCAAACTTGCATAAATAAACGAATAAAATGTTGATTATATTTATGTACTGCAGCTTTTGAACATTTCCGCAAAGTGTTAATCTGACAAAAGGCGTGACCAAGAACCCCCTTTCAGTTAGTCTTCCTCAACCACTCTAACCTGCATATTAACTTTCTACGCATTCCCAATTTGTCCCAAGAACAATAAAGTTTCGCCCGACTTGTTGACAGTTTATTTTTTTGTTTTACTAATATTTCTAAATATGCGCACAATTTTAGTGCGATAAATTTTATACGTACTGAGTAAATCTGCTTGAAGTATTAAATGAAAAAGTGCAGTTTGTATAGGAGGTGATGCAAGGAAGGGGAGTACTCGAATAATTTCTAAATAGTAGATTGAAATCATCATAAATGTAATATATTCCAAATTTCAGATAGCTTTTATACTATTCGAGCAAATCCGTTTATTGTCGAATTTTGAAATTATGTCATTTTGTATGAGAGGGGTAGAAGGAGTAAGGCTAATTATTAAATTTTTTTTGTCTTACTAATAACTTTTAATTGATATTTTAAAATAAATTATTTATTTATTTATCATAACAAGATAATTAGTTACATAATAATTGCTAATTTAATTTAATATAACATAATATAGTTAAATTTACCTTAATTAATTAAACCAAATTTGATATAAGTAATCATACTTATATCAAATTTGGTGGCACTGGTGGAATGGTCAAAAGGGATGTGGGGACCTTATAAAACGGATCAGTCTTAGTTTATAAGTCAGCTACTTATTGGAGGTGTATAGTGTGCGCTAAATTTGTTAAATCCTCTACAGCATCTGTTAATAGGTTCATTTTGTCCGTAATCTGTACGATGTGGATATTCCTAAAGTGGTTTTGAATGTCTCGTCAGCCTGACATTGTCATTGACTCAGAATTTATTTGAGATGTGGTCAACTTTAATATCGCCATTCAAAACATCTAAGGTAAAACTGGATGTGAGCATAGTTCTTCTAGAACCAAGAGGTAAAAGATTTAATAATTGGAGCCTAACTGTGTAGGTTGGAAGGTTTTCAAAGTTTCTAGGATCATACAAGTCCCTAAGAACAAAAAGAAGGAATTGCTTCTGGATTGACTCTATGCTGTTGCTATATAGCTGGAAGAAGGGGGCCCAAATGAGACATACATATTCTAGAATAGGGCGGACAAGAGAACAGAAAAAAGATTTGGTGACCCATACATTCTTAAACTCTTTGACTCTTCTCTTAATAATCCCAAGAAGTTTATTGGCTTTTGAAATTGTTCGAGTATAGTGAGATTTGAAGGACAGTTTATTGTTCAGCAGTAAGCCGAGGTCCTCAATTTGATCAACACGGTGTAGTTGAGTTCCACTTAGGATATAGTTATGGTGGTATTAGGATGATTTACGTGAGAAGCTTATCCCGTGGCATTTACTGACATTAAGCTCTAATTTGTTCTGACTGAACCAATGATATGTTTAGCGCAATTAGCTTGGATTGCAGGAATGCGGCATCTACGTGCGAGGTTATGGCATGATATATTTTCAAATCATCAGCGTACATCAGATGTGAAACATTTTCTAATACTTCTGATAGATCTGAGATGAAAACATTAGATAAGAGAAGTCCCAAGTGACTTGCTTGGTGTACCCCAGAGGACAGTAATATTTCCTTGGAAATAAAACCTTGAAACTTAACAAATTATGTTTATACTCTAGATGAAATCTGAGAGTATATTGTGTTTGCCTTACCGTTTGTAACGCTAAGAAATAACGCTTGCATAGAGCCGCCAAGGGTACAGAAATATTTGTTGTCGCTCAAAAACCTCGATTCCGAGTGACCGTCTGTCCGTCTGTCCGTCTGTCCGTCTGTCCGTCTGTCCGTCGGTCCGTCTGTCCGTCTGTCCGTCTGTCTGTCTGTCTGTCTGTCCGTCTGTGCGTCTGTCTAAAGTATAACTCTCGAAAGCTTGGAGCTATAGTGCTAAAAATTTGTGTGTATAATTTTTAGCAAAAAAGTAACTTTAAGTTCGTGAACGGGCCAAATCGCTCCACCCCTTCTACCCCTTCCCATACAAAATGACACAAATGCGCAATTTGACAATAAACGGATTTGCTCGAAAAGTATAAAACCTATTGGCCTGAAATTTGGAATATATTACTTTTATGACAATATCAAACTACGGTATAAAAATTATGCGTGTCCTCCCCCTCCTTCTACCACCTCCCATACAAACTGTACTTGTCATGAATTACTCTAAGCCAATTTACTCAGTGCGTATAAAATTTAGCGAGTTGAAATTGTGCACTAAATATTTGTTTAAAATTGTTAGTAAGGCTACAAAAAATTAGACGATTAGCTTCACCCCTTCTTCCCCCTCCCATACAAATCTAACACACTAATTTTCTCATCTCCTATTCAATTTTTGGAGTAAGCATTTAGTATAAAACATTTTTATAGCTACTTTAGCATGATGGGGAAAAAATTAGTTCAATGCTATCACCCCTTCTAACACTCCCCATACAAAATTTCTTGGGATCACAAAAAATTCTATTTCATCTAGAGTATCGTAAGATTGCGGTTTACGCGCAATCGTAGCCTGTTATGTTTTTTTACATAACACTCATACGCAGCCCGGGACTTAAACGAGAACTCTGAGGCCAGCGTGTCATATCTTCTCTGAAGAGTAATCACACCCGTTTTCTTAAGTTTTTTAAATAGTATATTTCTTCTATTCCGCAGTGATCTGAAACTTTATCTTTTTGCTTTATTACAGGGACATATTTATTGACAATTCTAAAGTTCACATCATAGAATGATGTTATGGGATTGTCAAGATCTTTACATGAGAAAAGGGATGTCCAGTCTATCGAAGACAGTTCATTATTAATGCAATTGAAATCAGCATTACGGAAGTCAAATACAATAGTATTATTGTAGGAACGAACAAAATTAGTGTTGTCGCATGGTAGTTCTACTATGATAGCAGAGTGATGTTGTGTATTAGAGAAAAGATTCTTCGCGTCAGAGGCAGGGCTAACAATTACTTCATCGTATGCGTCGGTAAAGATCATATCAAGCCATCTCCCATTTTTATTGGGAAAATCCACTATCTGATGTAGTCGTTATTATTATACAATGTCAGTGTGTCGATAATAGTGGTGTCAACATCAGACGTAAGATTCCCCAGCATAATAGTGTTATCGGAATGATTAGTCTAAAAAGAGATATTTGGGCGATTAAAATCACCGAGAAAAAAGATATTGTCATTCTCTGTTAAAAAGCAATTAATTAATTAATTAAAATTATTATTTCTTCATTTTGGAGTCATTTAGGCCAGTTTCCGTAATAATAATGACATTAAAGTGACATGATTTCGCATCAATGAAGAAATTATTTATCTTCCCTCTAATGCCACCTCCGTTGTGGTAGAAATTAGGAATGAAAAAACTTTGAGGAAACATGGCGAGATCTTTATTAACTTGGTCAGGAGAAAGATTGAACTGCGTGTACAGATCCGTCGTAAAGCTTCTAGCTTCTTTGGACGCCCTTCCTGTTGAATGGATAGTGTCAGACTGGTTTTCGTTTTGTCATTAATACAGGTCGAGTCAGATTTATTGTGCATATAAGCAAGATACAGCCGCACATTGTCAAATATTCTATGCTCTCTCAACCGTGATAATAAATATCTGTTTTCCTCGGAACTTGCCGAATTCTTTGATAGCTTTACGATCGGGGGATCAAACGGGTCAAGAAAAGGGGGTAGGGATTGATTGTGTCGTTTCGCACGAAAATTTTGTAAGGACCCGGAACTATGACAGGATTCGAAGTAGGAAGTGATATCGAAGTAGGAACTGGGACTAGATTCGAATTAGGTAGTGGATTTGAAATAGGAAGGTTGATGGAATGAGATAATAAATTGTTACTGGTGTTAACGCAATTAGTTGTAGCTGTAGTAATAGTTTTAGTATTAGTTTTATGATGCATAGAATTGGGAAATGTTTTTTTCTTATTCGTAATCATATTGTTCCTATTATTATTTTCATTACTATTTGTTTTTATTTTTTTAGTTTTATTATTGTTATTGTTTTTACTCTTATAACTAATATTTTGATTGTTATACTTATTATATTTTAAATTTAACTCCCACTGTCGGATTCCTAAGTTGTTCCATTTGAAGACATCAGATTTTTTGTTGAAGAAAAGCCAGTTATATTGCACGGGCATATATGGTTGAAGTGTGTTTTGGTGTAATCACACTAACTCTGCGGGTTGGTAACTTCTCACACTTACAGCCTTTTATCGCAAATTGATCGGCAAGGGTTTTGCATAGCCGCGATGCATTCGAGTTTGAAGGAGCTCCCGTGACAAAAAAGGCAAAAGTATCGGTTGACTTTTTAATTTCGAGCCTGTTAATCTTATTGAGCTTATTAATTCTGGCATCCCAATCGACTTGCAACCATGTTGTGTAGAATTTTGTCAGCGAATTTTTCGGCGCGTCAGGAATTTTCCCAGGTACATAGGTCTACCTTTACTAGCGAGAAAGTTGGAACAAGTGACAGCGAAACTGTACGTATATGCAAATTTTCTTGCGAACATTGAGGTGAACCGCAAAAAAAATCGGGAGACTGTTAGTTCGCGTTCGAAATCAACGAGTTTCGTTGTTAAATCGTCGGGCTGTCTGATTTCGGATCTGGATGTTGTGTGACTCAATTGACTTGATACCTTCACGAGAGATTTGTTCGCCTCGTAACAAGTAGCTGAACTGATCTGACGTCATCATGGATACTGGTGAGTTTGCTTATAACAGCGTTCACCTCTGAGAGCAAGAGCGTTGTCTGTTACACCAGTAGCAGAGAAATTATCTGATAAACAATTTAGAATTGTTGTTAGCTTAGAATCCGATTGTGTCCACTTCTTCTGTAATTTGTCGTGTTGGATTAAACCGTAACATGAGTGTAACTTGTCCAGCTGTGATCCATAGTCACGAAATTCATCAATACAGTCGCTTAGTGTTGGTAATGTTATCAACGAGACTATTGATTTCATTTGCAATGAAAGAGCAAACACTTTTTAGATCCTAATGCAGCGTTGCACGAGTCAATTCGTGATGAAGTTAATTTAAAAAGTTTAAAAACGTGACACGGCTTAATAGCGCTACACTCGATACATGTGAAGCTGCTTGAATTGGTCGAGACCCGATGACGCAATCAATATATATATCACAAGTGACATTATCAACATTGTTTATAGCCTTATGGCAGACACCACATAATGCGTAGGATGCTGATAAAGGAGAAGCCATTTCACAAATCAGAACTATAGTCACTGGGTCAAAAGAACACAAAAATCAGCGTTTTCAGTTGAACTATGTCGAGTTAACCGAGGTGATTATCGATACATAGTCCACTGTTATGTAATTTAAACACACGGCGAAGAGTAATTTTAATAGTATTAAGCGTTTTAAATTATAACTAGGTGAAGTTTGTAGAGGTAATTATTGATTATTCACTGTTATGTAATTAAATCAGTCAATAGTTGCAAGTTAACAGAATCGCACAGCGGCTTACACAGCAAACAACAAATACTAAATACAAACATTAACACAAGACGATCGGTAATTTTAATTGAAAAGTGGAACGAAATATGTAAATGATTAATATTGAAAGTAGTTATTTCGCGGAACTGAAGGAAAAGACATCTGCACTATAGGGCGGTTTAATTAACAAAAAAAAGTTAGTGTACAATTTCAGTTTGATAAATCTTATACGCACTGAGTAAATTGGTTTAGATCATTCCATGAAAAAGTGCAGTTTGTATGGGAGGTGGTGAAAGGAAGGGGAGTACTCGAATAATTTCTAAACAGTAGATTGAAATCATCATAAATGTAATATATTCCAAATTTCAGATAGCTTTTATGCTTTTCGAGCAAATCCGTTTATATTCGAATTGCGAAATTGTGTCATTTTGTTTGGGAGGGGGTAGAAGGCTTATCACTTAATTCTTTTGGTATTACTAATAATTCTAAATAGATATTCAGTGCACAATTTCAGCTTGATAAATTTTATATGCACTGAGTAAATTGGGTTAGAGCATTTCATGAAAAGTACAGTTTGTATGGGAGATGGTGAAAGGAAGGAGAGCACTCGAATAATTTCTATACAGTAGATGGAAATTATCATAAAAGCAATACATTCCAAATTTCGGATCAATAACTTTTATGCTTTTCCAGCAAATCCGTTTTTTTTCGAATTGCGAAATTGTGTTATTTTGAATGGAAGGGGGTAGAAGGAGTAAGGCTCATCATTTAATTTTTTTTTTGGTATTACTAATAATTCTAAATAGATATTTTGTGCACAATTTCAGCTCGATATATTTTATACGCACTGAGTAAATTGGCTTAGAGCATTTCATGAAAAAGTGCAGTTTGTATGGGAGGTGGTGGAAGAAGGGGGAGAACACGAATATTTGTTATACGGTGTATTTAAATCATCATAAAAGTAATATATTCAAAATTTCAGACTTATGGCTTTCACAGTTTTCGAGCAAATCCATGTATTGTCAAATTGCGTAATAGTGTCATTTTGTATGGGATTGGGCAGAAGGGGTGGAGAGGTTTGGCCCGTTCACGAACTTGACCTTATTTTTTTGTCAAAAACGACATGTATAAAACTTAAACTTTCTCGCTCAGTGCGTTCTTAAGCTAGGGAGGACACGGAAGATCGGATGGACGACATTTGGTTTTGAAATTTTTGAGTGATTATATGAACTGTTGTATCATCCATTTTTTTCGTCGAGCCTTATTTCATAGCATTACAAACTTTGTGCCAAACTTATAATACTCTTAGATTTCATCTAGAGTATAAATATATATTTTGGTATTACTAATAATTCTAAATAGATATTCAGTGCACAATTCCAGCTTGATAAATTTTATATGCACTGAGTAAATTGGGTTAGAGCATTTCATGAAAAAGTACAGTTTGTATGGGAGATGGTGAAAGGAAGGAGAGCACTCGAATAATTTCTATACAGTAGATGGAAATTATCATAAAAGCAATACATTCCAAATTTCGGATCAATAACTTTTATGCTTTTCGAGCAAATCCGTTTATTTTCGAATTGCGAAATTGTGTTATTTTGAATGGAAGGGGGTAGAAGGAGTAAGGCTAATCATTTAATTTTTTTTTTGGTATTACTAATAATTCTAAATAGATATTTTGTGCACAATTTCAGCTCGATATATTTTATACGCACTGAGTAAATTGGCTTAGAGCATTTCATGAAAAAGTGCAGTTTGTATGGGAGGTGGTGGAAGAAGGGGGAGAACACGAATATTTGTTATACGGTGGATTTAAATCATCATAAAAGTAATATATTCAAAATTTCAGACTTATGGCTTTCACAGTTTTCGAGCAAATCCATGTATTGTCAAATTGCGTAATAGTGTCATTTTGTATGGGATTGGGCAGAAGGGGTGGAGAGGTTTGGCCCGTTCACGAACTTGAACTTATTTTTTTGTCAAAAACGACATGTAAAAAACTAAAACTTTCTCGCTCAGTGCGTTCTTAAGCTAGGGAGGACACGGAAGATCGGATGGACGACATTTGGTTTTGAAATTTTTGAGTGATTATATGAACTGCTGAATCATCCATTTTTTTCGTCGAGCCTTATTTCATAGCATTACAAACTTTGTGCCAAACTTATAATACTCTTAGATTTCATCTAGAGTATAAATATATGTGAACAAGTCGGATGTAAATTTCTTATTCTTGGGACAATTGAATGCTTGGTAAGCTAATATGTAGGTCAGGGTGTATAGGGAAGGCTAAGTGAAGCAGGGTTTTAGGGCAGGGCTATTGTCAATTATTTAACACTTAACCGATTACGATTAATAGCTACAGTACATAGAATTAATTTTTCATCCGTTTATTTATGCAAGTTTGGATTTGTATAGAGGATAGAAGGGATGATTACATGTTAATAATTTGTTAATTGATTGCTTAAATCACTTTTGCTGTATAGAATGCTAGTTTCATATACGAAGTAAATTCTATGAAATTCGGTGTATTTTATATGCACTTAATCGGACATTTGTATGGGAGGGAGTAGAGGAGTTAAGGTAATCGTAATATTTGTGTACCAGTATTATTTTGTTTCTTTTGAAAGGTGCTCCTACGAAATTTAAAGTTCGTATCTTTTAATTTATTGGTTATTATTTCTTAAGTCGGTGTGTAAATGCACATAAGTCAAAAAGAAACTTCGTGCCTCTTAACCTCCAGAAAGGGAAAAGGATACCGAAGGCCTGACGAGCTTAATTTAGCCGATCCTCAGCATTCTTTTCGGCTCCGCCGTCCATGCTGACAATGCTTCCAAGATAGCAAAAATCTTGCACCTCTTCCACATCCTGTTCGTTAAGAACAATCGGTGTGCTTGCATTCGAACCCATGTGCATGTTCTTGGCTTTACGTGCATTTATTTTCAGTCCCGCCTCTTTGCATTTAGAATGCAACGAGCGAACATTTGACTCTAAGTCCGAACGGTTATGTGCAAGCAAACACACGTCATCAGCATAATCAAGGTGACTTAAGATGTTAAATAGTCTCCATTAAAGACCTTTACCTTCCCCACCTTCCAGTGCAGCTTTCAAGATGTCATTTATTACCACCAGAAACAGGGCTGGTGATAATATGCAGTCTTGTCTGACACCCGTTCGCACAGGGAAGCTCTCGGACAGCTCTCCTCTATGCAAGACGCGACACCTTCCATCTTCGTAGGATTCTTTAATCATAGCTGTGACCTTATCTGGAATACCTCTCCTACGCAAAGCATTCCATATGTAGTCCCGCTTAACGCTGTCGAAAGCCTTCTCGAAGTCCACAAACATGAAATGTATTGGCGAACCCATTTCGGCTGACTGCTCCAATAATATCCGTAGGGTATTTGTGTGGTTGGTACAAGACGACCCTTTACGGAATCTAGCCTGATAAACTTCGAGAGTGCTCTCGACGACATCACTAATCCTATTGAGAATTATCTTATTATTTTATTATTTTTGATACGGCAGTAAGTAGACATATACCACGCCAATTGCCACAATCCCGAAGGTCGCCCTTCTTCGGAATTTTCACAATGACGCCCTCCTTCTATTCAGTCGGATATCTTCCTTCATTCTACACCTCAGTAAAGAGTGGGAGAAGTATATCGGCTGTTATTTCCGGGTCCGCTTTGAGGAGTTCGGTTGGTAGTCCGTCTATACCTGGAGCTTTCCTTCCCGCCATTGACCGAATGGCGTAAACTATCTCTTCCGTATCTGAAGGATCGTCTCTAATAGAGGATTGTTGCGGTTGGATGTTTGGAAGTTGTTCTGTTTCTGTGATATCTTCGTCTGACAAGATGTTTAAAATATCAGAGAAGTATTCCTTCCTTCGCCGCAACTGGTGTTGACTTATATTAAGGAGAGTTCCGTTGACATCTCTCACCAGGTGGTTGGTGGTGAATTTCCTGTTCGTCAACTGTTTCATGATTTTGAATAGTGAACCCATATCCCCAAGGTAAGCCGCAGATTCTGCCTTGTTTGCCAGATCTTCAATGGCCTTTCTCTTGTCGCGTCTAACAACCTTTTTAAGCTGTATATGAGCATCGCAGTAGTTCTGCCTCAGGCCGGGAGGGATCAAATACGTGACATATATTTGTCTTGTACGTTTAGTATTGCATTAAGTGTTTTTCTTTGCACTTCCTCCTGACCCTCCCCCTTCCAATAATTAGCTTCCTTCTAAGCTGATTTTGGTGGATCTGTGTGTCGCCTCAATGATCCCAAAATATGAATTTTTACGGTAAGTAATTTCGAAAATAGAATCATTTGAAAAAATAAACATAACAAAATTATGATCATATGATACTCTAGATGAGATGGAAATGACTTTAATATACCGGAAAATATATCATCTCAAATTCTTTTGGATAGTGAATAGAGACTTTTGCATGGGAGGTGGTAGAAGTAGAGGTGGAGGTTTGTATTTTTCGTATATGATACCAAACGAGGCATGCAAAATATTTTTTGCTGAATTTAAAGTTTTTAGTTTTCATTATTTTTAAAGAAATTGGTCATAGTTTTTCCTGAAACTGGGGCATTTGTATGGGACCACCGCCAGAGGAAGTGGAGCGTTTAAGATGATTTTAAAACTGCTTATCATCATCCTTATCACCATGCTTTGATTCAATTTCAAAACTCTCATATATTTGAAGGAGAAAAGCTTTTCTTGAATTTATAATTCAGATATTTGTATGGGAGGTGGTAGAAGGAGTGGAGCGGAGCTGATAATTTTTTTTAACACTTATTTCAATTATTTAGAAACAAATTCTGGCAAAATTTGAAGTTTGTACTTTTTCTAGTTTGAATGGTAATCGATAAAATGCATTTAACAAAAATTATGCATTTGAATGGGAGGGGGTAGAAGGAGAGTACGGATCAAAACATTATAAATATTTATATTTGTATACTTTATATAAAATATCAAGTTGATAGCTTCAACAGTTTCGAAGAAAAATAATTTAATTTAAATTTCAAAATTTCGTGAAATTTGTATGGGAGGCGGTAGAAGGAGTGAGGTAAAGTTGATAATTATTTTTAATATAAATTGAAATTATAGTAGAATTAATTCTGACAAAATTTCGTCTTTTCAGCTTTATTAGTTTCAATGAAAATCGAAAATATGTATTTTTCAAAATTGTCCATAGGTATGGGAGGGGGTAGAAGGAGTAAGGGGATCGGGTCAATATCCCGAGATATTAATGACATCTATATCATACTACTTTGACCTAAATTTCAAGTCGATAGCTTAAATAGTTGAGGATGGGTATAGACAGGGTAGGCATCTGATCGGCGTCATTAGGCGACGCCCAGTGTTGTAACTGTCATATACACATCAATTGTGCTCATCATACCTCCTCGTGGTAGCCACCGGATCCTGGTCTTGTCCATCCGGACTTGACTTGCTGAACTGATGGGCGCGAGTGCTAATGAAACAGAAAAATTCTAGCACTATAATAATATGGCCCTCCAAGTTGGGGGTTGGGCGATGTGTTAACAACTCATCCTCGGAAAAAACACACCCGTTTCGAAACCTGAAGCAACGCCTCGGACTGGATTGATTCAACGGCAACGACCACGCAAACGAAAAATGGACTATTCCTTCGGATCTTGGAACGTGCAATCCCTGTACAGAGCAGGAGCAGTGAGAGAGCTTCTGGAACAGGCAGTCAAATACAATATAAACATAATTGCACTCCAAGAAACTAAATTATTAGGTAACGAGATTAATGACTTAAGATCGCACACAATTTTCAAAAGTGGGAAATCATCGGGAAGCCGGGAATTTGGAGTTGCGTTTATCGTCGACAAGAAGTTTAAACACCAAGTTACCAACTTCAAATCCGTCAATGAACGATTGTGTGCAATCCGCATCAAAACAAGTTTTTTTAATGTTTGGCTTATTAATGTCCACGCCCCAACGGAAGACAAAGACGACGAAGTTAAAGACGATTTCTACAGCACCTTAGAATCAACATTCGACTCCCTTCCGTCGAATGATATTAAAATAGTATTAGGTGACTTTAACGCGAAAGTGGGCAAAGAAGAAGCATACATAGGGACAATTGGAAGGCATAGTCTCCATGATATTAGTAACGACAACGGCCAGAGGCTGACTGATTTCACCAGCAGCAAAAACCTTATTGTAAGCTCGACATGCTTCCCGCATCGTGACATTCATAAGAGAACGTGGGCTTCACCCGACGGAAGAACATTCAATCAAATAGACCATGTTCTAATAGAGAAAAGGACGGCCTCCTGCATTCTCGACGTGCGTACATGTCGAGGGGCTAATTGCGACACAGACCACTATTTGGTAAAGACCAAGTTTCGATGTCGAATCGCAAACCGAGGACACTCAAAAATACAACCGGTTCCTAAATTCGACATAGGGAAACTCAAAAACGAGAAAATAGTTGCGAAATATGCGTTAGCCTTGGAGAGGCACTTCGCGACAATGCTGAATACCACTGTCAGCATGCCAATAGAAGAAATGTGGCAAAAAATCAATGATGGCATTACATCTGTCGCAGAGGAGGTGATAGGACAACAACCCCGGCGCAAAAGAAATGATTGGTTCGACAAAGAATGCCAAGATGCCTTAGAACGAAAAAATGAAGCTTACAAAATATTAACGGAACGGCCGACACGAGCCAAACAAGACAAATACAAGGATCTTAGACGATTTGCAAACAAAATATGCAGACAAAAAAAACGGAAGTACAATAATGACGAAATTAAAAACATGGACGAACAATTTAAATTACACAACACAAGAGCCGCGTATTTCCTTGTCAAAAGGATGAAAGAAGGTTACAAACCGAAAACGACCCTATGCAAGGATGCGGAAGGGAACATTATAAGTAACGCGGAAGATATAAAACTAAGATGGGCACAATATTTTGAACACCTTCTTAACCCGAGCCCATCACCTACACGAACAGCAGCAGCAGATACAATAGCAGGTATAACTGATGTAACAGCTGATGACGGATCCGCTTTGAGTCCTCCACACTTGAAGAAGTAAAAACAGCCCTAAGGAACCACCCAAACAACAAAGCGCCGGGCACTGATCAAATCCCAGCTGAACTTCTGAAAGCCGGCGACACCTGCATAGCGCATCTCCTACATAGATTAGTCGCGGACATATGGACGCAGGAAATACTTCCTGAAGATTGGCGCAAGAGCATCATATGTCCAATTTATAAAAAAGGTGACAAACTCTGCTGCGAAAACTACCGAGGAATATCTCTGTTGTGTACGTCTTATAAGATTTTGACGAAAATTCTAGAAAAGAGAATTAAGCCCTATGCTGATAAAGTAATTGGTGAATACCAAGGCGGATTTAGAGCTGGACGCTCAACCACGGACCAGATATTCTCAGTTAAACAGGTGCTGGAAAAGTGCTGGGAATATAATATTGATGTGCACCAGATATTTGTTGACTTCAAACAAGCATACGACAGTATCGACAGGCGCGTACTGTATAAAATCATGTTGGAGTTTGGAGTCCCACCGAAACTGGTTCAAATGACAAGAATGACAATGACTGAGTCTTTGTCACAAGTCAGAGTAGAAAACGATCTGACTTCCAGTTTTAAAACAGACAACGGCCTTAAACAAGGTGACGGCCTCGCACCAATGCTTTTCAACTTAACACTCGAATATGTTGTTCGGAAACTTCCCGTTGACACCAAGGGAACACTATGCTTCAAATCCACACAACTCGTAGCATATGCCGACGACATAGATATCCTTGCAAGATCTCTGGAGAGTGCTAAGGAAGTATTTGTAAACCTTGACTCGGTAGCAAGGGAAGTTGGACTACGCATTAATGAAAACAAAACAAAAATTATGACGCAAACTAGGAAAAAGACGCCAATCAGACAAAATATTACAGTAGGAGACTATAACCTAGAAAACGTAGACAACTTCATATATCTAGGGGCAAATCTATCGAAGGATGGAAGCGAACCCATCGAAATTAAAAGAAGGATAATGATGGCAAACAAGACTTATTATTCGGTACTTCCAATAATCAAAAACAAGAACGTGCACAGGAAAACAAAACTTAAGCTATATAAAACAATCATAAGACCTGTGCTATGCTATGGCAGCGAAACGTGGACATTAACTCAGGCGTCCGAAAAACGACTTAACGCCTTTGAAAGGAAGGTCCTTAGAAGAATCCTCGGACCTGTGAGGGAAGACTCGATCTGGAGAATACGATACAATAGAGAATTGTATGCCATCTTCGACAATCCAGAAGTGTCAACCCTCATAAAATTTAAAAAATTACAATGGGCTGGTCATGTGGAGCGGATGGATGACGGAAGAATTCCCAAACGCACACTAAAAGGGAAAGTCAACGGACAAAGACCGGTCGGAAAACCACGAAAGCGCTGGGAGGATTCGATTGACGCAGACAGCAAATCACTGCTAAGATTTTCAAACTGGAGGACGCGGTCACTGAACCGAGATGGATGGAGGCAAAGCATTCAGGAGGCCAAAGTCCGATTTGGGCTGTAGCGCCATCGTAAGTAAGTAAGTAAGCTTAAATAGTTTCAATGAAAAATCAATTTCTTAATATTTCGAAATTTCATGAAATTTGTATGGGATGGGGTAGAAGGAGAGGGGAGATGTAGCCCATTCACGAACTTAAAGTTACTTTTTTGCTAAAAATGACACACACAAATTTTTAGCACTATAGCTCAAAGCTATCGAGAGATATGCTGTAGACAGACGCACAGACGGACAGACAGACAGACGGACAGACGGTCAGACGGTCACTCGGAATCGACGTTTTTGAGTGACAGCGAATATTTGTGTACCCTTGGCGGCTCTGTGCGTGCGTTATTTCTTAGCGTTACAAACGGTAAGACAAACACAATATACTCTCAGATTTCTAGATCTAGAGTATAAACATAACAGAAAGCTTAAAGCCCAATCATATGATACTCTAGATGAGATGGAAATGACTTTAATATACCGGAAAGTATGCCATCTCAAATTCTTTCGAATAGTGAATAGAGACTTTTGCATGGGAGGTGGTAGAAGTAGAGGGGGAGGTTTGTATTTTTCTAATATGACACCGAACATGGCATGCATAATGCTTATTGCTGAATTTAAAGTTTTTAGTTTTCATTATTTTTAATGAAATTGGTAATAGTTTTCCTGAAATTGGGACATTTGTTTGAGAGGTGGCAGAGGAAGTGGATCGTTTTAGATGATTTTGAAACTGCTTATCATCACCGTGCTTTGATTCAATTTCAAAGTCGATAGCTCTCATATATTCGAAGGAGAAATGCTTTTCTTGAATTTATAATACAGATATTTATATGGGAGGGGATAGAAGGAGTAAAGCGGGGCTGATATTTTTTCTAGCACTTATTTCAATTATTAAGAAACAAATTCTGGCAAAATTTGAAGCTTGTACTTTTTCAAGTTTGAATGGAAATCGATAAAATGCATTTAATAAAATTTATGCATTTGTATGGGTAGAAGGAGTGTACGGATCAAAACAATTTTTTTTTGGATTATTGATATTTCTATTTGTATACTTTATACAAAATATCAAGTTGATAACTTTAACAATTTCGAAGAAAAATAATTTAATTTAAATTTGAAAATTTCGTGAAATTTGTATGGGAGGGGGTAGAAGGAGTAAGGTGAAGTTGATAATTATTTTTAAAATAAATTGCAATTATAGTAAAATTAATTCTGACAAAATTTCGTCTTTTCAGCTTTACTAGTTTCAATGAAAATCGAAAATATGTATTTTTCAAAATTGTTCATTTGTATGGGAGGGGGTAGAAGGAGTAAGGGGATCGGGTCAATATTCCGTGGTACTAATGACATCTTTTTTGTTATACTTTGACCTAAATTTCAAGTCTATAGCTTGAAAAGTTTCAAAGAAAAATCAATTTCTTAATATTTCGAAATTTCATGAAATTTGTATGGGAGGGGGTAGAAGGAATGGGGGGATGTAGCCCATTCATGAACTTAAAGTTACTTTTTTGCTAAAAATGACACTCAAAAATTTTTAGCACTATAGCTCAAAACTTTCGAGAGTTATGCTGTCGACAGACGCACAGACGGACAGACAGACAGACAGACAGACGGTCACTCGGAATCGAGATTTTTGAGCGACAACAAATATTTCTGTACCCTTAGCTGCTCTGTGCGAGCTTTATTTCTTAGCGTTACAAACGGTAAGGCAAACACAATATACTCTCAGATTTCATCAATTGTTATTAAGGCTAAAAAAATTAGACGATTAGCTTCACCCCTTCTACCCCCTCCCATACAAAATGGCACAATTTCGCAATTCGACTATAAATGGATTTGCTCGAAAAGTATAAAAGCTATTAGTCTGAATTTCGGGATATATTACTTTCATAATGATTTCAATATACAGTATAAAAATTATTTGCGTCCTCCCTCTCCTTCCACCCCCTCCCATACAAACTACATTTTTTCATGAAATGCTCTAAGCCGATTTTCTCAGAGCATATAACATTTATCGAACTCACATTTTGTGATAAATACTTATTTAGCATGATCACTAAGATCAGAAAAAAATATTTGATTAGCTTTACTGGTTCTACCCATACAATATGACACAGTTTCATAACTTCACAAAAAATTTATTTTCTTGAAAAGTATGAATGTTACTAGCCTAAAATTTAAGAGATGTCAATTTTATGATATTCTTAGTTATTTCTGAAAAAATCACTAAAATCCCCCCACTCTTTCTACCACCTCCCATACAAACTGCACATTTTCACTAAATCTAACACACTAATTTTCTCAGCTCCTATTCAATTTTTGGAGTAAGCATTTTGTATAAAACATTTTTATAGCTACTTTAGCATGATGGGGAAAAAATTAGTTCAATGCTATCACCCCTTCTAACACTCCCCATTCAAAATTTCTTGGGATCACAAAAAATTCTATTTCATCTAGAGTATCGTAAGATTTGCGCGGTTTACGCGCAATCGTAGCCGTGTTATGTTTTTTTTTCCATTTTTAGGCTAATTTAGTCATGAAACGCGAAAAAAAAAATTTCAGGGTAGCAAATTTGTTTTTTTTCTTGTGTCGATCACAATACTTTAGTATTAGAATAATAAAGTAAAAGTGCTGTTTTGTTTTTGTACGGAAATAAAATAGGTGTGCTTTTAAAAATTTGCTATGTTCCTCCGCAGAGACGAAATCTGCAGTTTTATCCTTGAAACCGAGGGCGAGCCTAAGCAGTGCACACAAGTTCTGGGATTTACTTAACCGTGTTTCGTGCTTGAATTCCGCAACGCAAGGGAATTCCATAAGGGGAAAGAAAAATAAATGAAAATCCGAGAAGTTGTGATTGTCGAGTTTTGTGCGAACGACGACCGAGTCGATTTAACCGAATCGTGCAAATTACTCAAGAATCGGCGGATTACGGCAAAGACATCGCTTTTCCTGTTTTCTTTTTTGTTCGGAGCGTGGAAGGCTAATTTTCTTGAACGGCGCATATCACAGGGCATTGATTCGATTGAACCGAACGGGGAAAAAGGAGGCGACAACTAAAAGAAGAAAAAAAAGGTCATAGAAGAAACGAAACCAGTTTCTTTCCGTGCCCGACGATCATCGAAAAATTATTGGCTCGGTATAAAGTTGTGCTTGGTGAATTTTCCGGTCGTAAGAAGACGGCGACGACAAAGTGGAAATTATTTATTTTACTTTATTATTCTAATAATAAAGTATTGTGATCGACACAAGAAAAAAAAAAACTTTGCTACCCTGAAATTTTTTTTTTTTCGCGTTTCATGACTAAATTAGCCTAAAAATGCAAAAAAAAAAATCCGTCTGTCTGTACGCCGTCCGCCGTCCGCCGTACGCCGTACGCCGACGTGTACGCTCAGCGCACATTAACTCCCAAACCCTTCAAGATAGAAAGTTCATTTTTGGAGGGATGATAGGTAGTTGCGGATCTCAGACGGGTACCCATTTTGGGGGGTGTACGAGTTCAGGGGGAGCGCTTAAGCCGAAAAATACAAATTCAAATATCTCAACCATGGTTACAGCTAGGAAACTAAAAATCAACATACATATAGAGGAGTTTGTAGGACAACTTTTAAAAATAATTTAATTTATTTATCCATTGGGGTGCGAAAAGGGGGGGCTAAGAACCAATTGTCGGCCTAATTTTTTTTTCAAATGATTATATCTTCGAAAGTACTTCCTATAAGTAATTGATATTTTGAGACCATTAAGATAGCATACGGATGTGCTAGAGTCAGTTTAGATAGAAGCTAATTATTGCAAGGGGAAGGGTCAGAGGGGCTGCAAAGAAAAACACTTAAAAATTAATATCTCGACTATCTCTTAAGCTATGTAATTGAAACTTGAAACATGTACTAAGCTTTATTAGCATAATATAAAAAAAATACAACATGTGGACATAATAGTAGTGGGGGGAAATGGGGGGCATTTCAAAAATGGCGCACTTTCCAAAACTACAAATCACCAAAACTCAAAATTGAATACAGATATCAAATCAAAAATTTGTCAGATTGTAGAGCTATATAATCTTTAATTTTGGTAAAAAATTTAAGCTGGAGAGTATAAGGGGAGGGAGGTGGAAAGCGAAAATGTTGAAAATTTTGAGTGATTTTTTTATGGCTCTCGTAAAAGATACAAAGTTTAAATTTTGCACGTCGACATATCTATTTAATGTACACAGAAAAAAAATAATAATTTGTTCCAAAATTGTTATGCACCGAAGTGGAGGTCTAACGTGCACAAAGTGTTTCATTTGCAATGAAAAAAACATATAAACTGAAAATTTTTGAATGAAATTTTTAGGTAGAAACTTGAAAATTTGCGAAACGCATTTAAAAAAAAACTGTAAGAGTTTGAAATATTAACTGGTTGAATGTCTTTAAAACTTCTACCCCCTCCCATACAAAATTATTTTTTCGACCATTTTTAAGAAATCAATTATCACCTAACTATTACATGCTATCAACTTGAAATTTTGCACAAGAACTTACAAAAATAGTTGAAATAAAATTACGTTAAAAGTTTTGAGATCGCACTTGCCCTTCTACCCCCTCCCACACAAAAGTATGATTTCGACCAATTTCATTAAATCAACTATTAACAAACAAATTAAAAGCTACAAACTTGAAATTTTGTACAAGCACCTTACAAAAGAAACGAAATAAAACTGCATCACAAATTTTACGATTCCTCTACCTCCTCTACCCCCTCCCATACAAATGTTTGGTTTCGTGAATTTAAAATACACCGAATCCAATGAAAATTCTATGCAACTTCGTCTATGAAACTGACATTCTATACAAAGAATATTGGATTTGGTTCAAGCAATCACTTAAAAAACTATTTACATCCACCTACCCTTACTATCACCCTCCCCCCTCCCTTCATGAAAACTCAAACTTGTATAAATAAAGGAATGAAATATGGAGCGTTTACGGAAAGTGTTAAATTGAGAACTGCCCTGCTTAAGAAGCTCCTTTCACTTAGTCTTCCCTAACCACTCTAACCTGCATATTGACTTTCTACACATGCGCATTTTGTCCCAAAAATAATAAAGTTTCGCCCGACTTGTTGGCAGTTTATTTGAACTGCGCACGAAATTCGGAGGCGACGTCGACATCGTTGCCAAGGACGAGTGGAGAAACTAAGTCCGGTGTCCAGTGTGCTGGTTGCAACACGGCTTTCCATGCCTTCAACTCCGGAGAACACGCAAATTGTGCAACGATATTCCCTTGAGTTCTCATCTTTCGCAATCTGGCCCGCTGCTGACCGAAAAATCGTACAAACGACATAAATGCAGCAGTTTTAGATTAGTGAAACGATTGCGTGCAAAAGAGATAGAGCTAGTGGATTAGGACGGAGAGTGAGTGAAGTGGTGTCGTAGCCGAGAACGACAGGGCGTTTCCTGAGACGCATTGGTGTTACTGGCCATTCAGGTTAACTCCATGTTCCCTCCTCCTTTCTCAAATCGGGCTTGGGACCGTCTATGGCGGAGAAATCAATTAATGCATTTGTTAAATGAGTAACTGAAAGTTTTCATTTAAAGGCCCCCTCTTACCTCCACCTTCTCCTCCCCCTCTCTTTTTGGGGCCATACGAAGAAGTTTTGAGGAAGATGTATGGCTTAAGTTGGGTGGGCAGGTTAGCGTCACACCATCTGACGCCGTCGTCGAGACGCCTGGTCGGGTTACTATCTGAGACCATTTTTTGTTGCAATATTGGGTAAGACGACGCGGCGAGCTCAAAAGCTCGCGATTCTTTTGTTATGACAGGCCAGAAAGTTTCATGACATCCTGGTGCAGCGACCCCCCACGACTCCAGCAGCTAGACCCGGCAACAAGCTAGCGCGTCGCATCCGGATCAAGAATGTCACTGAGATGGACGTAGGTGGATCTCAGCCCAGTCAATCACGAACCTTATAATCCTTTCCGAATTGTTTTGACTTTAGGGTCAAAATAATTCTTATTAGCGCCTCCGCTACACAACAAATGTCACAATTCTGCAGTGCTACGCGCCAACTAATACCGCAACACCTGGTAACTAAGAGGAGTATTATAGCCAACTGAGTGCCACCTTCGAGCGTGATACTATTATCATGTCAGGAGATATGAACGCCCAGGTTGGCTCTGACAACACTGGACTAGAACACGTCATGGGGAAGCACGGTTACCCTTGGGTTGACACGTCACGACCTTGGATTATTAGACCAGACACAAGAGTCACCATAAAACATCTTGGGTTTCCCCTGATGGTGTTACTCAGAACCAAATCGACTATTGGCTGTAAGTCACCGATGTAGAAGATGTCTCCTCGAGGCAACCAGAAACATATTTCTAACTAGTGCTGAAGAATCTGTGGGATATGACCAAAGCAGTGAGAAACCGTGGATGTCGCAAGATACATAGGACAAGGTTGGCGTTCATCTCTCAAGCCGATGTCAACCAACGAACACCCGAATTGAGACAGAACTACCGTGATGCTCATATATAGCTTAAAAGGCTTTTAGATGAGATAAAAGAAAAACCATTGAAGATCTGGCCAACAAAGCAGAATCTGCGGCTTACCTTGGGGATATGGGCTCACTATTTAAAATCATGAAACAGTTGATGAACAGGAATTTCACAGCCAACCACCTGGTGAGAGATGGCAATGGAACTCTCCTTAATTCGCAAAATTACCGCCAAACAGTACGGACGTCTTTTATATCGCTCCGCGACATAATATTTTTTTTTGTTTATTTGCAATCAGTCCATTGTATTGTTCCACTTTTAATTAAAATAATTCGTTCGTCGCGTGTTTATACATATATATATGTTGTGTGAACTTATCGCCACGATTTTCGTTGACTTGCTGTTATTATTATTACATAATTATTGACTATAATTAATCACTTCGGTAATTGTGTTTATCACTCAGCAAACTTGACACAGTTTAAAACTTGACACAGTTTAAAATAAATAAAAAAATAAAACTTAGTGGAATGGCTTTATGTGGTGTCTGCACGTTGCCGTTTAACAATTTAAAGGTTGTTACATGTGACGGGATTTGTGAGAACAGCTTCCACATTGATTGTGTTGGATCGCATCGGGCCACTTTTACATGTGACGAGTGCTCTACTATTAAGCCTTGCCACGTTCTGAAGCTGTTTAAAATAGTTTCCTCTCGAATTGACTCTAGCAATACTGATTTAGAAGATCTTAAAAGTTCTTGCTCTTTCATCGCGAATACAGTACATAGTCTCGCTGATAAACTAACAACTTTAAGCGACTATGTAGACGATTTTCGTGACTTCGGGTCCCAACTCGATAAGCTTCAATCATGTTGTGGATTAATTCAACTTGACGTGTCAAAATTGCAGAAAAAGTGGACCCAATCAGACTCAAAACTTACCACGATATTAAATAGTTTATCGGACAATATCTGTGTTAATAGTCTACCTTCACCACCAGACAGCGTCTCGCTCTCGGACGTAAATACGGTTACAAGCAAGCTCAAAAGTATGCACGATGACATCGCATCAGTTAAGCTACTTGTAGGCAAGGCGGACAAATCCTCAATACCAGCAAGCACTCCTCCTCCTGCTCGAGTAATGTCCAAAGAACTCGATTTGTCTTCAACGCAGCTTCACTTGACTCCAGGCGGAATAATCAAGAACAATGAAGGATGGCAGTATTTAATTAGGAGTAAGAAATGGTCTAGTATTAAAACCAATAGCATTAATGATAATGAAAATAAAAAAATAAATAATAGGCGCAAGACACCAATCTCTACGCATAGCTTTGCGCGCAAATCTAAGACGAATTATCCCCCGGACCTATTACCTCTAACTCCTCATTTACCCATTCCTCCCTTCTCACAGCAGTTTCCAAGTCCAACTTACATTCGCCCTGGGTATCCACAAATGGTTCAGACGCAGGTATCTAGCAACTATAAAAATAATAATAGGAACAATACTAAATTTAATCAAAATAATACATATAATAACAGTAAGAACAAAAAAATTAAAAATAACAATAATAATAACAATAAAAAAAGTAATAGTAATCACATTGACAAAAAAAGAGTAAATAGTAACAATGAAAATAGTTCTAGAAGTAGAAGCAAAAATACTACCGTGAGCCAAGTTGATCGCACAATAATGAAAAGCAATAATATTATATTATAGAGAAGGCCTTCGACTCGGTATGGGTCGAGGGTCTTATTTTTAAGATCCTCTCAATCAATTGCCCCAACATACTTAGTAGAATAATATCCAGCTTTCTCACTAACAGAGTGTCACGCATTTGCATTAATGGCTGCCTCTCTAACCCCATAATAATAAAGTCAGGTGTACCCCACGGATCTGTCCTTGGTCCTACTCTTTTCAACCTTTTCCTATCCGACTTTCCCCTCAGTCTGTCTGACCCCATCCGCGGAGAATCCCAAACGTTGCTCTATGCAGACGATGCCATCGTATATACTACGAACACCAGTCCATCTGCAGCAATGCTACTAATTAAAAAGCATGTATACACGATCAATCGGTACCTCCTTGACTGGCGTTTGAACATTAATGCAGATAAATGTAAACTAATATGCTTCCGAAATGCAAGCGGGAGAGGTCGCCGACGAATAGTTGCGGAAAGCAAGAAAAAATCTCTAGCACTTAATGGTAAATGTATTCCTCTAACCACTTCCCTCAAGTACCTTGGAAGTCGAAGGGGGAGTCGACAGTGTTCGGGGCAGCAACCCTGATCATGTTGTGGACTGCCCCAAGTGGCCAAGCAGAGATCCTCCCCGCGGTGACACCTGGGAAACGCCAACCTACAAGATTTGCTGGTCAAGGTTGGTAGGCGAACTCTCTCGGGCACTTTACACTATACCCAATGCGTCACAAACTGTAAATGTTTGGAGACGGGGGATAAAGGTGTTAGATAACCAAGTCTTTTGCGTGCTGGCAGACTTTAAAGAAAGCCGAGCGGGAAAACCCATAATGGAGTCCAAGGAAAGGAAAAGATCGCGGGTGGGGATATCCACCCAAGTGTCGGTAGGAGTCGTAGCTGCGACTACCGGCGAGGGCACGGGGGGTGACAAATCCTCCTGTGTCGCCAGCGGCCACAAACAAACAATCCGCGCGATGATTGATGCAGGTCGTGCGGATGGTGTGACTACTGCTAGCACATCCGGTACAGTGAAGAGGGCAGGCTGTACTGGAGGTTCTACTACTGACCCCAAAAAACCAACTCAGTTTACTTTGGACACTTCCGAACCGCGTTCGGTTCAGGATAGTGACAAGACCCTCTCCATTGAAGAAGAGGAGCAGCTACTGCGATCTCCCAAAGAAGGGGAGGATACTAGGGTGCGTAAGACACCAAGGTCCAAACCCTCGCGGGAGAATCGCAAGCTACTCGCTCAGTACAAGGCCGCGCTCAGGTACGAAATGGAACTCGGCAACAAGGTGGAACTCACTCAAAAAGAGCAGAAGGATCTCGCATGGGCCAAAGTAACCATAGCCAAGAGCAGAGCGGAACTGGAAGGTAAAAAAGGCCTTAAAAGCGGGAACCCAAACTTCTGCAACAAGGTCGAAGAAAGCGTACACAACCGGGTGGAGACAAAGAGGCACAAAAGGCAAAGATCGGAAGAGGATAACCAACCTCGTTCATTGTCAAAGAAGACTAAGCCCAGCCACCCTATTACAGAGGCCAGTGCATCAACGTCAGGGACGAAGAAAAGTTCAATGGCGGATGCCACGAAAAAGCATCTAACGGTAGCGCTTGTCGACCACAGTGACCCACTCGGAAGGATGAGCATGGAAAAGTGGAAAATTGTGGAGACGAGACTACTAGACGAAATGGTATCGTACATGGAGACCAAGCTGGACCAACCTATGCCCTCGTTTGATGGAGCAGGGTGGTTCAACGAGGTCAAAATTGTAAAGTGCAACGATCAACTCACACTAGACTGGTGTAAGAAGACCGTAAGCACCCTCGTAAATACGTGGGAGGGAGCGAAGCTGGAGATAGTTGACAGAGCATGTATACCGTCGCTACCAAAAGCTAAGGTTCATCTGCCTAGAATGATGCCCGCAGCGACCGCCCTGAAACTGCTCCAACGACAGAACCCCGACATTCCTACGGCCGACTGGAGGATCATAAAGGCCTGCGAACCGCAGACAGCGGACGGCGGCCAAGTACTGATCCTCCAAATAAATCAAAAAGCCGAGGATATATTATACCCACGCTTCGGTAAAATGGCTTGGGGCATTGGAAGCGTCTTCATACGCCTAAAAAAGCGTAACCCCAAGGACAAAAATAACAACACCCTCGAGGCCAACGAAGTGGAAAAAGAATTGGTGATGAAAGATCTGACCACAGCGGCTGAAAATATATCGATAGACACGGATGAGGAGAGCAGTAGTGGGGCAGAAGACCGACACGCTACTCCCACCGTGTCACAACAATAAACAATAATAAAATCAAGATGTTAAGAGTAATACAAATAAACTTGCATCACAGTATCCCGGCTTCGGCTGAGCTACTGCTCACCTTAGAAGAAGAGAAGTATGATGTGGCATTGATACAAGAGCCGTGGCTATCCGGAAGCGGAGAGATCAAGGGCCTTAAGTCACACAACTTTAACTTATTCGTATCTCAAAAGGAAGGTAAGAAGCGTTCGGCCATTATGGTCAGAAAATGTTTTAATGTTTTCCTAAAGTCTAACTACAGCACAGCTGACCTAGCGGTCGCACTGATCGAGGGAAAAAACCGACAACCGCCACTGCTATTAGCATCAGCATACATGGCCCATGATATGCCATCTCCAACAGAGGAACTGCGGACGCTGGCGAAGGAAGCAGCACGGGCAAAGCTGAACTTAGTAATCGGCGCCGACGCGAACTCTCATCATACAATATGGGGAAGTAAGGACACCAACGAAAGGGGTGAGTCTCTACTACTTTTCTTGTTAAAATCTAACTTAATAATCGGGAACCGCGGAAGTGTGCCAACCTATAAAGGCCCTAATAGCGAGAACGTTCTCGACATAACACTACATACGGACTCGGATGAATGTAGGCTGGAAAATTGGAAAGTCCTCGACAAACCATCACTTTCCGACCATAACTACATAGAATTTGAGGTGGGCAGCATTCCAAATAAGGATGTTAAAGCGTATAGAAACCCGGCAAAAGCGGACTGGAATCTATACTCAAATATAGTCTTAGGCAAACTAGGAAATAGGAAGCCGGACTATATTTGGAATACACAAAAGTTGGATGACGCCACCACTTTTCTAACAAACACTATGAAACATGCCTTTGCAAAGGCGTGCCCTTTAAAGTATCCGCCAAAAAGATCCCAACCACCATGGTGGAATAGGGAGCTGGGCGAAGTTCGTAAAAAAGTTCATTCGCTTTTTACCATCGCAAAGCGCACAGGGCAGACCGAAGCATGGACTGAATATAGGAGCTCCCTAAAAGTCTTCAAAAGGGTACTGAGAAAAGCCAAAAGAATAGGCTGGAGAGAATTTTGTAGCCGTATAGAGCAAACCTCAGAAGCCTCTAGACTTCGGAAGCTGCTATCCGAAAATCCAGCTTCGCCAGCCTTACTAAAAAACACGGATGGATGCTGGACAAATGACAGCAAGGGTACGCTTGAGGCTCTCTTAAGCACTCACTTTCCAGGCTGTCAGGACCCCGGCGCCACCCGCCAAGAGGTAAACAATGAACGCCTGGAGAATGTTCCAGGGCTCTTCTCACCACATAGACTAAGGTGGGCAATTGGCTCGTTCGATCCGTATAAGTCGCCGGGACCGGATGGGATAATACCAGCCATGATACAAAATGTAGAAGGACTGGTTGCACCATGGCTCGCGGCGATTTTTAAGGGATGCCTTAGACTAAACTACGTACCCCAACTATGGAGGGAAGCACGGGTTGTTTTCATACCGAAAGCAGGTAAGGGCAATCACGTTAACCCTAAGGACTATCGGCCCATTAGTCTTACGTCCTTCTTGTTAAAAACATTAGAAAGGGTCCTTGATGTATACATCAGGGATAAGATGAACCCAGAACATCTATCCCAAGCTCAACACGCATACATGAGAGGGAAATCGGTGGAGACTGCCATCCACTAGGTGGTGATAAACATTGAAAAATCACTGCAGTATAAAGAGTACACTCTAGGCACTTTCCTAGACATAGAGGGAGCCTTCAATAATGTTACAACGGATGCCATTGGGGAAGCTCTCCGCTCTGCTCAAGTTAACAAAACGATCAGCGCATGGATCGAGACTATGCTTAAAAATCGAACCATAGCGTCGGAATGGGGTAATGCTAGTTCTCGCAAACATAGCTGTAGGGGAACGCCACAAGGAGGGGTACTATCTCCACTCCTGTGGGTTCTGACTCTCAATAACATACTTAAGGTCCTAAGCAGTTCAGGGGTAAACGTGGTGGCCTACGCTGACGACGTAGTGATACTGGTATCAGGCAAGTACACAAACACGTTATCCGAGCTCACGGAAGGAGCACTCAGAAAACTATACGACTGGGCGAAAAGCGCCGGACTAAACGTAAACCCGCTAAAAACGGAACTAGTTCTGTTCACGAGAAAAATTAAAACTCCGGAGTTTAGGCTACCTAAAATAGGAAGCACCGAACTAACTCTGACCAGCCCCGCAAAGTATCTGGGACTGATCCTAGATAGTAAGCTAACCTGGAAACTAAACATTGAAGAGCGTTCAAAAAAGGCTAGTATCGCTTCTTACTCGTGCAAAAGGATGTTCGGAAGAAGCTGGGGACTAGACCCGAGTATAACGCACTGTATATATACGGCTATCGTAAGGCCAATTCTCCTGTATGGCATAATGATATGGTGGCCCGCTCTAAATAAGACGACCTACAGGCAAAGATTGGAAAAAGTACAAAGGCAGGCATGTCTGGGAATCACTGGCGCTCTTAGGACCACGCCCTCCAATTCACTGAACGTGTTACTGTATTTACCACCAATAGACTTGGTCGCATTAAACGTGGCATCCAAGAGTGCTCTACGACTCAAGGAGCACAGGCAACTTAGTACACGACCGTACGGTCACAGCAACATAAGTCTACCCGCAGGAAACACGGACTCGATGATTGCGAAGTCAGTTTTCGACAGGAGTTTCTCGATACGTATACCGGATAGGGAATACTGGTCAACAAGAACCGGAGACCCTAGGGGAGCGATAAATATCTATATTGATGGATCCAAAATGGAAGGAGGGGTGGGCGCAGCAGTGCACACACCTGACCTCACAACGGATTTAGTTCTCAGGTTACCAAACGACTGCAGTATCTTTCAGGCGGAAATCCTGGCAATCCAGAGAGCAGCCGAGATCGCCAGCAGATCGTCGCGAAATGGTAACGAAAGAATAATTATATACACAGATAGTCAGGCTGCCCTAAAGGCACTAGAAGCCTGTACTATAAAGTCTAGGGTAGTCTTTAACTGTCATCGCGCGTTACAGAATCTATGTGTCAACAGAAGGGTAGAACTCTGCTGGGTTCCAGGCCACAGTGGCATAACAGGTAATGAGACCGCGGACGATCTGGCGAAAAGAGGGGCAAATCTTGACCACGAACTCGCAGAAAACGTACCACCGCCTATAATGATCATCAACGGATATTTGGACACACAGTTCACGAATCTAGCCGAAGCTAGATGGCATACCATCACAACTTGTAGAACCACAAAATCAATGTGGAACAAGTATGATGCAAAGAAAACAAAACTCTTGTTATCACTACCCAGGAAGCAATGTGCGACAATGGTTGGCATCATCACTGGCCATTGTCTTATAGGAGCACATGCCTATAGGAAGGGTTTGGTAACCCATGATCGCTGCAGGAATTGCAACCAGCCGGGAGAAAGAGAGACAATGGAGCACGTGCTATGTAAGTGTCCGGCGCTTGCTAGAAGAAGGCTTAAAACCCTCGGCTCTCCGTTCTTCTCCGACCTCAAACAGGTATCGAGCTGTGGTATGCGAAACGTTCTGAACTTTGCGGCAGCAGCGAAATCCTTTGAGCTCAACAAGGAACTCGCAATACCAGCGATCCATTAGGTTCTCCCTATTGTCCGATGTGGTATCACTATGGATCCCAAAGGGTCTATGTGGGCTAAGGCCGCCACTCTAACCTAACCTAACCTAAGTACCTTGGAATACTTCTCCACCACAGATTTAAGTTCAACCCACACATCAGATTTGCTGTATACAAAGCTAAGCTAACGACGCTTTCTTTGAATTCTTTATTCAGTTCTAGGAGCTTACGAAAGGATACGAAAATACTGATGTAGAAAACATTAATACGACCAATTATTACCTATGGATTTCCTATTTGGATGCAAATTTCATCCACCCCTGCGGAGGAACTGCAGATATACGAAAGAAAAATTCTACGACGCTGCTTAATGAAATTTCGTAGGCCAAATCGAAAACACTATCAAATAGTGTTCTTTATGAAGAAGGCGATATCAATTCAATACTTCAATATATGGTCCAATTGGCCAAAATAAAAGTTGATCGCTACGCAGTGCATCCTAACAGTTTAGTAAGAGCCGTCCTAGCCTCCTCAGATCCTCAGCCGAACGAGTACTATTGGTCCCCATCGAAGCTTTTGAACGATGGAAGCTCGGAATGGCTACAGCCATCGTCCTCTGATCCCTCTCGCCCCAATCTATACTGCGGTGTAACTCCTGGATACCTCAGAGGATAAGATCATTTTTACATTTGAATTTGCTACGTTTGCGGTTAAGTCTCACGGGCCACTTCGGAATTCGTTACATGTACATGTACATGCTCGGGAATTTTTGGCAATATTCTTGCTCTTGAAAATTCTAAATAAGACATTTATACTATTTTACCATTATTATTGTTTTATTTCTTTTTTTATTCTTATTGTTTTGTTATTATTACCTTTTTATTTTATTTTTCATTATTATTATTATTTTTCATTACAATCATTTCTCCATTACTATTATTTTTCTTTTCTTTCACTCACTATTTTTATTTTTATACTCTAGATGAAATCTGAGAGTATTATAAGTTTGCTCTAAAGTTTGTAACGCCAAGAAATAAGGCTCGGAGAAAAAAATGATGAATACAGAAATTAATATTATCACTCAAAAATCTCAAAACCGGATGTCCGTCCGTCCGTCCGTCCGTCTGTGCGCGCTCTAGCTTGAGAACGCGTTGAGCTAGATAGTTCAAATTTTGTACACGTCGTTTGTGACAAAAAAGTAAGGTCAAGTTCGTGAACGGGCCAAATCGCTCCACCCCTTCTACCCCCTCCCATACAAAATGACACAATTGCGCAATTTGACAATAAACGGATTTGCACGAAAAGTATAAAAGCTATTGGCCTGAAATTTGGTATATGTTACTTTTATGATAATATCAATCTATCGTACGAAAATTATGCGTATCCTCCCCCTCCTTCTACCACCTCCCATACAAACTGTACTTGTCATGAATTACTCTAAGCCAATTTACTCATTACGTATACAATTTAGAGAGCTAAAATTGTGCACCAAATATTTATTTGAAATTGTTAGTAAGCCCAAAAAAATTTAGACTGTTAGCTTCACCCCTTCTACCCCCTCCCATACAAAATGACACAATTTCGTAATTTGACAATAAACGGATTTACTCAAAAAGTATAAAAGCTATTAGTCTGAATTTTCGGATATGTTATTTTCATAGTAATTTTAATCTACAGTAGAAAAATTATTTGCTTCCTCTCTCTCCTTCCACCCCCTCCCATACAAACTACACTTTTTCATGAAATGCTCTAAGACGATTTTCTCAGAACATATAACATTTATTGACCTCATATTTTGTAATAAATACTTAATTAGTATTAGCACTAAGATCAGAAAAAAATATTTGATTAGCTTCACTGCTTCTACCCCCTCTCATACAATATGACACAGTTTCACAACTTCACAAAAAATCGATTTTCTTGAAAAGTATAAATGGCACTAGTCTGAAATTTCAGGGATGTCAATTTTACAATATTCCTAGTTATTTCTAAAAAAAATCACTCTAATCGCCCCACTCTTTCTACCACCTCCCATACAAACTGCACATTTTCACTAAATCTAACTCACTAATTTTTTCAGTTCCCATTCAATTTTTGGAGTAAGCATTTTGTACAAAACATTTTTATAGCTACTTTAGCATGATGGGGAAAAATTAGTTCAATGCTGTGTTGTGTCCACACAGCATTTTCCCACCTTCATAGCAAGCACATTACATTTCGTTGCAATTGCGTGTCATTTTACCCACATGAAGACGATCATCCGTTTATCGTTCTTCATGTGTGTAACATGATACGCCTGCTCATGGTCAGCCGGCATGAACTCCCAGCCGGCATGAACTCGTATGTGCTTTGCTACTGTCGTGTGTATTGATAAGGCATTTTTCGCCTCTATCAATTTATTTTTCTTAACGCGTTTGTGCTAAGAATGCACTATTTTTGTTTTTTTTAAACGCGCTCGAATATTTCTCGCGCGACTCGCGTTTGTGCTGAAAATGCACTTTTCGTTTTTCTGATCGCGCTCGACTATTTTCTCGCGCGAATAATAGTCAGTTGGAACTGGACCTTCAGCGTAATCATTTCATTCATTTTTCTAATTAAATATATATATTTTGCATTTCACTTTTATATTTTTTTTCAACCCTCTCCTCCCCAACTCAACAAATGGTGGCAGCGGTGGGATTCGAAGGAATCCAGTTTTTTTTTTCTCTTTAAATGGTATCGTGTTTTAAATCAAAATCTCATCTTTTAAATTTTTTTTTGTGTGCGCGAAGGTCCAGGGGAGAGTTTCCAATTCAATTCTCGTTTTTGGTGTTAAAATTTGCTTTGTAAAATTTTATAAAATTCCGTCAACTGTGCAAGTGAATAAAATTAGTTGTGCAAAAAAAAAAAAGTTATAATAACTCAACAAATAAATAATAAATTAACAAATATTAAATAACTAAATAAATAATAATTTAACAACTAAATGGGAATTAATAAATACTAAATAAATAAACACCAAATATTAAATTAATAAACAAATAATAACTCAACAAATAAATAATAAATTAACAAATATTAAATAACTAAATAAATAATAATTTAACAACTAAATGGCAATTAATAAATACTAAATAAATAAACACCAAATATTAAATTAATAAACAAATAATAACTCAACAAATAAATAATAAATTAACAAATATTAAATAACTAAATAAATAATAATTTAACAACTAAATGGCAATTAATAAATACTAAATAAATAAACACCAAATATTAAATTAATAAACAAATAATAACTCAACAAATAAATAATAAATTAACAAATATTAAATAACTAAATAAATAATAATTTAACAACTAAATGGCGATTAATAAATACTAAATAAATAAACACCAAATATTAAATTAATAAAAAAGTAATAACTCGACAAATAAATAATAAATTAACAAATATTAAATAACTAAATAAATAATAATTTAACAACTAAATGGCAATTAATAAATATTAAATAAATAAACACCAAATATTAAATTAATAAACAAATAATAACTCAACAAATAAATAATAAATAAATAAATAAATTAATAAATATTAAATACCCAATTAATAAATATCAAAAAAAAAAAATCGTAAATGAAGTGAAACAACTACGTAAAAGATACAAGGATACACAAAGGAACGAGGACAGGTTCCCACCGATCAAGAATCGAAACGGAAATCATCAGAGACGAGGACAAGTCTCCAGCGAAGGAACGAGGACAGGTTCCCACCGATCAAGAATTGAAACAGAAATTATCAGAGACGAGGACAAGTCTCCAACGAAGGAACGAGGACAGGTTCCCACCATCAAGACTTGAAGCAGAATTACTCGAGAGATCCTAGATTCATCGGAGACGGGGACTGTTTTACACCGAATCACCAGCCCTGGAAATGATGCCTATGTAAGTCAGCGATTTTGTTCTGTTTTATTCTTTTTGTATTTTTCTTTTGTTGTTTTGTCATTTTTTTTTGTGTTCAACGACAATCCATTCTCGAGGTTTTTTTTTGTGTGGTCGGTAACCCTCGTTTTGCAATTTACATTTGTTTCATACGTGTCGTCTTGGTTTGTGCAAATGCGTTTTGGTACGGACAATCGTCATTCGCAACTTTTTTGAAATCTTGATTTCCCTTCGTTAATTTTTTTTTCATTTGGCATCTCGACCAAATATAAGTTTATGCCCAGGAAGAAGGAGGTAACTTTGAATGTTAGCCTAAGACCAGGCAAACTATTTAGTTCAAGGACCAGAAAAGTCTTGCCAAGGTCCAAGAAACTAACTGCTGAACCGAAGAGCAGCTACAATTTTCGTTTTAACCCACACCTTGGCAAACTCTTTGCAATGCCGAACACTGACTCCAAATTCGATTTGTCTCAGGCAATAAAATTAATACCTGAATACGATGGTAGTTCGAATGCATTGCATAGATTTCTACATAACGCTAATGTACAGTTCCTGCGTACAGGCGCCAACTCAGAACACAAGGCTGAATTTTTAGACCTGGTAAAATCGAAATTAACGGGAAGGGCATATAACCTGATACTCAGGTACAACGAGTATGAAACCTGGAGGTCGCTTAGGGAGGCTCTTGAGAAACAATTCTCAAAGGAGCGCCCATCACAAATAGTTCAGACGGAAATATTTAATGTTTCACAGAAGAAATCGGAAACAGTCCAAGAATACGCCGATAAACTGGAGAAACTTTTGGAGGAATTGAATATATCAACAACTAAAGGTCTGGATCCCACTAGTTCTAAAGCCGTCAGAGATTTGAACGAGCAAACAGTCTTGAACAACTTCAAACGAGGATTGAAATATCCGATCAAAATGGTGGTAAAATCCACTAAACATACCAATTTACACGACGCTGTAGACTATGCTCTAGAGGAAGAGAAGTTAGCCGAAAACGAAAAATTTCAAAAGTTCTCCGGGATTAATTCCCAGGCTAAAGTAAACCAGAGTCATTATCCTAATTCGGGCGGGCGACCCAATCGTCATTTCAATCATCCTAACTCTCGTCCCCCTGATTCTCCTAATACAGGAGGACAGTCAAATAATCGAATGTAAATTTAACAGCACCTTTTCATGCCGGTACTGCAAAAAGCCCGGACATGACATAAGAACTCAAGTTCTTTCTCTTTTAATTCTTTCCGAAGGACGTTCTGAACTCTTAAGATTTACATAATCAGAGACCCATACTTTACAATATTTTGATTGCGGACAGGATTTTACGTCACTAACGTAACCACCTACGAACTCATAGGCGAATATCAAAAAAAGTCTAGTTCTACTGGGACTAATCGAGAATTGAAAAAATGCCTTGAATGTCGTGTGGAAAATTACGCTTCTTCTTCCATATCTCAATATGGACGCGAATTTGCGTGGTGACGAATCATGGGCCTAAAAAAAAAAAAATAAATATTTGATCTGAAAAATCCTACTTTTCGCATTATGCGAATAAAACTGGGTGAGCACATTTTCAAAAGTTGAGTTTAAAGCAGGTCACTCACATATGGTTGACATACTGTCTCGTTTGAAATGTTTTCAAAAGTTGAGTTGAAAGCAGGTCACTCACATATGGTTGATATACTGTCTCGTTTGAAAAACATTTTCAAAAGTTGAGTTGAAAGCAGGTCACTTACATATGGTTGATACACTGTCTCGTTTGAAAAACATTTTCAAAAGTTGAGTTGAAAGCAGGTCATTTACATATGGTTGATACACTGTCTCGTTTGAAAAACTGTAAACGCTCTTACCAGGTCACAGAGAAACCAGAAACCAAAAATCTAATACCAAAATTCAGAACATCCTGAAATAAATACTTAACGTAACCTTCGAAAATTGATAATAAATTCGGAAACTCAAATAATAATTCATGAAACAGAATCCCGTATAAGAATTCGGAAACTCAAATAATTCATGAAACAGAATCCCGTATACAAATTCGGAAACTCAAATAATAATTCATGAACAGAATCCCGTATACAAATTCGGAAACTCAAACAGTCAATCACGAAACAGAATCCCGTATAAAAATTCGGAAAATCAAATAATTCATGAAACAGAATCCCGTATACAAATTCGGAAACTCAAATAATAATTCATGAAACAGAATCCCGTATAAAAATTCGGAAAATCAAACAATTCATGAACAGAATCCCGTATAAAAATTCGGAAACTCAAAGAGTCAATCACGAAACAGAATCCCGTATAAAAATTCGGAAAATCAAATAATTCATGAACAGAATCCCGTATAAAAATTCGGAAACTCAAAGAGTCAATCATAATACAGAATCCCGTATAAATTCGGAGAAACAAATAGTCGATTTTAATCAACAAATTTTAATTTCAAGAGTCAATTCAATTTCAAAATCTGTAGACCAATTAGCAGACAAACAGACTAACTCCCATCTCTTCAACGAAATGGCGAATATAGTCTTGTTCAATGCAAACCAAATTCGTACCAGACAGCGTCAAGTTATGGATATAATAGACAAAGCTGTCATCGGACGACTACACCATCTCATAATTAATTCAAACCTTTTCTTACAGACCGTTAAAGATATTAATATCGAACTACAAGGAAAATACAAATTGCCAATCAAGCCAACGTCTTTAAATTTACCAAAGCTAGTAGAGATATCACAAGTCACTTTAATACAAATAAAAGACGCAATAATGATTAAAATCGAATTACCTTTGGTCCGAGACCCCTTTAGACTGTACAAACTGACCAGCGTTCCTTTTCCATTAACCAATCGCACTTTTTACTATATAAAAACATCCTCGGAATATATAGCAATAAATGAACTGAGTTATACGTATATTTTGATGAATACCTTAGATTTCGCCTCTTGTAAGGAGATCGAAAATGGATTGTTCGTTTGTCTGAAAAATTTTATGGTCATACCACATGACACTGATAATTGTGAAATCAATGTATATTTGCACAAAGCAAACACTAAATATTGTAATTTAAAATTGTTCAATTTGAATCACGAAATCTGGTACCAAATGTATGAAAAAAATAAATGGCTGTACGTAGCACCCGAAAATACTTACTTAAGAATGATATGTAAACACGAAACCCATACCGTTAAATTAAACCAGAGTGGAATTATAGAAGTATCTCCAGGATGTATAGCTAGAACACACGAAATCATAATAGAGTCAAGCCCTGCGGGAAAACAATTCGTAAAATCCATAAGCATTGAATTTGAAACACTATTGCATCAAAACCTTTCTCTAATAAATGTCAATTATTCCAAACTTGAGCAGATTTCAACCAACAAGATTAAAATTAACGAAAACGATTTAGAATCCTTTAGTATGGACCTGGAGAGCTTAATAATTCCACCCGAAAATAACTATGGAAATACTTATGTAATCGTTATTGTTACCATAGTTATCATTATCTTGTTGACGGGTTCGTGTCTAATAATAAATAAAAAATTTAAATTCAAGATAAAATTCAATCAAAACAATGTACCAGATATCCCTCAAGAATAATTAATTTTTTTTGCCTGAAGTTTAGAAATTTTATCGCATCATTGTGGATATCCATGTTCGATATATATAAAACTTTCATTTTTATAACCAGACACATACCGCCCTGCAAATTTGCAATTTTGAATACTTTTTATATAATACACATTTTTCAATGTAAAGACTATTATAACTTTTAATATGGTATTTTCCTAAATTTTGGAATTTTTTTTTTTTCATAAAAACTTAACGATTTTCATCATTCTTGAATAATTTTTTTTCTATTATGTAAAGATCATTATAAATTAATATTGTAATTGAATTTTTTTTTTTCATAAAAACTTAACGATTTTCATCATTCTTGAATAATTTTTTTTCTATTATGTAAAGATCATTAAATTAATATTGTAATTTCCTAAATTTTGAAATTTTTTTTTATTACTGTAATATTTTTTCTGATCGCGCTCGACTATTTTCTCGCGCGAATAATAGTCAGTTGGAACTGGACCTTCAGCGTAATCATTTCATTCATTTTTCTAATTAAATATATATATTTTGCATTTCACTTTTATATTTTTTTTCAACCCTCTCCTCCCCAACTCAACAGCTGTCATCCCTTCTAATACTTCCCATGCGAAATTTCTTGGGATCACAAGAAATTCTATTTCATCTAGAGTATCGTAAGATTGCGCTTTACGCGCAATCGTAGCCCTGTTATGTTTATATATATCTCCCTTTTATATACTCTTATTATTACTATTATCAATTTATATTTAGTGTTATTTATTTTCCTGCGATGCTATAACGCTACATGAGTCAGTAGCAAACCAAAACTTTATTTTCTGCTAGATTCTTAAGAAAAACAAAAAAGTTTTAAACATTACATGTTCAGTAAGGATAGTCATTAATAAAATAGTCATTCTCTCTAATATAAGTCTACGATGTAAGATTAATGTAAACTCTCATAGAAAATCTCAATAAATGAAATCATCATCAATAGGAGCTGAAAAAATTAGTGTGTTAGATTTAGTGAAAATGTGCAGTTTGTATGGGAGGTGGTACAAAGAGTGGGGGGATTTTAGTGATTTTTTCAGAAATAACTAAGAATATCATAAAATTGACATCTCTTAAATTTTAGACTAGTAACATTCATACTTTTCAAGAAAATAGATTTTTTGTGAAGTTGTGAAACTGTGTCATATAGTATGGGTAGAAGCAGTAAAGCTAATCAAATATTTTTTTCTGATCTTAGTGATAATGCTAAATAAGTATTTATCACAAAATGTGAGTTCGATAAATGTTATATGTTCTGAGAAAATCGGCTTAGAGCATTTCATGAAAAAGTGTAGTTTGTATGGGAGGGGGCGGAAGGAGAGGGAGGACGCAAATAATTTTTATACTGTATATTGAAATCATTATGGAAGTAATATATCCCGAAATTCAGACTAATAGCTTTTATACTTTTCGAACAAATCCATTTATAGTCGAATTGCGAAATTGTGCCATTTTGTATGGGAGGGGGTAGAAGGGGTGAAGCTAATCGTCTAATTTTTTTAGCCTTACTAGCAATTTTAAATAAATATTTAATGCACAATTTCAGCTCAATAAATTATTTACGCACTGAGTAAATTGGCTTAGAGTAATTCATGACAAGTACAGTTTGTATGGGAGGTGGTAGAAGGAGGGGGACGACATGCATAATTTTTATACCGTAGATTGTAAAAGTAATATATTCAAAATTTCAGGCCAATAGATTTTATACTTTTCGAGCAAATCCGTTTATTGTCAAATTGCGTATTTGTGTCATTTTGTATGGGAGGGAGTAGAAGGTGTGGAGCGATTTGGCCCGTTCACGAACTTAAAGTTACTTTTTTGCTAAAAATGACACACACAAATTTTTAGCACTATAGCTCAAAGCTTTCGAGAGTTATGCTGTAGACAGACGCACAGACGAACAGACAGACAGACAGACGGACAGACGGTCACTCGGAATCGAGGTTTTTGAGGGACAACAAATATTTCTGTACCCTTGGCGGCTCTGTGCGAGCGTTATTTCTTAGCGTTACAAACGGTAAGGCAAACACAATATACTCTCAGATTTCATCTAGAGTATAATTACCCTGGGAAATAATATTAAAAAAAATGTTTTCTTGGCAAGCAGGTAGGACTGAAACTAACGCGATCTGTTTGTCAGTTTGTTTACAGCAGCGATTTTTAAAATGGATAAAATGTGGAACGAAGAGTTTTTCTCAAATTTTGTGTTTCCGATCAAATTTTGTGTGCGGAATCGTTGCGAATATTGTAAAAGGCTTACGGTGATTCAGTAATATATAATAGTAAAATACGAGCCTAAGATTGGTACAATGCCTTTGAGGACGGGAACGAGAAATCGTTGAAGACATTCTGGACGACCTCCAACCTCTTTAACTGACAAAAACATTCCGAAAAGTGCTTATGAATAGTGTTTCGTGGACTGCCAAAAGCGCTGACATGTGTGTTGCATCTAATGGGGATTACTTTGAAGGCAACAAAATAAATATTGACAATTAATTAAATATATTGTGTTTTATTTACAAATTATACAAATTAAATAAAATTCATCAGGAAAATTGCTACACATCCGTCCGTGTACAGACGACTGTGACAAGGACTCCACCATCCTTCCAACGAATAATCTCACCTGCTCTGGATTCCTTTCCTTTGATTTATACATTCTATAATGTATATTGATATATTAGTTCAAGCAATCAATCAAACAATTATTAACATTTACCCAAAATTTAAATCCCTCTCTACCTTTTCTTAAAACAACATGCGTGCGAACCACGATTGCATGCGCTAGCATTAAAATAATAATTAAGTAAAACGATTTCAAAAAATTAAGAAAAGAATTTAGAATTAGTTAAAACTTTTTTTACTGGTTCTTGACTTGAACTCGACTTCTTTTATGATTGTTTTGCAGAGCTCATTTTAACGATTTGTGGCAAGTGATGGTAGGGCAGTTTGATAATGGAAAAAATATAATTTACGATTTAATCGATCAATCAACTATTGCATATGATCAACGAGAAGAACTTTGCAATAAATTACAATCTCTTAAAGATAAAAATGAGTCCGATAAATTAGTTCATATTCAAGTAAGAAGAAAATATGAATAGGTAAATCAGAAATTAAAATATGTGTAATTTTTATTTGTTAATTATTCACCTTATTTTCGTAAATATAAATAATTGATGAATATTTGTATATGGCTTAGAAATTTTGAGATTTCTGGCAAGTAATTAATATCATTTTCGATCATCGAGCTTTAACCTATATATATGTATATTTCTGTTTTCATAAATCTTTTACAAATGATGTTCAAAATATTATATATTTTATTTATACACATATTCTGCATTCCTGATACTGAAAATTCTTACTTTTAATTTTTTTAGAAATTGTTTATTTAAGGAAATGAGAGAACTCCAAAGGAAACTAGAGCATGATGCAAAGCTACAACTTTTTTATAATGTTAAAGGCAAAAGACGCATTAATACAGAGCTGGAGGCAAGGGAAGCTAATAAAAAACTTCAACTAAGGGATGCATTAGAAAAACAACTTGCGGAGCATAACAAAATAATTTTCAAAATTAAGGTAAGTATAAATAAATATATCTGCCCGCTGTTATAAAAATTATTCGAATACGTGCATGCCAATTAACATCATAACCACTTGGTCTTACCAGAGTAAATAGAAGCAAAGTCTATCTATACATATAAATATAATTGTAGTGTCTGTATGTTATTTGTTTAGAAATCGCCATAAGATAGTTTTTTGCTTTATTTTAGCAATAACTAAGCAGAAACTCACGTTTTCAAAATTCCTCTCTGTCTGTCCGGCTTTCACGCAAAAACGGCTGAACGGATTGTAATGAAACTATCTTAGTTTATTAGGTATGCTCCGAGATGTAATCTGCTTTTGGTTTTATTTCACTCCCCTGACACCTTCTACCCCCTACCATACAAAGTGACTCATTTTCAAAAATATGTAATAATAAATAATAATAAAAATTAACGAGGATTGATTTCGCAAGCAGCAAAAATATCAAAGTAAGCTCTACGTGCTTCCCACATCGCGATATTCACAAACGAACGTGGTGGGCATCACCAGATGGTCACACCTTCAACCAAATAGACCACGTTCTAATTGAGAAAAGGGCTGCCTCCAGTATACTTGATGTACGAACTCTCCGCGGCGCGAATTGTGACTCTGATCACTATCTAGTCAGAGCTAAGTATCGATGCAGAATAGCTTGTCGTGGATATTCGAAAACGAGTAGAGCTAGTTATGGCAACACCATAATACCTACCTCTAATCATATCTAAGAATCATTGTAATTCATAATACTTACCTCTAATCATATCTAAGAATCATTGTAATTCATAATACTTACCTCTAATAATATCTAAGAATCATTATACACCATAATAAATGTAATAATTTCTAAGAATCATTATAACATGAAAATCAACTCTCATATAACGTAATTAATGCAAATCTTTCAACAAGAGATTTTAAAGCTCATGTCCACTTAATGAATTGCATATACAATTTTGTCAGATCAAATCTGTCACCAAGAACTTTTAAAGGTACTTAAGTGCACGGAAAAAGAACGCGAAATATCCATTTGTCATATCCATTACGATTTTGTATAAACAAAATCTAATCTGTATTTTAAAAGGTTAAAATTGATTTTCATCTTTATGATAGTTGAGTCTGAATTTACCATCTGAACTAAAAGGTCTTAATTAAAAAGTAATATATAAAATTGTAAAATTAGTATTTCTTTTCGTCGTCCCCATAACTGGCGCAGTCGGCAACTCGAACCAAGTGTTTTCAAAATAAATTTTGTGCAAAATTTCTAAATATCGTTGTATGTTACACGAAAAAGAAAGTTTTTTTTTTAACGTACAGTGATGTGCATCAGGAGAGTAACATTGTTCTAACACGAAAAGTTGCATCAACATCAACAATTCCAACAATTGCAACAACAAACGCTACAACAGCAGCAAACTCTACAACAACAAACTCTACAACAACAAACGCTGCAACAGCAACAGCAAAATCTCCAACGATTGAGTATTCAAACAAATCAGCAGCTAATAAAAGCATCAAAGTGAAGCAGCAAAATATATCCTGCAAACAGCGAAGAATACATTACACCAGCACATCCAGCGATTGCATATTCAAACGTGAGTTCTGAGGTTAGATTAATTTCTGTAATAGTTAAGTGATTTCTGTAAAATTGTAAAATTTGATACTTGTTGAAAAAATGTCGACTCCTGGTGAAATTGCGGCGCAAATTCGGAACCAAGAAAAAGAAAAGGTTCAAAATATTGTGCCTGAAGTCGCAATGGTGTTGGGATTCGAGGAAGTGTTACGCGAAATTGATCGATTGGATCAGTTTTCAAACTCAAATCGCGGTATTTCTCTGCAGTCCTTTTGTAATCGTGTGGATCAAATATTGGAATATTGCGGAACGGATTCGCAAAAACAATATATAGAACAAATAGTGCAAACGAAAATTCGTGGTGAACCCCAAAGTGTAATCGATAGGTTTCCTTTCGCCAGATGGCCACAATTGAAGCAAGTATTGTATCAGTACTTCGGAATTACACAACCCTATCATGCACTTATAAATGCAATGAATCATGTACAATACAGTACAGATATTGAAAAGGTTTATCTTGAAATAAGTAGTATTCTTAATAAATTGAATACAAAATACTTACAAGACCCTCAAAAAGATTCATTTCCACAATTCCATCCTTCGTATAACGAAAACTTTGCGTTATCTCGTTTTAAATCATGTATTCCTGAATATAAGGCAATCCTTGTTGAAATGCGTCTAAGCGAAACATTATTTGATGCATATTCTGTTCTGAACCAAGTGCAACAACTTCGTGACAGTAACAGGTCTAATGACCATAATTCGAAAAAAATTTATAATAATCAAAAAATATTTTCAAATCCACGTAATCAAAATTATTACAATAATGAAAATTATAACCGCAATTTAAATACTCAGTTTCTAGCAAACCAAAATTATAATTATAATCGCAATCCCAATAATGTAAACCCCGGAAATCAAAACTATGAACATACGAGTAATAGAAACTATAATCGAAACCAAAATAATGTTAATCAAAGAACATGTAATCAAGGATACAATAATCAACCTAGAGGACAGCAGTTTCATCGTAATTATCAGGGAAATCAAAGGAATCCTACTATTGATCAAAGTATGCGGACCGCAAGACCTTCTCCAATCATCGATGCAAGTATGCACACAACTCATAACAACCAGGCTGAAAATTTTCCAGTATTAGCCTCGGAACAAATTCAAGTGAAGCGCGAGAAAAGGAACTTCCAATAATTCCCATTACTATTAAAAATAAAACCATTCGTTGTCTTATAGACACAGGATGTAATACATCCTTACTTAGTTGTAACATATTTCCAGAATCTAGTTACCATACCCTAGAGAATCCTATTAAACTAACCAGTCTTCATTCTAACGAAATAATACAAAAAGGAATTTGGACTAATTTTCCCACAGAATTTAATCTTTCCGAAAGTAATATTGAATGGAAAGTCACATCGCTGTCAAGTTCAAAATTTGAAGCAATACTTGGACAAAATGTCTTAGTACCTATGGGATCCATAATCAATAATTTTGACGGTTCTATTATAATGAACGACATAAAAATCCCCTATATAACAGCTGATCAAAACCCCGAATTAATATCTAAAAGCCTTCATCTTGATTTAGATCAATTATCCCCAATAGAAAGTAAAAGTATTCAAAGTATTAAAATTAATCATTTAAACCCAGAGGAAAAGAAAGAACTCTTGAAAATTTTAAATGAATACAGTGATTTGTTTTACAAAGAAGGAGACGTACTCACGTCCACCAATGTTGTGACACATCAAATTAAGCTAAGTTCAGAAAAACCAATATTTACTAAAATATACAGGTTCCCTCAAGTCCACCAAAAAGAAGTGGAAAAGCAAATTGCAGAAATGTTGCAAAATGGAATAATTAAGCAGTCGGATTCTCCCTATAATGCACCAAATATAGAGGATTTATTTGATAAATTAGGTAAAGCAAACTACTTTACAACTATTGATTTAGCAAAGGGTTTTCATCAAGTTCTAGTGAAACCAAGTGATCGAGCAAAAACTGCGTTTTGGACACATAATGGACACTGTGAGTACTTACGAATGCCTTTTGGACTCAAAAATGCCCCAGCGACTTTCCAACGGATGATTAATACCGTTTTGAAAGAATATATAAATAAGATTTGTGTGGTCTATTTGGATGATGTGTTAATATTTAGTACTTCACTTGAAGAACATATTGACTCTTTACATAAAATATTTGCTCGATTACAACAGTTTAATTTAAAGGTGCAGTCTGATAAATGTAATTTCTTCACACATCAAACTGAATTTTTGGGTCATATTCTGACAAGAGATGGAATAAAACCAAACCCAGAGAAATTGAAAAAAATCCAAAATTTACTAATACCCAAAACCGTTAAACAACTTAGATCATTCTTAGGTTTAACGGGATATTATAGAAAGTTTATTCGAGATTATTCTGCATTAACAGTCCCTATGACGAAATTCCTGAAAAAAGACGCTAAAATAGATGTTAATGATTTTTCATATTTAGAGTGTTTTTCAAAATTAAAACTAGTTCTTACGAATCCACCAGTATTAAAATACCCAGATTTCACAAAGAATTTTACTTTGACAACCGATGCATCTCAATATGCATTAGGTGCAGTTTTGTCCCAGGATGGTCATCCAATAGCGTATGCTTCCCGTACATTGAATTCACATGAGATTAATTATTCGACAATTGAGAAAGAATTGCTCGCAATAGTTTGGGCAACAAAAAGTTTTAGACCTTATTTATTTGGCCGACGTTTCGAACTTGAAACAGATCATCGTCCTTTAGTTTGGCTAAACTCATTGAAAGAACCAAATAACAAATTAATACGTTGGAAACTTCGACTTAATGAGTATGATTTTGGTATAAGCTATGTAAAAGGTAAGAATAACCAGGTTGCAGATTTTTTGTCACGTTTGAGAGACGATAACATTGGAAATAAAGAAGTCCATTTGGGTAATGTTCTTCCACTAAACGATACAACACTAGAAGAAATAAAAGATATTTGTAGAGAGGAAAATATTGACTTTCCAGATGAAATAAATATTCCCGAGTCATTACAAGTTCATAATGAATCAGTATTTGATCCAGATGAACCGAGTGATAATATTACCATTCATTCAGAACCAGAAAATCTAAATCTTCTAATTCCAATAAAGGAAGACTACATAAATAAGTACAACTATCAATTATTATTATCAAATAAAACTTACCCGAAACCAGTAAATAAAGTTCGTATTCAAATAAAAGAACAAGATTTATGCCTTCACGAATACATATCTGAATTGTCTACTAAATTACCCCCAAATAAAAATATAGCTATTTATTCAGATCTTAGTGACCACCTTTATAATAAACTTCAATTAAAGCTAAAAGAGGTGTTCAATGATAATTATAAATTTATTAAGGTATCCCGAATGCTTAGAGATCTTCAAACAGAAGATGAAACCATTTATCAGATACATATGTATCATACTAAAGAGATAGGACATGGTGGAATTGAAAAAACTTTTAAAGGAATTCTAAAATTCTTTTACTATCCTGATTTGAAAAATTTGGTAACAAGATATATTAATAATTGTGACATTTGCAATAAAGCAAAACATTCCACTAATCCCATAAAACCTAAATTTAAAATAACGGAAACACCTGAAGATATTAATCAAATTTTCCATATTGATATATTTTTTATAAATCGTATCAAAGTTGCCACTTGTATAGATAAGTTCTCAAAATACGCAATTGCTATTATTATAGCCGATCAATCCAAACCAACGCTAAAAGAGGCAATAATATTTTTTTTGTCAAGCTTAGGCAAACCTACTAAAATCGTTGCCGATAATGAGTTCAACAATTTTTTCATAAATGAACTCTGCAATGATCATAATATTCAAATACATTTTACAAAACCACATTCCCATACAGGAAATAGTGATGTTGAGAGGTTACATCAAACAATCACTACAAAATATAGAGCAACTTCTCCTAATGAATCCCCTAAATCTAGATTATACACCTCTGTATATTTCTATAATCGTCAAATTCATTCATCAATTGATGAAGAACCCTTCAAGGCCCATCATGGTCTAATAAATAAAACGAAAATTCTACATTTAATGAAACAAAACAAAGAAAGGTCTATCAATAACCAAAATAAATCTCGTGAGGAATACGAAGAAATTCGAACGATGGGTTATGTAAAAGTACCCAATCGAACTCCCAAACATTTACCTAAAAATAAAAAACAAAATCTACAAAATGTAGCCCTAATTAATATAAAACGTCCCAAACGTTTTGTCATTTCAGATGACACCAATTATGAAAATTCTAGAGGTAATCCCCTTGTTCCTGATATTACAGTTGGCTTCGACCGACATTCAAATTGAAAAAGTGGAAACCGATAATGGTATAGTATTAATAAGTAAACAACAGATACATTTGATTGCAGACCAATACAGAATTTTCCATAAAATAAATTTAACGGACTATAGTAATGTAATCATAAATTTAAAAGAAATGCAAATAAGAGTAGCTGAAGATATGTACAAACCCGTAATTAGATTTCATCCCGACTTACAACAAGAACTAGAAGACCTTGAAACAAAAATAAATTTACTTAAAGGAATTGATAATGCGAAACCGATAAGCACACTTCAATTACACAATTTGGATCTTGCAAAACCCAATCGTTTTAAACGCGGTTTGGTGAATCCTATTGGTGGATTATATAGATGGTTATTTGGTATAATGGATAGTGATGATAGAGAAGAAATACTAGAACATCTTGAATATATTGATAAAAATATTAAAGAAATAATTACAAAATTTAATAAACAAATTAAAAATAATGAAGTCTTCGCACGAAATTTAGAACGTATAAAAAACCGTACTGAAGTAATACAAAATCAGTTTATGCAATTTCTTGCATGGACTTCTAATTATTCATCTAATATTAACCTTCAAATATATTACCTAAAATTTAAAAATACTTTAAAAGATTTAACATATGAAGTAGATAAAATACTGGATAACATAAATGCAGCACGTTTCGGATTAATGTCCCGATCGATTCTTGATCGAGCAGAAATAGAGCAAAATTTAATAGGTTTTCATGAATTGCAAGAACTATTCATCTCCGTATTTGCAAGAAAGGATAATGATATTGTTTATATTGTTCTAAATATTCCCATATTCTATGATAACTCTGTTCCAACATATTATTTGCGTACTGTACCTACAAGTAATTTTACGAAAGTCGATATACCAGACCAAGTCGTAGTTAAGTTTAACAATCACTATTATAATGAAAATAAATATATAAAAAATTTAAAAAACCCAATTAATTGTGAACATACATGTAAACTTATTAGAGTTAATAATCATACATATATTGAAGAAATAGAAAATGGAATTTTGTTAGTACAAAACTTTTATGATAAAATAATACACAATTGTAATGAAAAACAATTTCAAATATTTGGTACCTTTGTAATAAACTTTAATAAATGTTCAGTACAATTAAACGAAAAATTATATACAAATAAAATTGTAAACTTTAATCATAAATTAGTAATATCACCACCACTACTTTTAAACTATACGAAATATGAAGTACTTTGACGATATAAAACTAGAAAAGGCTGAAAACATAAAAAGGATTGAATTAATTGAATTTAGACATAAACGTAATACAGTGATTTCTACAGTAACAATTTTACTTTTTATTGTCATAATAATAACATGTATTTTCTTATATTTTAAATTTAAAAATGGAAATATTAAAGTAAATATAAACTCACCTGCAGAAAAACTTGCACAAAAATTTGATAGATTAGAAAAGAAACGTGTCAAATACGAAAAAGAAAGAGATAAAATTACCTTTTCACCTGAATCAGGAGCTTCAGTCTAAGTGGGGGGGAATTATGGCAACACCATAATACCTACCTCTAATCATATCTAAGAATCATTGTAATTCATAATACTTACCTCTAATCATATCTAAGAATCATTGTAATTCATAATACTTACCTCTAATAATATCTAAGAATCATTATACACCATAATAAATGTAATAATTTCTAAGAATCATTATAACATGAAAATCAACTCTCATATAACGTAATTAATGCAAATCTTTCAACAAGAGATTTTAAAGCTCATGTCCACTTAATGAATTGCATATACAATTTTGTCAGATCAAATCTGTCACCAAGAACTTTTAAAGGTACTTAAGTGCACGGAAAAAGAACGCGAAATATCCATTTGTCATATCCATTACGATTTTGTATAAACAAAATCTAATCTGTATTTTAAAAGGTTAAAATTGATTTTCATCTTTATGATAGTTGAGTCTGAATTTACCATCTGAACTAAAAGGTCTTAATTAAAAAGTAATATATAAAATTGTAAAATTAGTATTTCTTTTCGTCGTCCCCATAACTAGCTCGCAAATTCAATGTCGACAAACTTAACGACAAAACGGTGGCGCAGGCTTACATTTTAGCATGTAATAAACACCTGAAACCAATATATGAAAATATCCAAAATATGCCGGTGGAGAATGCATGGATGAAAAAACGAGACGGCATCAAATCCTCCGCAGAAGAGGTATTAGGATATCAAGCACGGCGAAAAAATAATAATTGGTTCGACCAAGAATGTCGCGATGCAATAGATAGAAAATTACAAAATTTTTATTGAACGACCAACACGAGTCAAAAAAGAAAGATATGACGAGCTTAGGCGATATGCGAAAAAGACCTGCAGGCGAAAACAAAGGAAGTACCATAATGACAAGATACAAAAAATGGACGACGATATGAGACAAAATAAAACGCGGGATGCATATGTAATAGTAAAAAAATTAAAAAAAGGATATAAACCAAAAACCAGTCTCTGCAATGACGCAGAGAGCAACATTATCAGCGACGCACAAGAAATCAAAAGGAGATGGGCTTCCTACTTTGAACATCTTCTCAATCCCACCCCATTACACGGAGAGAAATGTTCCCATAAATTATTCCTTATACGCTTGAATTCATCAAAAATTATGCATGATTTATATAATCATATTTTATTCTTAAAAGTTCATAGGATATGTTTATTTAAAATCGCACTTATTATGATTATGTACGAATAAATTCATAAATTTAAGAAGAATGTTATTCATATTACGAATAAAATGTACAACTTTTATTCACGATATTTGTGACTAAAAATCATGATATATCACTTATTATGATTATGTGTGAATAGATTAATAAATTTAGGATGAATGCGTAATCATAATTTATTCATATTACGAATAAAACGTACAACTTTTATTCACGATATTTGTGATTAAAAATCATGACATATGATTTTAAAGTAGTAGTTATGCACGATTCATGATTATTTCGGGAACAGATTTATGCAACATGTACTTGCAACATGTATTCATAACTTATGCTTCTTTTTGGGACTGAATTTTTCAATAAAACTATGCATTTTATTTAATATTTTATTTTTATTTGTTTTTAATTATATACATAACATAAATGGCAGATTTTGTTTTTTATTATACTATACTACAAGAAAAACAATCAGTTTCTTAAAAAAGTTTTGGCATATAACATTGTTGGCTATTTCTATATAAATAAGTCTGAAATGGCTTTGTGTTAAAGTCATGAAAATCAATTATAATAATTTTGTCTTTTTTTTTACCAACTACAAATACGCAATAATGTTTGTCATAGTCTTGTGTTTCGTAAAACTGAAGAACCAAATAATGATTGGCTTCTTTTTTAATGAAACTTATAATTTTATGTAAATCATTTTCTATAATTACAAAAAAATCTCTTTTGAAAACTGTTCCGTTATAATTTACATGTTCAGCAATACTAACTTTTTCCGCAGTGTCAAAAGGAAAATATATATTTTTTGAGAAATAATTCAAATTTGTAACATAATCAAGCTTCATTTTTTTAAATTCAATATTTTCATTAAGATTTGTTTTATTCAAAAGGAAATGGGAAAATTTCAAACAAAATTTTTTCGTAAGTGAAAATTCTAAGTTAATTCTGGAAAAGGTTACTTTGGAATATTCTTTTAAGGCTTTGTCCTTACTTTCATGCCTTAGGCACCATAAATATTTCAATGGACCCACATTTTCTACTATTGTAGGATAGTGAGTAAGAAAATGATGCTTTGGTTTCACTACCTTTAAAGCATTTTAAATACATAGAATGATGTGTTTCTATCATATATCTTAAACAGTTGATTTCAATATTGCTAAAGTTATCTTTAAGTAAAAATTCAATTAATTCTCTTAAGTTCAACACGTACTTCCAAACCAGATCGTTATTTGGAATGAATTCTCCTATTAACAAGGGCAGTAATTTCAAAAATATATAGGTTTCTATAGAAGAAAAATTTAATTTATTATTCTTTAAGTGTTCTGCTTTAATGTTAGCTGGAGGTCTGCTATTAGAATATATTTCGCCGTAATTAAAGGTTTGAATCCTCTTATTTAAAGCTTCAATTGAAAATATTCTTTTTGTAAAAATAAAATAATTCAGTGATTTTAATAACCCGAATTTGATGATACCTTCGAAACAATCATGCATGAAATCCGCATACAAATTTTGTGTAACATGGAAAGTAAGTAAGGAGTTCAAAACGGAATATTCCCTTACACCTGTACTTCTATAATCATTTTTAAGTACATCCTCATCGTAGTTTTCAATATTTCTATACAAAATATCTTTTTCTTTTTTACTAGTTCTCATTTCATCTTTGGACATTTTACATAATCTGCAATAAAAGTTATGAGAAAAGGATCCAGAAAAACCAAGTAATTTGTTCAAGGCTAAATTATCGCCTATGAAAAGGCCAACTACAAAATGAACCTTAAAGATGCCATCTGATGTGTCTATTTGAATCCCTTTTTCCAGTTTTTGCAATATTTCTACAAATTTAATCAGAGTTTTAGAAGTAGGAAGCTCTTTAAAATAGCTACTCTTCATTAACATTGCAACGAATATATTTTCCAAAGAATTGAAATTAATTGAGAGAGTTGGAAAATGATAATAAAATGCAGCTATCGCTTGTCCTCCAGCATGGCTACCTAGGGAGTTTCCCGTTTCAATATCATCGTAGTAGAATATTACAGGTAATACAATTTCCTCATCTGAGAAATGCTTCAATTTATTTTTCCAAATTTCACCATGCACAAAATTACTAATAACGCCATTGCAATTCATGATATTTTTTGTGTGATTAATTGTATCTCTAAGAATATTTGATTGCGAGAAAAATTTCTTAATTTGAAATTCAATAGGCATTATAATGCACTGAATTTTTTTTTCGGCTAATACACACTTTCCCTTTTGATATAATTCTTTAACATTTGTATTAATTATAAACTTTTCGGGATTCATATAAGCACAATTTTTTTTCAATGATTTAAGCAACAAATGTTCTGTATTACACTCGCTAAAAGGGTGTGCCAACTTATCCATTACTTCTTTTAAAGCACAAAAAACATTTTTATCTACAACAGGTTCTAAAATCTCACGAAGAGATGTAAAAATTGGATTAGTTATTTCATTTGTAAAGAGATTTATAATTTTTTCAATTATTTTTACTGTCAAATGACTTTCTTTAAATAAGGCGGTTACAAAAATTAAAGCTGATTCATGTAAATTATCAATTAATTTGCTTGTTTTGTTTAAATTGATTTCTATACTTAGCTGAGAATCAACTTTCACGTGAACATTATTTTCAGATAATTTGGAAATATTTTCTAATATGGAAGTAGTTGTGTCATCGTTTGTGAGCATTGCATTATTACTGCATTGATTGTTATCACAACTTGAATACACATCATATTTATGTGTATTTGTAATGTGTTTTTTAAAGGCAGAAAAATTATAAAAACAGGAAAAACATTCATTTCCTTGGTTACATACTAGTTTCTCATTTTTTTTTATTGAATGAATATATTTCAAATGAAATATTAATTTTTCAGGAGATTCAAATGAATCAGAGCAAACGAAACAATTATACATTGTTGACTTTTTTTTCTAGATTTGTAATAAAATCTTGTATGTCACTCTGAGTAGGTGAATTAGATTTAACTTTGTAAAAATAATTTTCGGCAAAAGACCAGAACTTAGAATTCTCGAAAGGATATTCTAAATTTAAAACAAAAAAAAGTTTGAAGTACGTGTCAAATGCGTGTAAAAAATCTTTGAAAATTAAAAGTATTTTTTCGTACATTACGGCGAATTGTGGTAAGTCATCCTTTGCTCCAACAATTGCAACTATGGGCTGAAAGCTGATCCTTTTGTCTACACAAAACTGCTTTCTCTTATTGATTTCCGTGGTTATGTCAGCCACAGTGTCCACTTCGAAGGCAAAAGCGTTCCAGGCGTCACAATGCTCACTTTCCAGAATGAATTGTTATGCCTTTTTCTAGCTGTTGGCTTTAAAGTGGCCAAGATAATTTTCATAAGCTGATAACGCTTTAGTTCTGCAATAAGAAAAACAATTAGCTTTCCAAATTGAAATTATCAATAGTGTTAGAACTCACCTAAATTGTTTGATAAATTTTTTGCTATTTGCAACGCTGGTAGAAATTTAACTTCTTTCATCAAGATGTTTGGCAAATGCGGTTCAAGTAAACGCCAACTATCAAACAAATTACTTGATTTGTTTGGATGTAAATGGTCAAAGTCAATTTCTATCTGAAAATAGATCAAAAAAATATGAACACATAAATATATTTGTAAAAAGATACTCACTAGTCTTCCACAATTCGATGATTTAAATAAAGGCCACTCTTCAAAAATTCTTTCGAGGCTAATTTCTTTTATCTCCTTGGCTCGCAACGCAAACGATTCACCCCATTTTGACTCGACTATTTCCCATGGAGTACTGTGGCTTCGTAACCACTCCTTCGAATCGGTATGAACATCATCAATTGTTGACACTTCAGCTTAAAAAGTTAAATTTTTTTTAGTTTATGAGCTATACGCATAATAGCATTGAGAATACGTACTCGATTGACAGGAAGATACTCCTGATGTGAACTTAGAGTTTCGTCTTGTCCGTAATCCAGCCGTAAAAAAACCTATTTTTTTATAAGCAGCTGAAGTGCTTCTGTATTTATTATAGAGCCTGCCTCCTACTTTTGGAACACGATGAAAGTAATAATCCTAAACGTATAATATAAGAAATTCAAATTTACTAACACTTTTCTAACTAGTGCTGAAGAATCTGTGGGATATGTGCAAAGCGGTGAGAAACCCTGGATGTCGCAAGACACATGGGACAAGGTTGACAATCGGAAAAAAGCCAAATTGGCAATCATCTCTCAACCCGATGTCAACCAACGAACGCCCGACTTGAGGCAGAACTACCGCGATGCTCATATACAGCTTAAAAAGGCTGTTAGACGCGACAAGAGAAAGGCCATTGAAGATCTGGCAAACAAGGCAGAATCTGCGGCTTACCTTGGGGATATGGGTTCAATTTTCAAAATCATGAAACAGTTCACGAACAGGAATTTCACCGCCAACCACCTGGTGAGAGATGTCAACGGAACTCTCCTTAATATGAGTGAACACCAGTTGCGACGATGGAAGGAATACTTCTCTGATATTTTAAACATCTTGTCAGATGAAGATATTCCGGAAACAGAACAACTTTCAAACATCCAACCGCAACAATCCTCTATTATGGACGATCCCCCAGATAAGGAAGAGATAGTTTCCGCCATTCGGTCAATGGCGGGAAGGAAAGCTCCAGGTATAGACGGACTACCAACCGAACTCCTCAAAGCGGACCCGGAAATAACAGCCGATATACTCCTCCCACTCTTCACTAAGGTGTGGAATGATGGAAGATATCCGACTGAATGGAAGGAGGGCGTCATTGTGAAAATTCCGAAGAAGGGCGACCTTCGGGATTGTGGCAATTGGCGTGGTGTATGTCTACTTACTGCCGTATCAAAAATTATGGCTAAGGTAATTCTCAATAGGATTAGTGATGTCGTCGAGAGCACTCTCGAAGTTTATCAGGCTGGATTCCGTAAAGGGTCGTCTTGTACCGACCACACAAATACCCTACGGATAATATTAGAGCAGTCAGCCGAAATGGGTTCGCCACTACATCTCATGTTTGTGGACTTCGAGAAGGCTTTCGACAGCGTTAAGCGAGATTACATATGGAATGCTTTGCGTAGGAGAGGTATTCCAAATAAGGTCATAGCTATGATTAAAGAATCCTACGAAGATGCAAGGTGTCGCGTCTTGCATAGAGGAGAGCTGTCCGAGAGCTTTCCTGTGCGAACGGGTGTCAGACAAGGCTGCATATTATCACCAGCCCTGTTTCTGGTGGTAATAAATGACATCTTGAAAGCTGCACTGGAAGGTGGGGAAGGTAAAGGTCTTCAATGGAGACTATTTAACATCTTAAGTCACCTTGATTATGCTGATGACGTGTGTTTGCTTGCACATACCCATTCGGACTTAGAGTCAAATGTTCGCTCGTTGCATTCTAAATGCAAAGAGGCGGGACTGAAAATAAATGTGCGTAAAACCAAGTACATGCACATGGGTTCGAACGCAAGCACACCGATTGTTCTTAATGGACAGGATGTGGAAGAGGTGCAAGATTTTTGCTATCTCGGAAGCATTGTCAGCATGGACGGCGGAGCCGAAAAGGATGTTGAGGCTCGGCTAAATAAAGCTCGTCAGGCCTTTGGTATCCTTTCCCCTTTCTGGAGGTTAAGAGAGATCTCCCTTCGCACAAAGCTGCGAGTTTTTGACGCATGCGTCAAATCCGTGTTGTTATATGGTTGTACTACGTGGAAAGTGACCGTTCGACTTACCAAGAAACTACAGACTTTCGTAAACCAATGCCTCCGACGCATTTTAGGAATATTCTGGCCAGAAGTGATCTCCAACGACGAACTTTGGAGTACAACTCGCCAGACTAAAATAGGTATTGAGATTCAACGGCGAAAGTGGCAGTGGATCGGTCATACTTTGAGGAAACCAGAGCAAAACATTGCAAAACAGGCTCTGGATTATAACCCTCAAGGAAGACGTCGGGTTGGTCGACCATGTAACACATGGAAGCGAGCAGTTGAGCAGGAGGCCAGAGGAATAAACAAGTCCTGGCAACAGCTTAAAGCCGATGCGCAGGATCGCGCCTTGTGGAAGAGAGTTGTTTCTGTCCTATGCCCCTATAGGGGGTCTTAACAGGAATTTGATTGATTGATTTGAAATTTACTAAAAAAGAAATTCTTGTGATTACTTGCCTTGGGTTCAGTTTGAAAATTATTTGTAATCTCTTCAGAAATCCTTTCGAACAGACTGAGAGTCATAGGTACATTTTTGTCAATGTGTTCTTTAACGATTCCCTGCACTAAAATCTTTCTTTCATTACTTGTAAGATATGACTTCGCATTGTACCGTTTCTGTAAATCGAACCCGATTCCAGAGGAAAGGAATTCTTCAAAGCTCTAATAATATAAAAAGAATCAAATATTGCATTAAATTATTTTAAAATCACGCGATGTAATGATCTTACAAATTTATAACCACGTATTTCGGAATCAACCGTACTATTCGACGTCGATGCAGCTTTCTCAATACTTTTCGCAACTGATATATGTGAGCAACATGAAATTGGAGGAATATTCTATAATACAATGGAAACAAAACAATAATAGTTAAAAATACGAATACAAGCTATTTACGAGTTACCTTTTGAGATCTCCATTCGTTGACAAGAGAACGGAAAGAAGCGCGAGCTCCGATATCTGTTCCGAAGGTTTCGCGTAAACCTGCTTCGTTCAGGAATTCCAAAGAGAATAATGTGATTTTCTTTTCTGCAAGGGTTTGGGAGTAGATATAAATATAGATTTTTTATTCATATAATTTTAAACGTATTGGTAAAAACTATAATAACATATTGTTTTTTTTTTTTTCCTTGGCAATATTCAGTTAAAGTGTTTTACTCGCGTAATTATCTTTTTAGTTAAATAAGTAATAAAATGAAATACCCTTTAATAAGTGGAAGTAACTCTCCATTCTATATTTTGCCAGCAGGTTACGAAGCAATTCGTCTTCATTCATTTGAATATCACTGACAGTTTCTTGAAATAATATTGATTTTAATTCTGTTAAAAGTGTGTTGGTAGAATTTTTTTAAGTAGAATTAACATTAACGCAATAAATTTACCATCGTTAGTAAAAATGAGTTCAGAACTACTTAGTGCTGCTTCTATAAAATTGAAAGTTTCTTCATCCATAGTGTTTCCAGACCCCTTAGAAATGCTTGGGGCCTCCGCGGGATTGTCATTAACTTTTTCTTTGGGGTGGCTTAGCGGCGGTATCGTCTAGCGGATGACCAGAGAAAAAAAAGTTACGACCCGCTTGAAACAGAACTCGAATCCCGTAAACTTTTCCACTCAACACTCCAAGTTAAACAAATTTTGCCAGCATCTAATTTTGTTGTCACGACAAAAATAAAATAAAATTAAAATTCTCAGAAATTTTTGTTTTTCACTGCGACGATATAAATTTGTTTAAGTTCGAACAGGACTGTGCGAGCAACTCACTTCCTCTACAACACGATGCGAAATTTCTTGATAGCACTACCTTGGCATCATTTCCAGATCCAAATTTTAAATAATTTCAACAAGAAAGCGATAAAATATGAATTCCAATTGAGATTACTTACGCGTAGGTTATTCCAGACCCGTTAGAAATGGTTGGGGCCTCCGTGCGGTTGTCATTCACTTATTCATTTGGGTGTTTTAGCGGCGGTATCGTCTAGCGGAGGACCAGCGAAAAAAAAGTTACAACCCGCTTGAAACAGAACTCGAATCGCGTAAACTTTTCCACTCAACACTCCAAGTTAAACAAATTTTGCCAAAATAAAATTAAAATTCTCAGAAATTTTTGTTTTTCACTGCGACGATATAAATTGGCTTAAGTTCGAACAGGACTGTGCGAGCAACTCACTTCCTCCACAACACGATGCGAAATTTCTTGACAGCACTACCTTGGCATCATTGCCAGATCCAAATTTTAAATAATTTCAACAAGAAAGCGATAAAATATAAATTCAGAACTGAAAAGCAAATAGCAACTTGGAAAATCTTATTTCAATCTTTCTGTTTATACTCTAGATGAAATCTTAGAGTATTATAAGTTTGCCACAAAGTAAAATTACTACCTCCCATACAAATTGCACTTTTTCATGAAACACTCTAAACCGATTTTCTCAGAACATATAACATTTATTAGCTACATACTTACACGACATTTCATTGAAAATATCATGGGTATCATAGGTAATTATGTGAATGCAGCGTTGCGCTAGCCGGTACGCCCGCGTAACCCGCTTATAGGAGGTCGCTTTAACACTAGTCAAATTATAACTGACGCCTGTTTTTTGTTTTTTTTTTTTTGTTATTTTTTGTTTTTTTTTTGTTTTTTTTTGTTTTGCTTTTTTTTTTGTTTTTTTTGTTTTTTTTTTTTTTTTTATGTTTTTTTTTTTTCTTCATTTTTTTTTTTTTTTCTATATTCTCTCACTCCTACTATATACATATACAAATTAGCTTCGAGATTTTCGATAACGCATTTTGATGACGGCTTTTGATAACGATTTTCTTTTAACAACCCCCGTAAAAGTATGTTCCATACTAATATCTATTATTTTTCGCTTCTCTTATGTGTATTTCTATTTCTTTCGAACAGGAAAATTTCTGTCTGGCAACGTATCGGTGTAGCAATTTGATTCGGGGCTAGAATTATGATTTTCTTATGCAGATGTTATTCCTTCTTCGCAATTTCATTAAATTTATGATTAAGTGCATGAGATTTATGATTAGTTGGGTATAAAATATTATGATTAGTTAGGTAAAACTTATTCCAATTATGAATATATTGTTCCTATTATGTATAACTGAGGACAAAGTATAATCGTATTGGTTTATGAATAGCGTAATCACGAATTATGCGAATATATTTCTCTCCGTGTAGCATCTATCACGACAGACAACATTTCAATTGATGCCTCAACTGATGAAGAAGAACCACCATCGACATCACCTACGCTTGCTGAAATCAATGCAGCCCTATGTGACCAAAAACGAAACAAAGCGCCGGGAATTGACGAAATACCAGTTGAACTTCTGAAAAACGGTGGAAACTGTGTCGCTAAAATACTGCACAACATAATATGCAAAATTTGGACAGAGGAAATCATACCCGACGGCTGGCGAAAAGCATTATATGTCAGTAGTGTGTATATGGCGGTTCCAGAGCGGAAGTGGCTTATGGCAATACTTATTAGTGGGGATCCAAACCGGAAGTGGCTTATGGCAATACTTATTAGTGGGGATCCAAACCGGTAGTTGGACTTCGAGAAGGCTTTCGCTGTTTCTTCAAAGATGGCAGTAGCAGTACCCCTAACTGACTCTTTTTTGAAATGCCAAGATTGATAAGAGTTTTACGAATTATGATTCATATATGATGAAAATTGATATTTACATTGATACTTACATTGATAGGAATGAACACGATCGTTCGTTGAGCAATTAGATTTTTTAGTTGGACTTGGTTGACTTTCAAACATACGAATGCTGATAATGAGATTTACGAATTAGGTTTCATATATAATGAAAATTGATATTTACATTGACAGGAATGAACACGTGTGTTAACAATTAGATTTTTAGTTGAACTTCGAGAAGGCTGTCGTTGTTTATATTGTGCGATAGGTTGATTAGCATATCTAGTTGTATGGAAGAGTTTTGTTATGAATTAGTAGAGATAAGAGATTTACGAATTAGGTTTCATATATGATGAAAATTGATAGATTGTGTGTACGGAGATTGTTATTGTTATTAATGGCGTGATATTATTTTATGACGTCATCATCGATTAAATTATATGTGTTTAGGAATAATTGTTTCGAATTGTTTATGGTTTAGAGTATTCATATGATAGGTTGTTTACATTTTTTTGTATGGAATTTTTGGTTTACGAGTGAGATTGATACGAAAATTTCACCTCAATCCGCTAACATATATGATCATTTTTTTTGATGAACGAGTTTAAGCTCTAAGATTTGTATGAAAATAACTTGTATTTGTGGTAGATGAAGCACTTGTATGGTTACATGGATATAACGCTGTTATGCGATAGGGGTAAGCTTTGTATGGTATGTTGGTTAGTGATGATGTACTGACGTTCCATGACGTCATCAATTAGGGTTGCCATAAGGTCATCGATTATAGGTTCATTCCGTCATCATCAATTGGGGTTGCCATAATGTTATCAAAAAAGAAAAAAAGAAAAAAAATATAAAAAAAAAATAAATAAATAAAAAAAAAAAAAATAAATAAAAAAAAATTAAAAAAAAAATCATAAATTTACAGATTCGCATGACAATGTTCCTATGCCTAATACTGATAAACCCGATTAATGGGCTATTTAACGTACACGAACTGACAGGATTTACGGAAATACAACTTAACAAAGTAGAAATAGTGACCAAAGCAAATATATTAGCATACACATAATTGACATAAAAGAAATTTTAGACGTAATAAGACGTCATCATCAATCAAATTATATGTGTTTAGGAATAATTGTTTGAATTGTTTGTGGGTTAGAGTATTCGTTTGATATTTATAGATAAGAGTTTTGTTATGAAGTAGGTTTTTTTCATTTCTTATATTAGAGATAAGAGATTTACGAATTATGTTTCATATATGATGATTGGTATTGTGGTTTTTTTTATCTGATAATAGTTTGAATTAAAATAATTTCTGGCTCACGAAGCGATGACGTAATCATCAATCGAGCTATATGTACACTTTTATTTTTTATTTTTTTTTTATTGTATTAAGGCGAATATAGAGCCAAGTTCGAGGATGGACATTACCGTTGATTTCTTACCTGTGTTAAAACTGGTGTAGTTATTTATTACCGGATGTTGAGGTAGGTATTACTTGATGGGGAAATCTCGGAATAAAACAAATTTTGGTGTACAAGTTTTTATTAAATATTCAAGCATTATAAGAGCTTAAATTTATTTTGATTACATAATTGAATTTTCTGAAGTAAAATAGGTCTTAGTAATTGCTCTAATTTTAAAATACTTCGTTGAAATCTTAGTCGGTCTAACACACAGCTCTGCCAATTACCATTTCTACTAGTTCTATATGCATACTCCCAGACAATAATGTATTTGACGGAAACATGATCAGAAAATCTAACATGTCTAAGATCTGCAGATGACATCGTATAGGTTGACGAACTCGATTGCCTATGCTAAAATTAGCGATCGAATTCTGTGTGAGTTAAAGAAAATATATATAGATAAGAGTTTTGTTATGATAGGTTGTTTATATTAATAGGAAGTAACACGTGCGTTATCAATTATTTTCTTGGGCTTTGAGTTTTTAATTTATATAAAAGAACGGAAAAATTGATTTAAGAATTATAATTCAACTACAACACTACAAAATACAACCATCTATACAACTATACAACTAACTATACAACCAACCAATCAACTATACAGCCAACCAACCAACTATACAACCAACCAACCAACCAGCTATACAACCAACCAACCAACCAACTATGCAACCAACCAACAAACCAACCAACCAACTATACAACCAACCAACCAACCAACCAACCAACCAACCAACTATACAACCAACTATACAACCAACTATACAACCAACCAACTATACAACCAACCAACCAACCAACCATCTATACAACTATACAACCAACTATACAACCAACTATACAACCAACTATACAACCAACTAACCAACTATACAACTAACCTGTTACCATATTACTGTTTTATGTTTTAATGAATGCATCGAAACCTTTTCTATAGCGCCCAGCATCAATTGGACAATCTTTACTAATAACCAAAAATCCATACTTTTCCTTCCAACACTCAGCAGCCATATTTCTAAATTTATCGAACGTCAAGTCTGTATTCACATTATCACTGTATACATGTTTTAAATTCTGATCATCCTGTTTAAATAGTATTAAAAAATTTGCATTATCTCGAATCAAGTGTTTGGGTATATGTGTATACGTTTGACACAAGTAGAAGCTGTCAATGCTTTTGTGTCGCCCCATGCAAAAATACGATCTCATGTTATTGTGCTTCTAACCAGCAACGTCATCAAATATGAAAACTGAATTTTTTTTAGCATCGCTTGGATCTATGACCTCATTATTTTCAGTGAATGTGTGGTAGCCGAGTCCCTTGATGGGTGATACAATACGCTTTAAATATTCATATTTTGGTTGATACAACGACTTTGAATACAGATATATATTTTCGAATTTCAACCCGTTCGGGTGCAAGAGTAGGCTCAGCATTATATTGGTTTTGCCTGAATTCGATGGTCCGACAATTATCACTCTAATATCATTTGGTAAAAGTACGCTATGTTTTGTTCTCGTTCCTTGATGAATATTTTCAAAATCAAAATTTTCTATACTCAGTTTCGCATGTTGATTGATCAACTTCATTTTGTATACTATTATATAAATATACATAAATACATTGTTTTATAGAATTTTCAATCTGTTTACAACAAAAGTCCGATGCGAAAGGTTATATATATATATATATATATATATAATGATTGATCATGATCGAAAATCTATTATTAATCAACGAAACCCTACTGGAGGAGGAGGTCTATTAAATACACTCATCAATAAGCTACCATTCGAGTTACATATACCTGGTTATAATTTTTGTGGTCCAGGTACAAAACTTCAAAAACGTCTAGATAGAGGCGATCGCGGTGTAAATCCACTTGATGAGGCGTGCAGAGAACACGACATTGCCTACTCCAAACATAAGGATACGTATAATAGAAACATCGCAGATAGAATTTTAGCGGAAAAGGCGTGGAGCAGAGCAACTTCAAAAAACGCTACCTTGGGGGAGAAAACCAACGCTTGGTTGATTACAAACAATATGAAAGCTAAAGCGAAACTTGGAATGGGGAGTGCTAATAAGAAAATAGGAGTGAAGAGAAAACCGAGAAAACCAAACAAAAAAAATTTATTCAAATCGGCTCTTAAAAACGTAAATATTGCATTGAAGAAAAAAAGCCGGAAAGCATATCGAGTACCATCAAATTGGCTATGAAAACTGCAAAGGATGTTATTGGAACAAATAGATCTCTGATTGAAACGCCACGGATAATACCAATTCCAAAAGTTGGTGGTTTCTTACCCCTCATACCGATATTTGCTGGACTTTCGGCACTTGGAGCGTTAGCTGGTGGAGCATCACAAATCGCAAAAGCTGTTAAAGATACAAAAAATGCAAAAGAACAACTGGCAGAAAGTGTTCGACATAATAGACAAATGGAGGCTGTTGCACTTGGAAAGGGGTTTTATCTGAAACCATACAGGAAAGGACTAGGACTGTACTGGACTCGACCATCAAAAAACTTCTAAGGCAGCTACCCAATAGAGCGTTAACTGAGATCGATATAATCAAATTGGTTAAAGACATTCCCTACTTTCGTGGTATATTTATGCGCGATGAGCTGCCAGAACATCCCTGGTATACGGAGTGTGGAGTAATAAATTTGGATATTTCATCGGGTCTTGGCACCCATTGGGTAGCATACTACAAACATCAGAATATTTCGATAGTTTCGGAAATTTACAACCGCCAAAAGAAGTCATCTCCTATCTTGGCTCCAATATCAAATACAACTATAATCAATACCAAGAATTTGATTCGGTAATATGTGGACACTTATGTTTAAAATTTCTATTTGATTGTATAAAATTCTATGAAAAATAAGAAAAATAAAAATGAAAGATATACGAATTTTTTGTTTAGTCATAATCAGCATGTCTATGACCTTGATCTTGAATTGAAAAGACTTTAAAAAAATAAAGAAAAAAAATTTCTATAAATACAAGATAAACGAATTTTTGTTTAGTCTGTCTAATATAATATCATAATCAGCATGTCGATGATATTGATCTTGAATGGAAACACTTCCATATTAACCACAGAATATTTTCCTCCATTGGAATTGCCTGGCGCTTATGTCTGCGGTTTGGCTGACTTTCAAACATACAACTCAATTCCGAATGTTGATAACGAGAATAATCTTTTCCATATTGCAAATGAAGAAATTGAGATACCTATTGGATCATATGAAGTTGACGATATTGCTCTTTACATAGAAAAAGAGTTGGAAAAAAGGGTTAAAAGGTATGCGTTTAAGATAAAAGCAAACAACAACACTCTCAAGACAGAAATAAAAAGTAGTGAAATAATATACTTTAATCGGAAGCGAACGGTTGGAAAGCTATTGGGTTTTACGGATGTGATTCTAAACCCTACTAAAACACACACTTCAACACTACCCGTTAACATTATAAAGGTGAATGCAATCCGAATAGAGTGTAATTTAATCACTGGCTCGTATATTAACAACACCTTAGCACACACCCTGCATGAATTTTCACCTGACGTTGGTCCAGGCTATAAAATAATTGAAGTTCCGAAAAGTGTTATCTATTTACCGCTAAACACTCGTGAAGTAAGGTTCTTGGAGATAAAAATCTTAGATCAAGACGGACAACTTGTTAATTTCTGCGGTGAAACAATTACCGTTCGGCTTCATCTTAAATCAATATAAAAAATGTTATTATATAACCAAGATGTCGGTGTTATTCCAACCAGTACACAATCAGCGTCTACTTCAACAACAACAACAACACCAAAGAAAAGGTTATTGAAAGCATCTTTAACAGAAGACAACAAATTATTTCTACAATCGATAGGAATTCAAGTTCCACTTAATTAGAAAAGATGACAGCTTTACTCAACATTACTAATCAGCCTGCGTTCAGTGAAGATATTATAAAGAAGGAGTATCACTCATATACACCATTTTCAACAGCATACAAAAACAGTGATGAAATCAGAATTTCTATACAACATCAAGACTTGTATCTACTACCATCCGAAAGTTTTCTATACAATATTGAAGGCGCAATTACTGGAACAGATGGAATAAAATTAGATGCTGACAGCTCTGTTGTTAATAATAATTGCATATCTTTTCTCTTCGAAGAAATACGATACGAATTGAATGGCATTGAAATTGATCGCACCAGAAATTTGGGTATCACAACCGCGATGAAAAATTATATTTCTCTAAGCAAAAATGAAAGTGAAATGCTATACAATGCAGGCTGGTCACCGGAAAATCACATCAAAGTTCCAGATTCGTTTTTCAATTGTTGTGTTCCGCTGAAAATGCTGCTTGGATTCATAGAAGATTACAAAAGGGTTGTTGTTAACGAACGCCATGATTTGATTTTAATTCGATCTAGGACCGATAATAATGCTGTCAAGACTTCAAAAAGTTATGATCTATCCATTCAAAAGTTGCTATGGCGAATACCACACATAACCGCATCCGACGTTGAAAGACTAAATTTTCTCAACATTATAAATGCCGGACAACCAATACAAATGAGCTTTAGAAGTTGGGATATGTATGAATATCCCCTATTACCAACAGGATCCAGTCATCACATTTGGACCGTAAAAACTTCTTCACAACTTGAAAAACCTCGATTCATAATTTTCGCATTACAAACTGATAAAAATAACTTAAACGACAAGGATGCATCAACATTTGATCACTGCGACCTAACAGACATCAAAGCACATTTAAACTCTGAAACCTCTCCGTACGAAGATCTTAATCTTAAATTCGATCGAAACCGATACGCGCTATTATATGATATGTATACCAAATTCAAACGATCATACTATGATCAGGATGCTCCTCCGCTATTAGATTGTGAAAAATTCAAAAATTTAGCTCCAATAGTTGTTATTGATTATTCGTTTCAAAATGAAGCCTTAAAAACTGGACCAGTTGATGTAAAGATAGAATTTAAAACATCGAAACCGTTTCCGGCAAAGATATCAGCCTTTTGTCTACTACTTCACGATAGGATTGTAGAATACAACCCGTTAACCAGCGAAGTTAGAAAATAAACTGCCAACAAGTCGGGCGAAACTTTATTATTCTTGGGACAAGTTGTGGACGCGTGGAAAGTGAATATGCAGGTTAGAGTGGTTAGGGAAGACTAAGTGAAACGGGGTTCTTGGGCAGGGCAGTTATCAATTTAACACTTTGTAGTTCAAAAGCTCCAGTATATATAATCAATATTTCGTTCGTTTATTTATGCAAGTTTGAGTTTTGTGAGGGGAGGGGTGAAGGGTGATAGTAAGGGTCGGTGGATGTTAATAGTTTTTTAATTGACTGCTTGAATCACGTCCAATATTCCTTGTATAGAATGTCAGTTTCATAAACGAAGTTGCATACAATTTTCATAAGATTCTATGTATTTTACATTCACGAAACCAAACATTTGTATGGGAGGGGGTAGAGGAGGTAAGGGAATCGTAAAAATTGTGACGCAATTCTATTTCCTTTCTCATGTAGTGTCCTCGTACAAAATTTCAAATTCGTAGCTTTTAATTTGTTGGTTATTAGTTGATTTAATGAAATAGGTCGAAATGATACTTTTGTATGGGAGGGGGTAGAAGGGCAAGCGCGATTGCAAAACTTTTAAAAGAATTTCATTTCAATTATTTTTGTAAGTTCTTATGCAAAATTTGAAATGGATAGCTTTTAAGAGTTAGCTGATAACTGATTTCTTAAAAATGCTCGAAAAAATAATTTTGTATGGGAGTGGGGGAATTGCAAAATTTGTGAAGCAATTTTATTTTTCTTCTTTTGTGACGTACTCGTAAGAAATTTCAAGTTCGTAGCTTTTAATTTGTTGGTTATTAGTTGATTTAATGAAATTGGTCGAAATCATACATTTGTATGGGAGGGGGTAGAAGGGCAAGCGCGATTTCAAAACTTTTTAATTAATTTCATTTCAAATATTTTTATAAGTTCTTGTGCAAAATTTCAAATCGATAGCTTTTAATAGTTAGGTGACAATTAATTTCTTAAAAATGGTCGAAAATATAATTTTGTATGGGAGGGGGTAGAAGTTTTGAAAGTATTCGACCAGTTAATATTTCATACTTTTAAGGATTTTTTTTAAATGTATTTCCCAAATTTTGAAGTTTCTACCTTAAAATTACATCCAAAAATTTTCAGTTTTCGTGTTTTTTTCGCTGCACTTGAAACACCTTGTGCCCATTAGACCGGGGTGGTCGGTTCGTAACAATTGTGGATCATATTATTTTTTTTCTGTGTATATCGAATAGATGTATCCACATGTCAAATTTAAAGTTTCTATATTTGACCAGAGTCCTAAAAAATCACTCAAAATTTTCGACATTTTTGCTTACCACCTCCCTCCCTTTACACCACCTAACTTAAAATTTAACTATTATATAGTAAATAAACTGCCAACAAGTCGGGCGAAACTTTATTATTTTTGGGACAAAATGCGCATGCGTAGAAAGTCAATATGCAGGTTAGAGTGGTTAGGGAAGACTAAGTGAAGGAGCTTCTTGGGCAGGGCAGTTCTCAATTTAACACTTTCCGGAAAAGTTCAAAAGCTCCATATTTCATTGGTTTATTTATGCAAGTTTGAGTTTTCATGAAGGGAGGGGGGAGGGTGATAGTAAGGGTGGGTGGATGTTAATAGTTTCTTAATTGATTGCTTGAACCAAATCCAATATTCTTTGTATAGAATGTCAGTTTCATAGACGAAATTGCATAGAATTTTCATTGGATTCGGTGAATTTTAAATTCACGAAACCAAACATTTGTATGGGAGGGGGTAGAGGAGGTAGGGGAATTGTAAAATTTGTGATGCAGTTTTATTTCTTTTTTTTTGTGAGGTGCTTGTACTAAATTTCAAGTTTGTAGCTTTTAATTTGTTAGTTATTAGTTGATTTAATGAAATTGGTCGAAATCATACTTTTGTGTGGGAGGGGGTAAAACGGCAAGTGCTATCTCAAAACTTTTAACGTAATTTTATTTCAACTATTTTTGTAAGTTCTTGTGCAAAATTTCAAATTGATAGCATTTAATAGTTAAGTTATAATTGATTTCTTAGAAATGGTCGAAAAAAATTTTTTGTATGGGAGGGGGTGAAAGTTTTAAAGATATTCGACCAGTTAATATTTTAAACTCTTGGGGATTTTTTTTAAATGCATTTCGCAAATTTTCAAGTTTCTACCTAAAAATTTCATTCAAAAATTTTGAGTTTATGTGTTTTTTTCATTGCACATGAAACACTTTGTGCACGTTAGACCCCCACTTCGGTGCATAACAATTTTGGAACAAATTATTATTTTTTTTCCATGTACATTAAATAGATGTGTCGACGTGCAAAATTCAAACTTTGTATCTTTTACCAGAGCCATAAAAAAATCACTCAAAATTTTCAACATTTTCGCTTCCCACCTCCCTCCCCTTACACCCCCCAACTTAAATTTTTTACCAAAATTAAAAACTATATAGCTCTACAATCTGACAAATTTTCAATTTGATATGTGTACTCAATTTTGAGATTTGGTGATTTGTAGTTTTGGAAAGTGCGCCATTTTTTAAATGCTCCCCATTTCCCCCCACTACTATTATGTCCATATATTATATTTTTTTCGTATGTCACTAGTAAAGCTTAGTATGCGTTTCAAGTTTCAATTACATAGCTTAAGAGACAGTCGAGATATTAATTTTTAAGTGTTTTTCCTTGCACCCCTCCTGACCCTCCCCCTTACAAGAATTAGCTTCTATCTAAACTGATTCTAGTAGATCTTGATGCCATCTTAATTGTCTCAAAATATCAATTTTTTATGGGTAGTAATTTCGAAGATATAATCATTTGAAAAAAAAATTCGGCCGCCAATTGGCTCTTAGCCCCCCCTTTTCGCACCCCAATGGATAAAAAAATTAAATTATTTTTAAAAGTTGTCCCACAAACTTTTCTATATGTGTGTTGATTTTTAGCTTCCTAGCTGTAATCATGGTTGAGATATTTGAATTCGTATTTTTCGGTTTAAGCGCTCCCCCCGCCTCCCCCTGAACTCGTACACCCCCCAAATTGGGTATCCTCCTGAGATCCGCAACTATCTACAATCCCCCCAAAAATGAACTTTCTACCTTGAAGGGTTTGGGGAGTTAATGTGCGCTGAGCGTACACGTCGGCGTACGGCGTACGGCGTACGGCGGACGGCGGACGGCGGACGGCGTACAGACAGACGGATTTTTTTTTTTGCATTTTTAGGCTAATTTAGTCATGAAACGCGAAAAAACAAAATTTCAGGGTAGCAAATTTTTTTTTTTTCCAAAGTCGATCACAATACTTTATTATTAAAATAATAAAGTAAAATTAACTATTATATAGTTCTACAATCTGACAAATTTTCAATTTGATATCTGTACTATTTTTTGAGATATGAGGATTTGTAATTTTGAAAAGTGCGTCATTTTTAAAATGCTCCCCATTCCACCCCACTACTATTATTTCAACATATTATATTTTTTTTGTATTTTCCTAGTATAGCTTAATATACGTTTTAAGGTTCAAGTACATAGCTTAAGAGATAGTTGAGATATTAATTTTTAAGTGTTTATCTTTGCACCCCCCTTGCCCCTCACCCTTACAATAATTAGCCACTTTCTAAGCTGATTTCGATGAAGCTGTATGCTTTCTTGACGGTCTCAAAATATAAATTTTTTTACAATAAGTAATTTCGACGATATAACCATTTGAAAAAGCAATTCGGCCGACAATTTGTTTTTAGCCCCCCCTTTTTAAATTATTAAATTAACCTAAATTAAATTAAATTATTAAATTATTTTTAAAGTTTGTCCCACAACGCTCTCTATACGTTTACTGATTTTCAACTTTCTATCTG